>CM034136.1:3849786-5049786 GCA_019914995.1 Acanthochlamys bracteata
GTTGCTAAACAAATTTAATTACAATTTGACTATGTGTTTTCGACTTATTGTTATAACTTTTTTACTGAAACTTGAAACAACAGAGGCAGAAAGATAGACCAATTACCTTTATATATGCTACATCCAAGAAACTATATATACTTTGGTTCTTCACTTCAGCTCTATTTTGCGTGATAAAACAAACGTCTAAGGAGCCCATCCTGTGCATCATATGTTAATACCAAACTTTATCCTATCAAAAGTTTCCGCAAGAAATATATATAACTTCCTCAAATTTACTAACCTCCTTCGAGCCAGCAGTGTTGTAGTATCCAGCAAAAAATTCTCCAGTAAATGCACCATGAAATCTTCTGCGTCCTTGTCCATCCCTCACCTTAATACATTCAAATTAGTAACTGGATACAAAAACAAAATCATAACATACATAAACCATCATTCTACTAAAATTCTACAAAAACGCAAGCAAAACTAGAGCTCTACATAAATTCATCACTCTATAATAATTACTATATACCACAAAACACCACGCAAAAATAAAACAAACAGAAAGCAACACTCTATATAATTTCATTACTCAAATTAAGAATGCAATCTCTAAAAACAAGTTGAAAAATTCACTCAATTGTGAAGAAAAAGTATCATTCTGAGCAAGGAAACAAATATTAGATGCTTCTGCAGTAGAAGAAGTTGGCGGAGAGGTCCGATTTAAAAACCTAATTCTACCCTCGCGCGGTGAAAGTTGGGAAAAGAGGCGGCGAGGGATGGAGAGAGGAAGGTGAAATCTAGAGGCAAATGAAAGATGCATGTTACCGGAGAAGTAACTTGTACGCCGGCAGATCACCGTGTTCAAAGAAGAAGATGTGGGTGGCTGAGTTCGGAAGAGTAATGAGAATGAAAGAAAATAAAATAAGATAACGGAAAGAAGAAAATAAAATAGTTAGAGGAGGACAGGAGAGAAAAACTACGGTGATCGACGTCGGAGGCGAAGATATCGGGGACGGTGGGGGAGCGACAGCGGAATTCATCCCGAGCAAGAGAAAGAACAAATAGAGATGAAAATGACAAGTGTATGGGATAGAATGATGTATATATCACTGTTATTTTTCTAACTTAGCATGGATAATATGGTCATTTTACAGCACAGTAAAAATAAGCTCCCCCGTGGCTACTTTCAAAAGCATCATTTTGATGCTTTTTTTTTTCAGAGCGAAAGAAGCTGCTTTTTTCCTACAAAAGCAGGCGAAGCCAAACATAATATTTACTGTTACGTACTTTTTTTTAAGTAGAAGCTTTAAATAAGCAGAGTCAAACATGTACTATATTTTGCTAAAATTGATTTTTCGCATGACGCTAGTTTAGAACATCACCTCCAAGCCTATCCTAATTATTTTGAATACGTGCATATGAGGTTCAGTTTTTTCTATATACGTCTTACAAAATTGTCAGATCTTCAAAGCTAAATATAAAATCCAAATGGTTCCATAACACATTAGAAAAAGAGGGTTTTTGGAGGTTTGAGTCACTAGGAAAATCTTTGTCAGCCCTTAGCATGTTGGGAGGTTTGAGTCAGTGTAGTTATACACTTCCCTTTCTAGCTTTTAGCTCCATCTCTTAATGGAAACCCTTTCCAAATATAAATTGAAATGGAGAACTGTCCTTTAAAAAACGTGCCTAGTTATCCTACTCGGACTCGATGAAAACAATGTGAAAGACTTTTGCTTAGACAATGTTTGTGAGTGTTTATTAAAAACAAAGTTTTTAAAAAAATATATTAAATTTTTTTTAAATGAGTTATATTTTTTTTAAAAAACTATAAAAATAATTAATAACAAATTTTACAATGTAGAATTTTTTATATTTTTTATATTTTTAAAAAAATTATATAATATTTTAGAAATTTTATTAAAAAATATAAAATAAAAAATTAGAATGAAAAGGAGAAAATAAGTTCTCTCAAACGTCCACTTAATCAATTAGAGGTTAGTGGCTGCATTTTATAAAGATTATAAGCTCCAATAAACACATGCTATAGCTCTGGCGAGGCATTCAAAATTTAGAGAAATTATGCATTCATGGTTGGAAAGGCTGGGAGTGAAAGTATGGATAGTTCTCCAAGCAGAGAATATTGCTCCCACGCATGAAAGGATAATAGCTAAGACTTGCCGCCCTGGATTCCAGTACGGAGAAAAGCATAAACGGAACCTCTTGAATTGTGAAACAACCGTGGTGATGTATTGCCTACCACAACCAAGAACCTCTATAGGATGGTTGATCTTTGTAATTCACTAGCATCCATTTTGTTCATCATTGATATTAGCTGAGTTTAAAATCTCATAGCTATTAGTTATGTTCAATTTTGAGAAGTTGTCTAGCAGAAAGAGTGGCCATGAGACCTTTTATTGCAAAAGACTGGTTCGCCTTTAGATTCAATGTTGAGTCTTATGCAGGATAATGGAAGAACACGAAGTCCCATGAGCGTTTATATTCAATGTTGAGTCTGTGGAATGCAATTTCTCTAGCCATATGCATGAGTTTTAATTTTCTATTTTATATTTAATATATTTACTGATATAATACGTTTTGCATTGTGTGTATTTTCTCTAATTGAATTTGCTCAAACCAAAATGTAATACTCTTTTTGTAAGTTAAATGTTACTAGATGTCAGCAATGAATGGTCATGAAGCTACAAAGCAAATACACGCCGAGGAGAAACATTATGATTCACACAATGATATGCACATTCCAATTACTGTCCAGACTGAAAAAGCGCGTTTGGAATTGTTAAAAACATAAAACTTTTAACAAAAAAGTTTTTAGAAATTATTTATGAATTCTTTATATATTGTACTTATAGTAATTTTTTGATGTATAATTTATTGATTTTTTTTAATTTCTAAATTAGAAAGAGTTTTTGGAATTGAACACAATTCCAAATAAGACAAAGCAAAGAAGCTCATTTTCTAACGAATGGCCTCTGCAAATAGATATTTGAAAGTACTTATAAAAAATATTTTTCTAAAAATAAGAGATATTTTTATCTTATTTTAAAAAATGAGCTCTGAATGTCATTCCCTAAACAAGGCAAAAGCAAAGAAAATCATTCACCAGTCCACTTATAAACCGGCGAAGCAACACAACTAAGATTCAAATTAATCATAGAAGAAATCAAACTTACCAGTAAATGAAGATATTGTATTTGCATACCTAAAGATCTATGTCTTTGAGGATCCACTCTAAATGCCTCCAAAACCTTAACGACGACAGCAAGAAGAACAAGTAAGAATAATTAGAAACTACAAATTCCAAAGATTTTGATGTTAAATTCATTAAACAAAATAAAGGATTCGAAATTTAAATTGAGATCAACATAAAGATTGCTCACCTGCGGCCTAATCTAGCGTAAGAGTTCTCCATTCTTATGAACACGAGGAGAACTACAATGAAAGAAAAGTCAAGGAGCAAGTTTTTGGTGATAAGAGTATTTATAGAGAAGAAGGAGCAAAAGAATGAAGTGAATCAACGACAATAATCAATTACAATTGTGTGCCAAATCATTGTCTTAGTTTCTCTATGTCTCTATAATTGGAAAAAAATAGAAAGAGTAAGTCGATAAATCGGCAAATACACTCATATAAAGCAACTATAAGCAAGTGGTGAGAAAACTCCATGTCGGTCAAAACTCAAACAATGGGAAAACTCGCGGGTCACGATAACAGAAAATTGGGATGAGCCATACGTTGAGCTACGATGAATATTGAAATCACAGGCAGAGCAACAGTGCGGGGGTGATGATCAGAGGCAGAGCAGAGTAGCAGAGGCGATGAAATTACTGGCATTGCAACTGAGCAGAAGGGTAGAACGATTAATTGTAAGAAAAGAGCGGAATAGAGTGATGACTGTCGAGCTAGAGTAGACAACGGAGCTAGAGTGAGAAAATCTAGACGAAAAAGAAAAAGACTCGTAAATAGAGAGCCGACCAAAAGCCTACCTCGAATTTTTAATAATATTTAATTTATTTATATATTTTAAATTTAAAAATTAATAAAATATTTTAAAAAAATTATGAAAAAAAGTTTTTAAAAATAAAAAAGTGTTATAGATACTCAAAACATCGTCCAAGTATTCAACTGGATGACTATAGGAAAGAAAATATTGATTAATCAACATATCTCTTTTAATTGAAGTCCCTTCTTCCCCAGATAAACCTGACAACTATGCACGAAAAGATAGCCTACAAAATATAAACAAGCAAATGTGACGGTTTAGAAAATGTCGTCGGTTTTATTAAGCATGTTATCCAAATATTATTTTTAATACAAAATAAATATAAAATTTTATTTTTTATTAATATTTATTAATTTATAAATTTTAACTCATTTTCCAAAAATTAAATTTAGTTTAAGATAAACACTATATGTAGGTGACATGATTACCAGTGAAAAGCTTGTAAGAGTCCATTGAGACAAACGGGAGCGTTTGGTATTCTATTAAAAAAATTTTAATTTTTAATTTATATTTTTTACTATATATATTATAAAATTTTAGATAATTTATTAAAAATATAAAAAATAAATTTTTTTATTATTTATTTTAATAATTTGTTTAAAATAAAAAAATAAAACTTAGTTTTTTTAAAAAATAAAATTATTTTTATTTTCAAAAAAATTTATTTTAAAAGTGCTTTTAAATGCTCCCGACAACACAAAATAAACAAAACATCTCAAACCTTAAAACCTTTGATTTCTCATTCCTTTGTCATCTTCCCTCACAGCAGGATCTAGTACCTCTAACACCTAACAAAACACCCAGTAAGTTTACAATCTACCAAAGTTACTGACAGAAATTGGATGAACCAATGTAGAGATGATTGAACAAAGAATAATTCCTGCTAGATCAGTTACCATCTGAACAAACTACTCTTAAGTCAGAACTTGGTAATCTGTTGGGAGAGCATTTGTTGTCTTAGAAAGAAGGGGCTTAGATTTTTTTTATGAACTAGCATTTTTTGTTGTTCAATTCGTCGCTGAGAAACCATATGCTTCATAATGTTTGTTAGAAGTACAAAACAAAGCCCAACCCAACAAATAAATGTTGTCAAAGTTACCGCCCATATAAAGAGATACTTTCCATAACCTATCCGAAAAACCATCTAAAAAAAGAATTCTTAAAACCAAGACAATGAAACTTCCATAACCCAACCCAAAAACCCATCTAAAACAGCAAATGCTCTCCCAATCTTGTTCAGCCACACTGTAGAAGTCTTAACACATTAGAGATGAAATAAACATAAAACATTTTTTTCCCGGTCGGCAATGCACCTGAGTAGTTCATATGATCCACAATACTCGCCGTAATAATCCTGCAGCTTATCTCCAGCGCGATCCCTTGGAAATCGATCTGATTGAAGAGATCGGAGTGGAATATCATATCGATCAAGCGACACTGCTCCGGATCGGGACTCTCTTACTTTAAATATCTATCATGCAATCCAAATCATCACAGAAGAAATCTGAAAACCATAATCCCCAAGAGTAGTGGCATCAAGATGACCAGCATGGAGAGTCTGTCTTGCTTGATGAAAGGTAATGTTCTGTGCAGATTCAGTTGTCACTTCAAGCATTTCTGTGATGGCTGTAAACACTATGGAGAGGGGCTCTCTGTCTTCCTGCAAAAGTAACGCCAGGTCCATCGTAAGAGAGTTAGACAAGCTAATGTCTAGTTTAGATAAGTATGGAAAGAGATGGAACTGGAGTTTGGTTGGTGATTGTCAGCTCTCAGTAAAAATCATAGACATCATTCTTGAAAAACTGTTAGCTCTCAGATCTTAGTCTTGCTTTTGCTCCTTAGTTCTTCAAGACTAACCGAAAAACTAATAAAAAAAAAGTTTAAGAAAAGCTTTTTATAGCTTTCTGAAATAGAAATGTTATAGGTAAATATAATATTGAAAAGTAGGGAAATTTAGAAATTTTTTTAAAATAAGTATTTTTTTTACTTCAAAAAAAATTATAAAAAAATATTAAAAAAATTTCACGACATAGAATTTTCTGCATTTAAAAAATTTTTAAAAAATTTTATAAAACCTAAAATTTTATTAAAAATTGTGAAATAAAAAATTAAAAAAAAATTCCAAACATGCTCATAATGTACGACTTCTCCGTACCTTCTAAATTTTTTGAAAATTTTTTTCTGCCGCAGTGTGCATGGATTTATTGGGCTTGAAAAATCTATAATCCGGGTCAAAAGCCATGCCAAACATAAACTAAGATCTGAGAATAATATATATGATTTAAAAATTCCTTAGAAATTGACAAATGATTTGAGCAGCTGAAGTTTTGAGCATCAAAGCTTAACCCCTATAGTGTACAAAAATGAAACTAGAACATGATTTCAATGGTAGGAATGCTTAATAAGCATTAGCCAAATTCATCAAATATAAAGTACCTACATAGCAATCCCTGCGTGAAGATCTGGTACCCTACAATTACTGGCAATTCCACTTTGTTTCTATACGCCACCTTTTCAAAACTTATTTTGTAAATTATTTTAGAGTGACAAAAGATCAAAATATTTTCACATTATTTTTTATTATGGATGTCTACACTTTTGCTCAAAAGAGGAAAAAATAAAAATCTCAAACTTTTTTCCTTACTCAAACACCACTTGCTGGCCCTTGATCGTCGGCTCTTGAGTTTGGAGTTCATCGACGACTATTTGACCAACGTTAACAATGGCTTTATAAAATATGTTGAAATATCTTTTGACGTTTTTCGTCTGTGTCCACATGGTTATTATTTTATAACTCTTTAGAAACATTGAGGGCTAGCTAGTAAGGATAGTTATGATGAGAGAATATGAACACAAATCAGAACTTGTTTAACATAGAGAAAAAGAATAAGTCGCACACAATATTCTAAAGGTCGCACAAGTAGCACACAGTCGCACACATAGGATCGTACTGTTCGTATAGTCGAACACACAAGATTATTTGATTGTTTGATATTTATGAGATAATAGCTGTAATAATTGAGTTAGATAAATGTAATATTTATTTAGTGATATTTAAAAGTTAAACAATAAAATTTGTATTAATAGATGTTGGTATTATAGTATACTTTTTTTCTCAAAAAATCTGCTACAAAAATGGTTTGTATTTGTTTCACTCTCAATTTAGATTTTATGGCAGATAATTTTCTTTGGAAGCACAAACGGTAACTGAAGTATGTTAAGTATAAACTGCAAACAATTGAAGAAACATTTTCATCTGTCCAACCGAAGTAAGTAATGTTGAGTAGGAATTGTTTGCCGTTAAGCATGAACTTGCCAAATTGAAAAGATGAACCATTAAGTATGAATATTTTTATTGCTGCCCGATCGAGGAGATATGCATTGTCTTGCATCACAAGAAGCGTTTCCAAAGATAGAAGATGCTTCTTTGCGTGGCTCATCATGTATTGCATCCTCACATGGCATAGGTTGCATCGGTGGAAGATGCTTCATTATATGGCTAATCGAATCGAGTAATGTTGAGTATGACTTATGATTTTACATTTTAAAGGGCTATTTTAGATTTTATTGATTCTAATGTACTTTTATAAATTTGTAGTCGTTGAGTATATTGTAACCTATCTATACTTATCAACTATTAAGAATATATCTTCCAATCTGATCTTCCAACATTGCAAAATCTACAAGTTGTTAGGTATTGTCTATGGAGGTGTTTGAGATTGTTTATAAAAAAAAAATATAAGATATTTTTATCATATTTTAAAAATAAGTTCTATTTTTTATTAAAAAAATAATAATAAAATTTTATGACATAAAATTTTTTATATTTTTAAATAAAATTTATAAAAATATTATAAAAATTTATTAATTAATATGGAATTAAAATATAATAAATATTTTTAAAAAAGTTCATCAAAACAATTTTTATAAAACATACAAATGAATTGACAGAATTTGTAAGTTTCTTTTATCCATAACTATTTAAGTTCTATAAATAGGCGTTGGTTAGTTTTATCATTGTCAGGTGCACTCAGTGTGCTTTATGTAAACTTGACATAAACAAGGCGGTGTAAATTTTTAGTCGTAGTATAGTTGTTTAACTCTAGCCCCTACTTTGGACTGCATCGATGCAGTAATTGCTGTTCATCTTTCTTGACTCGGGAAAGAATGGGTCCTTCGGGCCTCCAAGGAGTTTGGGTTCCTGATCCCAATGGATTCAGTTTTAGAGATGACAATATATGATCTGATTCGAAAATACAATTCAAAATCGTCCTACCTAATTAGAATTAGGGTTAGAAAAATTTGATCCGTATAAATATATTGATTGGATTAGGATTGAGCGAATTTGACCCGGTTATTAAATAGGTCGATTCAAATTAATCCGAAATTGACCCACCAACTCGAATTACTATTTTTTGAAGAAATAACATTTAATTTTTTCTTTCCGTTTAATAAAATATTAGTAATAAAATAATCGAGAATAGTAATTTATAAATTATTAAATTATATGATATTTATAGTTAATCGTTATTTTTATAACTTAATAAAATAGCTTAAAATAAGAATTATAATATTATCGAAAGTATTACTATGTATGTGTTTCTGTAATGACGAATTTGGATTTTGTATAAAAATTTTTATCAAAATTTTGTTAGATAGCTATGTTTATCAAAATTTTTATTGAAATTATTAGTATGTATTTATAATCATAAAATTTCAGTTGTCACCATATATTTTTAAAAAATAAAATACTTTTTTTGTGAATATTTTAAGGACCGATGAAGATACTAAAAAAAGCACATTTCGATGGATATTCAGTATATCTCGTCACTAATAATATCGTCCACGTTTATTACAACTGATATTACAAATTCACTGAAGTTTAAAAATATAAAATTAATAATTAATAATTTTAATTATTAAATGTGTTGATCCAAATTTAATCTGGTTATTAATATGTTGAGTTCGAGTTGACAATTTTGACCCGTATAAATTTATGCGTTAGATTAGTATTGAACGAATTTAATCCGGTTATTAAATGGGTCGACCCGAAATCAATCTACCAATTCAAATTGCCATCTCTATTCAGTTTCCAGTGGAAGTAGAATTAAGCCTCAAAAGAAAAATCCAAACCTAGTGGAGCTTGCTCGTGGAGAATCAGCTAGGGTTACTCGAGCCTTGACCCTTCAGACATTGGAAATTAATTTGAACTGGTCTAAACCAAGCATTGCAAGTGAGCGCTGTGACTTCTTTCTCTATTTCTGTCTTCTTTATAACTATTCATGATTCATCCTATGTTTTCGAATCTTCTCTATACCTTGGTAACAAAAATCCTCCAAATATTCCAGCCAACTCCAGTTGCATCGTCTCCGATCATGCTAGGTACAAATATTGAATATTGATCAAGGTCTGCCACGCTCCACCATCTTCTCAATCAATTCACACGATTGTTGTGGGCGAGTCCTGTTCGATTCCAAACAGTGCTGTTACTATTCTTGCTCCTGTCTATAGGTAAGTTTTTCGATCCAATTTTGTCTTTATTTGTGTTTATGGGCATTTTAATTTTAATCTTTTTCAATTAATTGATTAATATGAAACACAAAGGCTTTAAATTGTAGCAATGATATGCAAGGTAAGAAGAATCTATCGATGCATAGTAATGTATCTTAACAAGTACATTAAATTACATTCACATATCTATTGTAACATTAATTCCAACTCTATAAATCTCTACATTTTTTTTCTTCTTCTTCTTCTTCTTCTTCTTCTTTTTAATCTGTCTTCTGGAGACTATGGAAAGACATTGCGCTTGTGTTCTTTGCGTTGTTCTTGTGATTGTGGTAAATAATTATATATATGTCAAGCCTTTCTATTCCGAAAACATCAGCTTTCAATTAATATATATTCCTTATGGACATTTGTTAGCAGGTATTAGATGGTCAATCTAACAGAAATGAGGAAGTGGAGCTACATCAACATGCAATCCTTATCCAGGCGTGAATACACCCAAAAACTCCAACTATACAGAAACAAGCTTGATGGTTCAACCAAAAAACAAAGGGAAATCCCAAACCCAAAAAAAAGAAGAACAAAATACATGTACATAAACGAAGATGATAAAAGAATTTGGATTAGATTGGTTTGTTCTGCATGAATCCAAAAGAAGAGAAATTGTAAATTGCTTACAGTGCAGTGTATACTTTAAATTTTAATGTATTTTGAAGAAATATTCTCTGCTTTATTTCATTGTTATCTTCTACTTTGAAGCCTTTGCCGAAGTTTAGGATTTGGCCTGTGCACTGTTCACTTAAAGTGGAGGAATTAGCTTATTGAACCAGCATCATCAGCTCATTCAAGTTTCACATTGACGGATTCATATAAAAGACATCACTATAGTTCCTCTCCAGTGGCGCCGGTACTATATGCATTCTGAAAAATATTTTCTATAATATTTAATTTCTTTATATTTCTCAATTTTTTAAAATATTTATCAATATGATATAAATTTATTTTCTACGCGTACCTGTAGTGGACTCTGCATTGTTTTTCATCATCCTTTACGCTAACCTAAGTAACTTATGGCCAATAAAGAAAAATAAGACAAGAAATTTACTCGAACCGGATCTATAAGACAAATACGTTCCATAGAATGATTAAGAATGTTTGGATCAGCTTTGACGATTTATTAAACTTAGCTTCGTTCATTTTTAATTTTAATGCTGTCCATAATAGTTTCTATCAACCACCGCGTCATTTTACAGGGTCGGTAATCAGGACTTGGGACAGTATATTTTGAAACATTTTATAAAAAATGTAAATGTCAAGAAGTCAACTAACCTGCAGAATCAGCAACTCGGTCTTCATTTGTCTAAAAAAGAAAACATGAAGAAAGAATTTATGTATACTCAAGATTCTGACATTTTTTTATGGATATTCTAAAATTTATTTTTAAAAATTAAATGAGTTTAATTTTTTATTAAAAAAATAGATATATAAAAATTTACGATATTTAATTTATTTATATATTTTAAACTTAAAAAAGTTAATAAAATATTTTATAAAAAGTATGAAATTTTTAAGAAAAAAAAATAAAAACAGTGGTATAAGTACTCAAAACATCGTACAAGTATTCAATTGGATGACTATAGGAAAAAAAATATTGATTAATCAAACGTATCTCTTTTAACTAAAGTCTCTTCTTTCCCAGATAAACATAGTTGGCCGACTCGAACCGACCCGGGAACCGTCGATCCGGACGGTAAATCGGTCCGAGTTTGTAAAAAAATCGTTTATGCAATCGACCCATTTCGACCCGTTTTTGACTCGTTCGACCCGCCCGTCCGGATCGGCCGAGTTAATTTTTTTTAAAAAAATTGATTAAAAAATTTTAAAACTAATAAAAAAATTTTAAAAATTAATTAAAAAATTTTAAATTGATGATATATTTAATACAAAATAATTATTAATAGTCCTATGTTGAAAAATGATATGTAGTTTAAATTTTGTATTTGGATATGATAATGTAAAAATATAATTGCTTATGTCTTATTTGTAAATATCAATTATTTGTGACTTTTAAATTTTTATATTGTAAAATATTTAGAATCAAATATATATACCTAACAACATTTGTTATATCTCTTTTATGATTTCTCTATTTTATAATTTTATTTTTTTCTAATCTCCTAATTTATTTAAATATTTATTATTATAAATTTTAGTTGTTATTAACTTATTATTATTATTGGTGGTGGCAATACTTTAATTTTCGCTGTGATTATTATTGCTGTTGTTGTTGATAGTAATGTTATAATAAAAATATTTTAATTTTTTGCTATGATTACTATTGCTATTATTATTGGTAATATTATTGATAATAGATTTTTTACTGTAATTATTATTATTATTAATTAAAAATATTTTAATATTATTGACCCGACGGTTCGACCGGTTGATCCGACGGTTCGACCCATGAATCGTGACCCGGACAATTTTCCGGTTCGATGTCCGGTCCGATTCTTACAACTATGCAGATAAACATGACAACTATGCACGAAAAGATAACCTACAAAATATAAACAAGTAATGTGACAGTTTAGAAGATGCCGTCGGTTTTAAGCATGACATCCAAATGAACTGATTTTCTATTTTATGAGACAGACCAAATGGGCTGATATTTGGCACAATTTATGTTTGTACATCTGGCAAGCAATTAGAAAATACTGAGACTAATTTAGATGCGATTGGGCTTACCATTCCACAAATATAAATTTTTATTTCATATTTTTTAATATATTTTTTATAAATTTTAAAAATTTTAATTAATATAAAATATAAAAAAGTTTACGTAGTAAATTTTTTTATTTATTTTTATTATTTTTAAAAAATTTTATTTTTAAAATTCTACCAAACGCTCACAAGTGCAAAAGCGAATGCTATAATTTCTTTAATGGATGCACTCTGACTCTAAAAAGTACATTTTGTGAACAAATATTCAGTGAACACCTTAGCGTGCATTTGTCATTAATTTTGAAAAAAATATTTTTTAATTTTTATTTTTAATAAACTTTTTATAACATTTTACTGAATTTAATTGAAAATTTAGAAAGTATAACAAATTTCTACATCATAAACTTTATTATTAGTTATTTTATATTTTTTAATAAAAAATAACGTTTATTTTCAAAATAAAATAAAAATATTTTCTATTTAAAAAATATTTTTATAAGCATTCTTAATAATTCCCAAAACGTATCCATGTCCACGTTATCCCAAAAAAAAACAGGACAATGATTTGTATGTATAATTTCAAAGAAGCTGCTCTTCTGTTACCAAAAGAAACCTGGGCATCTCTCCAAGTGCCTATTTGAGCGCAGGATTATTAGAAAAGAAAAACAGAGAGCAGTTAAATTTATCACTAGAGGGACCAGCTAGAAGTACGAACGGTAGCCAAAAGCGTAACCACAGGTATCACTTTTTATCTGCATCCATGATTGATGATATTGATAGTCCTAAGCAGCGAATTAGTTATCTCCATTTGACATGGCTTGCATTCCAAAATCCAATAAAGAAATTAGACTGCTAACTGAACAAACAAAATTAAATAGGACTCATAGATTCTTAAGCCCAAAATAATAAATTATTTATAAAAAAAAAAAGAAAAACCATTGTCACTTTATCGACAAAGAAAACCAAAAGCAAATGCCAAAAACCATACAGGTTCCCAGAGTTCCCAACTCATTAATTCTTATTTGCAACTATCCTGACTTGAGTGCTACTAGTAAACCTTCAGATGATACGGTTGGACTCTTCCTATATATCTAGGTGGCATGTCTACGAGTGAAAAGCTTGTAAGAGTCCATCAAGAAGACGAAGTTGACAAAACATCTCAAACCTTAAAACCTTGATTTCTCTTTCCTTTGTCATCTTCCCTCACAATTTTCTACCTCTAACACCTAACAAAACACCCAGTAAGTTTACAATCTACCCTAGGTACTGACTGAAATTGGATGAACCAATGTAGAGATGATTGAACAAGAATAATAAGCATGGTTATCCTGTTGGAGGGGTTACCATCTGAACAAACTACTCTTAAAGTCAAAACTCGATAATCTGTTGGGAGAGCATTTGTTGTCTTAGAAAGGAGGGGCTTAGTCCTTTTATGAACTAGGATTTTTTGTTGTTCAATTTGTCTGCTGAGAATCACCATAAGAAAAGGTAGCAAATAGAAACAGCCAAAACTACCAAAAAAATAAAATAAACCAAGTACTCTTTAAAGAGTAATTAGTGTCATAAACTAGCAGACTTAGCCAACAAAAGCTTCTCTTCAGGAGAAAAAAAATCTATAGAGAGGAATGCATTAAGATCTAAAAGCAACTTCGTGCTATCAGTTATCAATACTGTCTTGTACAATCAGTTCTGCAACACACATTTGATCTGTTACTCTGCATTCAACCAGTCTGCACATTGAACAAAAACTCTATAAACATTTTGGAAAGGTCCTAAACATATACAAAATCACAGACACAGCAACAAAATAAAGTTTTTAAACCAACATAACTGCTGCTGAGTACAATATCTGTAACATGTGAATGCCCTTTCACATTGTTTAAAGAAACAAGGGTCACCAATTGACCTTCAAAACAAAAACAAATGGCAAAGAATTTGGCAGGCAATTTGAAGTTAGAAAATTTATAATAAAATTTTTCACCTAAATGGCAAAGTAAGACCAAACAAGTAGAGCAAAACATATATTATATAGCAAATTCCTCCAGTGAGCTTGTAAGATGTTCTGCATTCTTGCTATAGAGCAGGACATACAACAACAACAACAACAAAGCTTTGTCCTAGTGGGTGAAAACAACAATTAGCAATAGGCCAGCACATAATGATTCCATGAGATCATCTTAACTAGCTAGAGGAACTGTACATCAAAATCCATTACAAGCATATCAGGGGTTTACACAAAAAGCTATTAGAGATTATATATAAAACTCTATTCAAACATCTAAGCGTTTGATTCGCTAATTAAAATATCTAATCATCTATAGATCATGGTGTTGCCTATGAATTCAACAAATTTAGCCAAAATCCGTTGTCTTGGAAAGAATCCAGTAAACTTGTATGGTACAGCATGTATTACACGCACCACTTAGAAGCCAGTAAAACCACTGTAACATGCTAGAGTACCTTGGCACAAACACAACAGACGTACTAGTAGAGAATAAAGACATGCAAATAAGAAAGGTAGAAAAATGTTAAAAAAATTTTTTTAAGAAAAAACTAGAAACAATTGACTACATGCATATAGCAATAAAAAGAGTAATCACATGAATGAAAGGTGTAACTAAAATAAAGAAAATCTTCTGCAAGGTGCACAATAACTAAGCCAAGTATTGCACATCTAAAAATAAGATACTGAAATAACCTTTAAAATCAGAGTTAATGTAGACAGCTTGACGGATGGTAGCACTCTTAATTAGCTATTTACAATATGGAAGGATTCATCTGCACATGGAAAAGTAGCATTGCCAAACTGCATAAGGCTGCCTTCTCAGCTCCATCTTAATAACGGTTTTAGATAATTATTTAATGAGTACACTAATCTGCTTTGCGGCAGCTTAAGTACGGTGACAATGACATAAAGAGGAATGCTATGTCAACGTGGAAAATAAACGACAGGCCATAATCATTAATCCAAAAGCAAAAACATATTTTGGTGCACTCCTTTATAAAGTCTAAGATCAAGATAAAGAAAGAAAAAACATCTAAATACATCCTTCAAATTATCTTATTACAATTTAACCCTTTTTTAGAAACACTTGTTTATAGCCATAACAAAAATTGCTATGTTTTCAAAACATCTATGAATTATTCGTTTTTCATAGAAAACAAATTTATTGCCGAAAAATTCAGCTATTATGAATCAATCGAGTAACTCGTCAATTCTTACAAGCAATTCTCAAGAAACTTATATTGGTGAGCTTCTAGACTAGAGGTGACAATTTTCGACTCGACATAAACCTAATTCGAAGAATCAAATTCAGATAAGACCTTAACTGGGTTCAGTGCAATTTCAGGTCGACCCGAAATTGATCCGAAAATTTAAACGGGTTCCTATCGAATTCTAATTGACCCAAAATTGATCTGTTTAACTCGTATAATTATTTATGTAACATATATTACTTAGTAAAAAATATTTAAAACAATGACATAAATTTTTAATTTAATTTATATAAATTTTTCTTAACCTAACTTACTTAAATTTTTACTTAATTAATAGATTTTATCAAAATTAATATTCTTTCATTTTAAATATATGATAATAAATAATTTTCATATAGTTTTGTTAGAAATTCATTTTTATAATTTTTATTTTATCAATTTTAATTATTAATAGGTCAATTCAAAATTAACTCGATTATTAAATAAGTTGGATTAGAATTGACAATTTTGACCCATATAATGAGTCGAATAAGGGTTGAATAATTTTGACCAATTATTATATAGGTGATCCGAAACTGATCTATGAACCAAAATTGCCACCCCTGCTTAACCTGCTTATTCTTTAGTTAGGCCGACCAGTCAAGGACCACAACCATAAATACTACTTTCTAAACTTTTTTTCTTTTCTCTCTCTTTCCTGTCATACTCTATTCAATTCAACCATGACTTTCTTCTTAGGAAACACAACCATTCCATGATATATTTTCTAGAAAAAAGTTTCTTCTCTCAAAAAAAAAAAAAAAAAAAAAAACCAAAGCAACAATTTTTATTCACCAAGGAATAATGTTTTTTTGTTTCAGATTTGATATTTTGACAGAAGTACTTTGTTTTGCATTTTACTTTCACCTTTACTATTAAGATTAAAAAGTTAAGAGGATACATATTTAACTAGAAATAGAAAACCTACATTTTTATCATCTAGATAAAAATTAATATTATATATATGATGCAATTCTTAAGCATCTTCACCTTCCAAATATTAACGAATTCTCCTACTTTAGCGAATACTGAAGACGGAAGTTTACACCTTCACCATATTATTTCCCAATACCACACTTGTAACTATGTTTATAGCTAATAATCTTGGTTCTACCAAGTAGCAAGGCCTACTTGGTACCTACTTCATATATTTCCTTGAAGAATGACTATGCAGTGCATCGTATGCAAGATGCCATTATATAAAGAACAAATGCATATACCTTATACAAAATAACTAATCATAAAGTTTATGATTTTTAAAAAAGTTGTACTTATAAATAATTTTATGAGTATAATTTGTTCAAAATTTTTTTTTAAATTTAAAATACTGTGCAAAATTTTTAGACTTTGAAAAGTCCAAAAAAATATTTTAGAATATATTTCGCATGGCTTATTGAAAGTATTCTTGAACTGTTCAATTCCAAAAAAAACTCTCCATGTTGCTCTAATTTTTTTTTAATTTAAAAAGCATAAATAAATTGAATATCATAAAATAATTGTATATATAACTTTTTATTAAAATTTCATAAACTTTTTTTGAAAAACGTTTTTTTAGTTTAAAAAGTTATACTTTTTCTTAGTTTTAAAAGTAATACTTTTCAAGGGTCCCAAACGAGTGCCCTAAATAAATCACATGACCTAGGCAACTTTTAACCAATCAATGAACATCCATACCAGTACTAATGTAGCATTGAGGGAAGTCAAAATCCTTGCGAAATTGCAAATAGAATAGAATTACTTGCACTAACACACTAGTCCAAACAGGCATCTGATTGACTATCCTACCTATTCACACACTTATGGGACAACAGATTTGCAGTATTTAGTTATGTAAATAATAACTCATTAAAAAATTATTAACTGATCAATAAAAAAAGGAAATTATCTTATTAAAACGGATGAAAAAAAAAAAGAAAAAAATAGCTTACTTTCAGCGATGGGATAATCTATTAACAACTTCGACTAGTTTACTGGTTTGTAGAGGTTTCGTCAAATGGAAGTCCATTCCTGAGAGCGTGGTCTTTTTTTCTTCATTTGGTGTTGCATGCGCAGTTAAAGCTACGATTGGAATATGCAAACCATAATATTTCTCTTCAGCACGTATTTGCTTCGTAGCTTCATAGCCATCCATTATTGGCATCTAAATGATAAATGATATAAAAGAAGAGCATTAGATTTTTAGTAGGAACAAATCCAATATACAAAAATACTCAAATAATAAAATAAATTATATTAAAAAATAAATTAAAACATCAGAAGATTACCTCACAATCCATAAGAATGATATCATAAACAAATTTTTTTGAGGTTCCTGCTTTCAGGCTTTCACGAGGTAGAGTGATTTCTTGCAAAGCCAGTCTCACCAACTTTAGAGCTTCAGATCCATTTTGAGCAAACTCAACTGTTGCACCTAGACGAGAAAGCATAGCTGAGCCAATACGGCGCAAAACATCTGTATCTTCAACAAGTAAGACACTAATGCCTTCCAAAGGTTTGCCATGACCTAAATTTCAAGTTCATACACATGCAAATATAGTAAGAAGTTAGTTACTAAAAGACCTGAAAAAAATGATAAAACATAAAACTATTACCGGGCCTAATGAGTTTTGTCGCAATAGAACATTCTCCATATTCATTCTCCCCTGCCGGTTCAATTCCAAGTTGCTTATCTAGCATGGGACTCTGTTCTTCCATTGTCTTGCAAAAGCTTCAGCATTGAATATAAGCGTGAACCATGAAATGGCTTTTGCAATAAAAGGTCGCATGGCCCCTCTTTCACTATTCGCAAATCTATAGCAGGAGTATCAGCACTCGACAACCAAACAAATCTGTATTTTATATTGTACATATTTCTGCTACAACTTTTCAAAATTGAACATAGTTCTGAAACTTTAACACAGCTAATATCAATGATGAACAAAATGGATGTCAGTGGGCCCTTATGATTATCTATCTTATAGAGATTCTTGATTGTGGTAGGCAAAACATCACCACTATTGTTTCCATCATTGAGGAGATTTGATTTATGCATTTCTCTATACTGAAATAAAGGGCTGCTAGTTGCAGCTATTATCTTTTCATGTGTGGAAAAAATATTCTCAGTTTGGAGAACCATCTGTACTTCCACTCCAAGCATTTCCAACCATGAATACATAATTTCTCTAGATTTCGAATACGCTGCCAAAACTATAGCATGTGTTGATCGAAGCTCATTATCTCTACAAAATACAGCTGCTTGGACCTTTAATTGATCATTCATATTTGTTTCTATTGAGACTTGAGAATAATCAGTATACTCCTCTCTAACGATGCTTTCAGATGCCTCACCCATCTTTTTAAGAAAAATATTAAATGTAAAGCAAGTTCCTTTCTCACCAGGCTCCTTATCCTTGATACTGATCTCACCACCCATTAATCGAACCTGTGGTGAAAATAGAAATATCAAATTAGAAAATTTACATCTTTCTTGTAAACAGAAATTGATAGACTATAATAGTCTCTCCAAGAAATTATTAGGCATTTTTTTATTTGCAAAACTATGACAATATTTTTGACAGAAAAATGTATCCAACACTTTCTTAAAGCATCTTTTTCATCCACACATTTCATCCAATCAAAGAAAAATGAATTTGTTAAGAGATCTTTGTTTTTGCAAAAAATGGTCAATATTTTTATGAATTTAATAAATATAAAGGCTATTACTAATAATGATATGCATAAAAAAGCCAAATAACTCAATAATTGTAATAAATATACCAATTGTCATTCCAAAGAATCCATCATTTCAATTTTTTTTGAAAAGCTTGAGCTGAAGGAAATATGCATCAATTAACTATAAGGATTAATTACAAGTATAAATTGAACCCATTTGATAACATAAAAGGCTGTGCCCAAACATAAAGTCAATCATGTTCATAAAATCATTTCTAATAGAAACAGAATGAAGTTAAAAAAACCAGAATATAGGGACTTCAATTATGATTTAATTAGAATCAACTAAAATGTCACTAACCAAAATGAGCTTTCTGTCTTTCAATAGAACAATATCAATTAAATCTTTAAGAAAAGCAAAGCAATGGCATAAAAAATCTAGGGCAACCCACTGCTTTCATATTTTTCACCAGTATACTTGTCGCTACTTTCAGGTGAACCTTTTTCAAAGTGCAGCTCTCATTTAAACATGTTTACATCATACCTAAAATAATATACCAAAAAGTATAAGAGAAAAAAAACTCTATTTAAAACAAAAAAACACAACTAAAATGGTTTAACCAAATGTTGTAAGCAAATACCATAATTGGACCGGAAATACCAAAGTCACAGAAAGAACATACAGTCATCCTAATTTATCCAAAGCAGATAAATATCTTTTCTTATACTAACGTTGCTGACAATTGTATAATTTTGAAGCATTAACATTATCTTTTTTCTATTATATACATGTGTAACCAATATGAAAAAACCCACATTGTTAGAAGAGTAAAACTTGCTAGTTGTATGCACAAATAACCAAAACTTATTGCTAATTGTATGCACAAAAACGCCCTTTTTCCAATATTTTCTATATTCTCCTTAACAAATCTACTTATATTCTTATTGCTACTTCTCGTTAATGCTAGAAAGTGCAGCAAACAACTTTTTTTACTTTAAAAAAAAAAAAAAGAAGAAAATCGTAGGCTAAATATACTTACATAAGACTGCACAATTCCTAATCCCAATCCAGTTCCATCGTGTTTATCAATTGTCGATTCTTTAACTTGGACATAATTCTCAAACACAGATGCTCTATTCTCCTTAGGAATCCCAATACCTGTATCATCCACCTCAAAAACAAACTCTATGTAATCTGGATCATGTTCTTCAGAAGTCGCATAATCTAAAGCACATGGCCCTCGTACTCTTTTATAAAAGCAAGTTAATATAGCCCCGAAGAAATTAGAAGAATGACAACCACCATCCAAATAACACTTCGACTTTTTCATGAATGGCTTTCTAGTCCAAGCACGAACAATCACTTGACCTTCTGACGTGAATTTTATTGCATTGCTAAGTAGATTGTCCAAGATTTGTTTAAATTTTTTGCAATTGCCTATAACATTTAATGATTTCAATATAGAGTAATCACAAGGGTCCCATATCACTTCCAATCCTTTTTTAAGGGCGACAACATGAAATATATCAGTTGATTCCTCTAGTACTCGAGCCAAATCAAATTCTACCTCTTCCAATTGCATCTTTCCTGCATCGACTTTGTTCATATCTAGTACAGAATTCAAAATCCCTGTCAAAAGAGAAAAGAACTTGTAAGCTAAATTTGTATACTATTAACATAACAACTTAGTCCTCTGTAACCACCAGATGAGCTAGTAAAACAGAGATGCATGAGTGAAACTCTTATTCAAACAATTAGATGGCTGTCCAAAATCCATATGACTTGAGATCAAGTGGCATCAAAAAATCAAAATTACAGAACCTATAGAAAAGATAAATAGTGAATTTCTTTAGGCCACAATATAGATATAACAACCTTACAGTACAAAAGATATGTTATTATGTTATTTACCAAACCCAATCATTTTCAAGCGTCAAATAATAGCAACTCTCATCCCTTAAAGCAATTAGCAGTTGCTGTTATGCCAGTAAATAATGAGCAACAATTTGTAAGATTTCTAAATGAACGCTAAAGAATATATGAAAGCACACAACCTAGCTTACCAAGTAGCTTAAATGCACAGCCATTCATCTGTATCAAATTCTTCTCCAATTCAGATCCAGGAAGCACTTCCCTAAGAGAAAGTTCGATGAGGCCAGTAACTCCGGCTAGAGAAGCACGAATATCGTGGCTAGCATTTGCAAAGGCCAAGCTCTTGTTCATACTTTTCCTCTCAGCTTGCTGAATTGCCTCTTTTTGTTTGATTAGAGTCGCCTTGAGAGAAGTTTCCAGCCTCTTCCACCTCTTACACGATTGTAACACAACAGAAATCCCAATAATTACACCAAAAATCCACGACACCAAGAGTAACATCACAAATATATTTAGCCTTCCAAAAAGATATACATTCTCCTTGCACAGTAAGGCCAACGCCATTGTCTAAAATGTGTGCAGAATCACATGAAGATGGTTAATCATAAGTGCATACAGAGAAAAGTAATAACTTAAAAATTTGAGTTGAAATATTAGTGATTTGCACAACAAAGGTTATTCCTTTTCTCGTAACTTCAAACTTCCATAAAGAAGTGTGGAATTTTTGATCCACCTATTCATAGAGCCTACACTTTTAGGAAAGTACAAGCAGTGATATCGCATTCAACTTAACTACTCATACCACAAACACAATCAAGCAATGACTAGGCATTTTTTCACATAATGGATTGCATGAAAAATTTTAATGGCTACCTCGTACTTCTTGTGAGCCATATGAACATACTTGTTTATAATTCAATTTATAAATTTCACTTTATGAACACAAAATTGTAGATGCCTTGGATTGACATATTAATCTAGTTTACTTTTAGAAGCTTGTCAAAATATGCTAAACAAGTATGAAATTAAGTAAAGGTCTTTCACATAAACAAATTTTAATTGAGTCTGGGGTAGCTAGCTAGCTAGCTTCCCTCACCGATTATAAAACGCAATAATATTATTAGCTTTAAAAAGTGTAGGTTACTTTGCAGAACGACAAATTTGAGATTTGTGCAAGATCAGCAACCAAGTAGATAAAACTAACAAAATTGACTTGAAGTATGAATAAGTGAAGGGACAGATATAGAGAAGATTTTGTTAGTTCTATCTATTTGGTTACTGAACTTGCACTAATCTCAGCTTTGTAGTTTTACAAAATAACCTACACTTTTTAAATGTGTAATTATCTTCCTCGGCTTACATGCAAAACAGTTGCAGCTCCTCCAAATAGTATTCTCCATAATGTTGTGTTCTATGCATGCGTCTAGCTAACGATGGTTCTCAAGGAGTCCTCGAATGTGTTGACATCAACGCGTTGCTAATTGCTTCTATGACACATAAAAGTACATGTGATGCAGCAGGGCTAACATCAAGCTCCTCATTCTGGTCCATTTATTTTCGAAAATCCTTTAAAATAAAATGACAACCAAGCATAATAACACCATATTTTGTAGTTATGTAATCAATACAATTACATTTAAGTACTTCACATAAATGAAATCGTAAAAAAGTGAGAACACACTCTTACACAAAATATGGAACTCTTGCCAGACTAATGGAGTAATAGGTGTAGAGGCTATTTAAACAAAAAACTTGAATGTTAACTAACCTGTTGGTGTTTGCTGTGGATGTCTTTAAACAGGAGTCTTGATACGTCTGAAACTGCAAAAAAAATTACATCTGTGAATCAGTGAGTCGAATAAACTAGATTTGGAGAAAAAGAATGTAAAAACTAAAGACAAGTACGTGTTTAAAATATGATACTAGTTAAGGCCTTTAAAACACTCAAAAAGGTAAGAAAGCCTATTACGGCAAAAAATTCTATCATAAATGTTTGATGAAATCATGTGCACAATTTAAATCTTGAAAGAAATAACAATATTTCATACTCCAAGTCACAAATCCTACTACACTTGTTTAACAAGCTAAAACAACAGACTGTACAAATCCATATCTCAGCATTGCCTCATTTTGTGCTTCACGCAGTTTAGAATACAATGTCATGCTTGAATAAACAGTATGATCTAAGGCTAATACACGCCACATCACTAATCTGACAGGACACTTTCCAAAAGCAACAATGCAGGTTACTCAAAAAGGAACAAATTAGAAGGATATCTAAAGATGATCGGCACACTGTTAAAGACAGTAACATCTTTTCTTGTAAGTGCTTCCTGGAAACATAACGCCACAGCTACTTGCATCAAAAAGAGTATGAAATTGTTTAAATCACACAAAATTCTCCTAACTCAATGAAGTCTCTACGAGGACAATTGCTTTCAGTGAAGATTCTGCTAACCCAATTGCAGGCTCTACCAAGGCTCTAACCTAAACACTCAGGACACATCTGAACTGAAAACCACAAGCGCTCGGACATTTAAAAGATCAGTTAACTATAGAGAAAACTAAGAAGGACATTTGTTTAAGATCACAGAAACCAGACACCAAAAGTAAAAGAAAAAAAAAGAAAAAAGAAACAGATCCAATGCGCGAATAGACAACAACTTAAGTGAAAAAACGAGCTACGACGACATCAATCGGTGAAACATCAAGAAATAAAAACAGATCCATCCAGATAAAAACAGATCCATCACCTTCTTCTAAGTAAGAACATTTCGACTACTATAAATAAAATCAAGAACTAAAAACATATTAGTGCAGAGTGTGAGTTTGAAATAGAAACTCTATGATCCATCCATCTTCTCCTGTGTTTCAACACAGGTCCGTCCAGATCAAGAACAAAAAACAACAAAAATTTTTAAAAGAAGTTCAAAATTTTCAGATCTGTACCGTAGAGAGACAGATAGCGAAAGGAAACACGGAGGGATATTAGGAAATCCTAATGTCACGGCAAGCTCGATCGAGGCACTTCCTGTGCGAAACTAGCGATTCGCGCGAGTCAAACGACCTCGGATGGAATTGAAAGGCGATGAGAGTGAAAGGAGAGAGAGATCCCACAACGGAAGCTCGTTGAGCGGACTTGGTCAGGGTATCGCTTTGATTTGGCAGTAGAGAGCGAACGCGTCGCAGGTGTGAAAGGAGAAGATGCACGCTGGGGCAAAAGGAGAAGAATGAAGAGCGAGTTCGAAAGGGTGGAAGTGATGAAGCGGGGAGTTTTTATACTTGGGGTAATGACTTTTGTTGCGAGTTTCATTAGCGAAAGGAAGTGACTTCTAGGGTATAAGGAACACACCCGAAGAGAGAGAGACGCTCACAACGCGCGCGATAGAGAGAGTTTTTTTTATTTATGAATTCGCGTTCTAGGTTCTCGATCGATCTCCGCCTCGGGAAATTATTGTCTATTCTGTCAATTTCGAAGCTCGTAGTCTTTGGAAACTGCTTTTTTTGGCCCCGAAATCATTGGTTTCGGGTCTCGGATTCTCTCGCGATGGGAACACAAGGGACGAACGTGAATAATTCGAATTCCATGAAGGTAAGTGTTGTTTCAATTGTTTTCTTTCTGGATTTTCAGTTGCGTTGGCCCACTGGTTTTGTGCCCTAGATTCATGCGAGATCAAGTTTTCGCGTTATTTGAAATGCTTTAGGGAATCTTTAGTTTTTGTTTTAATTTCATTTTCAAAAATAAAAGTTACTTTTGATAAAGCCATCCACTATATTATTCTTACTGTGAAATATAGAAATGATATTCTGTTGATTAGGAAATGGATATAATGGTTTTGGTTCCTGTTCGTTTTGTTCATTGATTAATTAGCTGAAGGAGCCGTTTGGATAAACTTAAAAGTTTTAACTTTTTTGACAAAAGTTACTTTTTTTACTTTTTTTAAAAAAAAGTAGCTGTTAACTTTTTTTTAAAAAAGGATATGTATATTTGGATAAATTTAACTTTTTCTGAAAAAAAGTTAAGGAGAGTGTTTGGCAAAAAAGAGCTGAAAAGTTAGAAAAAAATATGAAAGACTAAACTATCCTTTATAATATAATATTTGATATATAAAAAATTTATAAATATTGTGTTATATATTTATTTATTTTTACTTATATTTTATTTCTAATACTATAAAAAAAAAAAACAGAAAAAAAGCTACAGCAGTTTTTAATTTTAGTGATTTTTTCTATACATGATAATTAACCTACTCCACTACTAAAATATTATCTACTAACAAAATTTTATTTTGAGTGATTAAAAGGAAGCTCCATTAAATACTTTGATCATATAAAAGCAAACTTTATAAAATCGTTTTCAAAATAAAAGCTTTCAAAAAAAAAAAAACACCTTCTAACATCTTAAGAACACATTCAAGCATCACAACATACTGCCCCTATGAGGAAAACATCTTAATAATAAAAATGCATGTAACTAGCTCAAGATTGAAGATTAACAAGATTAACTCTACCATTAACAAGATATCAATAAAAATGACCTCGAATGACTACTATGTTCCAGCACAGCATCAAAAGGAAAAAAAAAGCACTTAAACTAATCAAACCAGACATCTATCAGTTTAACATCTACCTTAAGATCCTATAATTCATATCATGCAAGATCAGAAGAAAAGTAGCACAACTGCCCAAAGTCATTCAAGTAAAAATTTGAACTCCATTTTTGTTCAAAACTTAGAAAAAGTTATATCTCTAACGCTGCACAGAAATTTCTCTTGATCCAGCAACTTCATGTATTTAGTGAGGTTTAAAAAACAAAAATTCAGAAATATGATAACGAAGACAGACCAAAAAAAAATTCAAAGGGAATTTTTTTTTACGATAATGATCCGTGTAGGCATAATTTCCATCCAAATCTAGTTAAAGAAGTTGTACTCTAACAAAACACACAAGTTTTACAGAACACGAAGAAAAAAAGGGAAAACAAAACTATGACATTTAACCGAGCACTAAATCTTTCATATACAAACTGCAACAAACAATCAATATTAGAAACATGAAATATCATAAACAAAATATCATAATTATCAACTGTAAATTGCCACCACCACCGACTAAAAAAATTTCAATCTTTTTCGAAAACACTAAACGGCAAAAAAAATTTCCTGAATTCTTGCACTCAACTTCAATCAAATCGTTTCAAACAAAACAAAAAGAAAAGAAATTATTCAATTGAATTTTGAAAGAAGAAGAATGTAATCACCTTTTCGTAGTCGTCTCCGGCTCTCGAGCTTGATTGGTGCAGCACAACGGCTACAAAGTTCGCAGTGGTTAAGAGAAGAGACGAGGAAACGAAAATCGGCGTCGGAGAAGAAGCACGCTTGCCGGAACAAGAGATCGCTGCCGGGGTGGGGCGGAGCGGAGTGAAAAAAAACCTAGAAATCAAGTCTGCGTGAGAGAAATGAAAAAGATGGTTGAATGAATTGCTGGATAACTAATATATATACATCTGTAATTTTGTTAACTTAAAAGGGACAAAATCGACATTTCATAGGTGCTGAGAAAAAAGTTGCGTGCAACTTTTTTAGAAAAGTTACTCAGTGTAACTTTTTTTTTTCTAACTTATAAATTAAAAAAGTAACTTATAAATTATCTATCCAAACACCCTTTATTTACTGTTTGGAGCTTTTTTCAACTTATAAGTTGAAAAAAGCTTATCCAAACGGCCCCGAAATCTGTTCGTAACTGTATCGAAGTACATGTATCTGCTATAAGAGTTGGTTTCTGCTTGGCTCACGGTGAATGCATTTGAGTTATTGTTCTACAGAATTGATGCCAATACAATAGGGTAAACAGAGAGAGCCCCTTTTAAAATTAATGTGATCCAAATTTGACTTTGTTAGCCAGGTTTAGTTTGAATATGTGCTGTTTGCAAGTTTGCCTCCCTCCTGCTATGAATTATGAGTGGCCTCTTAGGATCTGTTGTAGTACGTGTGCTTCTTGATCAGATTTTATTATACTTCAAAGTTGTAGTTGTACCATGAGTTGAGACCACTCATATCTTTCCAATTTATAGGTTACATATAAAGACCAGCTTCTTGCCAATTTTTTTATGCATGGAAGGACAGAGTTGTACTGCATTCATATTGTTATTATTAAGATATACACTATTTTGAGGAAGATTTGCTGTAAGTAGTATCTGTTATTTATGGTGTAAGTATATTATTTAGAATGTAAGTAGGAACGACAGGTGATGATTCAAGCCCCTCATTTTCTGCAAAGCATAAAAGGAGAAAGTCCCACGTTTAGAATAATCTGTTTTAATATCCTCATTGTTCTTGTCTGTATTCCGCTTAAAATTTAAGTCTTAGTAAAGTTTGTTATTGTTTATATTTTCATTTTTTCTATTAGTTATAGTGGTGCACATCTAAATTACATTTTAACATATCGCAGCGCGTAGACGTCTACCGACTGAATGATGAAGGGAAGTGGGATGATCAAGGGACTTGATATGTGACCATCATTTATCTAGAGGTGCTTAGCGTGTCCAGAGACTTTGTTCTAGACTTCCTCACTTCACCTTCATTACTGCTAAGAATGTTGTTTTCTCTTGTAATACTCTCCTGTTTTAAACTAGCATGAACTGCCTTGTCCTTATGTTTGATACTATTGATTCGTAAGTGCATTGTTCTGTCTGATGGTCACATGTACGTATGCTAAACAACTATATCCTTTGGACTAGATAGATTTTCTCCTCATCTCTTTGTTATTATGTTGTCAGCACTCTCATGTTGGAGTTTCCCCTTTGGTATGCTGTTAGTGTTAATTTCCTCTTTAAGCTGTCATTTTGACACATGACTTTTAAATATTGGCTTCACTGAGTCAGCTTGCTTTTTATAACCTGGATGGTTGAAGACTATATAATTGAAGTAGGATCACGAACGTCAAGCTTTATCATGACATTAGCTGATATTGGAAAAGAAAGAAGTTAGAGTGCCTTAATATATGAGCCATCTTCCCTTATTGTAATTTAAGTTTGACTAAATTGATTTGAGGAATGTTCTGTAGCAAAGTACACAATCAGAGTGTTTGAGCTCAGAAACATATTCATTAACTTTTGAATCTACAAAAGTTTCAGTAATTCAATTATTGTAATACAGGTAACCAACTTTGACATATGAATGCATTATAGTTGATGAACCAATTACTGCATTCATTAATGAATTGGGATTATTACTCTTTTTTTTTAACAGAGCATCAGTTTGATGTTTGTCAATGAACACTCTTAACTTATGATGAGTTAAGATTTGAAAGTTTTTCTAAGTTTCAAATCTCTTTTACATGTTACTTATGATTCTTGATATATGGTGTAAAATAGTAGTTTTACTTTAAATAGTCAATGGTAAATGTGTACATATCATTAAGTTTAATTCAGTTACTTGACCAGAAAATTTTGTTGAATTTGGATCTTCAATATGATATCCAAAAAGTAGGCATGTTTTATGTTATCTAGTATTAGCAGTTCAACTTCAAAGAAGTCTACCTTGACGTTTGTACATATCAGTTTTAAGTTTTTATTTAGTTACTTATCATAATAAATTATTTAGTTCAAAATTTGATACAGTACCTGAAAACTAGCCATGGTTTATGCCATCTAGTATGGGTTAACTTTTTATATAATGTATAATATCGTATACACTAACATACAATATGTGACATGCCAAGCTTCTATAGGAAAAAAACATGACAAACTGCACATTCTGTTTGATGTGGCATGTTTCTACCAGTAGTTTATTAGATATTTAGCTAGCTCTGTAGGTAAATACCTAATGGTCAATTTGGTACTAGTTTCCCCTTGTCTTAATGGAATTTCTTTGTTCATGGATGTTCATTTTGATTCAGTATGAATTTGCATTTTGAGTCGTAATCAGCTTGAGGAGCTTTTGTTCAGTTACTTCCATCAGGCTATAAGATATAGAGTTCCTTAGCATATTGTTCAGTGTCTTCTTGTTTTGATTGCTTTAACCTATATATGGATCTGCGATGCATCTGGTTATATCGCTTTTAGACTTTTCAAGCCCAAAAACTGCATTGCTCTTGAACTTTTCTTTAAAATTTAAAAGAAAATAAATTGAATAGTATAAAATAATTATACGAGTTTTTTAAATCTGAAAAACATGTGATTTGGAAAATTCTACTTTTTCAACCATTCCAAATAAGTGCCCTAAATTGGCTACATGGATCCTATCACAAGCATTGTGCTCTGTCATGAGTTGGTAAGATAATGAGATTTTTTCTTGCAGGAACCAATTCATACATTTACAAGCCATTACCCAATCAAGAACATATTTTATCATTAAATGTTCACTCGTTGTTTAGCTTCAGGGAAAATGCTTGAGCAGTTCCTTTATATTTTATGTCAAAGTCAAAAGAGGACGTTTTTGCATTTGTGTATATTTTAAACATCCATCTTTTTATATCAGTTCAAACTCAAAACATGATAAACGAATACTTCAGAATGTAGTGTTGGATCATTATAATATTTCTTCAACTACCACACTAAGCCTATGCTGGCTGAAAGCTATATGACATAAGATGAATTAATTCTCCATGTTCACCATCAGTTCATATTTAGCATGTTTCGGTAAATTTGTTGGTAAAAGAATTTGGCAATACCTCAGGAAAGAAACTTCGTAACAAGACAGTAAGATAACTCAGACACCCTGAACGAGTATCTAGTTCCCCATGAGCCTGTCACGGCAGAAGCACCATTAAACACTCTATACTATATTTAATAGTGCAACCAACAAACCAGCTCACCACCATCCTTCTAAAACCATCAGCAGCAGCAGCAGCATCACTCCAATACCAATTAAGATTTGCAAAGATTAAACAAAATCATCATCATCATGACTTGTTTCTTCTCTAAATTCACCACATCCCTCTCAATTAACTCACTGAATTCATTTGTTCTAATTCCAAACTCTTAAAACTAATCCAAGAAAAGAAACTGTTTGGAATTAAACTGAATGAAAACGATTGATTAACTAATTACCTAGAAACGAATTTGGAATCGTTTGGGAGTGAGAACCGAAGATCAGCGTCAGAGAAGAGGGAGCGAAGATCGGCGTCCGAGAGGAGGGAGCGAAGATCGATGTTGGAAAGAGGGAGTGAAGATCGGCGTCGGAGAAGAAACACACTGGGGGGATGGGGCGGAGCCGAGCGGAGAAGAAAAACCTAGGGATCAGATGGTGTGAGGAAATGAGAAGAACGAAGAGTTGAATAGCTGGATAGATTATATCCACGTGTGTAATTTGAACTTTGCAGAGTCAAAAGCAACATTTTTTACACCCGGGTAAATAAGTTGAGCACTTGTTTTTTCACAAAAGCTACTTAGGGCGTGTTTACTAAGTAGTGGAAAGTGGAGTTTTTAGATAAAATGGAGTTTTTAGAAAGTAAATTTAGAAAATAAAATTAAAAATTAAAAATATTTAATAAAAAATAAAATTATATATTAATTATATATTTATAGTAAGTTTTAAATTTAAATTTTAAAAAATATTTTATTAATAAAAAAATTTATTTTAATTTTCGTATGTATTTTATGTTAAAAATAGGTTTAAAAGAAGTGGAGTTTAGAGTATTGGTAAACACGTCCTTAGAGTAGCTTTTTATTTTTTAACTTACAAGCCTGAAAAGCTATTTATAAATTATTCATCCAAACACTAAAATACTAATATTTGGAGCTTTTTCTCAGCTTATAAGTTAAAAAAAAATCTATCCAAACAACAACCTATTAAAAGGATAGGCTTGGAGATGAGGTCCTAAGCTAGTTTCATGTGAAAATCAGTTTTAACAAAATATGGTCAGAAGGAGAAATCAAGAGCACATTCTTTCCATTCAAAATTCGGAGAACCTTTACCTAAATAACACCGACTATAAACCAAAACAATTTGGAGTAAGGCCGGTAATTATAGTTCAGACATAAAACCCACCTGAGGCATTAGACAAGAATTATATGAGTACAAGATCCTCTAGCATGAATTGTTTTGCATGATACCCTAGGAAGTTAACTTACCTGTTGTTCCAACAAAGTAAACAGAATTCCAACTTCAGAAAAAATATGTCAATAATAGATTTCATTGAACTACGGAAGATATTTGACGGATTTAGCTTAATGTTATTAAGCAATCCTATCCTTAAATCATTTTCTAGTTTATTTTCAAATACTATGCAGGTTAAGCATTGAAGCCCAGAACTTGAGCTGCATAGCAACACATTCCGGCCCTATTGAACCATATGAACAAAACTTGTTCACACAATTCTCAATGCCGAGAAAATTATAGACATCATCCTCAAAAATGGAGCTTATACTCCTTAGTTCTTGAAGACTAATATCGGAGAGGTGGCAATTCTTTGAGACGCACATGGCCACTGATCTTCCCACTATGTCATGGGATGTCCTAAATGGCACACCCTGTTTCATACAACCAGACAAGTTCAAATTAAATTCCAATGTCTATCATGCAAATCCACATTTTTACAGTTAGAAATATGCAAAACATACCTTCTTCACTAGATAATTTGCAAGAGTAGTGGCATCAAGATGACCAGCAGGGAGAGACTTTTGAATTCTTTCATGATTAAAAGTAATGTTTTCTGCAAACTCAGTTGTCACTTCAAGCATTCCTGTGATGGTTCTAACACTATCGAAGAGGGACTCCTTATCTTCCTGCAAAAGGAAAGCCATGTTCATTGGTGTTACTAAATTGGAATGATTTCATGGTTGAAACTGTTGGCTTACTTGTAAATCACGATTATATGCTTGAGGGAGCCCTTTACACAATGTCAGAAGGGTCACAAGGCTTCCAATAATCCTAGCTGATTTTCCACGAACAAGCTCCATAAGGTTTGGATTTTTCTTTTGAGGCATAATACTACTTCCAGTGAAACTGAATCACTTGGGACCAGGAACCCAAACTCCTCGGATGCCCAAAGGACTCATTCTTCCCCGAGCCGAGAAAGATGAACAGCAATTATAGCATTAGCTGAAAGGAGTTCCAAGACATAATCCCGATCAGATACTGCATCAATGCTGTCCAAAGTAGGACTCGGGTTAGATAACTATATAAAAACTAAAAAGTATCTTCTAGAGAAAGAGCAATGAAAAAGAAAATAAAGGGGTCAACAACTAAGAAGATAGACATTACAGATAAGTTTGCCTTGTACTAAGCCAATTAGATAAACATAAATTTATTGGAAAGTGTGATGCTAACATGTTTCTCATAGGTGCAGTAAACCCTAAGGCATCTGAAGTCATGAACTTGTCAATAGGAAGGCCTGTACCAGCTAGAGCACAAGCACCAAGAGGGCAGAAGTTCATCCGTCTTCGACAGTCAGACAACCGCCCAGCATCCCTCTCAAGCTACGACATACCATTAATGAAACTTAACATTGCTAAGAAAATAAAGCTAGTAGGCTACCAAAATTATTTAAAGGTGCAAGGCTATGCAACAAAAGTGGTTCTTAAAAGCCTTAAAGCAGGATATGTTTTTCCTGACACGAAATGAAAAAAAAAGAAATTTCTTTCCACAAAAGTGATGTACAGCTCCTATTCTCATCCATATGATCATAAAAGTTGTTCAGACCAGATAGGCGCGGCTGCAGGAAGGGAAGGTGCGGCTGCAGGAAGGAAAAGAAAAAAGGAAGATTTTAAGGTTAGGGTTGGCGGTAAATTTAATCTCACAGTCAAATTTTAGGTTGAGAGTAGGATTGCTTATTGGATTTTGACAATTTAAAGCGTAGTGTCGGTCAAATCATGGTCAAATCACGTTCAAAATTTGTCAATACTGTAATAGTCTCAATTGTTGTACGCTTAAAACACAAATTCATGTTAAAAAAACTTCAACAGATATGGACCAAAAACAAAGTTAAGACTGAAGACATATGCGGTCTTTTTAACATTTTTTAATTCCAATTTTTTATCTTACCGCTTTTAATAAAGTATTTAAACGGGTGGGATATCGACACATCCCACCCTATAGGCACTTGTTAACAACTGTATACACTCACTCAACGAACGGTTGAGATACAGCCACACTAGCTAAATCAACGGTGCACACATACAGTCGAATAAACACTATATCACTTTACGTATTCTCTCTCCGCGTAAACCATTCTCTTCTCAAAAAAATTTTCTCAAACTTTCATCTATCTCTCGCACCAGCTCGAGCTCCTCGACGATTCCGGCTGGATCCTGTCGGTTCCGGCTAGATCTCGTCGCCTGCTTCGATTTTGGACAAAATCCAGCTCGATTGCGGCGCATGCTTCCACTCCGGCGAAAATTGGAGCTCGGCTTTGGATCCGGCTATTTTGGCGCGATTACGGCGATTAGGGGCTCGGTTTCGTCGATTCTGGCTCAAATTACTCGGCTTTGTCTCACTCCGGCTGGATTGCGGCTTGAATTCGTCGCCTGCTTCGGTTCCGGCTCAAATTCCGGCTTGATTCCGGCAATTTGGGGTTCGGTTCCGTTGATTCGGCTCAATTTGAACGGCTTTGTCTCACTCCGGCTCGATTGCAGCTTGAATTCGTCGTCTGCTTTGGTTTCGGCTCGAATTTCAGCTCGATTTTGGCGATTTGGGGCTCGGTTCCGTCGATTTCGGCTCAATTTGCTCGGCTTGGTCCCACTCCGGCTCGATTGCGGCTTGAATTCGTCCCCTGCTTTGGTTCCGGCTCGAATTCCGACTCGATTCCGATGATTCCGGCTCGATTGCGGCTTGAATTCGTCGTCTGCTTTGGTTTCGGCTAGGTTCCGGCTCAACTCCGGCGATTCGAGCTCGGATTCGTCGGTTCCGGTTCAATTTTATTGATGTTAATTTTGATTTTTTGTTTTGTTTTTTCGCTGATTTAATTTATAGTCAATTTTATTTAATTTTTTGTGTATTGATTTTGATTTCTGTTGTATTGGTTTTGATTTCTGGTGTATTGGTTTTGATTTCTGATGTATTGGTTTTGATTTCTGTTGTATTGGTTTGATTTTTGATGTATTGGTTTTGATTTCTGAATGGAAGAAAAAGTACGTAATATATCTTCTGCGTGCATCATAGAAGACAATTGAGTGAGTGCCTACACGTGAAAATAATGTGTTGAATGCATAGTTGGTTAGACTGTGTAGGCAGATTGGTCCTGCATCACAGTTATTTTATACGAGACAATGACGAGTCAGGAAAAAAAAAATTTCTTGTTCTTTCATCCTATCTTGGCGCTGCCTCTCTAAGTACGCAGCATGACAGTAAGGAGGGCCAATGGCAAAGCCAGTTGGCAACCACTGCAGCTGCAGTTAGAGAAGGTAGTGCAAAAAGAGAAATAATAGTGAATATTGATATTGTTATTGAAAGAATACTGAAAATGTAGCTCATATATGCTGGAAATGTAACTCTAAGCCTCTCTTCCTCTCTCTATTTCTTTTTTGGTGTTGCTGGAAGCGTTGCTAGAAATGTAACTCATGTACGTTAGAAATTGTAACACATTTTTATCAGCTTGATTGTAACACTACAAATATACTCCTTTCTTTACGCTGTGATCAGCTCCTCGTCTACGTGCGAGAAAAAGCTGCATGTAAAAAATTTACTGTGTAATGCAATGCACGCTCTTGTAATCTTCATAGTTTAATTAATAAAATTAATTTTTTTTAATGATTTTTAAGTTACAATTAGTGTGGAACAGAAGCGATTATATTCAGTGCATGCAATCTTATTATTTTTTTTCACGCCTGCTGCTCTCATATGCTCCGTTCAACTCTGTTCTTCCGAACGTCACCCGTTAAACAAATAAAAAAAAAATCATAACAATCAAGAGAAAATAATAAAATAAAAAATCAAAACCATATCTCTCATCCTCCCCACATAGAGCTGCTCTATTCAACTCTCTTCTTCCAAACAGCATCCATTAAACAGATAACAAAAAAGTTCATAACAATCAGAGAAAAAAATAAAATAAAATCAAAAATAAAAATCACATCTCTCCTCCTCCCAACAGCATCCATTAAGTATCAAAAAAAAATTATAACACCTCTTTAAAACATAATCTCGGCTTCCTAAAATTAATTATTCTTTCAATAATTTTTATATTATGATTAGTATTGGTAAGTATTTTTTACTATATTTCTTTCGCGCCTAATAGATATTTTACGCGCGTAGCAGGTAATCTCGCGCGCTTTTTATCTAAAGACTTAATAGATATTGTTCCATTAAAAGATAGAAGGCTCTTTTCAATTAGAGACATTTTGGTTAGGATTCATCATAATTAAACTATAATTAAAGTTCCTCTATTCTCCTTTCTTAAACTTTGTTCTGTTCTTATTTGAAATGAGTTTACAAACATGATTGACTTGTTGTGTGGCCACTGCCTTCTATTATCAAATGAGATCAATTTATAATTTATCATTGTACTTACCTATGCATATTTTCTTCAGCCAAGTTTTTGGTAAAAAATCAAAAGAATGGATTCTTGGAATGACAATTGGTATATTTATTTATTTATTGAGCTATATAGTTCATTTATGCAGATCATTATTTGCAAGCGACTTTATAGTTATTACATTTTGAATCGATATTTTTTGCAAAAATAAATCTCTTAACAAATTTTTTTTTCTTTAGTGAGATGCAATGTGTGGATGAGAGAAGGTGCTTTTAAAAAGTGTTGGGATATATTTTTCTGTCATAAACATAATCATAGATTTGCAAAGAAAAAAAATGCCTAATAGTTTCTTAGAGAAACTATTATAGTTTAATGAATTTCTTATCTATAAAGAGCTCTTAATTTTTTTAATTTGATATTTCTGTTTTCGCCATAATTTTGACTTATGGATGATGACATCAGAATCAAGGAGAAGCATGGTGAAAAAGAACTTGTTTTATATTATTTTTTTTTAAAAAGATGGGTGAGGCATTTGAAAGCATCGTTAGAGAAGAGTATACTAATTATTCTCAAGTTCCAATAGAAACAATATGAATGATCAATTAAAGGTCCAAACAGCTGCATTTTATAAAGATAATAAGCATCAATCCACACGTGCTATAGTTCTAACTGCGTATTCCAAATCTATAGAAATTATTCTTTTGTAGTTGGAAAGGTTTGAAGTGTAAGTATGTATAATTCTCCAAATTGAGAATATTTTTCCTACACACGAAGAAATAATAGTTTTAACTAGCAGCTTTTTTCATTGCAGTATGGAGAAAAGTATAAATCGAACCTCCTGAATGATGAAAACGATAGTGGTGATGTATTGCTTACCACAATCAAAAAGCTCTATAGGATGGATAATCATAGGGTCCCACTGACATCCATATTTTTTATCATTGATATTAGTTGTGTTAAATTTCCAGAGCTATGTTCAATTTGGCGAAGTTGTAGCAAAAATTTGGATAATATGAAACACAAATTTGTTTGGTTGTCCAGTTCTGATACTCCTGCTATTGATTGGAGAATAGTGAAATAAGGGATTTGCCTTTTATTGCAAGAGCTATTTCATAGTTCACGCTTATATTCGATGTTGAAGCTTCTACAATACAATGAAAGCAAGACAAAGTCTCATGCGTGAATTGCAACTTAAGATTGAACGGGTAAGGCAGAACAACTATGGAGAATGTTCTATTGCTACAAAAAGGTAATCGTTTTCTGTCTTATCAATATCTTTCAAGTCTTTCAATAGCTAACTTCGTACTACATGCATGTGTATGAACTTGGAATTTAGGTCATGGCAAATCTTTAGACGACATTAGTGTCTTGTTGAAGATACAGATGTGTTGCGCAGTGTTGGTTTAGCTATGCTTTTTTGTTTAGGTGCAACAGTTGACTTTGCTCAGAATGGATCGAGAAGCTCTAAAGTTTGTGAGAGTGACTCGAAGAAACAACTCTACCTCAACATTAAAGCCTGAAAGCAGGAACCTCAAAAAAATCCATTTATGATATCATTCTTATGAATTATGAGGTAACCTAATCTAAAATTTTTAATTTATTTTTAATATAATTTGTTTCACCAGGTAGCTGTAGCAAATAAGTGCAACTTATTATATTGGATCACTTGATTGTAGAGTAATTAGTTGTTTCTTGGGGATTATCTAATGTGATATGAAGGGATTGATTCATGTAGCAATGCTTGGGCACCATGTAGCTTTAAAATTGCAACACGGTCTTTAGGATCACTTATTTGTAAATTGTTCATTTTGCTTGGACACTAGTGTAAAAGTGTGACTTATTTGGAAAAATAAAGGACTTCATTCATGGAGCATTGCTTACACATCCAATTGCTGTAAATTTTGCAACTTTGCATCTCGAATCACTTGATCGTAGAGAACTCAGTTGTTTTTGGGGATTTTTAGTGTGCTGCAATGAATTGGTTCCTGCAACAATGCTTGCTCACCCATGTAGCTGTAAAACTTGCAACTTTGCTGTCTATCATCGCATGATTTTGTATATCTAGCTGTATTTTTGGTGATTAGGTGGTTGACTAGGAAAGAAAGTGATGCTGCATGGTGTGCTAGCTTAAGAATATAATAAAATGTACCAGTGCCACTACTTAGTTTTTCGTATTTTGTGGTGATCAACGAAGTCGGTGTTCATTTTGGGTGTTATTGAGATTTTATTGTGTGACATTGGGAGTAATCTTTGAAGTTTGGTTACAAAAGCAGAATATTTTATTTGAAAGCTCACAGTTGCAATTTCTAAGCTACACTGGCTTTTTACAAAAGAGTTTTTGAAAGCAACAAAAAGTGCTTTATTTGCCAAAAGCACCTCCATAGATGAGGAATTTCAGTAGCTAGTTTTGAAAGCATCATAATTATCCTAATTAGAATTCATTGCTTCTGATTGTGGTATTCAGCATCCAGAGAACCACTTTTAAGCATTTTGAGAATTATCCCTTTGAATGCAATTTTTTCATATAGTTGCTGCTATCAATGAAAAATAAGATATCTAAGTTCCCTTCTACTTTGTTTTACTCTGTTTTATTATTATGATTTCATCTTATATGGTTTTAGTAACACTTGATATGGTATCAATGTAGGGCCTGATTTCTGCCAGTGATAAAGATTGCATCTTGAGGGGCCTTGATGAAATAGAGAGAAAAATTGAATCTGGGGGATTTGTGTGGAGGATAGATAGGGAAGATGTGCATATGAATATTGAAGCAGCATTGACAGATTTGGTTGGTGAACCTGCTAAAAAGCTCCACACTGCCAGAAGCCGTAATGATCAAGTTCAAACAGACCTCCGTCTCTGGTGCCGAGATGCCATTAATGAAATTATTGATCGCATCAAGCTGCTCCAGGTATAGTTTAAGTTAAGCTTCACGTCAGTTTTTGCTTTCATCTATGTAATTAAAACCATTACCACAAACATAATTTTTTTTGGAGATGTCTACTAATCTACCTCTATGCCTTGATCTTACATGGCTATCCTTCAATTCAATGATGTCCTATTATGGGAATCATCCCAACAAATTGAAGGACTCTTTGTGTTCCTCTTACAGTGATTTCAACTGCTATGATGGAGGTTGATATTAAAAGTTGTTACTTGTAAGATAGTCTAGAAGTATGTGTAAGAATATTGTCTTGATCAGATTCATTGTTCTTTCGACCGCTTTATTGCTCTTAGCCAACTTGATTTTGTTGTATAATGTATTTTAATTAATCTTTATGATTTTTAGGTAGCTTTGTACAACTTAGCTGTTAAGAATGAGAGGTTGATAGTGCCTGGATATACCCATCTGCAGAGAGCACAACCAATCTTGCTACCGCATCTTCTTTTGTCCTATGTTGAGCAGGTATAGTTGGCTTCTTGATCAAAGAGTTTCTTTTTTCTGATATTAGGTACTGAGCCAGAGAATTCTCTAGTAGACAGCAGAGTTTGTGAGCGATGGTTTCCTAGCGTTGGTCCTTTAATACAAGTTGCATGGAAGGCTCATTGGGAAGACATAATACATCATCAAGAATTTACATGGTTTTCTTAGAAGATCTTTTTAAGTATCTGCTGTGCATGTATGCATGTTAATTTTAAATTTAAAAGTTCTTACTACAAAAGTGGGTTCTTCAGTAGCTAAATTAATGGATGAAGTTCAATTATATATGACTGGTTATATGTTCATGATCTAAGGCCATGTCTAAATGATATCTGGTCTGAACATCTTTTATGATCATATGGATGAGAATAGGAGCTGTACGTCACTTTTGTGAAAGTTACCTTTGTAATTTCTTTTTTCTTCATTTCACTACATGTCAGGAAGAGCATGTGCTACTTTAAGGTTATTAAGAACCACTTTAGTTGCATAGCCTTGCACATTTATATAATTTTTGTATCTCTACTAGCTTTTTTTTCTCAGCAATGTTAAGTTTCATTAATGGTATGTCGTAGCTTGAGCGGGATGCTGGGCGGTTGTCTGACTGTCAAAGACGGATGAACTTCTGCCCTCTTGGTGCTTGTGCTCTAGCTGGTACTGGCCTTCCTATTGACAGGTTCATGACTTCAGATGCCTTGGGGTTTACTGCACCTATGAGAAACAGGTGAGCTTTACACTTTCCAGTAAAAATTTATGTTCATCAAATTGGCTTAGTGCAAGGAAAACTTATCTGTAATGTCTATCTTCTTAGTGGTTGACCTCTTCTTTCTTTTTCATTGCTCTTTCTTTAGCAGATATTTTTTAGTTTTGGTATAGTTATCTAACCCGAGTCCTACTTTGGACAGCATTGATGCAGTATCTGATCGGGATTATGTCTTGGAACTCCTTTCAGCTAATGCTATAATTGCTATTCATCTTTCTCGGCTCGGGGAAGAATGGGTCCTTTGGGCATCCGAGGAGTTTGGGTTCCTGGTCCCAAGTGATTCAGTTTCCACTGGAAGTAGTATTATGCCTCAAAAGAAAAATCCAGACCCTATGGAGCTTGTTCGTGGAAAATCAGCTAGGGTTATTGGAAGCCTTGTGACCCTTCTGACATTGTGTAAAGGGCTCCCTCAAGCATATAATCGTGATTTACAAGTAAGCCAGCAGTTTTAACCATGAAATCTTTCAATTTAGTAACACCAATGGACCTGGCTTTTCTTTTGCAGGAAGATAAGGAGCCCCTCTTTGATAGTGTTAGAACCATCACAGGAATGCTTGAAGTGACAACTGAGTTTGCACAAAACATTACTTTTAATCATGAAAGAATTCAAAAGTCTCTCCCTACTGGTCATCTTGATGCCACTACTCTTGCAGATTATCTTGTGAAGAAGGTATGTTTTATATTTCTACTCTCAAAATGTGGATTTGCAGGATAGACATTAAAATTTAACTTGAACTTATCCGGGTTAATATGAAACAGGGTGTACCATTTAGGACATCCCATGACATAGTGGGAAGATCAGTGGCCATGTGCGTCTCAAAGAATTGCCAACTCTCTGATCTTAGTCTTCAAGAACTAAGGAGTATAAACTCCAGTTTTGAGGATGATGTCTATAATTTTCTCGGCACTGAGAATTGTGTGAACAAGTTTTGTTCATATGGTTCAACAGGGCCGGAATGTGTTGCCGAGCAGCTCAAGTTCTGGGCATCAATGCTTAACCTGCATGGTGTGTGAAAATAAGACTAGAACATGATTTCAAAATTGAAATAGAGAACTGTCCTTTCAAAAAATGTGCCTAGTTATCCTACTTCGGACCCCATCAAAACATTGTGAAAGACTTTTGCTTAATCAATTAGAGGTCCGAATGGCTGCATTTTATAAAGATTATAAGCTCTAATGAACATATGCTAAGCTCCGGCGGGGGATTCAAATCTAGAGAAATTATACATTTATGGTTGAAAAGACTTGGAGTGAAAGTATGAATAGTTCTTCAAGCATAGAAATATTACTTCCTAGCATGAAAGGATAATAGCTAAGACTTCCACCCTGTCCAGTACAGGAAAAAGTATAAATGGAATCTCTTGAATGATGAAACAATCGTGGTGATGTATTGCTTACCATAACTAAGAACTTCAATACGATGGTTGATTTGTAACTCACTGGCATCCATTTTGTTCATCATTGATATTAACTGAGTTTTAAAATCTCAGAGCTATTAGTTATGTTCAATTTTGAGAAGTTGTTGCAGAAAGAGTGCGTTGGGACCTTTTATTGCAAAAGCATGGTTCACACATATATTCACTTTGAAACTTATGTAGGAGAACAGAAGAACATGAAATCCCAAGCGCGAATTGCAGCTTGAGATCGAACAAGCAGGGAACAAAAAATATGCAAAATGTTTTATTGCTACGAAAATCATTACGCCTAGAAACCCGTCTTATCAATTTCTATCATATTTTTTGAGTAGATAACTTCTTACTATATTTGCATGTGTAGAACTTGGAATTTAGATCGTTGCAGACCTTTGAATGTCTTACTTGTTGAACCATCTTTGCTCGGCTATGCTTTCTTATCTAGGTGAAACTGTTGAGTTTGCTGATAATGGATCAGAAGTCATAATGGATCGTGCTCAACAAATCGCGAAAGGAAGAACCTTAAAAAAAGAAGTTATCATTCTTATAGATTGCAAGGTAATGTTGCGCTTTTTTTTCAACTTCTCTCATACTTCCGTGAGTCATGCTTTGAAAAACTATATAAGGCACCGTTTGATAGTGTGCTTATTAACTCTAATTCATTTAAAATTTTATTTCATATTTTCTAATAAATTTTTTAATAATACTTTATAAAATTTATTTAAATATTTAAAAAATAAAAAAAGTACAGATTGTTTTTTGAAAAAATTTTAAAATATTTTTTGTTTAAAAAATATTTCATTTTATAAACACTTTCGAATATCCATACGACAAAGCACAAAGCTTAATGTTTTAAGGAATTAATTTATTTTCATGTTAATTTCCTCGTTAATTCTAAATTTTTCATAAGGTGGTTGTGGGTAATAAAAAAAGGTTTTCAAAGGGTTGGGGTTTGCAATTGATTCTCCTGCAGTTTGGTCTTTAGGCACCTTGAACTATAACGATAGTTGTGTTAATATTTTCATGTGCACTTATCGTTAGCATAACTCTTTTCTTTTTTTTCTGTGGAATGCAATTTTTCTAGCCGTATGAATGAGTTTTAATTTTCTATTTAATATTTAATATACTTTCTGATATAATACGTTTTGCATTGTGAGTATTTTCTATATATTGGATTGCCTCAAACCAAAATGTAATACCCTTTTTTCAAAACTAAATGTTAATAGATGTCAGCAATGAATGGTCATGAAGCTACAAAGCAAATACACGCCGAGGTGAAACATTATGATACACACAATGATATGCACATTCCAATTACTGCCCCAGATGAAAAGCGCGTTTGGAATTGTTAAAAACATAAAACTTTTAACAAAAAAGCTTTTAGAAATTATTTATGAATTCTTTATATATTGTATTTATAGTAATTTTTTGATGTATAATTTATTAATTTTTTTAAATTCCTAAATTAAAAAAAATTGTACATGATTTTTTGGAGTTTAAAAAGAGTTTTTTTGAAATTGAACACAATTCCAAACAATGCAAAAGCAAGGAAGGTCATTTTCTAACAAATAGCCTCTGCAAATAAAATATTTGAAATTTTTGTGAAAAATATTTTTCTAAAAAAAAGTAGATATTTTTATATTATTTTAAAAAATAAGCTTTAATTGCTATTTTTCAAACAAAGCAAAAGCACAAAAAAAACCATTCACCAGTCCACTTATAAACCGGCGAAGTAACACAATTAAGATTCAAATTAATCAACGAAGAAATCAAACTTACTAGTAAATGAAGATATTGCATTTGCATACTTGAAGATCTGTGTCTTTAAGGATCCACTCTAAATGCCTCCAAAACCTTAACGACGACAACAACAAGAACAAAGAAGAATAATCTCTTTGTTTCTAATTGGAAACTACAAATTTCAAATATTTTGACGTTAAATTCATTAAACAAAATAAAAGATTCAAAATTTAAATTGAGATCAACATAAAGATTGCTCACTTGCGGCCTAATCTAGCATAAGAGTTTTCCATTCTTGTGAACACGAGGAGAACTAGAGTGAAAAAAAGAATCAGAGAGCAAGTTTTTGGTGATAGGGTTAACTATAGAGATGAAGGAGCGCAAGAATGAAATGAATCAATGACAATAATCAATTACAAGCATGCGTGCGAAGTCATTGTCTTACTTTCTCTATGTTTCTATAATTGGAAAGAAAATAGAAAGAGTAAGTCGATAAATCGGCAAATATACTCATATAAAGCAACTATAAGCAAGTGGTGAAAACTCCATGTCGGCCGAAACTCAAACAGTGAGATAAACTCACGGATTTCGATAACAGAAAATTGAAATGAGCCATACGTTGAGCAACGATGTAGATCGAAATCGCAGGCAGAGCAGCAGTGCAGGGGCGATGATTGGAGGCAAAGCAGAATAGTAGAGGCAATAAAATTGCTAGCATTGCAGCTGAGCAGAAGGACAGAACGATTAATTGTAAGGAAAGAGTGGAGTAGAGTGATGATATCGACGAGCTAGAGCGGATAACGGAGCTAGAGTGAGAAAATTTATACGAAAAAGAGGTAGACTCGTAAATGGAGAGTCGACCAAAAGCCTACCTCGAGTTTTTAATTACTTTTTTATAATTCAGTCTAACCTGTTTAACCCGACGGACGGTTTAACTGATCAAATCGAAAACCGTCTAAATTAAATTAGGACAAGATGGTTATATGTAAGTAATTTATATGCAAATTCCAACTAATTTAGACTTCGGATCGATCGTTTTCTGATCGATGTGGACAGTCCAGTCCAAATCTGACAATACTGCTTTATTGTTTATTTGAGAGATTATTCAACATTAAACTTTTTTAATGAAAAAAGTTTTATAATTATTTATAAATTTTTTAAAAAACTTTTTTATTTTAAAATTAAAAATATAATATATATATATATATATATATGGGGGATAGAATGTATGCACTCTCTACACTCCATGCGCACTCCTTAGCTATTTTTGGCTAAGAAGATCTCTAAACCTAATTTTCACCATTAGATATAAAAAATTATGAGTTTAGAATATGCTCATAAAAGTTTAACTCAATCGTACCGTGATTCGACCTCCATCCGGCATTTTGATTAAGATAATATAAAAAAAAAATATATACATTTTGTCAATTTTTATTATTTATGTCAGTTTGATCAAGAGGTCCGATGGAAATCGAATCGAAGTCCGACTGGACTGAAATTTTATCAGTATATATTTAATTCATAGTCCTTCATATCTAACGGTGACGATTAGATTTGGAGTTCTCTCTAACCAAATATTATTAGGGAGTGCGTGTGGAGTGTATGGAAGATAGGGAGTGTATGCATCCTATCCTTCTATATATATATATATATATATATAATAATTTAATTGATACATAATTTATCTATACTTCTATATTAAAACTTTTTTTAAATACTGTACAATATTTAAAATAAATAATGCCAAATGAGACGATAACCAAAGAATAAAACTGAAGAACTTTATTATTGCTAGGTTATTCTCGTAATTTGGTTCTTCTTTATGCCCAATCTCTTTCTCCATATATATTAATATCTCGTAAGTTTTTACTTTAAGGGCGGGGAAGGAAAGAGAGAAGAAAAAACAGCGAAGCGAGAGAGAGAGAGAGAGACAGAGAGAACGCGCGCGATAGAGAGAGTTTTTGTTAGTCTGTCGATTTTGTTGGTTTTTGTTTATGTAATTCGCGTTCTATGTTCTCGATCGATCTCTGCTTCGGGTAATTATTGTTTGTTCGGTCGATTCCGAAGCTCGTAGTCTTTGGAAACTGCTTTATTTCGGCGCGAAATCGTTGGCTTCCGGTCTCGGATTCTCTCGGCGATGGGAACACAAGGGAAGAACGTGAATAGTTCGAATTCCATGCAGGTAAGTGTTGTTTCAATTGTTTTCTTTCTGGATTTCCAATTGTGTCGGGCCACTGGTTTTGTGCCCTAGATTCATGCGAGATCAAATTTTCGCGTTATTTGAAATATTTTAGCGAATCTTTAGTTTTTAACTTTAATGTCATTTTATTTCGTTCTGCGTGCCTGTAATGTAGTTTGTTAGCTGGAGTACCTAGTGTTCATGTTTACTGCTAGGAGAATGAGTTTGTAGAGATCAGGTCTAGAGTAAGCTTTTCTAAGAGATCTGGAAGAGGCTAGCTACTCATATACTAGCAATGGAGACTAGCAATACTATGGAGTGTGGTTGTTACTTGTTAATTCTGGTTTGAAGCAGTTCTCCTGTAACGCTGCAAATAAGATTTTTTTCCTGTCTGTGGCACACAAATTTCTAACTTCTTGATCACACAGTGGTTTGATTTCCTTACTTGCATGACTAGAGAAGCTTCTTGTGTTTTTGGCAGTTGACTATTTATAACTTCTGGATCAGAAAACTGTAACTCGATGTTCATTTTTTGGGTTTTAGTCATAATGCATTTGAAAGAAATCAGTATGTGTAACAAGTTTGGCATGTGAATTGTTGTTAGCTATGTAACTTTAGTACGCCTATGTATGCCACCTACAGGAGTCAGAGTGATATAGGCAGTGGCATTTCTAGAAACATCGATAGAGGGGTGCTTGGTGCTACACAAAGGTTTAATCAGCAGAATTCAATTCGGAGATTTCCAATTTGATTCTGTGATGATTTCTGATATCGCTATTTAGGTAGACAGCTAACAGGACTTAGAAATTAGCTTCAAGACAAAATCAAAATTTCTTTAACTATTTAATGAGATTGCAATAAGTTTTTATTTTACTTATACTCACTGTATCTTCGTATCACCTCATACGTTTGGCATTTCTATTTTAGCAATAATGTTTCGAACTAGTTGTAGTTTAGCTTAATTGCCAATGCTTTTCTGAATTTAGTGGAAATTATCAAGTAAAAGAAAAAGTACTTTTGATAAAGCCATCCACTATATTATTCTTACTGTGAAATATGGAAATGATATTCTTTTGATGAGGAAATGGATATAATGGTTTTGGTTCCAGTTCACTTTGTTAATTGATTAATTAGATGAAATCTGTTCATAACTGTATGGAAGTACATGCATCTGCTATAAGAGCTGGTTCTGCTTGACTCATGGTGAATGAATATAAGTTATTGTATTGATGCCAATACAATAGGGTAAACAGAGAGAGCCCCTTTTTAAAATTTTGTGATGCAAATTTAACTTGGCCAGCGAGGTTTAGTTTGAATATGTGCTGTTTGCAAGTATGCCTTCCTCCTGCTATGAATTATGAGTGGTCTCTCAGGATCTGATGTAGTATGTCTGCTTCTTGGTCAGATTTTATTATACTTCAAAGTTGTAGTTGTACCATGAGTTGATACCACTCATATGTTTCCAATTTATAGGTTACATATAAAGATCAGCTTCTTGCCATTTTTTTATGCATGGAAGGACACAGTTGTACAACATTCGTATTGTTGTTATTAAGATATACATTATTTTGAGGAGGATTTACTGTAAGTAGTATCTGTTATTTATGGTGTAAGTATATTTGTTTGAATGTAAATAGGAACGACAGGTCATGATTCAAGCCCTCTTTTTCTGCAAAGGATAAAAGGAGACAGTCCCACGTTTATAATAATATGTTTTTAGTATCTTCATTGTTTTGGTCTGTATTCCGCTTAAAAATTATGTCTTATAAAAGTTTGTTAGTGTTTATATTTTCAAGTTTTTCTTAGTCATATAGCGGTCATACATGTAAATTAAATTTTAAACATATCGCAGCGCGTGAAAGTCTACCGACTGAATGACGAAGGAAAGTGGGATGATCAAGGGACTGGACATGTCACCATCGATTATCTAGAGGTGTTTAGCCTATCCAGAGTCTTTGTTCTAGACTTCCTCACTTCACCTTTGTTACTGCTAAGAATCTTGTTTTTTCTTGTAATACTCTCCTGTTTTAGACTAGCATGAACTGCCTTGTCCTTATATTTGATGCTATTGATTCATAAATGCATTGCTTTGTCTGATGGTCACATGTACGTATGCTAGACAATTATATATCCTTTGGACTAGAAAGATTTTCTCCTCATCTCTTGGTTTACCTGTTATTATGTTGTCAGCACTCTCATGTTGGTTCCCCTTTAGTATGTGGTTAGTGTTGATTTGCCTCTTTAAGCTGTCATTTGACACATGAGTGTGAAATAGTGGCTTCACTGAATCAGCTTGCTTTTGATAACCTGGGATGGTTGTAGACTATATAAGAAGTAGGATCATAAACGTCAAGCTTTATATGACAATAGCTGATACTGAAAAAGAAAGAAGTTAGAGTGCCTTTAATATGAGCCATCTTCCCTTACTATAATTTAAGTTTGACTAAATTGATATTGAGGAATGTTCTATAGCAAAGTACACAATCAGAGTGTTTGAACTCAGAAACATAATAATTCATTAACTTTTGAATCTACAAAAGTTCCAGTAATTCAATTAGTGTAAAACAGGTAACCAGTTTTGACATATGAATGCATAATAGTTGATGAACCAGTGCATTCTGTTAATTCAATTAATGTTAACCATTTTGCACATATGATGCATTATAGTTGATGAACCAATTACTGCATTCTGTAATTCAATTAATGAATTGGGACAATTACTCTTTTTTTTAACGGAGCAATCAGTTTGATGTTTATCAATGAACATTCTTAACTTATGATGAGTTAAGACTTGAAAGGTTTCTAAGTTTCAAATCTCTTTTATTGCTACTTGTGATTCTTGATATATGGTGCAAAATAGTAGTTTTACTTTAAATAGTCAATGGTAATGTGTGCACATATCATTAAGTTTAATTCAGTTACTTGACCAGAAAATTTTATTGAGTTTTGAACTTCAATATGATATCTTAAAAGGAGGCATGTTTTATGTAATCTAGTATTAGCAGTTCAACTTCAAAGAAGACTTCCTTGATGTTTGTACATATCAGTTTTAAGTTTTCATTCAGTTACTTATCAGAATAAATTATTTAGTTCAAAATTTGATACAGTATCTGAAAACTAGCAATGGTTCATGCCATCTAGTATGGGTTAACTTTTATATCGCATACACTAACATACAATATGGGACATGCCAAGCTTATATAGGAAAAAACATGACAAACTGCACGTTCTGTTTGATGTGGCATGTTTCAACCAGTAGTTTATTAAATATTTAGCTAGCTCTTTAGGTAAATACCTAATGGTGAATTTGGTGCTAGTTTCCCCTTGTCTCGATGGAATTTCTTCGTTCATGGATGTTCAGTATGAATTTGCAATTTGAATCCTATCAGCTTGAGGAGCTTTTTTTCAGTTACTTCCATCAGGCTATATAGAGTTCCTTAGCATATTATTCAGTGTGTTCTTGTTTCGATTGCTTTAAAACCTATATATGGATCTGTGGTTTTCACGATGCATCTAGTTATATGCCTCTCTCTCTAGAGGATGGCTTTGTTTACTAACCATTGCCAGTTAGCGAGTGGCGTTTGTTTCATTGTGAGCCTCAATCCTTGTGAACCTGTGCCATCACAATATCATTGGACTGTATGGATTCCGTAACAATATGTATGAGATTCTGGACAGAGTCTGACATATCAAGGGCATTTTTTCTTGTTTTTGTATACCCTTCTGAGGTAAATCTTCTTTATATAATTCTGAACGTAGAGCATTAAAGGGTTTGCTGTTGGGATCCTGAGTAAATGTAACGTAATGATGATTGTTAATGTAATGATGATTGTTTTTCACATATCATTTTGGACTTTCTAAACTGCTGTTTGTTACAGAGGTCTGAGGATCATGGTTTAGTTGTTATTGACGAAGAAGATAATGAGACCATACTTGTCCACCGCATTTCCTCTGATGAGATTTACAAAAGACAAGATGGTAATGCACCGTTACTTTCTCCATCAAATTCTCTCCACCAAGCATTTATTCTTCAAAAGTGGTTTTGAGTGTACTCCCGTTTATGCTTTAGACACAATTATAAGTTGGCGAGATCCAGAATGTTCTTTGGAGTTGGCTCTTAGCTTTCAAGAGTCTACTGGTTGCTCTTATATCTGGTATATTCCTAATTTTAGTGCGATGTTACAGTAACCTTTTATCAAGATTTTTGGCTATTAAAATTTGCATGTCCTTCCTCCCTAGGGACCATATATGCACCGTCCAAAGAAATATGCACTTTAACACGCTTGGAAGTAAGTTAGCCTGTTGACTTTGTTTTGATGCTGAAGTCACAATATTTTGATTTTGCTGTTCAGTATTTCAGTAGCATATACATACCGTCTTATAGTTTCACATGAAAAATACCATAACAGATTTGGAGGTTGGTCCTCATCCAGCAATTGAAGCTCTTGACGCGACTGGTGCTTCACAGTCAAATGGTAATGCCTTCACTTACTGTATCTTGTATAAGGTATATGCATTTGTTCTTTGTACAATGGCATCGTATGTAGGATGCACTGCATAGTCATTCTTCAAGGAAATATATGAAGTAGGTGCAAGTAGGCGTTGTTACTTGGTAGAACCGTAGAACCAAGATTATTATCTATAAACATAGTTACAAGTGTGCTATGTGGGAATAATATGGTGAAAGTGTAAACTTCCGTCTTCAGTAAATTTCGCTAAAGTTGGAAAATTCATTAATATTTGGAAGATGAAGATGCTTAAGAATAGCTTCATATGTATGATATAAAATTTTATCTAGATGATAAAAATGTAGTTTTTCTACTTCTAGCACAATATTCAATGCTCTTAACTTTTTAATCTAGGCGAAAGTAAAATGTAAAACAAAGTATTTCTGTCAAAATATCAAATCTCAAAAAAAACATTATTTCCTTGATGAATAAGAAGTTTTTTCTTTGCTTTTTTTGAGAGAATAAATGATTTAATTTTAAAATATATCATGGAATTACTGTGTTTCCTAAGAAGAAAATCATGATTGAATTGAATAGAGTATGACATAAAGAGAGAGAAAAGTATACTTATGCTGCCGTAAAGGAGATTAATATACTTATTAAATAATTGTCTAAACCTGTTTTTAAGATGGAGCTGAGAAGGCAGCCTTATGCTGTTTATCAATGCTATTTTTTCCATGTGCAGATGAATCCTTCCATATTGTCAATAGCGAATTAAGAGAGCTACCGTCTGTCGAGCTGTCTACGTTACCTCTGATTTTAAAGGTTACTTCAGCATCTTACTTTTAGATGTGCAATACTTCGCTAAGTTATTGTGCACCTTGCAGATGATTTTCTTTATTTTAGTTACACATTTCATTCATGTGCTTACCCTTCTATTGCTATATTGCATGGAGTCAATTGTTTCTAGTTTTCATATTTTTTTTTTTAACATTTTTGTAAGTTGTGTTATTTGCATGTCTTTTATTCTCTACTAGTACATCTGTTGTGTTTGTACGAAGGTGCTCTAGCATGTTACAGTGGCCGCTTTACCGGCTTCTAAGTGGTGCGTGTCATACATGTTGAAACGACACAAGTTTGCTAGATTCTTTCCAAGACATGGATTTCGCAGCCAAAGCCTGAAAGTGGCTTAATGTTTTGAATTCGTAGGTAACACCATGATAGATGATTAGATATTTTAAATAGCGAAGCAAACGGTTTGATGTTTGAATAGAGTTTTTGTATATAATTACTAGTAGCTTTTTGTGTAAACCCTGATATACTTGTAATGGATTTTGATGTACAGTTCCTCAAGCTAGTTAAGGTGATCTCACGGAATCATTATGTGCTGGCCTATTGCTAATTGTTGTTTTCCACCCATTGGGACAAGGCTTTGTTGTCGTTGTTGTTCTTGTTGTATGTCCTGCTCTATAGCAAGAGTGGAGAACATCATACAAGCTCATTGGAGGCATTTGCTATATAATATATGTTTTGCTCCTACTTTTTCGGTCTTACTTTGCCATTTAGGTAAAATAGTAAAATTTTATTATAAATTTTCTAACTTTAATTGCCTGCCAAATTCTTTGCCATTTGTTTTTATTTTGAAGGTCAATTGATGACCCTTGTTTCTTTAAACAATGTGAAAGGGCATTCACATGTTACAGATATTGTACTTAGCAGCGGTTATGTTGGTTTTAAAAACTTTATTTTGTTGCTCTATCTATACTGTCTTGCATCTGAATTTGTATATGTTTGTATCTTTCCAAAATGTTTAATAAAGTTTTTGTTCCATGTGCAGACTGTGGTTGAATGCAGAGTAACAGATCAGATGCGTGTTGCGGAACTGATTGTACAAGACGTAAGAATCATTGTGTCTTTGTTCTGGCTGATTAATTTGTAATTTTGTGGAATGCACAAATGGCATTTGTATGTACATATGTGCATTGATTCTGAAAATGTTGGTACATTTAATAGCTCTATGAACCGTATCTCTCCATATGGAAAGTTTGCTTTCAATTTGCTCGTCTTTGTTGTGCATTTCACATCATGGCCTCTTCATTTGGAAGTTTTCAATATTTAAGCACAATTCATCCATTGATATTTTAAAATGAGTTGCATTTAGTACATGCATTTTAGCAGTTCGTTTAATTTGTGTTCAGTTATGCCTTACTAGTTCTGTTTGAAGCTTTTTGCCAACCAGGTCTACTGAATTATGTTTCAATCGCAAAGTATTCAATTGATGTAGAGGTGGTTGTGATTTGAAAATCTTGTTTTGTTCGTTAGCTCCATATTTATGAGATACTTGCTCAATATAACATACATTGATTCGCTACTTTCTCACTCAGATACAGAAATGCTTTTAACTAATTTAGCTTTGTATCTGAAGGTGAGTACTTAAAAGAGGGCACTTGCAGTCATTATCTAAAGTTGACACTTTTAGAGTTTTCCTTGCTCTGTGTATGCGTACAGGCAGGCATGCATAGGCAACAATGTCTAATTGTAGATTGAAGTGATAACTAATCTTTAGAAGTTAGTGCGTCTGAGGGTGCTTTTGTTTAGTTTTGATGTATGAGATTATGAAGTTTATGCCTTCATGTATGTTAACAATTGAAATAACCTCATGATTGATAGTTGTATTTCTTAGTATTTAGACTTTTTTTGTTGGTGCTCTTTAATTTGCCTTAAGGGCTCGTATTTCAGTTTGCAAAACACGTTCTTAACAAATACCATTTGTTCATAAGTATGTGTATGCCTTATCCTAACAGAAATTATTGTTCTGTCTACTGCAGCAAGATTTTTTTCCTAAGCTTGTGGAGCTGTTTAGGATGTACGAAGACCTTGAGAACATGGACGGTCTGCATTTGGTATTTAAATTGGTTAAAGGGATAAGTAAGATTCTGTCAAGCTCACCCTTACGCTGTTCATACTGTTGGTTTTAACAACATCCTGCTAACATTTTATTTCCATTTGTCTAGTTATGCTGAACAGCTCACAGATTTTTGACAGAATCTTCAGTGATGAGTTTATCTTGGATATTATTGGATGTCTTGAATGTATGTGCAATTTCATTCACTCTTTCTTTTTCTAACCTTGGTTAGCATACTTGTCTTCTTAATTAGTGTTTGATTTGTATTTGGAGTTTTCTTTTATCTATTCAGTTTTCTGATTTTGATGCATACAACTACCTTTTCTTTTTCTCTCTGTTAGTTTCTAGTTTTTTTTTATTCTTCACTTGCTTTGTATGTTTTCCATCTTGTCATTATGTGTTGCTAGGAACCAAGTTTTGCATTTGCATTTCCCCCAGAAGTAAACTGGCATACTTTGACATATTAACCTAAATTTCTCAAATTCTTCACCGATTATAGTGGAATTTCATGAGTTGACAAGGAACACCTAATAGATATCTGTGGACTTTGTGGTCCTTGGATGTCTTATTAAGATGTACACCGCTAATGTAGTTATCTTTAATGATCTATCGGAGCCACTATCGCTTTGTCAGATACTGTCCAACTGGCTATAAAATATGCTGATGCACGAGTTACCAACGTCTTTTGTTCTGAATACATGTTCTTATATAAGAATGAGTCTGTGCATGTCATCAAGATTCTTGCACAATTTTGAGGTCAGATAGCTTTGGAAGGGTGAGATCATTAGAAAAAGGTCAGCTTCAGAAAAATGGATCACAAACGTTAAGGAAGGCACAAATGAGGAATGGCAGTTAGCTGACAAAGCTTGGGGTACACATTGTAAGCTGACGAGGAGGAAGTAGAGTACAAGTTGCAGCTGAGGTACGAAGAAAGAAGAGGGAGAAGATGACTGGAATGTTGCTTGGGTTTGACATGGAGATAGTTCATTACATGAGTATAGGGTGTAGGGAATCAGAAAATGAGTTTAGATGGGCTATTTTAGGTTTCATTGATATTAATGAGTTCCTAAAAATTTGTAAGTATCTTTAGTAACCTGCCTGTGATCACCAACTAACGAGAGGTGTATTTTATAATCTGATCTCCCAACAGCAAAAGGATCTATATGTTGTTAGGCACTGATTTTAAACTTAAAAATGAGTTGACAGGATTTGTAAGCTCCCTGGTGTTGACAGGGTAGAATTATTTCACCTTTCTGGCTTGCCTATTAACTTCTGCCTAAAACTATTTGAGTTGTATAAAGATGCCTTGGTTAGTTTTATCATTGTCAGGTGTCTTCTTTGTGCATTAGGTTAACTTGAGATAAGTAAGGCGGTGCAGACTTGCACGAACAAGGCATATGTAGATAAACTATGTAGATAAGTAACTAAAATAGCCATCTCACATTGAAGGATCTCAGTAGAAGGTGAATAGCTTTTGGGAATGATTTACTGCAAATGCTATTACTTGTAATTGTAAAATAGTTTTCTGAAAACTTATTGATAACAAGAAGTTGCTTTTAGATCTTAATGCATTCCTCTCTACAGATGTTTTTTTCTCCTAAGAGAAAAGCTTTTAGGGGCTAAGTCTGCTAGTTGAAGACACTAATTAGTCTTTAAAAAGTAACTTGTTTATTTTATATTTCTGGTAGTTTGGCTGTTTCTATTTGCTACATCTGCATGGTTGAGTTGGTTTTGTCATTTACATACAAACTTCACATTTTAAGTAATGTAACTGCATATATGTTCTTGTAAGAAGATCGCATGTTGGTATTTATGTCGTGCCCCTTGTTGCAAATTAGACCTGCTTTTTTTACTTGTGTGTCTGTTTATGGTCACACTCATGTAATTTCTCATTTAGCTGATTCTGCCAGTGAACCTACTGGTCTGTTTGGTTCATTTGCCATGCTATTATTGTTTCTTGCATCTTTGTTTCTGACTAGGTGCTTCACAGTTTTGTTTGTTATATAGTTGATGTTACTAAGTTTAGGTAGAGTAGTAGGATTAGTCTGCTTTCCTGCATCAATCTTCAGTTTTGCCTGTTTTCTATAACCTGGCAATGCATTTTTCTTTCTCTGAGGATATTTTTGCATTGAACTGTTTGAGAAAATTGAAATTTAAGGATTCTGGTTGGTGGCAGCATGTGTGGATTAGTTGGTTGAGTTTGCTTATTTGTTATATGTTTGACAGATGATCCAGAGGTAGCTCAAGTACAAAGACACCGCTCTTTTCTCCAAGAACATATAGTTTTTAAAGAGGTAACGTTATCTTTCCTTGTCCATGTAATTTTTCTTTACTAAATTACTTGATTCTGAGTTGATTTTCCATTCCAGGCTATTCCTATTCGAGATCCTCTTGTGCTTTCCAAAATTCATCAAACATATCGAGTGGGTTATATCAAGGTTTGGATGCCTTTGTTTTATCAGAGTTTGATTGGACATCAATGTCATGGTTTGTTTCTAGATAATAAAGGTTACTGCTTCTGCACCCCAGGATGTGATCTTACCACGTGTATTGGATGAGGCAACAATTTCAAGTCTCAATGGGATTATTCATGCCAACAGTGCTACTGTGAGATTCTTATAATAGATCCTTCTTTGTTGAAAATATTATTTGCCGAATCAGGCTTTAGGTGATGCATGTTCATGCCATTTATTTTTGGATGGTTTTCGTTTACCTGTTGTTCCGGCATTTAAGGGGAAACCATCATCATCTAATTCCTAGATGCGACCATTGACTTTGACATGCAATGATACCGTGGTTCTCATAGCTATATCAAATTATAAATTTTCCTTATGGTGTTACTTGTTATCTGATTTAGATATTACTTTTGCTAGGTCGTTTCATTGTTAAAGGATGATATTTCATTTATTCAAGAGCTCTTTGCAAGAACGAAATCATCGTCCACATCAGCAGAATCGAAGAAAAATCTGGTAATATTTTGTCTTGGATCTTTTATAGCTATCTTAGTTTTGAGGTGATTTTTGTACCATTGTAATAGATAATGCGATCTCCTGCGATTAATCTCTTTGTTTTTTATGTATATGCTTCTTTTAATTGCACCATGTCGAAAGAAGTTCTTTGATTGCTTGTTTCTCATCAGCATGATCGTTATGATTATTTTGTTGTTAATTAGTCATGTAGTATACCCAGGACGTGTTTGGAAGCCATTGTCTCGCTACTCCTCTATTCAGGTTGCGTTTTTCAGCTGTCAAGTTATCATCTCTTGGCAGCACTGTGTTGTTCCTTTGTAAATATTACTTGAGCTATTATGCATTTTGAGGGGTATGGTGTCAATGCAGTTTAGAGAATACAAGCATACCTTCTTTGCATATTGGATCTATCTTAAGTAATACACACCCTTAATTACATCGAAGTTAGTTCATATAAGATGATGCTTGTGCTTTTAGAGCAAATCTTTAACTCGTCCTTAATAAAATTGAAGCAACAGGTTAAACTTATTATAGCGAAGATGCTTGTGCTATAAATGGAAAATATTGATAAGGGTGAGTGGACATCTGCGGTTAAGTTAATGTACTTGAATCTGTCAATTTATGAGTTCAGAATGGGGACTGGAACAGTGAGCGATTTACATCGAGATTTAGAGTGCACATAACATGTTAATACTTATTTAGCAACTTGCTAATGGAGATTTGAGTTACTGAAGGTGGACTACTGGACTATTTATTAGGTTGCAGCTTCTTGATGAGTTTGGAAATTGTTGTGATTGTGTGGGCTTGAAGAGGTTACTTTTAGAAGCACGCCTTAAGTACAGTGAGCATTTGTGGGAGTTTTGATATACTTTGACCGACTTGGTATTCGTTACTAGTTATCGTATTGTTCTTCATGCCATATGAAAGCAACACCTTTGTATGAGCTTTCGTGCTATTTTAATGCAAGTAGATTTTACTCTCTATTTTCATGCAGCACCTACAACAACATGTTACTGTCTCTAACTCTGCACTAATCATCTAAAAATCCTCATAGTATGTTCCCTTGATATTTTGGTTGTATATTGAGATGGCATGCATGTTTGCACTGATGGTTAAAGCTACGCAAGTCATGTGTAAAAGTTGTTTTATTTATTTTTCATGAGAAATAGTTACTGCATCTCTATAAGCACGTTGGCATATTTTCATGTATTGTCACGTAATTTGAGTCTTCAGTTTTAACTTTGTTTTTGGTTCAGGTATTGTTTTTACATGAATTTTGTGCTTTAAGCAAGAGCCTGCCCCTTGTTCAACAATTGCGGCTATTGCGGTATTGACATTACTCTCATCCATATCCTCATGTTTTTATTACCTATCTGTTAATGTTTAAAGCTTCAGTTAATGAAGGAGCATGTAGTTCACATTTATCTCTACAAGATCTGGATGGTTGTTCTTCTTAATGAGCTAACAACTGCAATCAAGCAAAATTGTATTCTGGTAGCCACTTGTTAAGAGCAACAGTAACCTGTTGCTAGTGTATTCACCTTTCAAATCTCCTCCTATTTCTTCTGCTATTTCTGTATCTCCTGTTCCAGTATGAGCTCATGTTCCTTCTGCTTATTAAAGGCATTTGATTTAGATACCAGAATATGTACCTTTTATGGTGTTTGGATTAAAGTTGGCCCACTTAAAAGTATTATATGATTTAACTTCTAGCATCGTCGTAATTTGTTGGTAAAAGTAGAAAGGTATTTCTTTATTTACCTTTGCATGTTGATCATATTTGTGTTATCGCTGAAAGAAATTCCTTGCTTCAGGGATTTTGCTAGTGAAGGCATATTTGACATTATCACTGAGGCATTGGAGAGTCAGGACAAGAAGCTTGTCTCTACAGGGTTAATATGCTGGCCATTGATAGTGTCTTCTGTTTTAACTTTATTTGTAAACCTATTTAATGTTAGATCATTTAGAAAAACTTATGTAACTTTTAATTATTTTTGTTGTGACAGGACTGAGATTCTGATCCTATTCCTTAATCAAGACCCGAACCTCCTTAGGTCATATATCATTCAACAAGAGGGACATTCTCTTCTAGGTCTTCTGGTAAAGAAAAATCTGTGCCTGAGATGACTGTTTTCTCTTTTCTTATGAGTTTAGCATTATAATGTTGTTAACTTTAGGATTCACGGCTTTGGTTTTGGAATCAGAGCTACATGCTACATGTTCCTGTAAGAGTTAGTTCCTAGTAAAATTTTCTTGCTCAAGTGTTCTTAACTTTCACTAATCGACACAGTAGTGCATTTTAGAGCGTATTATATCCATGGATTCATCATTTTGACCGGAGGCTATACTAATGTTGGGTATAAGCCATAAAATATAATGTTGACTCGTTTAGTTTGTCCAGGTGGGTTCGATTGATTTCAATTACTGATTGAATATGTATTCCTTCTAGCTGTTATTGCCAGAATCCCATTTTTATCTTTGCTAACTAGCATTCTGTTATCGCATAATACTCTGAGGTTATATCTCTTGTCAAGATGTGTATTTTCAGATTTTCTAATATTTGTGAAGCTTAATAGTTTTAAATTCTCTGAGAATTAGTAGCATTCTTTTTGCTGGTCTTATTTAGACTAAATAAAATTCTCCAATCTACCCTAAATAACTTCTGATCAGATTCCTGTAATTTCATGGCAGTGACTGGGTAATTGAATGGACTTTTTAACTCCCTTTTAACTATATACCTCCTTGGCTACATTGCTCTTCGCAACTTTGCAAATTATAATATGTATTTTGTGGTTATTGATGAATGAGTTCCATCATTGTTTGCTTGTCTAGGTTAAAGGTATGATAACAGATTTGGGAGAGGACATGCACTATCAATTTCTGGAAATTTTACGAATTTTGCTGGATTCCTATACATTATCTGGTGCACAGGTGCCTTCTCTTCTGGCTTCAATATTGTTCCTACCTATGTTATACAAAACTTTTATGTTTGGGTGCTGTAAACCTCAATTTGAAAGACATACATAATAATGAATTCTGAAACTTTGGTTTCTGTTGACTGCAAAAAGTTCAAGCTCAATTGATCTAACTTACATATGCTTTAGAAAGTTAGCAATCATAACATTGTCTAGGGAAAAGAAATTTCCTAGACTCCTGCTTACTTCCATTGCATATAACATCCAAGAAGATGCTCTTAAAGCTCGTAAATTTGAGCTCACTGGTAAATTCTCTATCTAGTTTTCTCTGCCAGATTTTGCTACAAGTTCTGCTAGGATTGGTTTTAGTGTAGTCCCTGTATAACTTCTGATTTTGCCAATTGTGTAAATTGTTACTGTCTGATGCTGACACATTTTGAAGATGCTTTTCTTTTACATATAGTAGCTGCAACCGAGGCAGGATGTTCCTGTAGGTAAAATAATTAGCTTGGTGGTCTGTTTATTTTTTTATTATTTTAAAAATAATTTTTATAAATGATATTTTCCTGAAATGGGCTGGACAGCTGGTTTCTTGTACCGCATCTTCAAAATCAAATTGTTTAAGTACTTCTATTGTTAAAAAATGTGCTTATAAATAGTGTTAGAGAAGTTATAATAATCTGACCCACCACTTGATAGGACAAGAGTCTTCTTGTTTTTGTAGTAAATCTGTAGTTTGATGCATTTTGGGTCGCCTATTTATCATCTCCTATTTTGCAGAAAGAGGCAATTGTTGAGATTTTCTATGAAAACTACTTGGATAAGTTAATTGATGTCATAACATCATCCTGTCCCCTAAAAAGCACTTCTCAAGGAGTTCCTAAGCCAGCTGTTTCTTCTGGAAAAGTTTCTGTGCAAGCTGCAAATAAGCCTGAAATATTGTTAAACATCTGTGAGCTGCTTTGCTTTTGTGTTCTCCACCATTCTTACAGGATAAAGTAAGTCGTATGATTTTACACCTCCTTGGATGCAGTTTACGTACGGCTTGACATTCTAATGTTCGTGTTTTTTATAGGTCTAATTTCCTTATGAATAATGCCATAGAGAAGGTCATGCTTCTAACGCACAGAAAGGAGAGATTCCTAGTCGCCGCTTCTATTCGGTTTATGCGTGCAATTATTTCTCGTAATGTTAGTAGCTTTATTTTATTCATCCTTGAATAGTTAACTCCATTTCTCAGTTCAAGAGTTCATGACCTGCTTAGTTTGAGAAATGTACTTTCTTGCTAGGCTTACCACAAAGGAGCCTTTTCATTGAAGTACTTGGTGGAGTGTCCCTCGATAAAAATTGCTTTAGTCATAAAATTGTTTGACCCCAATAGTCCTTCCACTCAAATTTATGTTTAGTAATAGCAGCAGCAATAGGAAGAGCTGAGCTGTAGGACCAACGCCAGTAGTGATTGGCAGAAGTGAACTGGCTATCCAGCTTCAAATTCTCAGATGTATTGTTCCAGTCCTACTATGGCTGTGTTTTTTTTTGGCCTTTTTGTATTTTATAAATCGTTATGCTCATGCCCTCTCTTCTATGTTCGGCCTATTTTTTGCTCTTCTATTTGCACGATATATATATGATCTCAGTAATTATATGGCTCGGTATTGCCATATAAGCTTGAGTGCATTAGCTAATATGACTGTTCTTGTTTTCCAGGATGAACAGCTTATTCGCCATATTGTTAGAAACAACCTTCTAAAACCAGTAGTTGAAGCTTTTGTTGAGAATGGTGAACGTTATAATTTACTTCACTCAGGAGTACTTGAACTCCTTGAGTATATCCGCAAGGTAGCAATTTATTGAGTCTGCTTTGATCCTTAAGCACCAATGTTCTCATTCGTATGGATTGATGCAGGAAAATCTCAAAGCTGTAATTGTCTATTTAGTTGATTCATTCTGGGCACAACTTGTCAAGTTTGAGCATTTTGGGACTATTCATGCCCTCAAAGTCAAATATGAGCAGGTAGAATCTCCTTATTGATGTGCTGAACCTTTTGTCGCATGTTGTGTTGTCCTTACTGTTGTTTTCTTCTTTTTTTTTTTTTGTTGCTGTTCGTAAGCAGTCTATTGAGAACCCTGATGTAAAGGATTCTGCTAAAGCTGTAGCACAGAGGAAGAAGGTTGATGAGCGAGCCCTTGAAAAAGAAGAGGAGGATTACTTTAATGAGGATAGGTTAATGTCTACCCAGCTGACTAATATACAATAGACATGCTTAGGACAATGTTAATTTCTTCTTACTTACCTGATTCAGTGACGAGGAGGACTCAGCTTCTGCGCGTTCAACACGCACGAGGAACCAACGTGGTCAACCAAGTTTAGTGAACGGAACAAGCACAGGGCATTCATCATTGCGGTAATACAAATCATATTAATCAGTTGCCACTAAAATAACTTAAAACCCACCTGCCTAAATAGGAAAGTTCTTCCTTGGTAATCTAGTTCCATGTTTTTGAGACCTGTTAAGTGTTTGATATGCTTAATTCTGAATAGTTGTTATATAATTATCGTACTTAAATGTTTTGTGGAAAGTTGCAAGAAATGTATGGTGCTCCAGAGTTTCCTTTCTTACATCAGATGCTAACATTGGTAATGCTATACGGGATTGTAGTATCAATACTACCATCGAGAATTCTCCAAAGCCCCTCATAGTATTGTGGCAATTTAGAGTTGTTTGAACTGATGACATACAGACAAACTTTATATTTGGGTAGCTATAGACATGCTAATTCAGATCACGTGTTACTTCGTTAAATATAGGTGTAGGGCCTAAATGGGTCCGTGTATAACCAAATGTTCATTTTGTCAAGTTTTCATTTCAGTCCTTGTACTTAAGTTTTGATCATTTTCTCATGTTGTTCACAAACATGACCAAAATAGGCAAGTTCTTTGCTACTAGTATTTTTGTGAAAAAGAAGAAAAGCTTATTTGACCTTGGTTATGCCATCTTGACATTCAACAAGCTTATTTAATGGTGCCGTTGTAATACATGTGTTCCCGGCCAAGCCAAAGCAATCCAAGCCAATTTATTGTTCTTTCAGCCCCGTTGGATTTGAAGTTGGCCTTGTTTTGGTTCACATGCGATGACGGTTTAGTTACCTAAATAATGATATTTGAGTTGCCATAGAAACCTTGGCATCATAGGCAAGGCCGAGAAGATAAATAAGAGAACTGAAGTACAGTGTTAAACTGAACCTTTTTGAAAGAGCATGGGAAAAGTAAATATGGGGACCAAATTTGTCTTTAATCCTACATAAAATTTTGTACTTTTTCCTTTCTTAGTACTTTTCTAAACAAACCCTTATTTTTGTGGTTTCATTCTTCGTAAATTTTGAAGTGCTTTGTCTTTTAAGTGTTTGTGATATGTGCTCCATATCCTTTACATTGTCTATCATAATTCTGAAGGCATGTCGAGCCCAGTTTCTGGATTTACATCAAGTTCTGTAATTCAATATCCTGTACATGTAGAAATTTCCATCAAATTTGATGGTACTCTTATTTATGGGTTTGCTCTGATTGCCATCCTTTAGGTCCAGATCAGGTGGACTTGTTGACTATGACGACGATGATGATGATGATGAGGATTACAATCCACCACCTAGAAAGGTGGATTCTTCTGCTGAAGATGATAAAATAGATCTTCTTCATTCTAAACGGAAAATAGCATTGAGGAATGACAGGAAAATTGAAGTTGAGCTGACCAAGAAAAGGAAGCTTGACAATGACATGTATCCTGGTAAAGTTGTTGCTGCAGAAAACAGTTCTGGTAACAGGAAGGACTCACCTAACAAAGCTCCTTTACCTCCGTCACCACAACAAATAGCAACTATTAATGGAGATTCAGATGGGGACAATGAAAAGGAGAATGCTTGCCCAAGAAGCTGCACGAGTTGCCTTCCTGAAACTGGGGATATGAGACGATCTAGTAGTGGTGAAGATTGTCCTTTGCCTCAAATAAGCAGTCCTTCATCTGAGATGGTTGCAAATAGTACAAATTCTGAGCCTTACTCAGTGAGGTGATACCCTATAACTTACACGTTTATCGGTTGCTGCAATGTATAGAAGAAGCAGGTCAGCATGCTGATTAACTGTTCTGGGATCAGTGACAATGATGCAGCACTACTGGAAACTTGCAGCCTTATGCTGTAAGTACCTCTTTCATATGAATTTTATTTAAGCTTGTTGGTACGGTGATCAATGATAGATCGAAAGCAGAAAAGTTGTTGAGAGCATAGGATTCCAGAATCAGAAAGTGGTGGCTCTAAGTAAATTATTTAGAGGCTGCTCGTTTGGTGTATATGAATCATCACGTACTTGTTTGCATGGTCTACTGGGAATGGCTGGAACAGATGAAGGTGGTAGCAAGAATCTTTGCCAGTGCTGGCAGACAACTAATCTATTGTAAAATATTTATTAATCGTTGGACTCCCTCATATTGTTTGATATCTTGTTTATAGGAGGGCCACCAGTCAATGTCAATTTTTTATTATCACCACCCCAAAATTTTGTGAGCAATTGATTTAGTCTAGGGTTAAGTGCAAAGGAGGGAGGTTTTCCCTTTTATAATACAAGTAAGAAGCTCAGATGTCTGTTTGTGTGCATGTATTTGTATTTACTGCTAATGTGTTATATCATGCATGCTCTGCCCCCTTGTCTTGAAACTAAGTAGTAAGTACTGCTTTATGCGGAGATGGACATTTTGCATAAAGCTTTTGTTGCTATTAACATCTTGTTTTACCCAAATTCTATCCGTCTTTGGCTGGTTGCTATGATTGAGATGGAGGTATGATCAAGTAGGTTTTATTATTTTTGAGTTGGATTTTGGGTCAGAGGAAAGTTGAAATGCTTTGTGCTTATTAGGGGAATATGTGTGCTTCATATGAGTGGACTATTTCTTGACTATCTTTTCCTCCTGCAGATCACAAATGCAGTTTTTCAATTACAATTTTGTTGATTGAGAGTACCATACATCGAAATTATATCTAATGTACTCGCTTTTGATGCAAGCTGTTTCTCTTTATGTATGCGTCTGAACCACCTACTCTTGGAAATCAGTAAGACAAATCTTTTTACGTTCGACTTTCTGGAAGTGCGTATTTTAGATGCTCGTAATTTTTTTTTTTTCAAATTTTGAGTTCTGAATAGTTCATATATTTTAATTACATAAAAAAATTAGAATTTTATTTTTATATGCGGAATTTTAGTTTCAATTTTTTTCTTTGTATATTTTTAATACAATTATATTTTTAAATTTTTAATATATTTTAAAATTTTATTAAACTACAAATATTTTTACTTTCATTTTATTTTTTATAAATTTTTAATTTTTACGAAATTTAGTTATGGATATTTGAAATACGTTCAAATCTACGATCTTCTTTTTCGGAAAGTTGAGTTGAATGTTTTTCATTTATTATTTTTTCAGATTCCCCTAATGTTTTGTGGCTGTAGTAGTAGTCGCCCTGATTTCTGTTGCTAAGTGACTTCTCATATTCCACGATCCTTCTTTATATGGGGAGTGTTATTAGAATGTACAATGCCTGAAACTTGTTGATGGCGGTAGAATTAGGGAGTTACCTTGCAGAAAAATTATTAAAAATTTTGGAAGTCGTTTTTTTATTAAAAAATATTTTTGAGTAATTTGTTTTATAATATTCTTATAAATTTATTCTTAGATCACTTTTGTGTTAAGAATTTATTTTTAAAATTTTAGTTTTGATTATTTATTAATAGATAAATAAGTCTTTATATAACCAAATACTTTATATTTACTGTTAGCAGTTTTTTTGAATTTATAAGTTGAAAAAAGTTAAACCAAAAGAGACCCTCAGCCCTGAGTGAAGGAGCGGTTTACTTTGCCATATTGAACAGCTTGGACATGCACTAGTACACATTAAATTTAAGTGTGCATCTTAATTATATCAAAATAAATTTTATAAAAATAAAATTCAGTAAAAATAAAATTTAATAAAAGTAGCTTTAAAATAGTAATTAAAATACATGAAATAAAAATTATGATTAAAATTTGATAAAATAAAGTTTAGTATAAAAATAAATTTAAAATTTAAAATAATATTAATATATGAATTGATGAATTTAAAATTTATAAAAAAATTAAATTCATTACATTAGATTACAGAAATAGAAGCCAGCTTACAATTTGTTAGAAAGTGCCATCTTTGTTATGCTTTTGGATCAGTTTCAGCTTTTTCTTTTTTTTTTGCTTCCTCTCCTTTGATTTTTTGAGGCAATGCTAATATTGTCATACAGTTGGCGAGTTGGTGTTGTAACAAACGTGAGGATGGGATATGCTGCAATGTTACAAATCAACGAAGCCTCGCTGTTATCGCGAGCCATACTCGCATACAAAACCACAGAAACCACTTGATTACAACAATTTAATTAAAAAAACAAAACGGAAAGCAAAAGAAAAACGAAAGCCACGAACAACGTTATCCTTCACTTACAATCCACACCACTTAATTCCTATAACGCGTCCGTTCTTATCTTCTGACACTAGTCTACGGATACTTTCTTCCCTAACTAAAATTTTTTTTGTAGAAAATTAATAAAATTTATCGCCTTCCAAAACCGGAGCGATTCCAATTCAATCTCCCGCTACGTGTTACACGTGCATCGCACATCCGCTCATGTTGCGCCACGAAAGCTCTGCCTGGTGGACACGCGTCAGCATCAGGTTTCTCTCGGGAGCTCTTCTTGGGTCCTTCCAGATCATTCTTTCCACTCTCACGCTAGCGCTAGCGAGCAGCGTTCTTCTTTTAATAATTTATTATAATAGTATCTCTGTTCCCTTCTTTATCTTTTAAGATAAACAACACAAACAGTGAGTGATTCTTCTAAGCTAGTGTTGTTCTGTGTGTGAAAGAGAAACCGAGAGAGAAGATGAGCAGCAACATTGGAACGGAGACGAAAGCGTTCATGAATGAGATCAAGGGAGAAGTTGTTGACAGGAGCTGGATGTTCGATCTCGGTCATCCCTTGCTCAACCGCGTTGCTGATAGCTTCGTCAAGGCTGCTGGGGTATGTTATTGGTCTCTCTATGTATGAGATTTTACTGTTTTTCTTGTGTATTCCTTGATTTCTGCTGTTGCACGATGGTTATTGAATCTGGTTTTGAATTGATCTACGGGAAATAATTGAGTTGGGTTGTGACTCCGTTTTGATTGTCGTCGAAGTGAAAAATGGTTCTAGAATCTGTTTTTGGAGTAAAAGATTCTGCTATTCTAGATCTGGGATGAAGAGGGCTTGGATGAGAATAGAAACCTTCTTCTGGAATCACTTGTAGAAAGCTTTTGTGTGCGTGGACATGGTGTTGCTAGTAGGAATGCTGTTATGTAATGTGAATGCTACGGATTTTAGAGAATTCCGTGAGAGTGTTTGCTTTCTTTGATGTTTATTTGGCAACTTTTGTTTGAATTGGTTCTTCGAAGTTGACTTACGGATTCATTATTAGTTGAGCATTATCTATAGAATTAATTACCAAGTGTGGATCTCTTGTATGCCTTTTCCCTGATTTGTAGCACCTTGTTTCATCTAATGATTTTTTTTAGTTTTAAATAATTTATGGTTCTGTTTCCAGATTGGTGCTCTTCAGGCTGTGGCTCGTGAGGGCTACTTCATCACTGTTGAAGGCAAGTTTCCTTTTCCCTTGTTGGAACCTTTTCGGTATCTCTTTATCAATCCTTACAAATCTGGAGTATGAACAGATCTGTATGTTCTTGTTTGCTTGGATTCCACTGCATAGTGTTCTGAACTCGGGTAGCATTTAGTTTGGTTTGCTTCAGTTTGGAGTTGTCATGGTAAAACTTAATGTGCGGTTGTCATGGTAAAACTTAATGTGCGGTCGCCATTAAAGCCAAGTGCATTATGCAAGGGTTTAACCCAGTTTTGTCATGGCTGGTTTGAGTTCAACTCAGGACCAAACATGCTACTCTGATCCAATCAATTGGGTTGAAAGTATTCTACCATTTTCGTTGAAATTTTAGGAGCATGCCACTTGGCTCATGTTGGAGACAACATTGTCATTTTTTGTAGAAGGTCTTTCTATGTGATTGGTTGGAAATGAAATTCATCAAGAGCAAGAGCTGATACTAAGATCACGGTCTAGTTTTTGCAGTGGAGCTAATTATTGGACATAGACTTGCTACTTTCAAAGTGAGGTGATTAATGATGTAAAGTTAATAATCGAATCATAGAACAGCAACTATGAAAGAGAGCCTATTCATTAATAACCTCAAGCTGGATGTGGCAATGCCTTGTGCTCCTCTGCGAGGGCCATGCAAAGTTGAGCACAATGGATGCAATAATATATGATTTTTTTGCTGGTTTTTTAGCGAGCATCTCTCTAACACAGGTGCTAGGTCAACTTCTGGGGGTGGTCCTGATCTCACAGCTGGCAAGGATCACAGATTCCCAAACCTCAAAGGTAATAACTCATCCTAAAAGCAGAGAAGCTGAAACTGAAGAATGGTTAGAAAGTTTCTTTACAAGGTGAGAGTGATGCTGTTTGTAGCTAATTAAGTGTTTCTTGTTGAAATGCAGGAGAGAACTCCAAGAAGTCTCTTGAAGAAATGGTGTGAATCTCAAACATAATGGAAGTCATTTTCTCATTTTATTGCAAGTTCATTTGATACATTGGTTTTGTGGTGTCTGCAGGTGAAAGCAACAGGGACAGAGTCCTTCCAGTGGGGTAAGAAATTGCGATCATGCCTCGTTATTGATCAAAATATCCATTTATGAATTAGCAGTAGCACTAAGGAACTGTTACTGATCTCCACTTTTAGAAAGCGGTTAGATGTGAGAATCAGCCTTTGTTATAATACAGTAATGTAACACATGGTTCATAGGCTTGAGCAACAACTTGAAAATAAATAAAGTTTAAAATAGTAGTAATATTAAGACGTTTCCAATGATAAGATAAATCATCACATTTGCAGGTTTAGCTGCTGGTTTGTACTCTGGATTGACATCTGGCCTGACAGATGCACGTGGAACCCATGATTGGGTAAGTTTTCAGTTGTCGTAAATTCTAGGTTTTAACTGCAACTATCAGGTCTTGATTGTTGTAGTTTCTTGTCTTCGATTTTAGTCTAGGCATCTAGTGCAACTACCTGCTACCTGTTTGTTCCTCTCGCATGTTAAAAAGGAAATTCCTCCTGAGAATTACTCATTCTTTCAGGATAGATGTCTTAGAAAGTTCTAAAATTAGACGGTTAACATTATGAAAGTTTAAGGTCATGGCTTTTAACGCAACAATGTTGCTAGTCGTAGTTTTCAGTTTTGAGGCTGCAAGTTGTTAGGAAGGTAAGTGAAACTACCGTAACTGTTTAGGATATCCAGCGTACAATAGATAGATCATCTGTAAATGTCATCTTCCAAGATAATTATGAGTTTCTTGAGTGAAGTCGGGACGAGGATATGTTACATATTCTGCTTATCCTAAAATTAAGGTCAGAATTGGATTTTTATCTTCTGCATGAAAATAATCTCCTTTCCTGGGTATTATTTTGTAGCAGAGTGATTGTTTTGGTCTGGACTCTTTTTAAGTTCAATTGTTTGGATGCAGAATTGAATTGTACAAAACATCCTTTTCATTCTGTTGAGTTGGGGGAAATCACTTCTCCAGCTCAATGTAGTATGCTGATTGTTTCTGTTACTGTTTATGAGCAGAAAAACAGTGCTATTGCTGGTGCAATCACTGGAGCGACTCTGGCTCTGACAGCAGATAGCAGCAACTCTGATAACGTTGTCAAGTGCGCTATTACTGGGGCAGCAATCTCTAGTGTTGCTAATCTCTTGAGCGGCAGGATTTAAACTGCACCTTTGCTTTGTCTAGTATCTATATTCTCCTAGAGATGGGCCATTTATGTGGAAACTATGTAATGGTTAAGACCGATACTCTTCTTGGAGGTCTATAATCATCTGCATCTTTCAGCTATTATATGTGCTATATTACATTGCTTTTGAGGCAACAATTGCCAATGTTATACTGGTTGTGGATGATGAATTTATTTTATTGTTGCTTTGTGTATGGTTGTGAAGGGCATGGGATTATGTGCCTGTAATATGCGAGCTGTTATCTGGTCTCTGAATTGGAATACTTCTATTGGGTTTGATGTTAAACCTTCATCTTTGTCGGATATGGAACTCTTACCAGTGTTTGAGGGAGCTTTCCGGAGGTCAAAGCGTTCTGCTAAAATGTTCGACTCCGCTACCAGGGTCCGTTTTCAGAAGTAAAAAAAATCGTTGTGATGCTACTTTGTGGATTTGCTCGTAATACAAGTTTCGAAACATGATGGCAGTGTGTTCTCTGAGGGCTAGAGCGAAATTCTCATGTTTGATAAATGGTTGCGTAAATCCATATTTTTACTTCTGTCTAGCTTCAGTAATTCACTTTTTGGCGCCCATTGTGAAAGGAAACTCTTTCTCCGATGAATGTGTGATGAGGGTAGCATCCCTAAATAAATTAGTTTTGTTTTCTGCTGGTTAGATATCTACCTGGAAATGCGTCACAAAAACAACTGACGCAAGGTAGACATACAATCTTTCATCTCGTCATCGCATACTGGTTATGCATTATACACTTCACTGAAGCAAAAGAGCTTATACGCAGGAATTTCACAACATCGCGAAAGTTTTAAGGTCCACGGTCCACCGCTGTAGAGCTGGGAAAAATTCTTCCTTAGAATAATTCAAGAGACTATGAGCGTCTTCAAATAAACAATGAAAAAGCTTTCTCGAGGTAGAATAGTTAATCTTAGGTCATCACTATCATTAAACAGTGTTAGACAGCGACATGGTCATACGGAACTCTAAAGCCTAAATGTGGAAGCAAGACTTTCTTTGCCGCATAATATACACAGAACCGGATATCCAGAAATCGCTTCAAGGTTTAGTAGACATAATGTAGCAGTAAGCCATTGAGTTGTGATCACCAATTGAATGAGCTGAAAGGTCCAATCTTCCAGTCAGTTTGATGAAAAATTGCCTGACAGGTGAGGTGACAATATAGTTGCTGCAGTTGACCGCTTCTGGAAAAAACTACATGTATGGTTTATAAAAGTAATTAAAATTGATAAATGCGAAAGAATAGGCTCTAGAAACATTGATAGTTGATCTCTAAGTGACTAGTATAAATGATTTAAGGATTATAGTAGCAAACATGGGAAAACTCCAAAACCATGATCTACAATGATATTATGAACTTACTGATTGTCCACATAGAAAGAGCATCTGCAAGTTCATCACACAAATAGTAAGGAAACACACACTCGGGGTGGTCATGCCAGAAGGGAAGAGCATATGCAAAATGAACCTAAATATGTTTTCAGCATTCTGCAATTGCAAGGCATCTATAATGACAAGAGATATATAAAGAGTATTCATACCTTTTGAGTCTTTTGGTAGGTAGGTAAGATCCTTGAGAAAACTATCACAACTCAAATTCAGTAAAACAGTAGAAACCAAACTTGAGGTTGCAATCCCAGCTAGGCAACCAACAGCAAACAAATGCACCCACAACGTAGACACTACATGGTCCCTTTCACTTCTGATTCATAAAGTTTTGCTTGCCAGACGAGTAGCAGGTGCAACTGCATCGTCAGCGATCAATGAAATGGGCTGACGAGCTTGTAAGCAAGCGCCAATATCAAATGGATGCAGCTGAGCTCCATCAAATAATAAATTGACTCCTGGCAAGACAACTTCTTGCTGCCTGCATTCCGCCTCAGGTTTAATAGTGTTTGTAGATGACAGCGACTCATTAATAGGTCTTGTAGCAGCCTCATAGACAGGTGTCAGAGCATATGACCTGTGCACATACTGTCAGTTAATGAGAAAGGTTGATAGTTATAGGAATTTCAATAAAAAAAAAGTTGACATTTCAGTTCCACATAACTTGTTTTTTCTCATGCAGCTATGATATTTATAACAGTCACATTTTTTACAGATTGCGCTGCAGAATGACAGAACAAAGAAGCAGGCAAATTTGGCTTGAATGAAGTTACATAATGCATACACTGCTTTTGTGCATATTTATTGTATAAGCTAATTCTAAGTTTATTCGTGAAGTAGTGCTGATGACAAGAAATGTACAACCACAGCAAGGCAATGATAACCAATGATTGTAGTCTTCTAATCTTATAAATAACAGAATCCCTAAATTTGCCGCATCCTTGAATTCAAAATTTAGATTTGCATCTCAAATTCATGTAACCAACCTGCGTTATTATCTAGTACATTATTTCAGTATTCATCCCAACCACAGTTGAAGCATTGGACACACTGAAGAAAGACAAGAAATTTCTCCCTTCAGAAACCAAATCAGAGTACTGAAAAATCTAGACGGAAAGCAGTGTAAAACCTAGATCTAAAATGACACATGATACTAATTAATCTTGAACGACATATACGCAAATGAAAAGATGCAGCCAGCTAATATTGCTTGCAAGTATCCACATATAAGCAACATTGAAGTAACATTAAAGGTAAGAGATTCTTGCTCTACCTAAGAATGTTTCCGTCAAAACTCAGAACCTCAGTTCTGCGTCTCTTTCGACTCGCAAGTTTGAGCCTCTGATGCTCACTCGAAGCTCCAGAAATCGGTGTTGCAGGTTCCTATTGGACCCCACCTTCCACTGGCATAGTTAACCAATTGACATGTTGGTACCTTTACTTCCTTCTGGTAAAACAGTTTTGCAGTGGGGCCGGTTGCTTGGTATTCAGCACAAATATCTAGCAGTCTCTTCCTCAAATTTTGCATTGCCTCATGGTGCATGCTAAATGAATCTGTTTCAAGCAAATGAGATGCTACAATCCTTTCACAAATGCTGCTACACAATTGTGGGCTAAATAAGGGTATCCCAAACTGCAAACTTAGAGGCACCCAATCATATTCTTGGTTATCAGGCAAAACCATATTATTTTCTGTCTCCTTTTTAAGTCTTGAAAGCTGAAGATAACCAACAGTCAAAACCAACAGTCAAAAGGTCAATCTTGTTAGAGAATTCACTCAACAATGAATCTAAAGATGCAATTTCTTCTGGGAGCAATCCCTTATCTGTTCCAAATTTTGGTACTGAACCATCAAAATTCTTAAGAGGCAATGGGATGTCAATTGTCACCATCTTTCCACTGTCATTGAGGTCGCATTCACTCAGAGGTTGCAGCAGAGCAGCAGAATACTTGAGGATTGAATTCAAACAATGCAGAAGGATACTTCCCTTGACCAACTTTCCTTCAAACTTACCTCCTAATCCTCCGATAGAGGAGCCATCCCAAGACCATATCAAAGCCCTCTCACAACCTGCTAATGGTGCGGGAAGCAGTCTCAGACTCTGCCCTTTCATTGAAACGACTGACAAGGGTCCACTACCCAGACTTGTGTACAGTGTCAGCTTCATCCAAGGTGTCATAGAGGAATAGGAAGGTGGACCGAAATGGACTGGGCCTACAGGCCCAGGTAAACAGATGAAGAAGGAAGTGGAACCATGGAAAAGATTATATCATAGTCCTTAAGAAGTAGCCTATCTAGTGTACTGGGCAGAAGGGCAGCCAAGCTTTCACATTGAAGAATATCAATTCGATATTTCCTTTTTACCTTATCACTTGTCCTTTAGTATTATTAACATCTGATGACAATAGATTAGGACCGCTAGATACACCAGTGGTTCTTCTATCCAGATTGATGTCAGAAGGAGTATCTGCTGAAGAGACTTGCTCGGAACTTGCAGCATGTAACTTATCATAAAACTGGCCAGGTTTCTCATACTGATTATGAGCAATGGGATAATCATTTGGAGCTGTCTTTGCTTCAACTGCGTCTGAAGGACTGGATGCTTCAACAATATTCATGTCAGCTACATGTGCAGTAACCACATCAAAAGAAGAATTCAGCATTTCACCATTGGTCATCCCAACTGATCCATTGGTTGCTGTACCACCTGACTGTATACACTCTCGAATACACCTAAGACTAAAAGCGTGGTTAGCAAATTCCTGCAATTCGCCTTCAAACGTTTCCCTTCTAATGTACTCAGATCTTTACAAAGCTCAGCGATGCACGAGTCCCCTACCTTCCAGCTTCACAGAGTGCTACTGCATGAGATTTTAATACTGAGAAAACATTGCAAGCAATGAGCGATGCTTAAGGAGATGGCAGACATACCACCAATTTAGGAAGCAATGACGCCAACCGCTTCAATTGACATAATACACATCTCACAAGACCTAACAGTGCTCCTAAACTCTAGATGAACTTTATAATATGATATAGAAAAACAGTCGTCAAGGATTTTAACATAAAATTAACACTTGATTTTGTCAATACCTCCCTTACATCTTTCTCGCTTTTCCAGACCTCTATTTAAACAAGACTTCTAGATTGTTAAAATATAATAACATTGTGAATACAAAACACATGAGATCTACTCTGAAGCAGATGCACATTAACACAACTATCTACGCTCACACAGGCTGCCTTCAGCATAAAGAGTTCAATCTTGTTAAACTTTCCTGCATAAACCATCACCAATCACCCACGCTCATCAGCACTAATATATAATCAGGCCATTTCAAAATCTTGCCTGTTCTATCTAGACTCAATAATCTCCATAGAAACCACTTCCAAATAATCTCTATTGCTCTTTCTTAGATATGAGACATGCTTTTCAAGGATATTAATAATATCAACTTCATCAGTAATCTGCTGCTACTGTGCATTACCAAGTACTCCAACCTCAGTTTGCCAAATAAACACGCATATTAAAACCGTTAGACTGTCGCCGGAGCTCGGTGCATCTCAAACTCGTTATTTCTCCAATTCCTCTTCACAGAAAAATCTAGATAAAAAACGACAATAACAAAAATATTGGATCAAAGATTCAGAAATAGGAAACAAATCCAACCACCTTACTATGTTTAAGGAAGAGAAGTAGTAGTTAAAGTGCAGAAATCTGGCAGTGAGAGATCTGGGAGTGACGGAAGAAGAATAACAGAAATGGTAATGGAGACTAGGAAAAGAGAAGATGAAAGAAGAAGACAGGTTGGTCCTTGCCGGATAATTTTCAACAAATTTTTTATAAATTTTTTTGATAATAAATCTCAATCGAGCCTAATGATCATAGAACGTTATTACTAATGAATACTTTAATTAATATGATTATGTTTACTTGCGTGGTAGCCTGATAATAATTATGCAATAATTAATAAAGTTGATGGGGCCCATCTTAAGTTAGCCCAATTAGACACAAAAATTGAAACTATAATTTACCACGCGAAATATTGGACGGAACTTCGTTGTTGAAAGATGAATGGTAGTCCTTCGATTACTAGGAAGTTGTTCTCCACTTCCTCGGATCACAACTAAAATTTGAGATCAACAACAACGAGAAAATTTTGTGTTTCAGAAAAATTCTCAAGCGCAAGCCTTCTGATCTGAACCACCCCATAGTATTACAGTGTAAATCCCAAGCCATCCACACCTAAATAGTTTTCTCCTGCATTACGTATACACCTGGGAAGAAAACTAAAAAGTTCACACTAGGGAGCATCAGAACGCAAAAAAAGGGCTTATTTATTAGTTCCAGAAGAAAATGGTCCCAGTACATGATTTTGAGAGATACAGAAAAACAATACTATTAACACAAATCTTCTGGAGGTCTTCTCTATCAGGTAAAACAAGAAGGCCTGCAGTATAAAGGAGGCAACGACGTTATGATTTTACACGACTTCCTTAGATAGTACATTGAGGAAAGATAGACTCATATAAGGTATACCGATCATGGAAACCTTAAGGAAGCTCACAGAATGACGTCTGTGAAAAGTAAATTTGTTAGGTCATCTTGACGACAATATTAGTCGTTGTCCAAAAAAGAGTACATGACTTGGTTGTTTTGCGGCGCAGCTCATTGTGCAGGTCTATCTTCTTCGCCAAATGCCAGGTCAAATATTTGGTTATAGTCATCCACGAAATGCACTTGGAGGCCTTCCTTCACATTTGCAGCGAGTTCATCAAAGTCTCTTCGATTTGCTGAAGGGAATACAATGGTCTTAACCTCGCTCCTTCTAGCCGCAATGGTCTTCTCTTTGACCTAGAAAGCACAAAGACTGGTGAAATCAAAACCGAACATAACGACTGAAAGGAGATGATATCAACAGACAAGAATTGGAGGCTATATCCCTAAAACCATTCTACTTGCAACCAAATAATTAATTATATATCAACAAGGAAAGTTATCAGAAACTTTTTCTTCTTTGAGAAGAAACGGCATTTGCCATTGTCATGCAAGTTATTGGATGCTAGTAGAACCAAAAAAAGAAGTCAAAGCATTCAAGGAAAGATACTTTAGGGACCCTATTATTACTGGTGGAACACAAAAGAAACAAACAAATAAATCAGGAAATGAAAAGGCTGAGTGATATACGAAGTTTTATAAGGAGAACATACCCCTCCGATCGGTAAAATGCGTCCTGTCAGAGTTACCTCACCAGTCATTGCAAGATCCTTCTTAACAGGCTTATTCATAGCCAGGGATAACAATGATGTAACCATGGTGCAGCCAGCACTTGGTCCATCTTTTGGGGTAGCACCGGCTGGTACATGCAAATGAAGCTTAGAGTTTGCGAAAAACAGATCCTTGGGGTCTTTCTCGAGTAATACTGCTCTGGCAACTGTATGAGCTATCTGGGCACTCTCCTTCATAACATCACCAAGCTGACCTGTGACACTAAGCGCTCCTTTCCCATCTCCTTGCTCCACCTGGGTAGTCTCTATATAAAGAGTAGAGCCACCCATGGCTGTCCAAGCTAACCCCATAACAACTCCAATTGGGGTTTGATCATATATCCGTTCAGCATGAAAAACTGGTTTCCCCACATAATCAACTAGATTAGATACATCTATGACAACCTTTTCAACTGACTTAGTGTTTTGGGCTTCATCAATTGTATCCACCCCTTCATTAACCTGGGAAAAGAGAAAACACAGAAAAATTGTTGAAAATTCAAAATCAAAGAGACTACTATCAAATAATGGAGTACATAGATTACTATATCAACGAAGAATTTTACAAGATACTGAAATCATTGAGTGAAACAGCAAGACTATCACAACAGACACTATAAACCAATCTGGAATTTGTTAGTAAGATTGACTGAAACCTTCGGTCACAAGTCTCTACAACCATTTAATAATAGAAATCCAACTAGAATATGTAAGGAAACCCTTCAATAACTCGCCATTAAGTAGTTACTGAACTGGACATTGAGTACACACTGAGATGTGAAATCATTGTGTAAAACTTCAATGCTTTTGTTATATTAGGTTATTTACTCCAGCTTAATAAAAGCTTCTTCATTATTTTGCCCCAAACTTCAATGGTGATTAACTTGCAGAATGCTTTGTGTAAGACTTTGTGTGTGCCTTACCCTACTTGATTCAGTAGTATGACAGGCTAACTAGTAGACTGCCACAGCCAACATTTCTTCAGTGGCACAAATGAATGAGGCCTTACGCAATGTACATATACATCTATATGAAATTGATGAAAAGCTGGGGAAAGGCAGAAAACAAAAATCAACTGAGATCAAGTTAGGAATAAAAAATGGATAAGTAGCACACCTCTGTTTCAGTAGACTTCTCTGTAAACTTGTGGCCTGAAATTAAATTTTGATGAATTGGTTCAGACTACAAAAGATTCTCAGCACTAATTTGACTTAATTCTATGGTCAGCATCTTATTTGACTGTTCACCTGACTCAGCATTCTTGCTCTCACCCTCAGTTGCAACTGTTTCAGTAGAATCTTCACAAATGACACCATCTTGCACTGTTGCCTCATCATTGCCACCACCTAAATCTTCTTTAGAGCCTTTGAAATCTTGACGGAAGCTTGAATCTGAAGACTCCTCATTCGATACTCCTTTACGCACAAGTTGCAAAGCTATCTGAGAATAAAAACAAAACAAAAACTACAAATAAATAAATTTATGAATAATTTTCAAGAAAAACCTACCATATAAAAATGTTGAGAGAATGCAAGAAATGAATAGGTGATACAAATGCTCAGGACTGTAAAAATATCTTACATTAGGATTATCACGCCAATAGTTATGTAACTTTGTAGTTGCAGAAAGACAACTGCAAATAGCTATCTGCTGATAACATTTCTATTTTCTAGTTAAAGAGGAGGTTGCTAAAATCAAACTGGTTAACCAGTCTAGATTTCTCCAGAACAAAAAAATAAAAAATAAAAAGAGAATTATTGAGACAATTCTGCATGACTTCAGAAAAGATTTAGGACACAGATATATTGGCAAAGACTAATGTATTGCCAATATCTTCACATCAAAGTTAATCTATCTCAGAAGTTATCAGCAATTCAAAAAAACAAACCTTCCGATATATTTTCTCAATTTGCTTTTGAAGATTCCTGACACCGGCTTCACGACAGTAATTTTCAATAAGAGCAAGCAGAGCTGCATCTGTGACCTCTACCTGTAGACAGTAAACGCTAGTGTTGTCTGCTTCCGATCTTAAAAATTATAATAAATTAATAAAATTAAAAAAAAAAGAGAAAAGAAAAGATAGATTAAACAAATATGTATGAAGAACATAGAAATCTCCCGCAACATGCTAAGGTACGATTACAGTACTTGATCAGGCTTTACGCCACAAGCTTCACGTGTTGCCTTCTCTAGATAATCTCTTGCTATATGCATCTTTTCATCAGTAATATAACCAGCAAGAGTAATTATCTCCATTCTGTCCAGAAGTGGATTTGGTATCATCTCTGTTACATTTGCTGTGCATACAAAAAGGACCTACATTCATAATAATAAATCAGAAGATGTTTGCTCAGGAACAAAAGATAATAAGTGGAGTCTGAAATATTTGGCTACAAACAGCATCCGACTAAGAAAGCATAAGAGATCTTTTAAAAGGAGATACAAACTGCTTTACCTTAAATATGTTGAGAGATATCTCTCCAATAAGTACATTTATTTATAAAAGGGTTTGGACAAGGAATGACAGACAACACAGGCCAGATAGCTTATTACTTTGTCAAGAGTTCTACTTGTGTTTTAGGTTAATAAGGATATGCCAGCAAGACAGCCTTGCAGTTCTGCATTATTTAAGATGATTAGCTGTTGGATGCTATTCAGGGCAGTATTATCCTAGGGTGTGCTTCTTTTCAAACAAAAATCAAAATAACTTCTTTCTTTATCAAATGTTCACAAACTTAAGTTATTCGCCAGAAGAGGGTAATCCTTATAAACTGTTCTGATTCCTATTTCCTCAGGACAAAATAGTCATGGGCTACTTGATTTGACTCTGAATTTCTTGACATAGGAAGACCAAAAGAAAGTGACAACATAATAATGGGTGTATATAAACAGTGCTCTGTCCTTTTACGAACATGTAAAAGTTCTACCCTGATATACTAACATAACATGCTTTTCCCAGAGATCATCTAGAAAATAGATACGTTATGACTTCAAAAGCTTAGGCACCATCCAGAAAACAAAAAATGTTATGACTTCACACTTTATTGGCATAATTAATTATCCAGAGAACATAAGTCATGTTGACATGTAAAGTTGGCATAGTTAGTTATCCAGAAAATACAAGTCACTTTGACAAGTAAAGTTGGCATACCTTTGACACATCAATAGGAACATCAAGATAATGGTCTAGAAAATTTGCATTTTGCTCAGGATCAAGGAGCTCTAACAAAGCACTAGCTGGATCACCAGCATGTCCTTTCCCAAGCTGCAGCAAAATAAAATAGAATGAATCAAGTATTCTTTCAATTATAGTTACAGCTAAGGAAATTATTGAAAATACCTTGTCAATCTCATCGATAAGAACTAATGGGTTGGCAGTTCCAACATTTTTTAAACACTGAACCATTTTTCCTGGCATAGCACCAACATATGTACGCCGATGACCCTACACATATAACGCCACATCAGTCAATTCTAAGTTACACATTTTATATAGTTTCTAATATACAGCCAACTCATCATAAATAGAAGGTGTTGCACCTTGATCTCAGCAACATCAGCCAAGCCTCCAACTGAAAACCTATAGAACTTCCTATTTAGAGCACGTGCAATAGAACGGCCAATGCTTGTTTTCCCAACTCCAGGTGGTCCAGACAAACATATGATTTTTCCTGCAAATAATGCACAATTGAACTAGTAGCGTAATGTAGTGTAACCTCAAAGGTACTAACAGAATGAAAGAGGCTATATCCATATATCCAAGACACTTATCGGAAACATAAACACTTTGTTTCAAAAAGTGGGGGAATAATTTACCAACATAATGCGATTGTGTAAATTCATACGCACTTACTACAACTAACAAAATAATGCAAGGGACTGCTTTGACAATCGTTACAGAGCATATAGAGTTCAGTGAAAGGTAAATAAAAAGCATTTCTCTTTTTGGTATATAGACTTTATAAAGTAGAAACCAAATCAAAACCAGAAAAACAGCACAAGCATCATTAGCAGAACATACAAACTTTCAGCTACAGAGTAGTAATTTACAATTTCATACCATGTTATCTATCATTACAAGTGTGCTAATACTTCAAAATGTCTGGCATTTATGTGAAGTTGGTTATACATGAACAGATTGATTGCGTATGCATGGGGCACAAGCATAAGTATGGAAAATAAAGCAGATGTTACAAACCTTGTGAGGTCCCTCTTAGTCTTCCAACTGCTATGAATTCCAGTATCCTCTCTTTAACATCAGATAAACCATAATGGTCCTCATCCAAGATTTGTTGAGCACGAAGAACATCAAAATTTTCATTGCTGCAGAATGCCAAACAATAGCTGCTTAAAGAAGTCTAACAATCTCATGAATGCATACCTACATGAGAAGCTCAAAGAAATTTCCTAAAAACCAGGATGTATATACTCACTAATACAACTAGAAATTACGGATGTAATACCTGTAATTTCCCCAAGGCAAAGCAGTGAGCCAGTCCAGATAATTACGAGTTACATTAAACTCGCTGGAACTCGCTTCCAACAACTGTAACTTTGTTAGTTCTTCTTCTATAACTTGCAAAACATGAGGAGGGCATCTCTCCCTATTTGGCTCAAGCCTTTCCCTAAACTTATCTGCAAAATTGAAGAAAAATGATAGGCCAAAGCATGTCTAGCCAAGGGCATAAATAAAATGCTGCTTAGCAATTGTGTTCTGGAACTACCAGATAATGCAGTCTTGTCATCTGTCTCCATGCCAAGCTCCTGAATGAAACACAAAGAAAATCAAACTCCTCGATCTTTAAAAACTAACACCATGTATGACAACCGTATTTTGACAACTCATAATATATTAGTATCATTTTGGATGGAAAATATCTAGCCATATTGACTCTTTAAGGAGCCACTATGTACCTAGCAACGATCAATTGCAAAAATGCTACAGGACATTCTGCAAGTAAATGATCCCCTCATGCTTTGAAGATCACTATTTTTTAAGAACATGGGTAATGACACATAAGCGCTTTTATACTACATTCCTACAACAGGAAGAACAGTATTGAATTATATTCACATAAATGCCAACTAGAAGCTCATACCTCAGTGAAATAAGACAAAACAACTGGTACACCCCAGTAAAACTAGGAACAACAGAAAATCAGAAACGAACAAAGAGACCAACAAATTCACCTTTTTAATAGCTTTGAGCTGCTCATTTAATAAGAAACGTCTCTGCTCTCCACTTATTTTCTCTTCTATTGCCTTCGCAATTGACTCCTACAATAAATTCAGTTAACTTTGGATGATTCTTGAGCAATAAATATAAAGCAACTTGCACAAAGTGGAAATGCACTAGAAGTCACCTGTATCTTAGTTATCTCCATCTCTTTCTTAACTAATTCCAGTGTCAATTTCAAACGTGTGTGCACCTGGTAATCAAAAGCACAACATGGTAACTGAAGCACTGAATCCACATAAGGAGAATGATTAATGAGTTATAGTATAAGAAGAAAACTGAACTACAATGCTAAAGTTTTTCAATCGATTTCTAATAAAGTGTGCTTATAGTTATAGGTGCATCTGCTGAAACTGAAAGATATTGTAATTTTGGCATTCTCGGTGTAATTATTAGAGCAACCAAAGGAGAGCCACATCTCTGTCTAATTTCTCTAGCCTTTAATGGTTGAATGCATAAGTATAACATCAAAATAAATAAGACAGTATATAAGGTTCTTTTAGGCTATCCATGATACCATGCAAAGATCTCCTGTGTTTCATGATAGAAAATGTAGACAGTATAAGCTGAGGCTACATCATATAAAAATCCTAACCCTCATTGGAACTTACATCAAGTTCTTCAAGTACTCGCTGGCAAAGTAACTTGTTCGCCCCAGATATTGCAGCCCCGAAATCTGCTAATCTTGGATAGTTAAAATCACCAATATGCTGAAATTTATAAGAGAAAATTATATCAAGCAGAGATACAACTACGAGAAAAATAACACAAGTTGCCAAAAGGAGATAAAAGTGGCTATGATTTGGTAAATTGGAAAATACATCTATATAATAAAAGTTGAAAGAATGTAGCAAACAGATAGTGAAATGAAGAAAGTAGGAACAGTCTGGCCTATACAGAAAGTAGGATTTCAAGAAGAGTATCACATCAGCAACAGAATTACCTGAGTGTATGTTTGAACATGGTCTCGCCATAGTGAGCTCGTCTTCAGCACATCCCTCAACGTAGATATAACTTCAAATGCTGTTGCTTTTATGACATCATCATCTTTATTATATGGTTTATCCTGTTTGGTGAAACGCTTTATTAAGAAAATTTCACGAATTCAGGCAATATAGAGACAGACAATGTTGGTGACACCTAAAAACATAGCTACTAAAGACATGACTACAAACATGAATTCTAGCAAGCAAATAGATTATCAAAACAACATGCCAAAGTGTGTCCTCTACATGGAAAGATAATGTCACCTGGTGCATAAATGCAAGAATCACCAACAAAGTATTGTTTAATGATGAATCAAAGCTTCCACATAACATAAAGTCCTAAACTCATACAAGGAATTCACTGACAAAAACAAATTGGTTAGTCTATGACTATCACATCAAGAAATTTCGCCTAAAAGGTTAGACGATGACTATATAAACCAAAATCAACATCTTGCCAGAAGTTCCAGAATATGTCAAAATACAGTACTCTGATATGTGTCGTATACACAGACTGAAGGAAGACATTTAGCAACATAATAACAACATTGCACTTATGTGATAAGAGTAATAAACAAAAGTTCGAATTTATTGCTAGAAATTTAAATGAAGTATCAAGAGGACATGACTGCCACAACATACAGCTTTACAGCTTATCCAAAGTGTCCAGGATAGGAGAAGAAGGGGAAAATGGGTTACCTTTAAGTGATCAACTTTAACAGTGAGCGGATCCTCATCGACCTAAAGAATTCAGAATACCAAGTCCATATAGATCATACATTTTTTATAGGAGAGAATTATTTCTTGAATTCAAATAAAGGCTCACCATCTCAGTTATTCGTAGACGTCGATGACCAATAAGTACAACTTGGTCTCCCTGGATACTGGTAATCTACATTAAAAATTAGCAATAGATGGATTTTAGCTCATAGCTCCTATTTGATAGCAATTTAAAGAACTTAAATCATATACCTGTGCCAAGGTGCCGACTTCATGAAGACGTTTGAATAGCTCTTTCCCTTTCAGTTCATACACATTTTTTTCAGATTCTGAACCAGAAACAATACTAGGATCAGTCCCAGGCTCATCCTTAAGAAGAAAAGCACCAGCATACTGAACTGATCGTCTACGATTCTCCACTAAGGCGGCTAACAATTTGGGATCCTGCACAGAACTGAAATGTCCTTAGGCAGGATCATGAAAACCACTTTCTTGGAATGAGATAATAGTTGAATTATGGTATTTACTCCACAAGGGACTCTACTTTCTATAATATAGACCCATCTGCAACTCTGGAGAAGACTCTTTGAAAACCAAAAAGGAAAAACAAAATGAAAGAAATAGAAAGTTAAATAGTTCTTCTAAGTTCAAGGTTAGGGACTTTATCAAAATAATGAATTACATTTGCTTTTCCAGGAAACAGAAAATCTCCGAAACCTATCAATTTGTACAAACAGATTCTTTCAGGCAATCATTGCAATAATTTGCTGGTACAAGTTCATAAAACTACTCTACGAATAAGACTATTAATCAACTTTGAATGCAAAGACGAGTTTAGTACTTGATACAAAAAGACAAATAACAAAATAAAATGCTTGGGTGAGTGGAACCTTATGAGAGAAGTCGTTATTGATTCCTACCATTCTAATTAAACAAAGTCTGCACTTAGCTGCAGGAAGAATCACTACGAGCAGTACAGATATACTACTCATACTAGCTACTAAACAAGTTTCATCCACTAGTGAGGTTTATGAACACTGGATATTACTTGAATGAGATGTCACATTTCCCCGCACGTAATAGAATAGAGAGATAGATTGAGACAGAGGTTGAAACTACTCAAGTCCTACTTCGAGCCATATGAAACTACCTTCTCCGAGCTTTTCTTCTGCACTCAGGAAGCAAATTGTGGAAGTATCACCAATTTGGTGGGATTTCTATAATGCTACAAATTTTTGTTACGAGTCTGAATTGCATTTACTATACTCAAACACTTCTATGAGAAAATCTACAACAGTTATTGTCATCATACCTTGACATAAATAGGCATGTAAAAGCCAGGGAACAATGGCCTATGCGGCAACGGCAAAGCTATAACCTGGTGAAGAAACAAAGAAACACTTAGCAATGACAGACCAAAGAGAGCAAAAGAGAAGAACACGTAAGATATTTATATACGCCTTACCTATATTAACATTAACAACAATGACTATAAAATTACTATTATATACAATTAAGCTAAGAAACAAAATCTTTAATTGTATCCATAAGGAAAATGAACATATTCACTCCACACATCAAACTTAGAATTCATCGAGAAAATCATGCTAAATTGAAATATTTATCAATGTCATGCTTTTTAAAGTTTATTAAGGAAAACAACAAAGAAAGCTGATCAGAACGTAAATACTGAGCCTCTAAGCGCCTAGTTGCCCACCACTTTGGCCATGCAAAGCCATTTTAACAAAACAGGATCCTGCCAACAATGTGCACCTCGTCTCATATGCTTATTTCCAAATACTCAAACAGTAGTCATCCTTTCTTTCAGGCCTCAATTCCCAAAACCATGTTTGTTATACAATTGAAGCACAATATCACGTCTAAATTACCAAGTTCTAGCTGTGTGGGGGTTATAATTGTTTTATCATTATTAAACATAGAACATTTTAGAAGCTCTTTTATAGCAACATCAAACATGCACTTTAAAGTCATGAATATCTCATGTAATACGGGTGGCTTAATTTCAGAGTACAACATCCTCATAAAGCAACCTTCCAAAGCTCACATACCCCTAGGTGAACTAAATACATACTATCTCATGGTTCAAAATTGAATGTGACATTAAAACCATTGATTCACCAAAGTACTTGTGTCAGTATTTTTTTACGGATGGCCGTTACCTAACCAAAGTTGAGTTGAACTTGAGTAGCACTTAAGGAGCACACAAGCAAACTAATAACGTTAACTTAAGCATAAAAATGCATGCTCCTACAAACATGCTACATAACAAATACCCCTCTTTTAATTCATATTGCTGAACAAACTCGAACTCAAACTGATTGACGGAAACAATAATATCACTACTGAAGCAAAATTTAAACAGCAACACTCCCCAAATTTGAAAACCAAAGACCCAATCATTTAAAACAACATACCGTGAGATAATCTTCTGGCCGGGGGTTGGTAGGAACGATAGCCTTGTTCTCCGCAGCCTCTTCTTCTTCAGCCGCCGATGACGCAGCAGCGCCGTCGCCACCGTCCTCGCCTTCTTCGGCCGCCTTCGCGACTACTGGTTCAGTTTCAGGTTCGGAACAGAATAAAGCCCGGACCGAACCGGGCCGACGAAACAGAGACGTCCTCTCGTTCCCCGCATTGGATAAACTCGAATGGAAACGTGCCGGAAGTGAACGGAAACGGGAAGCGAGGACCCGCAACATCGTTGAACGGAAGGCGTCCGTTTCGTGCAGCAGGGGTTTGTTTCTTAGTTTAGGCTTTAGCCAAACAAAAAAAAAAAAGAAATTAGAATTAAGCCCTTCTAAAACCCTGATTGGAAATCCGCGAAATGTGCTACCTTTTGCGCTTCGTATAAAGGTCCATGGGCTGAGTATTCTAATTTAACAAAATCCATTATTAGCTTGATTCTTTTGGCAGTATATAGTCCGACCTGCAAACTCAATGCAAAATTGATCAATTTAAGGGTCCGTTTGAGATCCCTGATAAAATAAAGTTTTTTTTTAAAAAAATATTTTTATTTTTTTTGAAAAATAAATTTATTTTTTTATTTTCAAAAAAATAATAAAAATATTTAATAAAAAAATCTCACTACTATATAGAATTTTTTTATATATTCTAAAATTTTAAATATTTTTTTAAATATTTATAAAATATATATTAAAAAATATAAAATTAAAAAAATTAAAAAACTGCGTTTGAAATACAATCTAAGTTTAAACTGTTATTATTCCAATCAATCTCGAGGTCAAATCGAAAACTACCATCCGATAAACAAAATAAGTTCTGATTAATTTCGTATTAATTTAAAATTAATTTATTTAATTTATATAATATATTAATTATAATTAAAAAATATTTAAATTATTATATTAAACTTTAGTTGATTTTATATTTTATATTTTACTTTCTTATTTATTTATTTATATATTTATTTATTGAAAAAGAAAAAGCTAAAGCCTCATGGAAGTAAAATAATCTATATATTGTGACCAAATATTAATTAATAGTTAGATTAAAATTTGTAAATTAATTAGGTGAGGAAAGGGATTACGAATTGATTGCAGCCGCCCAACACTCTTCATTGGTCTTATGCCGTCAGCAAATACGTACGTATAATACTCTCAGTTTTAGACCTTAAATTTTGTTTAAAACGAATACGTTATTACAATATATGGCCATATATATCAGATTTGGCATTCTCGGACTTTAATGTTAATAATTATAGGAGCACTATTTCCCAACAAAGAGATGCTCATTTGATTCTGAGCATTAGTTGATGTAGAATATTATTCCGGTGGTTACTTTAACTTCAAAGTAGCCAATCGCATAAACATGTTTAACCCGTAATAGTATAACTTGGTGATTAAAATTATGATGAATTACAAAATTTATGTGAAGTTATAGTAAAATATTTTCATTTTATTAACTTATTTTTTATAGAACACTTTCTCAACTCAAACTTGTTGTTCATGAGTCCATCCACATCTATTAAATATATCTGTTAAGTGTTACCATTTGTAGATGATTTTTTTGAGAATGTGACAATAATATCATGCTAATTTACTCGTCAATTCTATACAATTTTCTATAAATGCGTGAAGATTGTAAGGTCAAAACTTTAACAACCAAACCGAAATTAACTTGCAAGTCGGTGTGATCTTGAAGTCGACTCGATCTTATTGTAAACATTCTTGAAGTTTAACCATTCCGATCAACCGATTTGGACCTGGTATTAAACACATTTGTCAAAATCAGCCTTACCATTGCAAAATGCAAACCGGTAGTATTTTATTTGCGAATAACTTTTATAAAAGCCTGATTGTGCAAACTATTCATAAAGTAAATGAAGGTATACATTTTATCTATCGCACAGCTCCAATACGGTTGGCCGCCACCACACGTTCTCCCTGCCTGTGTTTCCCAGCATCCACCCAATACCAACTCTATCAAAACACCCGCACACAACGACTTCATAACAACCGTTGATCCTATCATTAGAGTGGATCAACGGTTGATGGTAATTCATATAAATATCTCCGGTTGTCATTTCACAAACTTTAAGTGGGCCCCTGACTATCGTCATAAAGGAGAAAGATTCCAGCAGCCTTCGATGAAAAAATTTATTTAATTCATTAAAGTTAATCCAAAATTGAAAACTTCATTTCCAAAATGCCCCTGTGTTCCATCTATAAATTAACGCATTTCAGAACATGGTTACCTTCCCGAATTCGACTTCCAATTGCTTTGCTTTAATCGCTCTCTTCACGTTCTCCAGCTAAGTTTCTTCTCCTTGTCTCTCTCTATTTTAGTTCTTAGATTTAAGATAAATTAGGAATTTTTAGATAATTTTAGTTTATTTTCTCAGACCTGTTCCTTGTTCTCTCTCTCTCTGTTGACCTTTTGGTGCTGAGAAAGATCTTAATTTGGAACCTAAAAATCTAATTTCTGGAGCTTCTTGTTGGGTAGATCTGTTGATTCTCAAACACCCAAGAATTTGTGTTTGTAGAAACTTTTCTACAAGATCCACAATTTCGGAGACGATTTTGATCTTTGGATCAATTTTCTCTTCGGGAGATTTTGCGTTTCAGAGAAATTAGCTTCTTGAAATTTTTGATTCTGTGGGTTTCGAGATTGATCTTGTTTGTTATAAGATTGATCTCAATGCTCCATAGTTCAGTATCATGAATCTCGCAAGTCTCCGCTTCTGTTTCCTCCAGTCTTTCTCAGTTGTTCTTCTCTACTGGTTCTATGTTATCTCATAAACTAGATCATCAAAATTTTCAAATTTTCATCTTTTCTTTTGGGTGAAATTGTGACAACCTTTGTTGTAATTTTTCTCTAGTTAGAGTTCCTAGATAAAGCAAATCTTAGTTTTGAGTTAAATAGAATTTGAAGAATGTCTGTGACTCCACCCCGTCAATCCTCCGGCTCCGAAGGCGAGCCAGGCGTCCCGATCGACGAGCGCAAGCGAAAGCGCATGCTGTCGAACCGTGAGTCCGCGAGGCGATCGCGAATGAGAAAGCAGCAGCACTTGGATGATCTGATCAACCAAACAGTACAGCTAAAGAACGAGAACACCCAGATGTTGATGCAGATTGAAATGATCAACCAGCGTTACGCGAATATCGAATCAGAGAATAATGTTTTGAGGGCAGAGATGTCGGAATTGAAGGAAAGACTTGAAGGATTGAATGCCATCCTTTACATCTTCAAAGAAGGCCATGGGATGGCTATGGAGATTCCGGAAATGCCAGAGCAGCTCATGGAGCCATGGCAGCTGCCTTACCCTGCCATGCCAATTCCTGCATCAGCTGACTTGTCACAGTGGTGAATACTATGGATGTATGATAATAATATGATGGCTTTGTTCGGTTTGTGGAAGAAATCTCATGGTCTGATTTTTCTGCGTTTATCTGTTTAGGCCTTGTGTGACTTGTGTCTTGCAAAGATTGTGTAGTTCAATGTGTGGCGTGGGACTTCTCTTGTAATTAGTTTCATCATTTATGTTCATTATTATGTAATATGTATCTTCTTTGAAAGATGAAGGATGTTCTTATGCTAAGTGTATGTGATTGTTCGAGTTAATTATTTGTTCTTCTTATTCTTTATGGATTGTTTGCAAATGACTAGGACCCTGAACCAGATGGCCTCGCCATGTTCGCTATTTGTGCTGACATTGTTATTGGTGTTGAAAGCATTAGGAAGTCATTACACTTTACTCAATGTTCTGGGATCTGATTCTTCATTGATGTTCATACTCCTTTAGTTGTAACTGTAATGGAGAGATCAAAAGCTTAGGGTGTATTTCAATCAATCACATGAAAGTAAAATTGACGGAACTAAGTTTCATGAAAGTAATTTTTAGAAAATAAAATTCAAAAAAAATAGAGTTCAGAATTCTAATTGAAACATGTGAGGTAGAGTTTCAAATAAACTTTTGTAGAAGTGAATTGTTACGATTACTACTCAATCCGAAGCAAGGAATAGTAACATAACTATACCCAAACACAACAACTTAGATTCCACTCACGCTCCAATGATTACCAGAGCAAAAGCAGGCTTACCTCCCAAGAGAAATCCAAAATACTTTTCTTGATCAACTCCCAGCTAGGCTGCCCATACTGAATGCCTCGAGCAGACGAGGCTTTAAATGGAACACTCCTTTTTGAGTCACTGCTGTCACTTCATCACCAATTCCGACAAACCATACATGCTTGCAAGATATTCTGTTGATTTTGTATCTGTTTCATATTAGCTATATTAATGTACTAGCTCGAAAGAAACGGGGGAGGAAGATAATTGGTTTTTCTTTATTTACTTGCTTGTCTTTATTTTGTTGCACTGCGATTTTCAGCTAAATCTTATCAATTGGTATCATGAGCCACGATCCTCGGATCAACACATCTACTCCGGCCGGCGATGGAGTGAGTTCTTTCGATGAAGCCTCTCCAACAATAGAGGTAAAATTTAGACAGCCGCTATCGTCACCGCCGCTGCCCAGAACCGAATCCAACGCACAGGAACAATTGAATCTGCTGATAACACAAATCACAAAGACTCTGGCTCGTCTAGCAGACCACCAAGAGAAAACAGATAGAAGGATGGACGAAATCATGCAAGCTCATTGTAATTTTAGCTCTGTTTCTCCAAGCATTCAAGCAAATCCGACGATTTCACAAGAAATTCTGGCAGCACACTCTAATCCCAGCCCTTCCCACCTTTGTTTTCAACCCACTTTGCCTTCACTCCAATTCGGCTCTCACTGACTACATGAAAATCACCAAGGACTTTTTACTTCCCTTTTTCTTCGACTCAATCTGTGCTTCAGATTCCTCCACTTTCTCCTCAAGGATCAACTATTCTATTTGGAACACGCTTTACCTCACCACCTACCACTAACCACCCACCCTTTTTCCCTTCCTCCCCAGCATCAGTGTCTCCGCCACTGGCTCCTCCTATGCGAGAGTCTTCTCTGCAAACACTCACCTCCACCTTTTTATCCCCCCCCCTCCCTTAGCTTTCCTATCCCCTTCTACTCTTCATTCAACTCCATTAGCCTACTACCACCACCCACTCACAATCACCAGGGACCTACCCTACCTAACCCCACTAATGCCTCACCTAACACCACATATTCTCTACCCTACTTACTAAGCTTACCCTCCAATTCCAGCGTGTGCTTTCCAGTGCTTTCTTTAGGCCCCCCACCACCACCTCATCATCAGGAATCTTTCACTATTGGATCACAACGCGATCGACACAAGCTCCCAACTTTTTGATGGAATAGCACCTCAAGAATGGCTTTATTCTGCCGCCAAATATTTTCGATACTATCAAACTACTTCCAAAGAAAAAATTGCTATTACACCTATGTATTTCTCTGGTGAAGCAAACAGATGGTATCCAAATTTCGAACGTGACCGGCCACAACATTCTTGGGAAGATCTAACTGAAGCCATTCCACACAGGTTTGGACCTACCGCTTTCAGCAATCCAAGCTTTGCTCTACATCGTTTCTCTCAAACCGGCTCCGTCGCAGAATATCAATCAGCATTCGAGGATTTACGCACTCGCATGCCATTCGCAGCTGAACATGATCTTGTTGGTCGATTTTGTGGTGGACTGCATCACAAGATAGCTTCGGAAGTAATGGCCCGCGAGCCTTGAGATCTTCAGACCGCCTATAGGCTCGCCAAAATGTTTGAACAAAAATTTTCTATGTATCCCAACATTCGACCGTGGCGTCCAAATCATCAACGCTCAGCACTCTCTAGCTCATCATCGCAAGCTTCTGTTTCGATTTCTATATCACCTGCGAGCACCAACAACATTTCCCAAACATCTTCTTCACATAATCAGTTTCCTCGTAATCGCCAATCAACTTAACAATAGCCGAAATAAATCTTCGACGTGCCAAAGGTCTTTGTTTATACTGTGATGCGAAATATGATCGCAGTCACCGATGTTCTGCTCGGCTTTATGCCATTGCTGGCCTTGATGAAGACTTATCGGATGAAGAAGGCATAGAAGGTGCTCCATCAGAAGATGCAACTCTGCCGTTAAGCGCCATTCATAGCCTCATAGGTCCCGAAACCATACGCGTAATGGGACGCATCAAGCGACAAGATGTCTTCATACTTATCGACTCCGGCAGCACTCATAATTTTATCACCTCCAAATTGGCAAAACAATTACAACTCCAATCCACTCCGGTCAAGCCCCTCAAAGTAAAACTTGCAGATAGACGCCTACATACAATTAAGATACTGTATCAACAGATTCCACTCATGGTTCAAGGAACTCAACTTTCAGTGGAGGCATACCCATTTCCGCTGGGGGGAATGGACTTAGTTCTCGGCATCCAGTGGCTTGAGAGTCTCGGCGATGTCATATGTAATTGGAAACGCTCCAACATGCGTTTCTCCTTTCATGGCAATGACTTCGTCTTGCAAGGCATTCGAGATGGCGGTATCTCTCGCTTAACAAGCATGCGTGACCTTGGATCGCTATATGCTATTTGCATTATGGCGACCACCGATGAGATAGAAACACCAACCCCTTGTCGTATAGACTTACAGAAGCTATTGGCACAATATTATGTCGTATTTTCTCCACCAAAAGGACTATCTAAAGTACGACCATGCGACCATCGCATCCTCTTGTATCCAGGAGCCTCACCTGCTAATCTACGACCATATCGGTATCTATTTTTTCAAAAAATAGAGATCGAAAGAACAGTCCAAGAAATGCTTGAACAAGGAATAATCCAGCCAAGCTCTTCCGCTTTTTCCTCACCTGTTCTACTCATCAAGAAAAAAGATAGATCATGGTGGTTTTGCGTCGACTATCGAGCACTAAATGATATGACAGTAAAAGACAAGTACCCTATTCCTGTCATCAATGAACTGCTGGATGAATTGCATGGTGCTCAATTCTTCTCCAAGCTAGACTTCAAGTCTGGTTTACCATCAAATTCAAGTGTACAAGACAGTATTTCGCACTCACGACGGCCACTATAAGTTTCTCGTGATGCCCTTCGACCTAACGAATGCTCCTGCAACCTTTTAATCTCTCATGAATGATGTTTTCCGCCCCTACCTGCGTCGGTTTGTCTTGGTCTTTTTTGATGATATTTTAGTATATAGTTCTTCTTGGCAGGCTCACTTGGAACATCTTCAAATCGTTCTTACCTTATTAGAAAAAGAGAAGCTACGAGCAAATCTCTCTAAATGTAACTTTGGTTGTTCATCCTTGGACTATTTAGGACACATCGTCTCCGCAGAAGGTATCGCCGCTGACCTCTCCAAGGTACAAGTCATGATAGCATGGCCGACACCAAGCTCAATTACTTCCTTGCGAGGATTTTTTGGACTAACGGGGTACTACCGCCGATTTGTAAAAGACTACAGTAAGATAGCTGCTCCTTTAACTGCTCTTAAAGAAAGATAGTTTTCTATGGTCGCAAGAAGCAGCTAATGCCTTCAATGTTCTCAAACTAGCGATGACAACTACCCCTGTTTTAGCTAGCCCCAATTTCAACTTGTCATTCACTGTCGAAACTGACGCTTCTGGTAATGGACTTGGCGCAGTGTTATCTCAAAGCAATCGACCTATTGCGTATTTCAGCAAAGCTATCTCTGGAGCTGCATTAGCGAAGTCCACTTATGAGAAAGAACTGATGGCTCTAGTTTTGACAGTACAACACTGGCGGCCGTACCTGTTGGGACACCGCTTCATCATCAAAACTGACCATTTGAGTCTCAAATATCTACTAGAGCAACGCCTCCTGACACCTGCACAACACAAATGGTTGGTAAAGTTATTAAGATACGATTATTCTATTAAATATAGGTCGGGGAAGGAAAATATTATCGCCGATGCTCTGTCTCGCTGTACTTCTGCATCCCTAGCGGCATTCTCTTCCATTCAGGCATCCTTTTGGGATGACCTCAGGCAAGCTCAACTCACAAATAATGACACCATTTCTCTCATTCAGCAGGTTCATTCCGGCGATGACACTAACTTATCTTTAAGCAATGGAATTCTACTACATCACCATCGTATTTGGGTTCCTGCAAGCTCTTCCCTTCGACACTAATTACTTTTCGAAGCCCATAACTCGACTCAGGGTGGGCACGGAGGTCGGTTCCGTATGTACAAACGTCTTTCTAGCATGTTTTACTGGCCAGGAATGACTAAGGACGTCCAACGCTACATCTCAGCGTGCGATACTTGCGCTCGCCGCAAAAAGCTCTTCTCTTCGTCCTGCTGGCCTCCTACAATCGTTACTCATTCCAGACACCATTTGAACAGATATTTCTATGGACTTCGTTGAAGGACTGCCGATGTCCGAAGGGAAGGATGTAATTCTTGTAGTTGTCGATCGTCTCTCCAAATTTGGACGCTTTCTTCTCCTACGACACCCATACTCAGCGTCCTCGGTTGCTGATCTTTTTTCTCGAGAAATCGTCAAACTTCATGGTCGACCAGCGACAATAGTTAGTGATCGTGATCCCATCTTTGTCAGCAACTTCTGGAAAGAACTCCACAAATTGCAAGGTACCGCCCTCTACACAACCTCTTCTTACCACCCACAATCGGATGGCCAGACAGAAGTTCTTAATAGAGGACTCGAATTCTATCTTCGATGCTTTGTTGGTGAGCACCCACGTCAATGGATGCATTGGCTACATTGGGCTGAATACTCTTATAACACTAGCACCCATTCTGCAACCAAAATCTCTCCGTTTGAAGCCGTCTATGGACGCCCTCCACCTCCTTTGGTTTCCCTCGCCAACGGACCTGCTACAATAGACAATGTCGGTCATCAACCCCGAGAACGCGATGTGATCCTTCAAGACCTCAGACTGCATTTGCAACAAGCCCAACATCGTATGAAACAAACTGCCGATCGTCATCGACAAGATAAATTCTTTCAATCTGGTGACCAAGTTTTTCTTAAACTACAGCCGTATCGGCAAACGTCGGTTGCAAACTGCCGTAATCACAAGTTACGACATCGGTTCTATGGCCCTTTCCGTATTGTTGAACGAGTCGGTCAGGTAGCTTATCGGTTGGACCTTCCCGCCGATGCAAACATTCATCCAGTGGTGAATATATCTCAACTCAAGGATGGCCGCTCTGTTCCCCTCTTGGTTAGACCGCAGCTTCCACGGCTAAATGAGGATGGCGACCTTCACCTAACTCCACGCAGCATCCTCAACTACAGAACTATTTCAACCGGTAATACCAGTCGTAGGGAGGCTTTGATAGCTTGGCAAGACTTGCCATATGAGGATGCAACTTGGGAGGATGTCTCTGTACTACGTCAGCAATGCTCACTTGTGGACGAGGTCATTTCTTCAGAGGGAGGGAATGTTACGATTACTACTCCATCTGAAGCAAGGAATAGTAACGTAACTACACCCAAACACAACAACTTAGATTCCACTCATGCTCCAATGATTATCAGAGCAAAAGCAGGCTTACCTCCCAAGAGAAATCCAAAATACTTTTCTTGACAACTCCCAGCTAGGCTGCCCATACTGAATGCCTCGAGCAGACGAGGCTTTAAATGGAACACTCCTTTTTGAGTCACTGTCGTCACTTCATCTTCCATTCCAACAAGCCATACATGTTTGCAAGATATTCTGTTGATTTTGTATCTGTTTCATATTAGCTATATTAATGTACTAGCTCAAAGAAAACGGGGAAGGAAAGATAATTGGTTTTTTTTTATTTACCGGTTTGTCTTTATTTTGTTTCACTGCGATTTTCAGCTAAATCTTATCATGAACTGAAACATGTTCTTATACTTTATGAGCAATGGTTATGATGCATATGTTGTTTTGGAATGTATACATTTTCTACTGGCATGAACTTTAAGATCTTGTTAATTCTGTAGGAAACCTCAAAGATTCTTATTAGCAGCATCTTCTCTTTGAGCTACTGCACTGAAAATCAGCGGCATCTTGTTGTTATTGTTTGACGCATGAGGATGAGCTATAGCATTACATCTATAATCTGTAGCAATCTTATTTTGAATACTTTTCTCACAAGTTGCACAATCTTTAATCTTGAGGACACTGTTGCTGAACAATTGATGGGCCATCTTGTTTTCTTCGATAGCTCCAGCAGCTTGTTAATAAGCTCCCATTTGTTGATCTTCACTTCAGTGCCAGGCTGGTTGCTGCAATGTTGTTGGTCCTACTTGTACCAATTATTGCTGGCTATTATTTCCAAGTTGGAGTACCTGATGGTTGTTGGACCCAGCTTTGATGCACTTTTGCATTATTGGTTTCAATTTCTGTCGGTTGCAATTATTTTTGAGTTGGAGTGCCTGATGTATTTTCCCTTTTTCTGAACATATATACGTGTGCCTTCTTGTGTGTTTATGCAATGTAATAAATGCATATCTGTGCATATGCTTTCCTTCCAGTGATCTGGTTTAAAATTTTTAAACCAAATATTCATTGTATTTAAGGGCCGCAATAGATGACCCAACTTGCGAATTTAATCCAAATTCAATCTATTTAAATAGGATTATAATTTGATTTTACATAGATTTAGATCAATTTCAGTTCAACTTAAAATCAATCCGATAAAAATTTTGTTTCGAATTGAACTGAAATTGATCGATTTAATTCGTTTTATAATCTTTTGTACATTATATCTTACTTAATAGTTAAAAAAAATTAAAAATAAATTTTAATTTAGTTCAATATTTTTGTATAATTTATTATATTTTTATTAATTTCTTAATTTTTATAAATTATGTTAAAATTAATATTTTCTCTTGGATATATAGTATCTAATAACTTTTATCTATTATTGTTAGTTACTGATTTTTGTTGTTTTCGTTTCAATAAATTTTTTAGTTTGATTTGGTTATTAAATAGACTTAACTATGATTGATAATTTTGTCCCATATAAGCACTACTTGAAAGTGCTTTTTCAAAGCTTTTATTTTAATTTTTTATTTTATATTTTTTAATAAATTTTTACATAATTTATTTAAGAATTGAAAAATACAAAAAACTTGTATCTCGTAAATCTTGTTATTGTTTTTTTAAATAAAAAAGTAGAATCATTTTTCCAATATTTCTAAAATATTCTTTATTTAAACTAATTATATTTTATAAGCACTACTAAAACATCTCTATAAGTATGTGCATCAAGTTATGATTGAATAATTTTGACGTAGTTACTAAATGGGTTGACCTTGAGTCTAACTTATAAACCCATATGGTCAGCTCTAATTATGTAAGAAACAGAGATAGATGTCACCATGTTGAAATTAAGTTCCTTTTGAAGAAAAACTTGCATGTTCTTTTCACCTAAAGGTTATGAAACAGCTCAAGTTGAAATGCTTCTTAGATTTGGCATCCACTAATCATAATTGCTATATATATATAATCATGGTTGCAAGAATTGCTGGATCAGTGCTCTCTGAGATTGCTATGAGAGACAATAATATATCAAGAGATATCTGTGTAGTTCTATAACAATATGTATTAATCAGGCACCAAGTTTTTATTTAGGGCGTGTTTCAAATGTCCGTAATTGAGTTTTATGAAAGTGAAAAGTAGAAAGTAGAGTTTTTTGAAAAGTAAAGTGGAAGTGGAGTTCAGTATTTGTGTTTCGATAGATTTTGAAAATGTGTTGAAAATTAAAAAATATAGTTGTATTGAAAAGTGTGCAAATGAGAAAGTTACAATTGGAGTTTCGGATATGGAAGTAAAGTTTTGAGTTCCTTATGTAATTGAAATATATGAACTGTTCGGAACTTAAAATCTGGCCAAAAAAAGTGGATTACGAGCATTTGAAACACGCCCTTAACATAGCTGATGGTATAAATTATGAAACAACCACTGTAATACAAGTGTTTAATCAGATAACATAGCACCAAACCATATACAAGTTTTTGCATTCTGGCTTTTCCTCGTTACTCATGTATCAGATGATCACTTCCATTATAAGTCATCTGTCTCGGGTTTTCTCTTGCAGTAATTCTCAAGTGGATCAGAGTTGTCCTTCAGCTTGTCTCTTGTGTGACTAGCAGTAGCACTATGCTCTTCTACTTCATCCCATGTAGTGGCACACTCTCCACTGGTAGAGTCCTCAGCACACGCCTGCTCTGCCTTCTTTATGCTCTTTCAATCTTCTCTCATAACTCCCGTGGCGTAGCTGGAGAGCTTTGCATGAAAACATTCGGTGCCTTACGCCGCTTAACTAAAGAGCTAACATTAGCTAAAGATGTAGCCGTTGCTAGTGTATGTTTCCTTCTTTCTTCTAGAGCTTTGCCTTGAGCTACTAGTGCAAAACTAGGTAATTTGAGTTTGTATGTAGAATGACTGAAATGAACATGAGAAGCAAGAGCAGCTTATGTGAAGTGAAAGAATTCGGAGTGCACATATTTCTTATCATGAGCTACCCAGGGAGATGATGCCGCGTCTGATTGAATTGCAGCTATTTGTCACTGGTTTCCTGAATCTTAGACTATTTTTGCCCATGAAGGATGCTGAAGAAAGGAACAGGAAAGGAGTGCGGCGGCTGTGAGGATTATCCGCTTCTCGAATCCTTGAAAAGAACAACTGGGGATGGCAAAAATTCAGGGAAAAAGTTCAAATTTTGTACCAGTCTTTGAATTTTAGGGGTACATTTTGTTGTAGTTGAAGTCTTGTCTTCGTTAGCAAAGAAGAAATATCTTGAAGCAAATGTACGTTTACTTGCGTGTTGAAAGCCTTTTCATTGATTTTGTGGACTGATTTTAATTGTTCGAATGCGGAAAAATTACTTTGGCTTTTTCCTAAACTTTTTCCTTTGCAACGAAAACGTAAAAATTGTCACAGATAAGTGAAACTATTCTTCATCTCCTCGATCGAAATAGGCTGCCAGAATAAAACTCCAATCACCGGCACAAACAAAAGAAAAAAAAATTCCAAGATCATTACTTGCAAATTAATCGAAGCGGCAAATACTTGCAAGAACAATCTCACGGGTACTCCATTCATTTAACATCTTTCCTAACAATGCCTGGGCTCCAGGCTAGACTATTCAGAATGGTTCACCAAAATATAATCAGATAACAGTTACGGTGGTATTGATATGGCAAATACTAATAATTTGTGACAGCTCCAAGTGTTATGTCTTTCTTTAACCAAAAAGAGAAAGTGTCAAGGGTCTTTAAGTCCACTTACGTCCATCCATATACTGGTCTGACAAACTTAAAAGAAACATCACTGGAATAGCCTTAAAGTTGATAATTTCTATGATTCACCGGAGCTCATATTCCAGAACTTTATCTCATGTTCGAGGACACAGATGAATGCCTCTTCAGCCTTTTGCCTTATATCAGCACGTGCCTTTTCCAAGGACCTATCTGCAATCTTCTGGAGGGAGATGCAGTACTGCCCAAAACCATCACTACCCCATCTATGGCATGTATCCATGAGCTCTGCAGGTGTTTTGTTACCACTTCCTAAGCAGTGAGAAAAGCTTTGTTGATACACTGCTTCAATAGCCCAAATTGCAGTCATGACAATGCTATATTCCACCTCTGGAACAATTAAACTCTGCAAAAAGCTAGATTGGAGGTATATGACGATTACGTACTTCAATTTAGTAAAACTTTGTCATTACGCCATATTTTCTTAAGAGAAAGAGTTACCTGCAATACTCCAAGTTTGTCTTCTGAGGAATTACATTATCGAGATCAACACCCCAACGAGATGCTTCTTTCTTGAACCAAGACAACTCATCATTGAGAGAAGCAAGACCACCTAACACTACCTCCATATCTGACTTAGCATCTGATTTCTTCCAAGCTTTTAGAAGAACACTTGCACCGAAAGGTACAAACTCCCTAACAAATATATAATCCTGACCCTGCACATTCCAAAATAATGTCTCTACTGAAAGAAAATATAACACCACCACTTTAAGAGAAGCAATACCACCACTTTCATCAGTACTTTTATTTCTTGGTGTGAGAACATACTTTCATCAGATTAACTTTATTCCTAGTTGATCATGGAAGCATATACTTTTTAAATGCTAGTCTTACCCTTACATTCAATTTGAATGAATAATGAAAAAACAAGATAGCTATTCAGACATCCTCTCCTATCATACCAAAATCTATTTGCATATAACAAGTTCCACCTAATTGAAGGATAAAGATAAGAATCATCTGAAATACTTCAAGCAATCATAGTCGTGATAATAACTTGTCATAGTTCAAATGCTTTTGTAAGTTGCCATTCCTTTACCACTTCAGCACGACCTACAGAAGACACCCATCATTCTGCTTAATCCTTTGAACCAAAAGTAACTCCTAGCCATTCCCCAAAGACCAAATATCAGTAAATGACTTCTCCAAGATTCTCTATCTGATAAAATTCCACCTTATTAATAAGTCACTTATTCCTCGTCCTGAGATAAATCCATTTTCAACTCAAAAAATAGTAAAAAAGCTGCCACTAGCAGTCAGCAAATATCAATTATTATTCAAACACACCTTTTTTTGAGGTAACCATTATTTGACACTGCTCATTGATGAAACTATCCCAACAAGTTCAATTACTTATTTTGTGTTCTAAGATTGCTTATGTATCTCATGTTTGGGTACCTGAATGTTTCTTTTCCTAGATATGACCAGAATCATGCACAATTGTTATGTTGTCTCTTGTTGTTTTCGAAAATGTAAACATCTACAAACTTTGAACATGGCCATGAAGATAACTGTGCAGTTTTTATTTTTAAGAAAAGAACAATACATGGTCAAAATCTATCAGCTCCAAAATGAGGGGATCAATGCTACTAAACAAGTAACACCAAATTGGCACCATAAGACAGTTTATCGATCCATTATCAGGCCCCTACAACTGAAGGAGCTGCACTTAACAGGGCAGTAGCTAAGCGGAAATGTAACATATACAGAACCTTCATTGTGAAAACAACAATAGCATCTGCGTTAACACAGCACAATTTTCACTGAGATAAACGATGATCTTGAAACTTTCTCTTTTTATAATGTAGAATTAACAGAGAAGCAACAGCTTTCTTTATAATTTACCATAAACATTTAAGAAACAAGCTTTAGTGCTGCTTGAGTACAGATTTTCAAGAAATGTCGCACGATAATCATGATTTTAGTAATCCAATGATCTAATCAATACCCAAAAGCACAATAAGAATCAAAAGAGAAAAAGGCAGAAACTTCAAAATCTTGAACTGTTCTTCACAGAAATTGATTGAAAGGTAAAACGGGAACAAAGGAGAGGAAAGTTTTTACCAGCCAACGCTTGAAAGCTTGGATATCGACGGTTCCGTCACGGATGCTGAGCACGAACGGATGATGCGTGGCACTATCGTATAGCGATCGGTAGCGATCTTTCCACGTGGCGATCGTGCTCTTCTGATCGTCGTCGGCACCGTCCAACGACATTGTGTTAGTGGACCAGACGGGAGATTATTCACGCTGTTAAAGAAACAAAACAGAACAAAACACCAAACTGTTTAAGATAAAATTCGGAACTTTAAAATTCAGAACTACACAGGTTTTGTAATGCTAATTTGTTTAATATTAATCAAGTTGTACTTTTTTCAGTATGTTAGCGATTGGGTTAATTTTTCCTTCTAATCACCAACCAATTGCTGTTATAATTAATTAATCAAGTTTTATAAATGAATATCAAATTACTGATTATTCTTTTACCAAACAATAACAACTAAAAAAAGTAAAATTAAAGTTAATAGCTAATACTTTCTCTAAAAACATTTTAATTTTTAATAATAAGTCAAACCGATCGCTGCAATGGCACTTTTTACAATTTTCTATAAGTTAATTGCTATTAACTTTGTAATGTTCTACTCATCACTATCTATGAAGTTATTGTATGATTAAAAAAATTTACCTTTCTTTGGTGCAAGTAATTGCTACTTAGATTCAATAATTTCTTGTATTTCTTTCAGAACCGGAAATAGAACGCTAGGCTGTATATTAAATTAATTAAACTATATATTTTGTATCTCACTGTATATTTTACTCAATGTTTTACCAGTTCATTCTGATATGCTCTAAATATTTCAAAAGTTGTACTAATTCATTAAGTTGGTGACAAAAACCAATGAATCAAATAGTCAAACGAGGAATTAAATGAAAATTAATGCTAATTACTAATAGAGTATTATGGTGGTTATACATATGCAAAGATAAGAGTTCTTGCAAAAGCAAAACCAAACTAATTTTCGTCCATCATACAATGGCATGCAAATTTTGGTTGGTCAAAGCAGCGTCGGTGATTTTTTTGTTTATGTGCAGAGGCCTGAAGACATCAGGTGCAATTCAAGTAGACATTGCCAATGATCTAGGTGGTGGCCAGGTGACCACGTTGATCTGTAATTCTGATGGCAAAACACTTGGGACTCAAAGGGTGTTCAATGGCAACAGCTATAGATTCAATGTCCGATCCAATGCCTATTGCGACATCGGTTGGCTTTTCCACGATTTCCCGGCGATTCGGTTGCCGGTGTATGCGGCGGGTCGAGATGCAGGCAAGTGCAAGACTGGGTGCCATTGGCAAACTAGACCAACGGGACTGTGGAGGCTAAACCAGATATCTAACCAGTGGCAGTTTGTCCTCCCTTGGGGAGAGAACTGATGAAAAGTTTGATTTACTTCAATTCAAAATGTAACATTTTAAGTATTAATTGCATAATAAAATTGAAGAGAACTCTTCAATAATATATATTTTTATATTATTAATAGATCTTTTTTCATAAGTTTAGGAGTGTTTTAATTGGGTGGAAATTTGCGAAAAAGATTTGGACCGGACTCATAGCCATAGCCATGATTGTATAATAAAATTTAAATTTAGAAGAATTGAATAATTTAGGAGTGTTTTAATATAGAGTTGGGTCCAATAACGTGTAACCGAGTTCAAGTTGCCGTAAGAACGTGTTTCGATCGTCTTTAAAATTCCAATCTTCTGTCAAAATTAAAATTTCAAAAATATTTTATTTATACAAAAAATTAAACATTCTAATTTTACACATAAAATTTAATTTTAATTTTATTATTCATACATTTTTAGTATTAATTTATTTTTTATTTTTTATTTATTTTTAAAAATAATTAAATATAAAAATTAAATATTTTTAAAATTTATTTTAAAAAATTTTATTTTTTATTTCTAAATTATCACCAAATTTAGTTAAGTATATTTGAAACATCGTACTAATTCTACGGTCGGTGCTCGGGCTTGATCGAGAGATGTTGGAGGAGAATCAGAAGCGGAGCGTGCAGATTACTATCCTCATTGGACTGATCCTTGCCCTTTCCATGGCCGGGATATCTGTTTCTATCAATCATTCATTGATCTGTTTGTTTAATGAATTTCATATGTTTCATTAAATCACTCCATATAGACGTTCATGGTGCTGTCTTCTGTTAATTTAGTTGCTTGAATTAGTTTTCGGTTCTGGCGCACTGGAATTTGGTTTTATTGTCTTGTGTGGAGTGGGATGTATTATAACAGTGTTTGTTCTGCTTAAATAATTCTTGCTTGTGTTTAAATTAGGATATTTTGTTTAGTAGGACGACAGCGTTCGAATTACTAATGGTTGAGGATACAAATATGATTTCTAAGAAACAAAAAAGAGTTGTAATTAGTAGTGGATACATTTGTCTTCTTTTTACCCTTACAACTAGAAATGAAAATTCTGAAAGTTTCACAGGGATGCAGTATATTCCATTAGCTCCGAAATCATCTACTGCTTGTAAGTAAGTGTGTGGTGCATAAGGTTTTTCTGGTTGTTTGGTATATGCCTTTTACCTTACTTCACGCAAGATTCAGGTAAAGAACTTCTCTACCCTCACTGACATAGCTAGTTCTAGGAGGTTTATGTCACCAGTACATGTGCTAACAATTGTATGAAGGAATGCTTACAGTTTGCTCCTTTTTGTTATCATGAAATTGTTGATAGTTTGGATTTAATGAGCCACAACCCACAACATCATGAGCTCATTCTGTACACACGAACTGAAACAGCAAACTTGGCCTTTCACTTGATACATCATTTTCGACGCACCACCACTTCCACCACTTGCTGAACTTGCTAAACCAGAGCAGAAGCTCGCTGGTGTCAGAATTGACAGCACCAGCAATTCATATAGTAGGATGTGAGTGTCAAAATAGCTACCTTGTCATGGTAGTTTAGCTAGAATGAGGAAAGTTGTTATTATGAAATATTTGAAAAACTTAAGATGGTGCATGAGGCTGAAGAAATTGTTTACTCTCTCCAGTGTGTTACATTGCTCACAAGCATCCTCTACTTTGATGTTTAAACAAAGGCACATTTTTCTCTGAGAGTTAACATTTCATACAAGCCAAATACTGCATAGTTGCACTAGAAGATCTGTAACATATGCACTTTCAGTACCGTGTTAAGAGATAGATGAACTTTCAAGTTAAAGCTCATAGTTGGGAGTCATTAGAGTTTGTTGATATGTTATTTTATGCTGTGATTATGCTCTTTTTTTATTATGTACAGTAAATTATCAATATTTTTATTCTGCAGGTCCTTTTACATAGGTATAGGGATTCATTCCTTGTTGGATGATTATTCACTATGGCTGGAGAAAGAGGTGCATGGCTATCCTGAAGGTGCTACGATCTACTTTGTAGTTGCTTTTTACAAATCTTCAAGGGTTCTGTAGAGCTTTGTTGGTATTGCAAGGTACAGTGTTGGATTTGTTTTTCAATTTTGGAGTCATCTTTCCATAAATTGCTGGGTCTGCAAGTTGGGTGGAACCATTCTAGCTTCTTGTGTTACTATGTCAGAGAAAGTATGCTTTAAATGCATCTGTTCTACCTATTGCAGCATCATGTACATGATATCTTTTCTCAGCTTCAATTGTATACTTTCCTTTTCAAAATCTGAAAGCAAAGGTTACATGGCAGTTTCAGACACAATTCCTGAACTGTAGCTTAGACAACTTTTAGCCAAGTGAAACTATTGAGAAGTTCTTACGTTCATATGATAAACTGTCAGCAATTCCTGCATCACCTGCAGGTCCCTTACACTTCTTTCTTTTTAAGCTCAACTAAGTCTTCGGATAGTAAATTACTAACTAAAAAGTCTCTTCTCCTTATTAAGGTCAAGAGATGGTTGGCATTTGTCTTTCAGCATTCGTGCTGATGAGGTTCTCAGTCCCCTACTTTATTAAGTTCTAGGCCTGAAGTTCCTAGTTCCTTTGAGTTAGCTACTTGTGCTCTTTGTAATTAGGATGACAATAATGGCAGCAAACGGAAAGTATGGGTTGCTGATGTGTAAACAAGGAAAGCAAGGCCACTCTTCCAGTCTCCGGATGTGCAATATTTGATAAGTGTGTTTCTTTATCTGTTACCTTTTGGTGGTATTATACGATGTTAAGATTTAACTATTTGTACTCCTGTAGCTTTGTTTCAATTCCACATTGCTGGTCTGTACCATACTACTTTCTCCTGGATGTCCATCGAAGAAGCCACTAGTTCCTGCTAGTCCCAAAATTCTATCAATGAGCAGCAGAATGTAGAACAAGTATGGACGTTCCAGGATCTGCTGAGAGATGCTTATGGTGAAGATTAGTTTGTTATGCAACCAGTCAACTGGTGTTGGCTTCATTGGATGGGACCATGAAAGCAGTTGGCCCTTCTGCTGTATTTACATCATTGGACCATCCCTGAACAGAAGTACATACAATTACTTCCATCTGTCGGCCATACTGCTTTATTAGTCCTTGTCAAAGGTTTCGAAAGAAAGTTGACCTGTGAAGGAGCAATGGATATTTTGTCAGAGAACTTTGTGATTTGCCTCTTGCTGAAGTTGTCCCGATTGCTTTCAATCGTGCGCGCAAATGAAAACGTTCAATTAATTGGAGGCCTGACAAGACATCAACACTGTACTGGTATATCAAATTCTATCACTTGCTCCACATGCAATCATAAGATGCCGTGATGATTATGCACTAATATAATACTAGTAACTTGATTATTACGTGCCATCGACTACTTGCATGTTGTAATTTGATACTTCTGTCCTGCTATGAAGGTAAAGTAGTTACATAAAAAAAGGCCAAAAAGGTCTACAATAATATTCCTAATAGGTCATGGGTGTGTAGATTTAAGTGCCGCGGCAAGTAGGTTTTGTATATCTTGGATTTGCCTGCCTGTACATTTGGCAGGATAGAGACTAAGATGGGGGCGATGCTAAACTAGAAGTTTCTCCACGTGATGTAATTTACACAGAGCCAACTGAGCTTGTAAATGGTGAACAACTGGAGATCTCACACAAACTTGACCTTCGATATTGATAAGCTGAAGTATTCAATTTCTTCAAGACATCGCATCTCCTATAATCCATTTAACAATAAGATATCTCATCTCAGAAGATAGGGTAGTGGGTTGTTTCAGTACTACTGGAGCCATGTGTTACTACTAAATTAAGACATCTAATTTCTTCCGTATTTTGTCAACCTTATCATTCCTGGCTAATATTCTGATTTTTGAGATATTTTTGTACTATAGGGGTATCTCATGGTACGACGATTGACTTGCTTTAGTTTATGAATCTTGGTATAAAACTCGCCAAACGAGAACTTGGGTTATTGCTCCTGGAAACAAGGATGTCATACCACGTATCTTATTTGGTCGAACATCAGAGGATGTCTATTCTGACCCAGGCTCGCCAATGATGCGCAGAACACTGAATGGAACCTATGTTATTGCAAAGGTCAAAAAATATGACGAAGGAACTTATATATTACTCAAAGGGAGGGGTGCAACTCCTGAAGGAAATGTTCCTTTCCTTGATTTGTTTGATATTTAAGTGTTCAGATTGTTCACACTCATCTTTTCATATAGACTGCTTTATTTTAGTAATTCACTTAAGATGCTGACATAACTGCTTGCTCAGAGATTCAGGAAACAAAGAACGAATATGGGAAAGTGACAAGAAGTATTATGAGACTGCTGTAGCTTTAACGTCTGATCAAGTTGATGGTGAACTGCCCATTGATCAACTGCCCAGTGAAAACAGAAAATACACAATACTTCATACTGAGGTGGCCAGATAGAAAGGCTGTTCAGCTTGCGAACTTCACCCATCCTTACCCCCAACTCATATCTCTACAAAAGGAGATGATCAAATACCAAAGGAAGGATGGTGTTCAACTTACTGCATCACTTTACTTGCCACCAGGTTATGAACCATAAAAGGATGGACCTCTTCCATGTCTTTTCTGGTCATACCCCGGAGAGTTTAAAAGCAGAGATGCAGCAGGGCAAGTTCGTGGTTCTCCTAATAAGTTCGCTGGAATTGGGCCAACATCAGCACTTTTGTGGTTGGGTAGAGGGTAAAATGCTTATTCTCTGAAGTTTATGAATGATTCATAATGAGTTTGCCACTTTTGAGCATTCGTTCTGTTTCGTACACTCTAAAATAGTTTATATAAACATTTATGGTCTTGAAATATACTACAATTGAATTTCCCATCTTCCACAAGCGAAATATATATTGACTTATCATATACTTGCAGATGTTGTTACTCTTATTGTTTATGCTTGAAACATCCTGTCAGCTTTTACTATGCAGATTTTCTATTTTAGCTGGCCGACTATTCCAACAAAGGGGAGAGTGATGAAGAAGCAAATGACAGGTTATTTTGCCAATACTTTTCTCAGTCCCTATCCTGTGCGGCATATTTTTAATCATGAAACATTTACTATTTGTTTTTTTTTGTTTGTTAGACTGGGGCTTGAGAACATCACTATCAATTACAAGTTTGTCTTCAGACACCAAAAGTGCAGACTAGACTACAAATCAATATTAACAGGATACATTCTAGACCTTTCTGTTTACAATGGAATAGCTAGAAGGTGTAGTCTGACATAGTATTCTTGTAAAGCGCAGTCAGTCTTGCTGGATATTTGTGCCGAGTGTAGTTATGTTGGACAGTTTATTTTACGATGGACAGTTTTCTATGAGGTGTTGAACTCTTGAAGAAACTAGTTCAGTCTGGATAGGCTATTGGTTCATCCATAAAGTTGGGAAGAAAACTCCCAAAACTAGAGCTGGGGCTTTTGAAGATTTGATTAACAGAATGTGGAAGTTGTCTAGTATTAGGCACCATATCTTTGGCAGTCCTTAGATGGGATTTTGGAAGACATTAGGAGAAGCTCACAAGACCTTTTAAATTTTTGTATGATGTGATTCAGTGATTTAAGTTCTTGAAGAAAAGGTTCCTTTTGGCATTACACTTTGCAAGGTTGTTAACATTGAGCTCTACTCTTTTTGTTTTTCCTTTGTTTTGAACTCGGTAGTTCTTTTTTCTCCTATAGGTATGTTGAGCAGTTGGTTGCCAGTGCAGAGGCTGCAGTGGAGGAAGTTATACGTAGAGGAGTAAGCTTCTTTTTATTCACCATGTGATGGCTTTTTGCAGTTCAATGTGATTCCTTCCAATCTCTTGATGTTTAGTTGGCTCATCCTTATAGAATTGCTGCTGGAGGCCATTCTTACTGAGCATTATGACTGCTAATCTTCTCGCACATGATCCCCATCTTTTCTGCTGTGGAATTGCTCGCTCTGGAGCTTACAATAGAAACATTGACACCCTTTGGCTTCCAGGTTGAATCAAGTCAGCCCATTCTTGCATTGTTTCTTATCACATTGTCTGTATTATACAAATTTTTATTTCGAGAGGTAAATAAACTGAAGCAATTCTGAACGATGTAGTCTAATATTCATACATGTATTGCAAAATTCTTCTGAAGTTTATCAATCTAAGAAAATTTTCATTTTTGCTGTATAAAAAACTGTGAGTATCTATTATATCTTGCATAGGCGTACCCTTCTTCTGAACTTGCATAAAAAGTAAGACAGATTTCAGTTGTGTTGAACTAATTTTGAGATATTGCTACTGCACAGCATTGATAAATAAGAAACGATTTCTTTTTTGTCTTCTCTCCAACTGCTACACGCAAAAGTTGTAGGAATTTCATTGTTCATTTGATTCATTCTGTTTGCCAACTTGAAAGGCAAAAACAAACAAACTTCATTTCCTTATCTTTTTAATGCAACTAATCGTCGACGCCATTCTTTTTTGTTTTTGTTCTTTTCTATCAAAGTGTTTTTGGAAAATAAAAAAAACAGCTTTTGTGATCATTATAAAGAGTACAAAAAAGCAATGGCTGAGACTTTCGCGGCCATTTAACTGATCAAAGCTTCTAGTCTACGTATCTAGATACGTAAATATTTTAGAAAAAATTATATTCGAATAATTTCCATCAATATCAAATACCATACGCTAATTTTAAGCAACTGTTATGAGAGAAGAAGAATTCATGGTTTAATAATAAAATGTATTTAACCTTGCATTAGATTTCTTTTACACGTTTGTGACTTCTATATATATTATTTTTTTCTTTTTCTTTTTCTTTTGCAACTGTTTATGAGTGCGTTTGGCACAACTTATAAAAAATTACTTATCAATTTTTCTCTATTTTAAGTTTTTAATACATATTTTATAAGTATATAAAAAATTTATTTAAAAATTTAGAAAGTGTAAAAAAATTCTACGAAGTGAGATCTTTTTATTGCATATTTTTATTATTTTTTTGAAAATAAAAAAATAGAACTCATTTTTTAAAAAAATAAAAATATTTTTTATTTTAAAAAAATTCTATTTTTTAAGCACTCCCAAACATCCCCAATAAAAGCGTTTTATACGAAAGTGTGAACACAATTTGTTTTTGGGAATCTACATCAGCAACAATTTTTTTAACAGTACGAAAATGGTCTTCATCTACTAGACATACTTTGTATCAAATTTAATGCATATCAACGAAGTAACAAATGGGGGGGTGTTTAGTAGTGAAATGAAAAATTAAAAAAGAGAGTCGAAGAAAAGCAATCCCTAACACCCTCAAAATAGTCCAAACAATTTACTTCCTCTATATATATATATATATAATTATTCTAACAGATTCGATTTAAAAATGGATGAAAAAGAATTAAAATGATCATTCTGTTCTTATCATATTGAGTTTCATCAACGATCAAAATTAAGATAGGATAAAAATTTAAACTTAAAAATTTGAATTTAAAAAGTAAACCTAAACTTAAAAATATGAAAAAAAGTTCATTACATTGAAACACGTTCAAATATGCTTCTTCTTTTTCTATTTTTTGTGTTATTTTACAATCCGAATGAAAAAATTGAAACAAAATAATAATAAAATAGTTTAATTAAAATTAATGAGATAAGATAAACTTTCTGATATATTTAGTAGTGTTTATGAAATAGAGCTTTTCTACAATAAAAAGTATTTTTATTTTTTTTGAAAAATAAGCTATATTTTTTTTACTTCCAAAAAAATAATAAAAATATATAATAAAAAGATCTCACTTCGTAAAATTTTTCTACATTTTCTAAATTTTTAAATAAATTTTTTATATATTTATAAAATATATATTAAAAAATATAAAATAAAAAATTGAAAAAAAATGTTGGAAAAAACAATTCCAAACACTCCCATAATATATACCGTGACTAATGACGTATTTATAAGGAGCCAGTGTGAAAACAAAAAAAATAAGGAATCACAATTAGATTATATTATAATAAAATTGAATTATCCTTCTTCTTGATTTTTCTTGTCCTTTTTTGTTATGGCACGCGCACATATGCAGAAGAGCCATCAAATCTAATTTATTGGTTGAAAATTTCAAATAAACATAATTAATTACATAATTAACAATTAATTGATCATGTCGAAGTCGACTTGTTTAGATATTGTTGAGGAAAAATAAAACATAAAGAAAAATGCCATCTTCTTATGTTATGTTATTTATATGCCTCTCAATCTCTTCAGAGATCGAGCGTGCTCACCTCAAGCCTTGTTTCCTTCTTCACCCAACCATCTCTCTCGATCGCTCAATTCATCAAACAAATTAAAACCCAAAACAAAGATCAAATGGCATCTTACAATAATAGCCTAGAAGAAATGTTGTTGATCCAAAGAATCACAAAGATCTACAACAAAATCTCAACACTTGCAAGCCTGAACCCTTGCGGAGAAGTTAACACCTTGTTCACTGAGCTTGTCCATCTCTGCATCCCTCCGTCGGCAATCGACGTTAACAAGCTCGGAAAAGAGCTCAAAGACATGCGCAGAAACTTAATCCAACTCTGCGGCAAAGCGGAATCCTTGCTTGAATTTCACTACGCTTCAGTTCTCGGAAAATTCGATAGACCTTTAGATCATCTGACTTTGTTCCCTTACTACGACAACTACGTGAAGTTAGGGTTTTTGGAGTACAGCTTGTTGTCCAAGCATGCAGAGAGGCCGATCAAGAAGGTTGCCTTCATCGGTTCCGGCCCGATGCCGCTTACCACGATCGTTCTTGCCACGAAGCATCTCCGTTCAGCACAGTTTTACAACTACGATATCGACGAATCTGCGAACGTTGCTGCTGCAAAGCTCGTGGTGCAGGATCAAGAACTTGCCGAGAGAGTGTTATTCCGCACGAAGGATATTCTAGAAGTCGGGGACGAGCTGAAAGAGTTCGACGTGGTGTTTTTAGCTGCGTTGGTGGGAATGGGAAGGGCAGAGAAGGCGAGAGTGACGTGGCACATCGCCAGGCACATATCGCCGGAGGCGCTGATCGTCGTTCGAAGCGCAGCTGGGGCTCGCGCGTTTCTCTACCCGGTTGTTAACACCGCGAACGATCTCAGAGGGTTTGAAGTTTTGGAAGAATACAATCCGGCAGATGAAGTGATCAACTCAGTTATAGTTGCTCGTCGGAGGCCACAGATTTCGACGAGTTTGATAGAGCAGGTAATTCCGATGCCGGCGTGTTTGATGCTTCCTTGCAAGTGCTCGGAAATGCCGGCGTTCGACCCGCTTAATCACCGGTGCATCATGGAAGAAGATGGACCAGTTTCTTGATCGAGTAATTACTATTTACAAAACTATTTCTAATTAACTATTACTTAAGATCAATTAACGTTTTTTTCGAGTATTTCTTTGTGTTATTAAAAGTTATAGTACGTTGTTGAAAATAAGTGATGATAATTACTTAAGTAAGGTTTCATGTTTGCTTCTTCTTCATTTGAAAAATCTCCCAAAAATGTTGTGCTGGGATTTTTCTTTTTAATATAATAAGGACATATATAATTATCTATTGTTCTACACTCTGTTTCCTCTTTCTACAAAATAAATCGTTGATAATTCAAATTATTTTAGAATACTTTTATTTATAATTAATTATATGTAGACCTTTTTTTAATGTCAGAAGTTCTCTATCAAATTATTTTTGTTGGTTTTAATAATAGATTTTCACCAGCAGATGTAGATATGGCAAATGCTTCGATTAGAATAAAGGAATTTTTAGGCTTATAATTTTATAAATTTATTGTCAGAAATTCATATTTTGATAACTTATTTTTTTAATTTACTTTATAAAACTTTTTTTTTCGAATTATTTTCTGACAAATTTATATAAGCCATAATTTAAAGTAGATATCAGTCGATATGTTAGTTAGTCTTCTGTTTCTAGCAACTATAACGTTGATGTTTATAGAAAACCACAAAGAAAATTTCACAAATTTGAATTTACAAACAACCCTCAGAAGATATTCACATACAGAAAGGAGCATGTTGTTATATATAAAACATATTAAAATTTGCCTGCCTAAATTCGATTCATTCATTCAAATGATGAGGTGTTTAAAAATACTTATAAAAAATAATTTTTTAAAATAGTAATATTTTTATTTTATTTTACAAATAGATTTTATTTTTTATTTTAAATAAATAATAATAAAATTTTATAATGTAAATTTTTTTATATTTTATAAATAAAATTATATAATATTGTAAAAAAAAATTTTAAAATATGAAGTTAAAAAACTGATAAGGGTTTTATGAAGAGTTCATTTAACCAGCGCCTCTTTCTTTTTAATCAAAAAATTATCTTTTTCGATCATATAGTCATTTTAAATGACTTCTTAAATTATTTTTTTATAATTTATTCTTTATAACTTTAAAAATATTATCTTCCACAAAGTCACTTTCTGAAAAGAACAAGCCCAGGTTTATTTGTCAATATATTCCATTTAGAAGTTGACAAACCAAAAAGATATTGCAAAAGCATTACAATGCAACTCTAAGGAACAGTTTTCAGCAAAGTTAGTAATGACAATATATGACCCGATCCGAAAATATAATTCAAAATTAACCTATTTAATTAAGATTAGGGTTAAAAAATTTGATCCGTATAAATATATAAATTGGGTTATAGTTGAATGAATTTGTCCGATTATTAAACGGATCGATCCGAATTAATTCGAAATTGACCCATCAATCTGAATTATCATATTTTAAAAGAATAATACTTGATTTTTCCTTTTTGTATATTAAGATATTGACAATAAAATAATCGATAATAGTAATTTATAAATTATTAAATTATATGAAATTTATAATTAATCGTTATTTCATATTTTAATAAAATAGTATAAGATAAAAATTATAATATTATCGAAAATATTACTACTTAGGTGTTTCTGTAATGACGATTTAAATTTCGTATAAAAATTTTTAACAAAATTTTGTTAGATAACTATATTTATCAAAATTATTAATATATATTTATAATCATAAAATTTTAACTGTCACCACATATTTTTAAAAAATAAAAATAAAATATCTTTTTGGATATTTTAAAGATCAATAAAGATATTAAAAAATGCACATTTTGACGGGCATTCACTATATCTCGTCACTAAGAACATCGTGTACTTTCATTACAACTGATCTTATAATTTCACTAAATTTTAAAAATACAAAATTAAAAAATAATAATTTTAATTATTAAATAGGTCGATTCGAATTTGATTCAGTTATTAATAAGTTAGATTAGAGTTAGACAATTTTGACCCGTATAAATTTATAGATTGAATTAAAATTGAACAAATTTGACCCGATTATTAAATGAATCGATTTAAAACCAACTCACGGACACAATTGCCAACCCTAAGCAATAAGCAAAGTATTATAAGCAAATCATGGGAGATGATATAGAGTTTTGTGGCTTGAAAAAAACTTTTAAATTTATATTTTTTATAAATAAAATTATTTTAAAATTTTAAAAAATATAAAAATTTTACTCAATAAAATTTTTTTATTATTTATTTAAAATAAAAATAAAATTTATTTTTAAAAAAATAAAAATACTATTTTTAAATAAGAGTTTATTTCAAAATATTTAAAAATTCTCCGTTTAGCTTGTTGAGGCTTTTATTGCAACCGGACCAGAATGGCCAGCTGGACCACTTAAACTGGTGCATCGGAGGCCAATCTGGTACAGATATTGAATCGGTTCAGCAGTTATCGCCAAAAAACTAAAAAACAAAAAAATAATAATAAAACTGAGCCATTATCCCACTCGAGTTATTCGTTAGTTATAAATTCATTATTTTTTCTTTCGATTATATATTAAAATTCAGTAAAAATTTTAATTCCTTCAAATCTTTGCCACCATCAGCTGCATTTGGTTCCAAGAGTTGAACCGAGTGCAGAAGCAAGATTCTCTTGCCTCCATTATCCCTGACGTGATCCCAGACATGTCCGGCACCTCATAGTCCGTCTCCGGCGAGGCCGTCTGGCGACTTTTGTCACCATTTGGTCCTTCTCTGTTTTGGCTTTCAGAACTCTCTGCAATTCCTCTTTCTTCCTGTTAGCAGCAAAATTATCCATTCAGCAGAAGATTAACATCCTCAGACCTCCTGATTATTAACAGAGTTTCTTTTTCGAATGAGCACTTTTGTTTTCTGTAGCGGTTGCAGAAACACTGTTCAGTTTATGCGATTTAATTAAGATACGTAAAGCAACTTTTAAAAAGAAACTTAAGTTACTGAAAAATAAATAAGTTTATGAGTGTAAAATTTGGAAAAATAAATATAAATAACATACGAGAAGGACAATTATCGGTTAACACTCTTAATATGTTATTTGTTTATGTAGAGAGTAACAGCTAATATCTACCCAAAAAATACCACCTTTATTAATACGGTGCCATCCATATTCATAATATTTCCCTTCACAAATGTGCGTAAAAACAATAGACAGTAACGCAACAAACCAAATATAAAAGCTAAGCAAGTATCTGTATGTATAGCACAAGTTGATAGATTCACAACTTGGTTTAAATCCAAGTAATACAATATTCACAATGGCTTGAAGAATTTAATTTTATACAATATCATTACCTGATCATGCACATCAACAACGATATACATATATAATTAAGGACCAAAGGTGCCGGTACCGAAGTATAGCATCGTACCACTACTTCCTCCGCTAACGCCTTCCATGAGAGCAACACGCATATCATCAGAAGGTTTCCAATGTCGCTTCCGTTGATTAATAAACCAATTATTAATTTGCTTTTGGTCAAGTCCCGTTGCCTCTGCCAGCATCACCTTCTCCTCATCCTTATATTGTTTCAAAAAGAATTCAAAATAAGTTGAGTTTTAAACAAAAGAAAGTCCAGTCTTAAGAAGTTTTTGAAAGAAATATTAAGGTCAGAAGATTTTACTGTAGGGTAAGGCCAACGGTAATGGTTATTCCACCAATCCAACAAGGCCATCCTTGCATCCTTTGGTAGCTTCCCTTTCTTCCTCCTTTTCAAGAATTCTTTCTTGAGATTGCTCAAATACCCGCTGTATTTCTTTAGAAGCATTTCCTTCAATTCACTGTCGGCCAGACGAGAGTTGTTCTCAATTCCTTCTGATGCTTCCAGGTCTACGCAACTTAGTTCCTCTTCGGAGGATCCTGCTGCTTCATCTGGCATACAATACAGAAGAAAATTCAGAACCAGTTCCAGAAAGTAGGAGCACAAGAGCTTTACAACAAGCATCACCTACCAATAACCACAAACAAGAACACTACAATATTAACATAAACAATTGCTGGCCAAAGGTAAACACAAATATCATATTTTGCTCCTCAAACGTCCTTACAATTTTGCCCTTCCACAAGTAAGCTAGAACATTATTCAGTTCTGCTCTGTATGCATGTTTGTACTGAGTGCCTAGCACACTAGTAAAAACAAATGTGCTGAACACATAATCAAACGATGCTTTAGCTCCAGAATTTTAGTTTTGAACTAGGCCTTCATTAGTGCTTTCCAGCGTATCAAGCTATTATCTACTAGATATGTGAAAGTTCATATAAACATTGAAATCGGCATTTTCTAACAGGCTCTCCTAATGCCTCCTAACCATAAACCATTCTTAGTTACAAACATCCTAACCTCTGAGAGCCCTCTAATATTAATTTAATTGCTAACATAGGTCCCTCATCCTACAGACTTGGGGAGGTACCATGCAGGGAGGTCAGGTATCGAATACGTCTTAAACTACCGCACATGAGAAGCATATCAGTATTTAGAATACCTTCAACCTATTGAATATGGCTTAAACTTATTTAGGAAGTAGGATGCCATAAGACTGCATCCATACCAACTACGCAAGCATCAGCAATCTCATTCAAGTTACAAATGCACATTGAAATGGTTGCTTACACTTAATTCTGCTTTTCTAATACTGATGATTCCTCAGGGGCCTCGCAGTTAGTACTTCAGCTTTTGGATTTTAGACCTCTAATTGATACATTTTATTCAAAGTTAAACTAACTTTAAAGCTATATATCAAGGCAAACCCTTCAAACAATAGACAATGATAAACCAATTCAACTTACTTAGCCACTAATAATTGTTAAAACATGTGTGGCACTTGTTCAGCATATCACTTGCACATACTGGATTTAGGCTTTCTTAAATCACACTAGCCTTGTTCACAAGATAACTAAGATAACTTAAACATGCTGCTGCTAAAATCTCAGAATTCTAGCTCATGTGACAATCTTTACATTTAGAAACAACAGTTAGTTTTAAGAAAAAGAAGCAAGTAGACAAAAACCAGCTGTATATCTCCACTAGCACCCTCACATATGTTGAAAGAACCACCTATGAAAAACATGGTACACTGTTTTGATTGATATATAAATTTCTTCAGAGAGACCGTTTCATATGCTTTTGTGGTACAAAAGTCTTTGGTAGTTTCATTGTGCAAAGCTGTCTAGTTTCATCATGTTTTCTTCCCCAAATCCAAAGAAAACAAAAATAAGAGTAGCAGTAACATGATAAGCTAAAACACAACGTAGTCCTTTAATTAGAGTTAAGAGTTGCTTTAGATCCTGTGTTAAAGCTGATAGGAAAATCTTTTAAGAGGTGTATGCCCAGGAGCCTAGAACCAGAAAGCACAAGCCTATTACAAGGGTTCCAAGACTAGGCTGCATATATTGCAAACCTCCAACGAGAACAAATTAATGCTAGAAACTTCATCACAATCTAACCTCTACTTTAATCCTCAAATAAAATGCTTTCGTAGAATGTAGATTAAACATCTGCACTTGCGGACATCATGGGCATGCTGCCTTATAACTCACAGACAATGAGCTTGACTGAACTTATACTCGTATGTTGGAGAATTCAGCTTGAATTTGTATCTGCAGAATTTCATGTAGCATGTAATTCTATCACCTCTCAAGTGACTAGCTGGTTGAAATTCCCAAAGCAGATTCTATCTATAAGAGGATTTACGTACTTCAGAGGTATTCAAGTACATAACAAAAACAAAATTGCATTTGAAAATGAGGAATTAGAGAAAATTGAGGCCAATTACAGTATATACAAGAGCATACCTAAATTTCTAATTATTTCGTGAACTTTTTGCCAGATAAAGTTATTATTTGTTCTAAACCACTGAATGATTACTAAAGTACTTAGGACTTAAACTGAAAATATTTGTAAGAAACTCAAAATTAATTCTAAGCGCAACAACTTCAAACAAAGAAGCAACTATGTATATCTAAGCCACATCATGATACCTACAATCATCACAAGCTAACAAGTTCTTTCAAAGAAACCTTCTGCTCAAGAAGTGATTGAAGAACACTAATCGAACAACAAATTAACTGAAGGACATGATCGGAGTGAGGGAATTAAATTTGTATTAACAGCTCGAATTACTTAGTATAGATGTGAAAATGTGTATAAGCAATTGAGCAACTCAGAAAATTCAGTTACTTAGGATTAAACTGATTGCTAAACCTGCGAGCAGTGTTTGCACAACTGCAGGATGTTCCCTAAAGGGGGAAAAAACATTAACTCTACTTCTTATAATAAGAATACCACATTCAATATTGTGAACAATAAACAATCTACTCACAAGCCAGCTACATAACTCGAACCTTAAAAGCATTTTAATTACTAATATTAGCATCCCAAAACCCGCACTTAATTAGCATAAAATGATACTAATTCTCATGAGCTTGCTTAGATAGCAAATACTTCTTTAAGAAAATAAGAGCAACACCAGTTACTTCTGTTTCTTTTGCAGCACCATTACACAGTATATGAAACCACAAGCTCTAGGTCAATGTTTATCCAAAAATTTCAACCTCTTTTTCAGGAAGAACTCCAGATAAAGAGGTGGATCATTATTTCCAAAGAATCAAGGTTAACAACAAGAACAATAATAATATTTGTAAGCAAGTAGTAGTAGTACTCTTCTACGACTTCAAAATAGAATGGTTTGAAATGGATTCCAACCCATGAAGTTGGACAAAAAAAAAAAAGGAAACCCTAATTAACCTCTCTTAGGCTCTTAGCTAGCTTCTGACAAGCTTGCACCCCATTTGCATGGACAACGATTTGACTGCACGAAACGAATCTCACCACTCCCCATCCCATCAAACCAACTCATATATTATTATCATCATTGCAAAAACAAATCAAAATCTACTCGAGAAATCACAAAAACTTACAAAAAGAATAACAATAATTTGATCAACAAAAAAACCGAATTAAGACATTTTGATTTGCTGAAAAAATGGTAGATGTATTATGTGTAGTATAACCAGGCTAGGGTTCGATTAGTTTGTGCTAGTAGCGGATCAGTTAATTATTACCGGACATAGGAGAGCTGCGGGTGATAGCAGTGGTGGCAGTACTGCAGCTTCCGTTACCGCTGCAGAGGCCTCGCAGCTGTGCTTCTACTTCAGCGAGGAAAGTTGTTGCTTCATCGAAAGGCTTTGATAGTTCTTCTTTGTATCTCACCAACACCCTACAATACGCCTCCTGTTAAGAAAAACAAATAAGATCAATTTATCTTAAAAAAAAAAAAAAAGAAAAGGAAAACAACAAGATCAATCCCAGCAAAAGGGCAAAAAAAGAAAGCTGCTCGCCATGAATTCGTCGAGCTCCGGATCGGCACCGATTGTGCCACAACAAGCTCTTGGGCACCTGTCTCGTCTGGTCTCTTCCAACAAAGAAGCAATCTCAGGAGGAGCTCCAACCTTTAATATACAGAAAAAAGCTTACATAAAGAGCTGATCAAGTAAAACTTTGGCCATGTAACATGTGTTTTATATCGAAAAGGAATGAATTTATTAACCTTGCGGCACTCGATGTAAGCGGAGAGAAGAGAAGGGTAACGAGGGTGGCTAGCGATCTGAGCTTTGATGAGATCGGAGATCTCTACACCTGTTGCTGTTGCAGTGTTGTCGCTACTTCTTAGTGAAGCTGCTGCTGCTAATGAAGTCGAACTCTCGCCGGCGCGCGTGATCCCGGGGTGTATACTGTACAAATCTCCCATCTTTAATTTTAAAGAGAAAGAAAACAGTGGTTTTTTTGTTCGAGTTCTGGTTTGGAAATTTTATGAGCTGTCACTGTTTGTTGCACTGTAGATACTAGAGAGTTGGTAAGAATAATGAGAGAGAGAGAGAGAGAGAGATCGATCAGTAATGATTATGATTTATATAGAGAAGAGAGAAAAAGAGGGTAGAGATTTATAGATCAAACTCCCGGGATGAAAGGAAGGGTGTGCAGCAGCAGAAGAAAGAAACAACAACAAGGCTTAGTTTTAAGGTTCTGAACAACACCTGTTGCTTCTGCTGGTTCTTCTGCTTGGATTCCCTTCCATTAAACAGACCAACAGCACCTGTTTTTCATCATCAGCTTCTGCAGTTGCAACAAAGAGAACTGCAGAGAAACTGCAGAACCACTGCTGAAATGGAGAGAGAAAGAAAGAGAAATTGATAATTTGTTTGATAAAATATCAAAATGAAGGGTTATTATTAACAAGCCAAGTTTTTCTTTGGTTTTTCTTTTCTCATCTTTGGGGTTTAATTGAAGAAGATATTATTATCTTTTTGCAGCAGAACATAAACATGTGTGTTTGTGTTGTGTTTGGTTAGCGTCCATCAAAGCCAGAAAACAGCATATGCCACCATTCATGGTTATTAGTGTAACAATACAAGAGCAAGTTCAAAAAGAAATCTTAAAAACTTGATAAGAAACTTTTGATACCATCATTTTCTTTAATAATACATTAATATATAATATAACACAAAATCTTTAATATATAATCATTTTCTTTTCTAGGCTGAGTTATATTTATGTATCAGGAGGCAAAAAGGTTTTACTTCATCATTTCCAAAGACAAAACAAGTCCCAACATAGCATGCTTCTTACCCTTTATCCCTTTTAATGTTTTATATAATATGGTAGTTTATTGACTTTCAAGTTTCAAAACAAGGTCACATTTCCCATATACTGGCTTACCTATAAAACTTGTTTTTGTTATATTAGTTAAAAAAAAACCAACTCCAATATATTAATCTACTTTTATAGTTCCATGGTGCTGAAAATAATTAGCACAAGTTAATACACCTTTATAATGCAATACACATAAGCCCTATGCAATTATGCTAATAAACAAAATGTTCTTTGGTTCATGAATTAACTATTGTAAACACAAGTACACAGCATCAAAATTTTCTGTGGTGCTGTTTGCATTTTCTTTACCTTTTTGTCAACAAAACTACAGTTGAGGACAATAAACAAGTACAGACACTATTATAGAGAAATGGATTAAAAAATAGATAGTATCGTTGTCAGCACACTCTACCATTAGTTTACTAATTAGGTACTTCTTCTTTAGGCAAAAAACATTGTATAAAAGTGATTACATCTAAGGTTATAAAAATTGGTCTTCTTAGTTACTCTAATCAAATTTCTGAGTTATCATGGATATCAACCAGATTGAAGTGTATTTTGATTATACTGATTTTATTTTTTCTGTCGGAGTTTTGGATTAGAGTTTAATTTTTATATTTTCATTTATCTCGAGTCACCAAACTCAGTTATAATTTTTTATCGAATTTAATTTTATAAAATTCAGTTTATAAAACTTACTTTTTACCTATTAAACAATATATATTAGGTGATTATGAGGACGTTTCAGAGTCATAAAGTTTTCTAAATAAAAAATATTTAAGTTTAAAAAAAATAAATTTAATAAAAAATATATAAATACAAATTATATGATATATAATTTATATGTTTTTTCTTAATTTTTAAAAATATTTAAAAAATATTATAAACTTTTATAAAAAATATAAAAAATTTTATGAATGAAAATAGTGTCAAAAGTACTGTCAAATATTTTCTTTGTTGGGGAAAAATATAAAGCAGTATGATTGTTTAAAATAAATAAGCATGAAACAATTAAGTTGACGTATCGATTTAACTATATCGTAACTTAATTTTCTTATCAAAGAAAACTTTTAGATAAACTTTTATGTTAAGCTTACTCTTACAAATGTTATTATGATAATTCAGTTTGAATAACTTGCGTTTTAAAATTTTATTTTGAATTACTTTTCTATCAAACAAATAAGCTCTAAATAGTATAAATAGTATAGTACTCAGATCCGGTACGAACCGTCTGGATCAAATCGGGAATCGGATTCTGCGATAATTTCGGCACGGATCAGTTATTTAACGATACAAATCAGGTAACGAAAACAGTGGAGATGCTACCAGCGATGATCCAATAAAGTGTATAGAGCGAATCCGGCAATGAGTGGACAGCTAGCAGCGAAATCAAAATCGATAATGACGACGGCAATGACAAGATTGCGTCGGCGAAGATTGAATCACGCCGACAAAATCGATATACGACGATGATGGCAGCGTAAGTAATGTAAGATTGGGTCAGATAACCAAACAGATACAGTGATCTACTCTATTTGCTCGATCGGGTCCGGTCTATATTATCGGCTATGATTTGCAACACTAGTGCAGAGGGGCTGTGGTGAGCAGACGGATTCGATTGAGATCTGACCATGACGATAAAATTTTCTCATCCGATTAGCCAGTTGTAGTTTCTGAGCTGTTTGAAACCTAATACTCTCGTCATCACCAATCCATCGCACTTTAGGAAACAATATGCTTCTCAAGAAATTACATTTGTAAGAAGAACATATGATAGTTCTCCTACATCAGATTTTTCCCTTGAGAACCAAATCCCTGGCGTCTATACCGTCGGCAGATTTGACAAATTCAGTTACTTTGTAATTGATAATGAATATTTGATAAAAAAGTAAATATAATGTCTCTATTTGTATATTTGAATTGTGCCGGTGATGAGTTGCCTGTCGAATGTAGTAGTCAAATCCGATAGGTCGATCCGATGATCCGTCAAAACAATTGATGACCAGATGATCCGCTAGATTTTTGAATCATTATTCAAATTGGGTTTGATTTCTATAATTTGCCAGAAGATAATGCAGAAGTGCCAAAAAACACTTATCACAATATAAATATAGTGAGAGAGAGAGAGAGAGAGAGCAGAAAGCAAAAGCCACGAGAATATGTGGCAGTTTAGTAGTGCAAGGCATATCAGATTAGTGGTAGGGGCATCAAACTTTGCATTTACCGCCCGGCAAACCTTACCACCATTCTTCTTCTTCCTTTCCTTCCTACCTGCTTCATTTTATATTTTTATACACCCATCAAACCGCCGCACTCATGCCTGTTTCCTTAGTTTATTGCTGCAAATTTGTGTTCTTAATCGAAAATTTTAAGAAAAATTAAAATATTGGACAAAATATGAAAATAAAACTTTAATGTAAAATTAAAGTAATTTATTTTTAAATTCACTTTTAGTAACAAAAATATGAAAAATGAACTCATCTACAAATTTGTAATATTTTTAAAATTTTAAATTTTAGTTCGGAGAAGAAAGATTACATCTTTATAAGAAATGCATTATATTTCTAGCTCAAAACTTTAAAATAAATATATAACAAAATAAGTTATAATAATAAAAAATATATAAGCAGTTCATAACTTCATAGATATGTAGCTTATTGTTAAATATAAAATAAATAATAAATCAATTATAGCAGTTTGGTAAAACACCGAGGTCAAAGCAAAATACTATTAAAAAAATAAATTTATAAATAGTAGTATAATATAATCAGAATAAAACTAGAAGAACAATCTCATATCAGCTATCTCTAACCCAGCTAGCATACAAAAACCAGGGGCTAATGGTTGGAACCAGAGATGTCGTTTAGTATGTGTTTTAATTAAAAAAAAATTTTGTCGGATTTTAAATTTAGATTTATTTTCTATGATCAATTTGTTTCAAATTCATATGTAATCTATATTTTATGAATTCAACTTCATTAAGAGTGTGTTATGAAACTATTTGAAAATAATTTGTTAAAAATATTATTGAAAGTAGATTTAATATTTATATTTTTTATAAAGAAGTAAATTTTAAATAATTTACTTATAATTAAAAAGAGTTAAAAATAATTTTTTAATAAAAGTAAGTAAATTATAAAAGTTAATGACGTGTTTATCTTAAAAATAAAATGAGTAAAGTAAGTTTTTTAAAAGTCAATTTAAAAATCAAATTAAAAATTAAAAAATATTTATTAAAAAATAAAATTATATATTAATTTAATGTTTATAGTAAATTTTTTAAAAAATTATTAATAAAAAATTTTTATTTTAATATATTAAAAATGAATTTAAAAAAATAAAATTTCGGGTGTTGGTAAACACGCCTAAAGAACACACATACTGCAACACTCTGTTAAATGTACACAGAGTTCGACATGAGCTTCACCTTCACGTACACGTCTCATGTACATGCAAGTGACCCAACCTGCCTCACTACCTGATGCAGCAAAACGCTGCAGAGCAGCTCAGAGAAAAAAGGTATACAAAACAAAACAAGAAAAATTTTGATTGGTTCTCTTTTAAGTAAGTTCGTGTTGTCAACTTTTTTCAGGGTAGGTTCCTTCTGCAAAGCTGCGTAGGTTTGCTCTAGACTCTAGCTAACTATATAGTAGGGTTTTCGTTTTTGTTCGAGTTTTCATTCATAATGAATGTTGAAAGTGATAACATAATTATGGAGAGAGAGATGAACAATGGACCATACCCATCAAAGCTTTTGCTTTTATGGCTCCTGGTTCTGCTTCTCAAGTTCTTTCTTTCTTTCAGTGAGTTATGTTTCAAAGTGTCCCTTTCTCTGTAGGAAACCTAGCAGAGTGCGTGCATCAAATGTTTCATAACTCGAGCTACAAGCGTGTATGCTACAGGGATTGAAGTTTACACTTATGCAGTTAGTTGTTGATTCCAGTTAGTTGTTAATGTCTACTGCCACTAGCACTCATTGGGAAATATCTTTTCCTCCTTGTGCATTGCAGTTGTTTTAACTCAGGACTATTTTGTCTGCAGTTAATTAATTGCTTCATTTCTAAGGGCATACACCGTGAAATGCATCCTTTGTGTCTGGTGATCATGTTTTCAGTGAAATCCAAATGGACTGATAAACTGATGAGCATGCAAAACGTTTGGTTTCATTTCCTTTTCCTGGTTTAGAAACCAAACAAGAATGACAAAAAGTTAAAATTCGTTTAACAGCTAGCCACTTCTGTTCCAGTTTTATGATCCCCATCACAAGTGCTAAATCAAGTAAAGGTTACAAAAATCTAATCCTTCTGAGCAGTACATGCATTTTATAGGCTTTGACAAGGGTAAGGTTTTCCCCACTTCAACTTTGGCCCAATTTTCCAAAGCTTCATTGCAGTTCTAAATCCAACGCTCTCTCCAAAACATATTATGATCCTGATTCCCTCGAGAAGAAACAGTCGTCCCTCTCCCTACGAGCTATGATGGAGCAGCGCCAAGCTTTCGATTCTATCCATTGATGACTTTGGACTTTGGAGCCTTGGTTGAATTTGGTTGGTCCATATCTTGGAGAACATGTTTAGCAGAGAAATCAAAATCCTAGTCTATCTTAATAGGAGCTAGCACCATTCATTAACTAATTATTTAGCTACGACAATATAATACAGATGCTTACCCTGAAATCTCGTACTATAGCTATAAATGCTGCCAAATTATCGCCTGTTCTTAACCACCGAAACGACCGTAACAAGACTGCAGCACAGTGAGATACCCAACACATGTTGCCAGCTGCCTGTTAAGTTTCTTAACAAAGCACAGGTTTACCAACAGCAAATGCCATTGAATACTGCTTCGGAAGTAAATACCAACAGCTACGGTAATGTTGAGATTTTTTTTATCAATTTACATTTTTCAATAAATTTTAAAATATTTTATAATTTTTAAACAAAATTTAAATTTATAAAAATTTTATGTCATTAAATATTATTATTTTTTAAGTAAAACAAATAAAATTTATTTTAGAAAAATTTTAAATATTTTTTTAGAAATTTTTTGTCTTCAGTAAGCACTTTCAAACTTTTCTGTAATATATAAAATAGTGTGTTTCTTAAAAACTAAATTAAATATAATGTATTAAAAAATTTATAAAATAAATAGTATTTAAATTGTTTACGGTAAATGAAAATGTACGGTGATTTTTTACTATTAAGTATTTGGTCAAATACGGGGAAACGTGTTGTTAGAAAAGCTCAAGCAGCAGCAACGCATATGGTTGTGATGCAGAACTTTTACACGTCTTGATTAATTATTTAAAAATTTATAATTTTATTTCATCAAAATAATTTTATTTAGATATAAACTTTTTAAAATAAAATTTTATTCGACTTTTGATTTAAATTTTAAAATAGTAAGAATCTAATTATATTATGATTTTATTTTTTAAATTTATTTTATAATTAAGTGAATTTGAAAAAGTTTTTGTTTTGAAGAATTTTTTAAAAATTAAAGTTTTTTTGAAAAAGTATAATTTTGAAAAAGTTTTATATAATAAGAAGAATTTTTTAATAAAATTTAAAAGAATTAAAAAATGAAATGTATTAAACTTTTTTTAAAAATTTTAATAAAAATTCTTTGATAGTATTAAAATTCTTTTATAAAATTTATAAATTTTTACGATCTTATTTTAAAATTTCTATTTATGATTCTACTTAAACTAAAAGGTTTTCCTTAAAATTTTAATTTGGACAACTTTTGTCTTAACTCTCTCATATACCATACAAGATAAGAAAGGAAAGTAACACCTGATGAGGGTTCAAGCAGGTCAGTAGATATCCATGACTAGACTCAATGTTTGACACCTTTCAAAATGTGTCTATAATAAAGATTATATACATTTATACATCTTTCAAAAGGCATCGTAGAGCAAACCCTTTATAACATATAAACACAATTACAAGATTCATGCTTAAGTGATTAATAAGACATACATTATTGTACTGGAAAGACTTGTATATATACATGTTTATTGATGCTTTTACATACTATTGAAATACCAATTATTTAATCACTCACCCGATATTGCATCAGTAGCACATTGATATCTATATTATAACCTAAAAATTCAAGCAACTTTCTGTGCCCTGCTGTGAGGGGCTGAGGAATCATCTCTCTTTGAGCCATCAGGCTTTCTTTGCCCATGCAGGTGCCTGATCTGGCCCATAGCGGTAATCATAGAAGAGCTCCTCACTGGCTTCGATACGCTCTTTTGCAAAAATTCCGACCCGATGATCTCCAGCCACTAGCATTACCTGCAAAAATCATGACTTGTTAAGTCCCAAAAATCATTACCTGCAAACAGTTGGCTAAAGCAAGCATACCTTTGCATAGCAATTTGGATTTGATGAATGATTAGCGAATTTCAGTTTGTCACCCTTGCGGTAAGCATCAAGCACATACTGCAAACGCATTTTCGTCACCACATACCATGTAAGCATTCAAAACTAGGTTACCAGAAAGTATAACTAGACATCATAAGTAATCAACAACCATTATAGCACAGTTGTTGATCCATGATAGCATGGTGGTGCAGAAAAAACAACCACTCGGTATATAAGAAGTTTTGGTAGAAGGGAAATACAAGAACAATGGGTATGGCAGAGGGAAGCTGTTTCACTCACTTGATCGTTCAAGTCAAAAAGGAAGGACGAATTTGCACGGTCATATATCTTTCCACGTTTATCAGCTTCTTTGTGAGAAATCAATTCACCAGTGTATTCACCAAGATAATCATTTTTGTTGACAGGATTCTGAAATATTCATGGTTAGTGCCAATAAATAACTATGAGATGCATGTAGAATAAAACTGTCATATGATTTGAACCTTAATAAAGGCACCCCATCCAGCAACGTCAGACCTCCCCAACAAGATCTGGGCAAAGGAACACACACTGACCATCAGTTGCACTATAAAATGGAACTGCAATAGCATATGTAAATTAGCAAACAAAGAGAAAGTAAGATCGCATACTCTCTGTTGTTGCTTCAAGAGCAGGTTCATGTTGCCACATTGATAACCATCGCCTCTTGCTGGTGGCTCGCCGAGTGTACCATCTCCACAGCTGCACAATTTAGCAAATCCATTCAATTCAACAAAGCTGACGCAATCATATCTGAGCAGGCAAACAGCTTAAGAGAGAAAAGCAATTAATGCGAGACAAATACAATGCTGAACCAATCCCATAATATGTGAAAAACTTCAATAAGCAAGGAATAAATGGGAAGTACAGTTCTCGCAGCTCGCAAAACATATAACCAGCTTTTGCTAAACACACAAACCAAAAAGGAAACAATGTACTTCAAGAGGGAGAATTCAACAGTTGCCATGGATACTTATGACCTATTTCAGTGGTAGGACGAAGGGGTATAAAGGATACTAGTTGCCATAAAGTCTTTTGCTTGATCCAACTGAGGTAGTTAGTATTATAATCTAGAATTTCGGAAGTACATTAGGACTGACTACCTGACCCAACAATTTCTGCAAACATCTGGATCACACTCACGACCTGCCGCGAAGCATGGGCACTGACGGCTTCTGCATTGACTTTTGGCACAGTGACAGCCTCTGAAGCGATTTTTGCAGCTCTTGGAGCAACTAAAAGACACGATGCCTCACATAAGCAAAGTTTATCATAACAAAAAGCCTATAATAATTCAAAAGATTTATTTTGCTAGGAGATGAATCTTAGATGCGTTCATATAGAAATTCCACCTTGCTTTCTCAACTAACTGGAATGATAATAGTAAAACCCTTCGCTACATAAAGGCATGGTTTCATGTTTGAAAGATCTCTTCTCCTGGAGAAAGACTACAATGAATTTGACATACCCACAGTATTTTTCACAGCAGGTTCCATTGTTCATACAAGGGCACTGCTTCCCACACATCTGAGTACAACCACATGGAGTATATTGCCTACATGATTGTTCCCCATCACCTATCCTTTTGCGGATGGAGGGATGTCCAGCAGACTTCCAGGTATACTTGAGCTTTCGAGATCTGCCTCTCCTACGGAATATTCTTGTTCTTGGAGGGAGCTCTTGCTCCTAACAAATGGCCAGAAGATAGTAAGTAATTATAACTATTTCCCAAGAGATTTCCTATAAAAGAGCTAATTTCATACATGTAAACAGGAGGTGAATTCATCCATGCATTTCCAATGAAAGTAATTAATGCTTCTTGATCAAGAAAAGAGTATGATACGTACTATGCTCTTACCAGCTCATTGTGTGTGCAGAAGGATTTTCAAATACTAAGGGGTAACATACATCGAGGAAAGAGAACAATGAGCAATTAGCATCATTCAGTATGACGGTCACACGGATCAAGTACATTAGAGAATAAAAAGCCCATAACCAATTGGAGAATGAATTAAGAAAGCAGTTAATTGACAAGCTCAAATACACTGAGCGAGCAAAGTAAAATATTCAATTTTACAACGTGGGCTGGAAGCATCAATTAACAGCACAGGCTACCAATTGCTATGTACAGTTCCGTTTCATGACAATCAGAACCGTTAATTGTAGCATATTTTTGTATAGTGGAGGATCTTATTTAAAAGTACTACAGTACAAGACAACTTTAGCATGACTTTGTAAACCGATGAGATAATTTAATAAGCGAATCCAACACAATCTACTGGGAATTTCACTTATAAATGAGAATTACAAACCTTGTAATCGTGTTCTCCCTTGCCACTGTCTTCCAGATAAGAAGTATTCAGAACAGGCTTGGTTTGTAGAGAAGTCCCATCATCAAACATGTATTTTGCTACTTCCAAGCAAGTCTTCAAGCCAGAAAGTAAATTTCTAGCTATTAGGCAGCTGGACGAAAGCAAATGACTATGAATGAGTAGAAAGAAAATTACACCAGATTTCTATCAAGAAAGTGAATTAGCATTTCACATACATGCCCTCTAATTAAACAGTCTAGTAATTCCATACCGTATCCAGCTATACAAGCTACAGTGAATTAAAAATGATCCATAATGCATTATGCCTTGCAACACGAATAACTGCTATAGTTCCTAACCAGAAGTAACAATTACCAACAAACCTGCAGGTAGAAGAATAGCAACTTAATGGTGATAAGCAACTACAATCTTAATATACAGTTGCATCATTATTCCAATCAAAGGAGACAATCTTAATAACGAGGGCAATGTATTTGCAGTTTTGCAGTAAAGTGGTAATGAAGCTCCGGCAGGTAACATTAAGCAGTGACCAATGGCATAATGTTTCAACGTGTGAGGTGACATACTTTCAGCACATGCTGACAATTTCAAAGAAAAAAGTACCTGTTCTTTCCAAAGATCTCCAGTCCCTTCAGATAAAGATCTTTTTCCATAGTATTCCAGCCATTTGCTGGTTTTCCTCTTGAATCTGATAGTCAAGTGCAAGACAATAGGCATTAGGTTATTTATCATAGTGTCACTTGAATTACACAATGGGCAGACTTGAAACCACATAAAGGAATCATTGGTACCTTTATCAAGAAACTTGTCAGCATTTGCATCTCTAGTTTCAGAGACTTTGTCGTCAGTTACAGATGCAGGAGATACTTGCCCTTGAATTCCCATTGACTCTTGTATAGCTAGTAGTTTCTTGTGTCTTTTATCAGAAGAACCTGCAACTGTTTCAGTAGCTGGCATGGTCTCTGGAAGAGAAGTGTCCGCATCATTACAAATCTTGCGTTTGCCGACAATTCGTGAAGGAACTCCTGAAGCAGTAGTAGACGTCTTTATCGTAGAATCCCTGCTCTCTTCATTAATCTCTAGACAAGCATTGAGCTGTCTACTAATGTCAGTACACATCTTTTCATTTATACCGAGTTCTGTATAGAACCCATCTGCATTGGAACCTTCAGATTCTGATGAAGTTGCATCTCTTGGTTTCGACTTGGAACTATTAGTTTTAAACTCAGACAAGATACCAGTATCGAGGATCTCATGACTATCAGCTGGGAAGGTATTTACTCTCTGTGGGACAAGACCACAACGAAGTCAGACATAACCCGTAGGAACCGCAAGAATTAGTCTTCTCATTAGAGGTGGAACCATTCAGCGAAGGGTGAGTATTAAACTGTGAATACCTACTCAAATCTCCTAAGTTGGTCAAGCTTAATCAAAACCTTTTCTTCTAGCAGATATGTAAAATAGCTTGCATGTCATACCCGGAGGTAGCAGTGCTCACTGCATGGAATACCAATTTCTTCAGACTCAAAGGCAGAAGATTGCTTCTCACTCTGTCAAGGTAAATCTTACTGAGAAGCCACAAATCATATTTTTTAATTCATAAATAACCTCCAAAGAAAAAGAACTCACTGGTATAACTAGGTTTTGTGAGCAACCATGCAGGCGGCAGTCAAAAATCTAGAGGAGTCAGAATCTAAGAGACATCACTTGCATGAATAGCAAGATAGGAGGGACAAGAAGCAGCTGAAAAGAAAATTGTTTCTTACTGTACCAAGCAACGGCGGCAGAAGAGGTTGTCAAACGAATCCAAAGCTGCACTGAGCGTCTTATAAAGAAATGGTGTGTTGTCAAAATCCAGTTCACTAGAAACTTCAGGTCCTTTCATTTCTTCTGTATGCTTCTTCAAAAGAAATTCATACCTTTCCTGCAAAAACATAAGCTTAATAAAGAAACATATTTTTAATAAATGAAAGTTTAACAAATGAAAGGTTCATCAATATGGGGGAGGCATTGGATGTACTGAGCTTGAGATAATGAATCAGGATTCAAAACTAGCCAGATTTAAAAATTGGTTCAAGGAAGTTACTTAAAATACTTTCTGTCAGTGAAGTACCTCAATATCAGCAGGACTTGCATCAACAAGCTGGCCCAGAAGATTCAAAACCTGATGATTTGGGCCATACTCCTGAATAGCCTTCCTGTAGTAGTTTATAAACACACAAAATTAGCCCCTGTGTATGGAAAATCCTTGTACATGCAACGCAACTCTCTTTTTTACGTGCCAGTATTCATCATTGTCGTTAACAACATGGTTTTATGGTATCGCAGTATCATATTCCAAACTATTTCAAAAACAGTAACCCATTGTTCCTAGTACTTAGAACAACAAATGATTACTAGCGTGTTCACTAGAGCAACTGTGGTATTTGTAAAATAGATTGTATAACTTTCTGTAGCTTCTATAATGAAATCAGAATTTGCAAGTTGTGTTCAAACAATACACTAGAGAGAGAGAGAGAGAGAGAGTATACTAGTATCTCGTGCACTTACCACAACATCTCATCTTCCCCATTAGAGAATTCATGCTTTTCTTCCTCCACGTCAGCAATCTCTTCGTCACTGTCACTGCATATCAGTGCTTCACTGCCATATTTGTCATCATAGTATATTTGCCTTCTCCCAACAACTGACTGATCTTCAGCCATCCTTTGGTTTCTGCACTGCATGAGTTGAACTTGAATAAAATAAGCAAGAAATGAATCAAAAGCAAGAAACTTCTTGTCTAAAGTTGAAAGCATTTGTGTATGAGTCGACAACCTAGAAACAAGAAAGAATGACAAGGACAAGAGTGACAAAAAAATGTTCATGGCCACATTTGGTTTATCGCAATTTATGGACAGAGAAGTCCGGATTTCACCCTATGGCCACTTACTTGCAAAACTCTTATCATCACATGCCACCATTGCAAACGCTTGGAGTACCTTAAGCACAATACATTAAGGTGATGTTTGGGAGTGCTTATTTAACTGATCCAAATATAAGAAACATATAATTACTTCAATTCAGGATCAAGCTGGGCAATTCATGTTCGCATTTTGAGCTTGCCAGTCAAAAGGTCATCCTGTTCTTATCAACTTGATTCATTACTTAGAAACACAGCTACTCCTATATTTCTACATCTATATATCAATTAATTAATAGGTAATATGAAGTTACATTGTTATCCAATCCTCGTATAAAACTCAACTCCTTATAGATATATGTTTGGAAATAGAACACTAGAATGCTAATTAGTTCCTTTATGTTGTATTGAAATGATGAATCTTATACTTTATCTGTATTGTAAAGGTAGCAAAACAAGTATAATATGTACATCTAAATTGCTACTAGTTAAAAGGGTGGTTCGCTTGAGTTGCTCAACCCTCCTTCGGTGCTCATGACGCGCTACGGAACCTCCACCTGAGGGGACCGCATTGGCATGACGTAGACATTATTTCTCCAATGCTGCAGGTGGAAATGTCAATCTGTGGATAACATTTGATGCGCATTTGATTGGGAAGACTAGGCTGACAATTCATACACATGACATTATTGGATTAGTTCAAATCAGATTATATGAGCCAAACCGGTCTTCCAATGTTATTATGCTATTAAGGAACCAAATTGGCACTTAGCACCTAAAAAAGGAAGAAAAGGTAAATGCTCTTTCTCCTCTCACCTATCCAAGAACATCCATGTGGTGTATGGTGGAATCTTCTCAACAATTGGCAGCTTTACCAGCCGCACTGCTGTCTTCGATCCACTACTCACAAACGTTACTGTGCCTGGTGTGTCTTCATCTTGGGTATTCGCAACATCCTTCTCTCCTGCATCCCACACGGTCAGTTGACATAAGGGAATGGTACTTCTCATTGACAATGTATTCCCCACTTCTGACCGACTGATCGACACGTTTTTCATTCCATAAACAAGGTTATGGGTGTGGGCACACAGCTCCCTAGCATTCTTTTCAATCTTATCCTGTTGGGTTTACTCGAATTAGATCAAAACACAAAATTTCCAATTTCACTTGTGCTATTGGTGCTTACAAGTGTTAGAGAGATCACATACAGAGTAACTATGCTGATCACATGTTTATTGGTTAAATAGGCATTAAGATGTACTTGCAAAGACAAAATTAACTACACAGCAGATCATGATTGCTCTTTGTGCATCAATTTTGATGAGAACAGCTCCGGCAATTTTGGTTTTCATTCATTTTCTTGATTAACTGGAAGCAGTTAAGTAATAAGAAAAGAAATTCACAATTACAACAGCACCTTTCAATCAAAACTTAGTGAATTATGAGCAACTAATTAATTCTGATTTTATGTTTCTTTTTCGCTTGGTTTGGGGTAATCAGTAACGTTTTTGCTTCAGTATTGGAAGCGGGAACAAACCAGATCATCAAGCAAAGCACCTTTGTACTTGTAAATCTTAACTATAGATAATCCCAAGTATAAATTTTGATTAGATTTGCAAGCTCAATTATACAAAAACATCAAACGTAACAAAGTAAAAGAAGAATTTACTTTAACTGAAGCGAATCGAGCAGCTTGAATTTGCTTTTTGAGCTGATTGAGCTTTAAAGCAAGACCAGGTATAGCTGATTCTTTCTCGCTCTCTCCATCCAATGATTTCTACAGAAACCAAAGATTCAAGAAGATAAAATTCCACCAAATCTAACAATTCAGATTGGAATCTAACAGAGAGATACACAAAGGTTGAACCTTGGATCGAGAAGAGTGAGACGAATCTGTAGCCCTGTGAGAAGAAACCATGGCGGGCGGCCGAGCAAGAGAGAGAGAGTGTGAAGAGATCCTTCCTTTTCTTCTTTGTTATTTATTTTGATTTGATTTGAGTTGAGTGATTGGTTTTTGCTTTGCTCTGTTTGTTGCATCGAAGTTGATATCTTTCTTCTTATTGGCGAGTCAGAACCCATAAGAAGCAATATTTTAATTAAAATTTAAAAAGTTTTAATGCACTATCACCAATAAAATTCTTTATTTAAGACTTAGGCTACTGAATTATATATCCATAATATATTTAATTAGTTTTAAATACTTTGAAAATCTTAGTTGAACATTAATAATTTATATGTCCCGCGTGCCAGCAAGAACAGGAGTCCATGCTTGAACACAAGAGGCAAGAGACATATGAGCGATACGTATAGAGGAGCATATACAGTGCTTATAAAATAAAATTTTTTAAAATAAAAAATTTTTTATTTTCTAAAAATAACTTTTTTTTATTTTTAAAAAAATAATAAAAACTTTTATTACGTAAAAATTTTTTTATTTTTTAAATTTTTAAATAATTATAAAATATATATAAAAAAATATAAAATTAAAAATTAAAAAATTTCTTTAGAAAAAAGTAAATCCAAACGCTCCTGCAAGCGCGCATGAGCAAGGCCACGTATTTGCATCGGCAATATTTATTTTAAAATAAATTAGAAAATATTTTTATTAAATATTTGTTTTATTTAAACTAAATTTTTTATAAAAAAATTATTAAAATTTTTTATATTATTTGTATTTAAAATAAATTTTAAAAAAGTAAATTTAATGGATTAATAAATAAGACCTAATTGTTTGAGTTTGGAACCCGCTAGAGAGCAAAAATTTGGATGCAAACCAATTGACATCTACCTACTTGGGAACTAAGAGTGTAGTTATTATGCCAAAGCTAAAACAAGCCCTAATTTCATCAGTCTTGACTTACCACTAATGAAAGGAGCTTCTTGAAGATGCCGCATCTAACTTCACTGCAAACTTATTGCAAGTTGATAATGGACTAAAAAGAAAGGTTGACTATAATGCTTCGTTTGCGGACTTACAACATGCCTAGATCGATTTTCATAGAGATGACTGACATAAAGAATGAATTAGCAGACTTCTGATGGTTCAAATGTGAAACAAAGCTCTCTATTTTGTCAATAGCTTCAAATTCTAAGAGTGTCCACCTTTAGTACTTTAACCTGTATTATTCTTGCCTAGTCTTTTTTCGACGACATCATCAGCTGTATCAATGCGATCCACTACTATTGTCTTTCCGATGATAAGCCCTTACACGAACAAACATAACAAGCAACACCTACTGGGCAAATAACCACAACCTAACATGCTTCCGCTTCTGTTACCATACATATACCCACTTTTTCAAACATAAGTGACACAGACTCATGCAGAGGACTCATTACCAGAAGATGCTATGTTGTCCTTAAGTACGATGTAAAGCCTTGTAGGCCCTCAAAACAATTCAAATAATGGGCAAGATCATGTCAGGAAGTATTCATCTTAAAAGGTTTAGGAAGCACTCATAATTTCATCGCGGATCAATTAGTCAAGCATGTACGTTAGCATCCAAAAAGAGTGCGACCTAAAGTAGAACTACTAGATGGATAACCACATTCAATTTAGGTTATTTATACGGTTATACCCCTAATGGTGTAAGGTGCACAAGCAGTGGTTGACGCATATCCTTTTTCCTAACAGGGGGAAATAATTTTGTTCTAGATATGGCTCGAAAGCCTTAGAGATGTAGTATGCAATTGGCACCATTCGGATATGAGACTTTCTATGCAAGGCCCTGACTTCATCTTACAAGGAAATAGTGAAGGCGAGGTATCTCAGCTCACCAGCTTTTGCCAAGTCATATGTTTTGATGCATTACGCTTGTTAGCAATAACCTCATCTTACAAGTGAATGAGAAATCAGACCAATTACTTACTAACCTAAATCAAAACACCACTTTGGCAATCCCCTAAATAATCACACGATTATGGCATTCCTTACTTTTAGTGTGCAATCGGTGAATGTTAAGCCGTCCAATCCAGCATGTATAGAAAGCTAGATCGACCGGACAGTTACAGAAATATTATTATAAGAAATAATGCAACCGATCTACTTGGCTTTCTCTTTGCCTGTGCTATTAGTAAAGAAGAAAAATAGTTTATGCAATCTTGCATCGACTACCGAGCATTTAATTAAAATACATTGAAGGACATTTACCCAAAAGCGATAATAGATGAGTTGTTAGATGAGCTACATAGGGTGCATTTTTTCTCCAAGCTCAATTTGAAATTCGGTTATCATCAGATACAAATTAAGGATGAGGACATACACAAAACAAGTTCTTGGACTTATGATGTGCATTATCGGTTTCTTGTCATATCATTTGGTCTAATGAATGCTCTGTGAATCTTGTAGCTACTGATGAACGAGATGTTCCGACTTTATGTTCTAAAATTTGTACTTATTTTTTATGATATATTAGTAAAGCAACAATTAGTAGGACCATCTCTAACACCTGGCAATTATTTTCTTAGTCTTGCAATAATAATCATAGCGAATTTTAAGTGTCAATTTGACTATCATCAGCTGAAATACTTGAGACGTATTGTGCCCAAAAAAAAAAAAAAAACGAATAACCACAGACCCAACTAAGGTGCTAGCAATGTTGGATTGTCCAATTCCTAATCTATCACTGCCTTGAGAGAATTTCTTAAGCGTACTACACTACTACAAAAATAGCTTTCACCAACTGAAAAATACCGACTGAAAAAATAAAATCGGTAAATTTATCAAATACCGACCGAAAATAATCTAATCGGTAAAATTTTTAAATTACCGACTGAAAATATAGTCAGTCGATAAATCTATCAAATATCGACAGAAAATTTTTTAGTCGATAAATTTACCGACTACAATTCTTTCAGTCGTTAAATTTATTAACTAAAATTTTATCGATAGCTAATTTACCGACTAAATTTATTTGTAGGGAGTAGTGACCCGAAACTGACACGCCGAACGACGCGAGGGTGGCTCCATACGGGGTCGGTAACTTTAGCGACTGAATTTATTTATAGTCGGTAATGTTACCGACGAAAAGCATGTTAGTCGGTAAGTTTCTTTCTTATATTTTTTTTCTTCCTCCATTTTTGTTTTTATTTCCTCTCCCTTCTGTTTTTGCTTCTTTATTTAGTCGGTAAATAGTTTACCGACTGGTGTTTGCCGACGGATTACCGACTGCTCTTTTTTCAGTTGGTAAAGTATTTTGCCGACTATTTTTGACTCGTGTCGACTATTTTTTTTTCAGTCGGTGATGCTGTTATTTCTAGTAGTGCTAGTTGTTGTAGGATATTTGTCAAGAATTATGGGCACTAGGCAGAATCATTAACTACTCTTTTGAAGAACTCGTTTGTTTGGATGTCGGAGGTTGATGACGTCTTTCGGTACTTGAAACATGTCACATCAATGATCCCTATTTTGGTCAATTCTGACTTCACAAAGCTATTTTTCATGAAAATTGATGCTTCTAGCATAAGCTTAGGTGTTGTCTTATAACTAAACAACCAAATTAGCGCTTTCTTTATCAGGACTTTAGGTATGTTATTTTGCACATGAAAGTAACTTCTCCTTTACTAAGAAGTCATTTTTAACTCACTTTTTATTTCAAAAAGAACAAAATAAATCACTTCCAACTTATTTTTCAATACAAAAAGAATACATCACTTTTAACAATACTATTTTTAACAACTTACTTCCAAAAAATTTACTTCCAAAGCCAAAGAACGCACCCTTTATCATCAACTGTTACCGCTAAGTTTACTACGAAAATAAGCTCATTGAATTGATTCTTGTGATGCACAAATTGCATCCTTATATGTTGAGCCATCGCGTTCTATTATGACCGATCATATAAACCTACATACTTTTTAGAGTAGAGGATCTCCTCCTATACTGAGCATGAATGGCTCATTAAATTACGCCTTTATGATTATCACTAATACCTTGTCAAGACTACCGTATATATCAATGGCTATAATAACCACCTTATGAAGTTGTATGAAATATCTTAAATATTTATATGAGATAGTTAGGAAAGTGAGAGATATTTTAGGAAGATATTTTGAGAGCAGCTTAGAGAAGATACTTTAATTATTAATTAAAAAGATAAGATGTTATAAATAGAAATATTAGACCCTATTTGTATTCAAGATAAGCAATAAAGCAATAAATATTATAGACCTTTAAGAATTCTCATAAGAGTTCTTTCTTTCCAAACTTCTTTTTAATGTTCATTCTTGCTCTCTTTTTTTTTCTCTCTAGCTTATAAATTTTGTTTATTTATCCGCAAGAGCTATTTTAAGTAAGATTAATTTAGTTACATCGCACTTTGGTTAATTGCCGGACGGTCAAAACTACAAAGAACGATCCTGTGAAAGTTAGTATCAAAAATGAAGTTCAGTTTAAGGGAGATGACAAGTGGTAGCGGCATTACCATCCATAAGAAAAGGGAGGGCTAGAGGAGAGCTCTTGAGAGAAATAAGCAGTATAAGGAGAAGTCCAAGTACATGATAGCAAACGTGAGAATAAGGCTCGCTAAAATGGAGCTTGATATAACTGATAGGATGAACCAATTCGAGTAGTTTAGCAACATCTTCAAGAAATCAAAGTGGGATAAGATGAGCTTCATGAAGAAATATATAATGTTTTGAATGTAATAAACAAATAATGATCCGGTTAAGGCCTTTCAAGACTATTTTCTTAGTGATGTAGATATTCTCAAGAGGAGGGAGATTGTAATTCTTAAAAAGGAGGGGACAATGTTGGCTACTGAATTGAGGAATGTTAAAAGAAACAATGTCATTTGTACAATGATGATTACATTGAGGGTTTTCGTCATACCTTAACTCTATCTCCATTAAAAGTGGATGCTCCAAGTCTAAAGCGTAGAAAGGGCACATAACACAAAAGAGATCGAGAATTTTCTCTGAAGTTTGAAGCAACTCTTAGGAGCATTTGCATTAGGAAAAATGTTAAGAAGATTGGCCATATCTCTGAGTACATTGAATACACTACCATAGATGGTGAGGAGGTCACATGGCGAGATTGAGAGAGGACATAGACTATTGCCACATTAGACTATTTCAAGAAAAAGCTCAAATGGCAATTATATTTAAAAAATATTGAGAACAAAGTCAGTACAAAACTTCAGCGCTTGGCAAAATGCTCATCACTAAATGAGAACTTATATGTGCCAAAATGAAGATACATGAGGAAAGAGATTATAAAAAACTGTCGCAATTTCATAGAGCAGAACACTTTGATATCCATTAGGTGATGACACTTGTGAAAGAGGCATACTGCTGGCCACAAATGAGTACAATGTTAACCTTTATATAAAATTGTCTTATGTATTAACAAGACAAGATGGATCCATCTTATACGTTTATTAGAGCCGTTATCCATTCTTGAAAGACATGGGAGAGTCTCTCCATGGACTTTATTGTGAGATTATAAAACCCAAGGAATATAATAAATCATAGTTGTGATAGCTCGCTTCAAAAAGTATGTAAGTGTTTATTGAAACCATTAAGGTCAATACGGTGGATACGAAAGCTATTCTTCTAATGTATAGTGAGGTATTGGATGATTCTATAATCCGTCGTAAATTATAGTGACACCTAGTTCACATGAAGGTTTTGGATGAAGCTGTTCAAAATAATAGGATCTAAGCTCAACTTCTTAGTCAGCTTTTATTCACATACTGATTGCTAGACAAAGAGCTCAATACCTTACTAGAGGTCTATTCGAGGCATTACATTAGTGCCAATTAACAAAATTAGGTGAATTCGCTAGATATCACCTACTTTCAATACAACTTGCGTAAGAGTAAGATTAATGACAAAAATTATTAACTCCATACACTATGCATGATGATCAAAGTTGGTCGATAAAAGATCCCCGTACAGAAGATATAGAATCAACCCACAACTTTTTCACGAGAATAAATTTGAAAATCTTGGTATTAAATATGATTGGATAAGGATGGTGAAGGCTGACCATTCTAAATATAAGGCTATTATGGGTATTGCTGGTGAGGTAGTTGAAAACTTGCCTAGATAAGTGGTGTGGCCTCATAGATTTCTATATTGTGCCTTTTAATAATTATCTTATAATCTTAAAATGCAGTTCATGAAGCACATTAAACTCCTAAACATTTCCATTATTACTACCATATAATTAAGAGGAGTTAAATACATGCATAATGCCCTTATTATTAAAAAGGAAGCCTCCGCTAAAAAATATGTCAAGTATGAACTCCTGAAAGAAGTAAAGAAGGCATAATCGATATTTATGTCTGCTCTAAAAGAAAAGGTGATTACATAATCCTAAGAAATAATCGAAGGAGATTCAGAATACCATACATATTGAGCTAGATACCATCACGTAATCATAAATTTCTTTTGTAGTCATTTGAAAGATTAGAGTACGATCCATAAGATAAGGAGTTGCTAGAACCTACAATGAAAGGTAAAACTTGCTAGTTTCGGCTGAAAGACGAAATTGCTCATCACTAGAGGATGTGCTTGTATGAGTCAAGATGGGGAGGCTTATTAATGGAGATTATCAAAGACTGTCATAACTCCATAGGACAAGACTATCATGGTATCCATCCGATGAACTTGTGGATGATTTATGCTATGGGCCGCAAATGAGTACTAAGTTTTACGTGAAACGTGTCTTATGTGCCAACAAAATTGGTGCATCCATCTAGCAATTTTATTAGACCGATTACTCGTTCCTAAGAGACATGGAAAAGTATCTCTATGAACTTCATTATGGGATTGTCAAAGATCGAGAAATGCTGTGACATAATAGTCGCGGCGGATCGCTTCTGGAAGTATAGAATGTTTACCTATACCAGCTAAAGCAATCCGGAGGATGCAGCGAGACTATTCTTTTAACATGTAGTGAGGTATTTTGCGATTGCACAATCCATAAAGAATAATCATGACACCCAGTTCAAGCAAAGGTTTTTGACAAGCTGTTCAAAACATTATGGTCCAAGCTTCATTTCAGCTTTTATTCACAGACTGAAGGCCAAATAGAGAGGATCAATGCCTTACTAGAGGTATACATAAGGTACTATATTAGTGCCAATCAACATGTTTGGGTGAAGTTACTAGGTATTGGCCAATTCTCATACAACTTGCATAAGAGTGAGTGAACTTGTATAAGCCTATCTGAATTAGCAATATGGTAACAACTATTGACTCTGCACATAGTCACGACCGCCTATAAGGGAAAAATTCTATCAGTGTACAGTTTGCCGAAGCTAGTAAGAGGAGGTGAAACTAGCACGATCATACTTGGCAAAGGCAACGAAATGATAAAACAATGTGCATGTAATAAATGGAGGCATGGTTATTCAATGAAGAAGGCTTAATGATGGTGAAACTTCTTCCCTTTCAAGCCAACACATTTCAATATCTAAATAAAGACCTTGTTGGAGGTATGAAGAACTGTTTCCTATAGGTCATAGGACGCATAAGATGGCTTATTTTATAATACTACCTTCATTTTAGAAATTCATTCGATTTTTATGTGAGTTTATTAAAGGCATACCATGCGATAAGAAAGATCCAAGTAGGGGTGCACCCTTAAGAGCTCCTAGAGCTATATCTACGTCATAAGAACAAGATGTAGATGAGATTTTGAAACATCGAGTCATTCCAAATACAGGGTTCTCATTCAAGTTATATAGAGTATTTAAGAGACGTTTGAAAGTACTTATAAAAAATATTTTTTTGAAAATAAGAATATTTTTATCTATTTTGAGAAACGAGCTTTACTTGTTTAACCTCAATAAATTACTACAAATAAGAATTAATAAATCTTACAACATAAATTTTTTTATATTTTAAAATATTTTAAATAAATTTTATATAATATTATAGAAAATTTATTTTAAAATGTGAAAAGAAAATAAAAAGTGCTTTACTGAGATGAAAATGATTGTCTGATAACGATGCAAATTGAGAGTATGAGCTCGACTTGTGACAATTCTAGCTAAAGATCGAGAAATTTCTTAACAATTTTACACAACCGCACTGAGAAATAAAATAATAGATGTGGAAATATCAAGGTATGCTCATTATTGAAAAAAAATTTCTCACTCATTTAACTAGATAATATACAATATATATATATATAGTAAGTTGGTAGATTTTAAAAGGTTTTAGAATTATTCAAAATGTTCCGAAATGTATTTTAAGAGAAGATTCTAAAGAAGCTACTTGCATAGTTTAATTAGATTAATCTCCACCATTCATTAAAGAGATGTGATCTATAAATAAGAGAGTAAGCCTATTATTTGGAAGCAAACTAAGTAGTAGAGCAATCAGGCATTAAGCTTTCAAGATGAGTTGCAAAAATTACTTCTTTGGGCATTCATCCTTACTTTTTTTTTCCCCTCCAGCTTCTAAAAATTATTTTACCAATCCTTAATAGCTATTTTGAGGGTAAGAGAGATTTAGTTATATCCGGTTGCGACTAAATGCCACGCGGTTAAAGAGGGAAAAATCTGCCTGTGACATCTATCAACAACACCGCTCCATAGACAATCAACTAATTATTCACTTAGGCATATGACGAAATGACGAAATCATGCAAAGATGATAAAGATATTATATATATAAGTGAAAAACTAGGAAGAAGCAAATCATTAAGCTATTGCCGCTAAGTTTACTCGAACTAAGTTGCCAATCTGTTTTGCATGCTGCTGGTTGCATCTCTTTCTGTTAAGAATTCGGTAACATTTGACAACAACTAGTTAGGCTGGCCAACAAATATAGAAAAATAGCAACGCTTATGTTCATTTTTCTGTGATATTTAAGAAAAAAAAAAAAAAAAAAGACGATATAAAAAATTAACTTCAGACATTTGCGAGAGTTTATAAAATAAAATTTTTTAAAATAAAAATAATTTTTATTTTTTTAAGAACGAATTTTATTTTTTTTATTTTTAAAAAATATTAAAAATATATAATTAAAAATTTTATTATATAAAATTTTTTATACTTTTTAATTTTTTATATAAATTATTTAAATATTTATAAAATCTATTTTAAAAAATATTAAATATAAAATTGAAAAGGAGCGTTCGGGCGAATGCAATCCCAAATGCATCCGGAGTCGAATAGGTCTCGTTCACAACAATTTAAATGCTGATCCTTCCATGCTTGAATAACACAAAGCTTAATCCATACCGTAAAACTTGAAGTACTCGTAAAATGTCAGCCAGAATCAATCTGTCGAAAGGAAAAATAAAAAAAGAAAAAAAAAGAGACGATTGAAAAGCTTACCGAATTACAAGGTTGATTTCTAGCTGATTGCTCGCATAATTATATTTCCAGAAGTACGAGAAGAAGAAGAACGTTTGACTATTAATATCTGTTGAGGAAAATAATGAACGGAATGCACCATTCGGATTGTGATCATCACCAGATTACAAAACACGTCAAACACCAACTGACCAACATCCCCCATTACGTAATTCTTCTTCTGTTGAGCTCATTAAAAATTTAAAAATCTACCGAACTATTTAGGAAAGGAGACTTTTTTTTTAATCTGTTCTTACCTTCGATCTCAAACCATTGTATCAGATTTTTTATTTTTTTTTGTGAATCAATTGAATTCTGAAAAGAACTCATCAATTTCAATCGATGGGGGATTCGAGTGGCAAACGAAATTCAACACGAAGAATTCAACTGTGAAGAGGATTTTTCAAGAATTTAAGGACATTCAAGCTGATCCGTCTCCCGATTTCAGCGCTCTTACTCTCGAGGTAATCTGATTTGATTGTTTTCCATTTTCTTGAATTTCATTTGTTTTCTTGGTGATTCTAGCACCTGAACGCTAGTTTTGAGTTTGATTTGGCATCACTGTGCAAAATGGTATCTGATTTAGTATAAGAATCAAGAAAATGGATTGAAAGCATTATTTGAGAGCTAACGAAGGACTGATCTGTGATTTTTCTGAAAAATCAGGTTTATTCATTTTGATGGAAAGATCGTCTTTCTTGGAAATTTGGTTTCACAATTAGTTTCAACAAGAAGTTTAGAAAAATTCTGAGAGTTCTGTGAAATCCGTTGGTTGCTTTACAAAGTTATTGCATTGTAAATCTGTTCCATGAGTGATTTTTGGCATAGAATTTCTCGTAACTTTTCAATATAGTTAAGTAAATGCTTACTTTACTTCTTTGCTTGGTTGCAGGATGGCATACTAGACTGGCAGTTTGCTATCAGGGGTCCACGAGATACAGAATATGAAGGTGGGATATACCATGGTCGAATCCAGCTTCCTCAAGAGTACCCTTTGAAGCCACCTTCCTTTATGATGCTCACAGTTATACCGTCTTTCTGCATGCTGATCTGTGCTTATCTGAAGAATGTTGGTTTTGGTTACGTAGCTAGTTTTTTCTTATAGCATTGCTTTTCCTGTTTGTTGGGACTTTTCTAGCCAAATGGAAGGTTTGACACCCAGACTCCAATTTGCTTGAGCATTTCAAACTACCATCCCGAACATTGGCAACCTCGTGGGGCAGTAAGTTCTTTGTCTTATATATCTCTGTAAAATTATTTTCTGATAGAATGTTTATTTGTTGTTGCCTTTGTTTGGGCATTTGTTTATGGTACAGACATATGTCGCATGCTGCCTGCTAAGTGTAGCAAGGTTTTGCTTTACTTGTATTGTCTATAGATTATACAGATATTACCTTTTAGATGAGTTGACCATGAACAAGCATTTTGGAGGAAAGGAACATAGACAAGGATGAAGAAGGACGATAATTGGTTGTAGATATGACTTTCTCTTACTTTAGTTTGATTTCCTTTGTGTGTGATGTTAGCCTCTAGCATATGTCTCTTTATGTTCTTGTTGAGACTTGAAATCCAGCATTCACTAAAGTTCCTTCAATTGCTAGGTCAACTTGATGATTCTGCTCGACTCAACTATTGGTTTTTGGTAATCATAATTTTGTAGGTGTTTAATGTATTGATGCAAGGATCAAAATTAACTCTCCGTTAACTTATGTGTGCAAGTTAATCTCTTACTAAAGGTACTGGATAGATTCATTAGATCTTGCCTAAAAGAAGTATACATTGTCAGTTCATTTTGGGGAATGTTTCCAATGTGTGTAGTAATCATTTCAAGATTTCTTTTCTGAGTTACTAGGATAGTGTGTTATATTGAAACTTTTTGCAACCTTGTTTGCAGTAAGAACAGCGCTAGTGGCACTGATTGCATTTTCCAACAAACCTGAAGGGGCAGTGGGATCAGTAGATTACAAGAAGGAAGAAAAGCGTGCCCTTGCTATTAAATCATGAGGAACCCCCTCAAATTATGGGACTGCTGATCGCCAAAAGATTATTGATGAGGTTTTCTTTAGCTCTTTCTCTAACTGTTGCTGTTAACAAGTGCTGTTCTCTTTGTGATTCTAACACCATGCAATCTAATTTCTATCAGATACATGAATACATGCTTAGTAAGGCTCCACCAGTTCCTCAACTCCCAGCAGCGCCTACTACAAACAAGAAAACAGATGCAGTGAATGAGGGAGCTCAGAGAGGACCTGATGGCAGCAATTCTGTAGCCATTGAAGAGGTCAATAATGCAGAAGCTGAACACATGCTTGTGGAGGATAGGCATGAATTGCAACTTAATGCCGAGGCAGGACCTCTTAGAGTCAGGTTAACAGCAGCAGTGACCTTGACAAGAACTCCGACAGTTGTAGCTAATCAGCAGAACCAGAGGATGAGCACTTGTTCACATGGTTTGCAATTGGCCTGACAGTTGCTATCATATTTCTATTGGTAAAGAAGTTTCTTAAATCCCATTATGATCTTATTTGGTGGAACAGCAAGCCAGGAGCGTGTAAATTGTGCTAGCAATTGAATGTAAATAAATTTCTGCAAGTGCCAAGCATAGTTTAAATCATGGAAAGAAGAATTGTAGTAAGTGACTATTGGCTTATTCCTGTACTCAATTACAGTGTAAGCGAATTTGTAGCGCAAATAGTAGTAATACATGGAAATTATTTGCAAGCTTCTTGGCTATGCTTCGGATTTATAGTTGCTGCATGTGAGCCACCGTCGCGTCGTTTTGGCATTGTCAATGCCTGTCCATTTCCTGTTGTGGGTCCACAACGCTTGCAAATTGATATTTGAACACAGATGAGCTCGTCTGGGAAGTTACAAGCAATTACAAGTTGACTTTTAAGAGGTTTGGTGCGAATTAGTGCGTGTTTCAAACATCCATAACTTCACTTTTTCTTACCATATTTTGAATTCTGGATAGTTTATATGTTTCAATTACATAAAAAACTCAGAACTCTATTTCTAAATACAAAACTTCAGTTCTATTTTCTAATTTTTTATTTGTACATTTTTCAATACAATTATATCTTTTAATTTTCAACATATTTTTAAAAACTATTGAGACACAAATGCTGAGCTCCACTTCACTTTATTTTTCAAAAAATTTTACTTTCTATTTTTCACTTTCACGAAATTCAGCTACGGGTACTTGCATTATACGGACCTGTATAAAGTTTTGATCACCACTTACCGAACAAAGAAGAAAGCTTCTGCTTAGCACGGATTGAGTGAAATGAGATGGATGCACTGAAAATAAAGAGCATAATTTTTTTTTAATAAGCTAAAACTTTAAATAAAGGATATAAATTGAATGAAAGAAACTATTACAAGGTGTTTGTAGTATTTGTGTTTTCATATTTCTTCCTATACCTCGCTATTTAATAGAGTATAGTTTGGCAGCAGATCATCCTCTTTTTCTCGGCAAACAGAGGAAAACAAACATTTTAATACCTTCATGAAGAACTTCACAATATTAACAATACCAGCAGTAACAGTTGCATGTCCTACAAACCAATCAACAAACCCATCAAATCCTAACCCTCTCTTCCCTGCAAACAAAACCAGCTCCACTGCATCAACCTGAACTGCCGACAACCATAATGCCAAGAAAGCCATCACCAATATGATCTCATTAGTCTTTTCTTCCTTCAATAACGGAACTCCGAAAATGGTGTCGTCAGCAACTGGTTTCACAAACAACTTTCCCCATATCAGCATTGTTTCGTACAAACCTACGAAGATCACAAAACGCTCAATCCATGAGAAATAATGATTGCTGGGAACGCCTGCAGGTTTGAGTCCTGTAGAAATTGAAGCGTGAGTTCCAAGACTGACGCATACTTGGAAGGCGCCAAGGGCTGCCCAGGCACAAGCCAGGCATGGTCGTCTAGGAAGGCGGCCTGTTAGTGAGTAGATGAGTGTTGCAAAACAAGTGAATGTAAGAATAATGCGTAGAATGAACGGACTGGTTTTCAAAGAGATAGTGAGGAAGAAAGAATTTGAGAGATTATTTGAGTAGGTGAGAAAATGTGTGTTTGCAGATAGTCTGCCTAGGACAAGGAACGAGAGCGGAAGAAGAAGAGACAAGAGAGTGAAGCTGAGTGTATGGAATATATATTTGAGGATTTTGATCATAATGTTGAACGCAATTTGTTCTTCATCTTCTTCTCTCTTGAACATTTCCATCTCTAACGAAAGAACACAAACGAATGAATGATTGATCGATCGATATTCTGGAGAATTCGAATTTTTATAAGTTGGGGCTTGAAGTCGATCGATGGTGCTATGCACGTTTACGTGGAAGTTGGGAGCATGTTGTTGGCATGCAATCATATATGAAACAATGTGCATAGGAAAGAACTTGGTCGTTGAACGAGTTTTATCGAGCCTCGCACAATTTTAATCTACGCCATGAAATAGTAATTTCTAAAGCTGCGCAGCGGGGATAGCTCAGTTGGGAGAGCGTCAGACTGAAGATCTGAAGGTCGCGTGTTCGATCCACGCTCACCGCATATTTTTCGTTTGATTTTTTTTCTTTTTCTAATATTCGGATGAAAATTGTGGCGCACAGAACTTTTTTCTTATAAACGTTGGTGTTTCTTAATATTATTGGAAGTACTTATGTATGCACAAAACAGGATTAAAACTGATACAGAAATTAGATGATTTCTGCTACGGGATTTTAAACAGGATTTAAAATTTTAAGAAACAAATTTTATTTTTTTAAATAATAATAAATTTTCACAATGTAAATATTGTTTTATTTAAAAAAAATTTTAAAATTTTCTGTTAAATATTTTTTAAAATTTATTAAAAATATGAAAAAATAAAATAAAATTTAAAACAATAATAAGGAGAAATAACCAACATCAAACATTCCCTTACATGCACACAATCAAAGCTCTAATCATGTTAATCACGAATCGAGAATTACAGAAACTTTTCATTGAATCAAAATCCATAGTTTATTGTGAAACTGATGGTACAAAGGCTTCCTTGTATTCAAGAATGATAAACCGAAAGAGCTATTCTATCACAACATTAAAGATTGTGGACCGCCTTCTTTTAACTGAAGGCACTATGTTCCTCGAAACGATAACACAAGTCCATTGATCCAGTAGCATCTGCACAGCAAATTCGGCGTGCTGCAACATCTATAAACAGCTTAACCATCAGGATTCAGATGCTGGTAATGGCTGTAGGGCTTTTAGAGGATTCATGATAACGCCATCAATAAGGCCATAATCTTTAGCTTCTCTAGCACTCATGAAGAAATCCCTATCTGTGTCCTGATTAATTTTTTCCAGACTCTGTCCAGTGTGGTAGGCAAGGTATCCATTCAGATTAGCCTTGTGATGCAGCATCTCATTAGCCTGAGCGAAAAAACAACAATGAAATAAAATTATCCAAAAGAACATCTACAGATGAAATTCTTCACATGTAAGTACTGGATAAGAAATCCCTAGCAATTGTCAACACCTGACCCTTACATTATTAGGATGCTAATAATAGTCAAGAGATGGTCCAGTATCAGTTGATGAAATAAAAAGAACTAACAAGTGAACTGGAGGAATCCAACTACAATGCATAACATAGTGAAAATTATTTAATAAAGGAATATGTAAAACTCATAATCAGAGGCGTTAAAAAAAAATGGAATGGTGTTTTATTGAGTAAATATCTCTGCAAGTCTGTATAAACTTTTATGAAGAAGAAGGTTGATAACTTCAAGATAATCATTACTTAACTATTAGTTGATGGTAAACTCTATCAGAACTCTTCCAGAAACTATCAATCCAATATTAGTATTTCGAGAAACTAATTCAAAAGGATAGGTATGATGCACCAATGACACCAACAGAATTAGTATGTGGTATTCATGCAGCATAAATGAAACAAGCCAAGCAACTTGGTAGGATAAAATATCTAAATGCTTCTCACATCCTTAACAACTAAAATTACTTCTCAAAATGAATCCATAATCAATTCGCATCTAATTCCTTGAGAGTAGTATGCGATCTTGCACTAATTTACCTGAATGTCTATGTCAGTTTGGCCACCTTGGGCACCACCAAGGGGTTGGTGAATCATTATTCTGGAGTTAGGTAAACTGTATCTTTTACCTACGGAGCGAGTTCAAGCACAATCAGAGAAAGAAAATAATATCAAATAATTTAATTTTGAGGAGGAGTATTACCCTTAGTACCAGCACTCAAAAGGAAAGCCCCCATACTGATCAAAGCAAAGCAACAATAACATAAAAGTCAAATATCACAAAGCAAAAATATCTTACCTTTAGGAGTAAAAATACATAAAAAAACAACATAAAAGGCATAGGAAAAACACCAAAAGCATATGAACACCCACTCATAATATTTTACTCGGAGTTCCACATTTTGCTGAAGAAGCCTCCAATTAACAGATATTATAGCTAACATCTGGAGAGTGTAAGATAAGCTTTATAAATTTGACTACAATTATAGATGCATGAAACTGACAAGTCATTAGGCTACTAAACCCTCTATAGTTTTAGAATCGACTTGCAAGCTTGGCATAAGAGATGTCTTTAAAAGTTAAAATCCTGGAGAATGACTTTCACTCTCCATAGAGCACCAAGCAATTGGTGCCCTCCAGATTGTTCAACTTCAAATTGTGCTGATCATAAAGTCATGAATGTAGCTTACTTGTTGGCATATATATTAATGGTAGGAGATATGTTTACATCCTAATTAACAATTTAATGTAAAAATATGTACTAACAACCCGAAGGAGAAGACACACTCTTTAAATCATATCATCTTTCAATTCGTTCGGCTTGTTATTGTGTAATGCATAAAAAATCGATTGTAGTTAAGATGAGCAATAAGTCTATAACATACCAACCATTATCTTCATCATGCTACAGAATTTCCTTGAGCTCAGTGTCAAGATGATTTTTGACCAACAATAGAGCTATGCAACATTAGTAATTGCAGAACAGAAAATTATTATCCTGTAAATATTTTTTAAAAAAGGTTATACTATCAATACCTGGCTGCCAGTCCAACACAAACAGTTGAAACATCAGGTCGGATATGCCTCATTGTGTCAAATATAGCCATACCTAGTATCAACAACATATTGTTTATATCCAATCAATTTTGTCTAGAAGAAGTTTTATGTTCTTGTGGCATTATTTCATTGAACTATGTGGATGAGAAATACCAGCGGTGACTGATCCTCCTGGGGAATTCACGTACATGACAATATCCTACAAAGTAGCAAGTAACCCATTAACTAGAATTTAGCAATCTACAGGCACTCTAAACACAGTACCAACTAAACTTGAAGATCATTTCCAAGGAACGTAAACTTCATGAGTACATTTAAATGAACATCTTAAGGAAATGAGTTGCAGCCACAAAACCCTAGCACAAGTAAAATGTAACATGTAACAACCAAATTTGAACAAAAGAAAAATCTATAGCATACCATGTTTTTATTAGAATGCACACTTTTTTCCCAAAAGTTGGCAATTTACTTAAGTCAACACAGCTTCTCCATGCTTAAAAATCACTATGCACAGTATCCATCCACTTCATCTGCTCTCTACTATTACTGAATAGTTCGTTTCTCTTTTCCTTCTTGATTTCTACATAACGTTGTTAGTCTTGGAAATATAAGTAGCATATAGACAATGATTGAAGAATAGGTAGTCAAGAAAAATGCATTGATCGACAGTTTGACAAGTAACCTTTACTAAGCTCAAAATCAAAGAACAAATTAACCAGTTTCTGCCTAAAACCTTGTTTTATGAATAAAAGGTAAAGACTAAATATGTAGCATATAATTGAGGAAATATATAAAGTCAAGAAAAATTTCTAGTCATACATTTTGATAAGTAACTTTTACTAAGCTCAAAAAGTGAGAGAGAGAGAGAGAGAGATTTTTTCTGTCTAAAACCTTGTTTACCAGAACCTTAGATGAAGCTACAGCTCATACAAGCAGGCACTACGCATGTCAAATTATTGGATCGAAAGGACAAGGAACAGCGTAGAAGAGTGAAAGTTCCCATTCTGAAATCAATTAGACAAAAAAATTGATGTGTAACTATGTGATCATCCAGGACACAGATTTTAAAGTCAGTTTTCTGCGACCTTCATTCTCAAAGCAGATCTAGTATGGAAAGTAATTCAGTTCTTCAGACCTTCATCATTAACCAACACTTTTCAACAAAATTATACCCTCCACCATTCTCCAATACCTAAGTATACTAAACTTCCAATATTATTTATAGAAAGACTGATTAATTTTGAAAAGAGAGAATTGGCGTAAATAAACAATATGTACAGATAAAGCTACATCAATAAACCAATTATATTGCAAATAATACCATTCTAGGGTACAAGTAACTTAATTGTGGTTATCAAAGATGTATGCATGAGTCAAAAGATCTAGATACAATTGCTGGCATATCTAAAAGTTATTGGCTAACACTAATACGAGCTTATGACAATATACCTATCCAAGCATATGAAGAAACAAAGCTAAATAAGGCCAAGGTCACAAGCGGGTGAAAATTTAAACACAAGAACACATAACACAAGTTACTCAACAGCTTAGATTTAAAAAACCGAAAACACTTCAGACTATTAAAGTAAGAGTATCCAAGATCAAGGTCATAAACAGTACCTTATTAGGGTCGATGGCGTCCAGGTAGAGCAACTGGGATACAATGATGTTTGCCATGTCATCATCCACTGCTCCTCCACACCGTATTATCCTCTACACAACCAACAATTAACATAAAATGGACATACTCTAAGAATCCAGGACCTAGTTACAAAAATAAGCACCACACCAAGTTACAACACCAAAGAGCTCCACCCATACATGCTGAAAGAGCTGGCTGATGACACTCTGAAAACGTTCCTGCACCATAGGTGATGGTCCCTGTCCAGCAACAACCTCCAATGGCAAGTACGGCGATGATGGCATCTGCAAGTCATCCCTGCAATCCATAGTCCACATCAAATCACAATTTCGTAAAATCCACAGAGAGGGAAAAGAAAACCAAAGCAAAATTACATAATTCCTCCGATCCAAATTCCCCACAAAATCACCATTTTCTAAGTTAAGAACCACCTAAAACTGCTGGGTAAACAAACAGATCCCACCAACAGCTGCACTTGGCCACTATAACTACGGCGGTTCCTGAAATCCAAACTCCCTAATAGAAGTTATGTTTTAAGGAAAAATATCAAAATAACAGCTGGGTAACTGAAGTAAAATCAACCAACTACATCAATTTCTGTATAATCTCATAAATTCAGCGCGTAACACGACACTCCTTACAAAATGTTACACCAAATTAATAATCTTTTTTCAGCATCAGATACAATGACAGACCTAAACTACAAAATAATCAAGTAGAATTCAAAAGATCCCACAAGACTTCAGAGTGACAGATTAGCTAATTACCTAATAGACCAAATCCCGGTGCGGTAACTTCGATCAGGAGCCCAGTATCCACTAGAATAGACAGCTCTAGGAGTAGCGATCAAACATCGCTCCTCCTTTTGCTTCTTCTTCGAAATTGAAGAAGCGGAAGAAGGGAATGAGGACGGGAAGGGGAGTGAAGATTTCGAAGGAAACAAGCTTGACTTCAGGGATTTAATTGAACTAGAGACGGCGGGAGTCGGAGAAGCGACGGCAGCGCCGGTGGCAGCCGCAGAGAAGTTAGCCATTGAATTGACTCGAGCTCGCTCGTTCTGTCGTTCACTCTGTTTAACAGAACTCTCTCTTATCCGTTTGCCGCGATAGAGAAAAAAACTAATTGGGCTCAACATTTTTATTGGGCTTAGTTATTAGCCCAATAAGACTTCTACTTTACTGAACAAGTGAACATGAAGAAAACAAATGCGTAGAAGATACAGAAACCATTTCTGGCCATAGATAAGAATGTCTCAATCTCTGGAAGTTTTTATACAGACGATAAAGTTTTCTTGTGCTAAATGATGCCAGCCAAAAAATGGGAACTAAACTTCGTACACGATGATAAGGACATGTTTACTTCACCCGAAAATAACTTTTTTAACCAACGATATTTTATTTTACTTTTACAAATTTGTTCTCGCAAATTTTAAATTCCGTTAACTCATTCAATTATGGCGTGTTTCAAATATTCATAATTAAATTTCATGAGAGTAAAACGTAGGAAGTAAAATTTTTTAAAAAATAAAGTCAAAATGAAGTTAAATATTTATTTTTCAATAGATTTTAGATATACTTTAAAAATTGAAAGATATAGTTATATTGAAAAATATGCAAATAAAAAAATTAGAACTAGAGTTCCATATATGAAAATAAAATTTTGAATTTTTTATATTATTAAAATATATGAACTATTTTGAACTCAAAATTTGACGAGAAAAGTGAAATTACGGATGTTTAAAATACGCTCTTAGAAACCTTCCGCTGAAGTAAACGGCCCTAAATATGGAAATCTTCATACGGCCGATCACTTTACCGAATGCATAGACAGCATATATGTTTTTTATTTCTAATTCTGAAATTATCTTACGGTCAAGATACAGTAACAGAAGATGAAAGCAGAAGTAGAAACTAGGGAAAACATTTACGATTAGCAGCTTTCTTCAATCAGCACCCTGCAGCCTTCATGAAGTTATCGGAAGGAAGGACCGGCTAGCAGGCGTCAGTCTCAGTTCCATCCACGAGTCCGTTGGATTGAATTCCTCCTCCTCGAATCCACAACTATTGACCTATATCAATCAAGACAGTTACAAACCGAAGAAAGTTAACTACTTGGCTGATGGTTGTTGTTTCCGAAGGTGTTAAATGCGTCCCCTTTACAGTTGCGGTTGCTTGTAATTTGTTTCAAATACCTGCTGAGAATCCTCTGCAAATTCAAAGCTCCCTGCTCAGCCAGCTTGACAATTTTCTCTTTGTTCCATCTCCAAGGGCATTGCACCGTAAGGAAGTGGAGATGTTGAGACAGATGAGCCCGCCACCTGACCAGCTACTTGCAGCGCCTGTCAATTGCACAACAACTTTTGACTTCAAAAATTCAAACGTTTCGGATAATCTCTTCATAAGTTATTTGGCCAATATTTCGAATTGTCTCTAAATTCCAAAGGATAATAGCTCAAAATTAGATGCAGTAAGAAGTTAAGTCCCACGTTATGCGAACAGTATTCTGCAAAACATTCTGCTTAATGGATTTGAAGTAGTACTCACCGATTCGAGCAACTTTCCAATACTAATCATTTCCCAGTTGAAAACAAGGTTCAGATACAAAACTTTCAGAAAGTTTCTTCATTAGTTCTTTCCTTCTCCAACTGAAAATGTTCAAAAAGGAATGAAAAAATTCCTATCAACATAACTGCTTTGCCGTGAGCAATCATCAGCATCCTAAATGCAAAGAACAATGCTTTACAAGACATACATTTGTTGGCTTGAAAAGAAGATACTAAGCTATGATCGTGTATATATCATGGTTCACCTTACTAAATTATCTTTCTAACCGCAGTTAGTGAAGTTTCAGCTTCTGTTTTATCAACAGCAGAACCAAATTCTTTCATATCTGCGTTACGCCTTACATATACAATAGAAGGTCTTCCCCAACTTAAGGTGAAAGTTCAATGACAAGACCAACAGCATTGAAGTACAACCATAAGCATAACTGGAATAGCATATAACAGGCTTGCCTGGAAGAACTACATAGGATAACAGTGGCAGCCTTGCATTTGAAGCTATATACTTAATACAACAACCAAACCCATATGTAAGAAAATGAGAACACCATAACTCAAAACGGACATAAATCCTAAAGGTGTAGAATACTATGTTATAGATGAAAATCCGATACCGGAGACAGACATCAAGAATTTCCAAAATGCAAACAGCTCTGCAGCTGTGACGCTTCATCATCTTTCAGTTAACCAAAAAGCCAAAACTACAAATCGAAGTATACATAAAACCATGGTGCTTACAATGTAAGATACAGTTCTGGAACCTGATAAACTTTCCTGAAAAAGCTAGTATGCTTGCTGTTAGTACGAAGTGATATTCGGCATGAAGAAGATAAACATTTCTGTCAAAAGTTACTTAAGTTTGTAAAGTCAATGTATAAATTAGAGATTCATTAGAATACTATAAACTAAATATGTATTTATATTAGAATGTTAAAAATTAAGAAAAATAAGTCATCATCTAAAAAGTTCGAAAGCCAACAATTAAAAATTTCAAAACATCTCTTGAAATATAGAAAGCTAAAATATTTAGACCATTAATAAAAAAATAAAAGAATAACCGTTTGAGAGTTAAAGTCTTCTTGAACCACTATATACATAGATGAGAGATATTTGTTTGGAACATAATTATTATCGTTCACATTTTTCACAACATTAAGGGTAAGAAATAAAAATAAAATATTTTAGTTAGAATTTCTACTTAAGATGTAATATAAGAGTTTATAATTGTTTTAATTGAGTAATTTTTTTAAAACTAATTTATTTTTTCGTAGATTTTTTTTTTTCTATATTTTATTTTTGTGTTTATATTGCTTTTATCTTAATTCTCGTATTGTTTATGCAAAATTTTTAAATATAGTTTATATTTTTACCGTATCTATCGATAACCGAATATACTCGATAGTTTGAATAATATCAATATATCATAGACTGCATATTTCAATAATTGGATAGAAAAGACTGCAAAAAAGTTTCAATTTTCACAAATCAAAATCACTGAACTAAGTTTAAATCATATGTATCACTTGGCTCTAAGGGTACATATATGCAGCAAGTGACAAAATAGCTGAAAGAAGCGGATAACAATTAATGTCGTCATTTGTTCTTGCAAAGTGAGTTCATTTGATGCTATTCAATTCAACCCGCTATATGTTATCTCGAGCTTTCACTGAGCGTAAAATATTTATTATTTTAAATATTTTTAATATATATTTTATAATATTTTGTTAATTTTTATAAAAATATAAATTTTTATATTGTAAACCGCTATTGGTGATGGAAAAGTTTGGAACATGTTTTTGACTTTATTTTTATATATATTTTATATTTTATATTTCTCTAATAAAATTTTATATAATATTTTATAAAATTTATTTTGAAATTTAAAAATATATAAAAATTTTATTATAAAACTTATTTTTAAAACATAATTGTTTTAAACTTTTTTTTTTGTAAGACACTTCTAAACGTCATCTTGTTCTATTGTGACAGTAATCCGTAAGCCGTGAGTTCGAATTCAAGTAAAGGTTTTACCTTTCACCAGTTTTTCAAATGAAAATGCTCATTTGAAATTTCAGAAATGTTTGCAGCTTAAAAGTTAAAACAGTTAAGCGAGAGATGGAAAACTTTGAAAAGAAAAAAAGAAACCAATTGTTATAATTATCTTTCCAGTATTCTTGAAGCAAGTATGACGTGAGATGTGAAGAACAAAACCGGAAGATAAAAAAATCAAAATAAAACTATTAAGAATATGTTTCAGATATTTGTAGAATTTCATAAAAATAAAAATAAAATTTTTGAAAAAAATAAGTTAAAATACAGTTTTAATTATTTTTACAAATAAGTTGAAAATTAAAAATAGAATTACATTAAAAAATATGCACATAAAAAAATTAAAATTAAAATTAAAATCTCTTAAGTAAAAATAAATTCTAAATTTTTTATATAAATAAATATATGAATTATTTGAAACTGTAAGTCTGATAGAATGAAATTATGAGTATTTAATATATGTCTTAATACGATTGCAGAATAGAATATATTTTTATCATCTGATATAAAATATTCAGGCCATACTTGATAGAAATATTAATATTTGAATTTCGTAGTAGTTTCTTAATTATTATTGTCTTTATAGAAAAAATGAATTTGGTTTAGTCATTAGTGTGTAGTAGGTTAATGATTGAGTGGATAATCACATCTAATGATTAAAGTTTAGAACTTTTTCAAACTCCTTGTACGTGTAGTAGGTTAATGACCCCTTCAAACATTAACAAAAAATCTAATTGGTCAAACTTATCCGAAGAAATAATTTAAAAATCTTGACCAAATAGACCAAAATTCTTTATTATTCCTTAATTCTTGTCTCACAAGGTATTACATTTGACCAAATATTTAAACAAAATTTTCATTTTCATGCTACGGTACATGTTGATAACATCCGGAATTATTTGGAGTTCCTTCAAAAAAAGATTTCTTTAAAAAGTAATCTTTGATAAAATTTTTAAAACATTTTTAAGTTAAAGAAATAATATATAATATTTGTTACTTTTAAAACTAAATTTCTGCAATAGATTTTAAAAAAAGAAAAATAGATTGGGTAGAGAATTAAAGTTACTAAAGGTGTGTTTATCTTATAATAAACTTATTTTTTAAAATGAATTCAACAAATAAAATTAAAACTTAAAAATATTTAATAAGAAGTAAAATTTTATATTTATTTTATATAATAAATGATTTTTTAAATTAAATTTTAAAATATAAGTTTTTAATAAAATAATTTTTTTATTTTTTATTTATTTATATTAAAAGTGAATTTACAAAAATAAATTCAATAATTTCTGCTAAAATCAAAATTGTTGCGTTCATACGTGATTTGATTTATGGCGTCTCAAATGCATCGTTTAAATAAGTTTCACGAAAATAAAATAAAATTAAAACTCAGCTTGTATATTTTAATTATTTATTAAATTAAATTAAAAATAAAGTTTATTTTTAATTTTGAAATAAGTTAAAAATTAAGTTTAATAATATTATAGTGAAATTATAAATATAAACATATTTAAAATATATAATAAGTACAAAATTTTAGCTGTGATAGAAAAAATAAAATTTTGAACATTTAAAATACGTACTAAATATTGTCATTATCAGTGCTCTAAGAAATTTCTGGTATGTTCCAAACTATTACTACTTTTTCAACGCTTCTTAAACAAATAATATCACATGTAACATGCACGTAAAATAAATGAATTGCTTGCTAGAAAATCAACAAGTCAATAAACCTGAAACAAGTACAGAACCAGAACTAAAACCAAACGAAACCTTCTTCCTTTTACATTTCTGTAACTACGGAAAACACCAAAGAAAATGGAACTGTTTCCCGCCACCCTTTTTCTTCTTCTCTCCGCCGCGGTCTACGGCGTCGCTGACGACAGTTCACCAGCACAACTCCTCCGCGTTTGTAGTCCCACAAACGCTTCGAACGCCGAAATGTTTGACGTGAACTTCGTCAACGTTATGGAGGTGATATACAAAAGCATAACTGTGTCTAACTTCGGATCTGCCGTTTATGGCAGCTCCGTTCCCGTCTACGGTCTTGGTGAATGCTTCGGTTATCTTTCTCCGGTTAACTGTCAGCTGTGTTACGCGCAGACAAGAGTTCAACTACCTCTTTGTCTTCCATCAACCGACGCTCGGATTTTCCTCGACGGCTGTTTTCTCCGGTACTCTAGTTCCCAAATCTCAGATCATTCAAATGATGCTTGGGATACATCGATTTGTTCAAATACTTCGTTACCGCCTTCGGTTTCAGAGCAGTTTTCTAACGCTACTGATAGGTTGATGAAGGATTTGGTGCCGGCGGCTGTGAACAGTAGTGGGTATTATAAAGTTGTTAGCGTTAATGTGCTGCCGGGGATTAGGGTTTATGGAATGGCACAGTGTTGGAGATCATTGAATAAAACTTCTTGCTCTGAGTGTTTGGAAAATGGTAGAGCTGGTATTGGGAAATGTTTGCCTGCCGATGACGGGAAGGCGTTAAACGCCGGGTGTTATTTAAGGTACTCGACGGAAAACTTTTACTCATCTGAGGCGGCGGAAAGCGGTGGTTCTTCAGGTAGACAAAATTTAAAAAGAAAGTTTTAGTTTCTAGTTTCTTTGTTGGAAACTTTAGAAGTGATAAGAAAATGCTTTGGTTGTAAGCGTGCGAATAGTTTTACCAAGTCCTTCTTGACATTCTTGTTATCCACGTTTGAACACTACTTTTATGTTTTTGTTTACAATACTTTTGCTAAATTACATTTCTTTCCTTGATGATTACTTGAAGTTATCCCTTGAACCGGTGGACATTATTTTAATATTACGTATCTTTTTATGATCTTCACTTTTATATGACATAATTTTAAAATAAATAAATAGTAAAAATTATAAATACTATCTCATATTTTAATAGTTATTCTATTAAATATAGTTACTGGATAGTTATTATATTATATATTTGGTAGTTATTATATTGTGAAGGTAGTTTTTTTATAAAAAAGATTACTTTATTTTTTTATAAATAGCATTATTTGAGTTTTCAACAAATGCAATTCAAAAAGATACTTTAGTTCATCATAGTGAGTTATTATTGTGTTAGAAAAACTCATTGAGCTGGAAGAACTTGAATAAGAGTAAAAATTGACTATAGTCGGAGATTAGTTTGCTGATATATGTAAATATATAATTTATGTATTGGTTTATATGAACTCCTCTAATGATTATTCTTCATGGACTTATTTTGTGAATCTTGTGGAAAGCTATATTTATGTGACAAAAAGATGAAATTTTTTATGCAGAATTAAATCTGAAATGTGAAGAATTTGATTTTCTGCAGCTGGACATATTGTTGGTATTGCATTAGGATGTACATTTGGTGTACTTCTGGTAGTAGCAATAGCAATCTTCTACTTAGGAAGAAGGGCTTCCAGGAATTCTGTTGGTAAGTTGGTCTGCCATGTTTCTCAAGTTCTTTCAGATTTAATCGAAACACTTTTAACTAGAGATTTCATCGTGTGTATGTTGCAGACACTGATACTTCAGCGGAATTCATTAGATCAATCTCAAAATCTCATTTAACTTTCAAGTATGAAGATCTTAGAAAAGCAACCGATAATTTCAGTCCTGCTAACAAGCTTGGCCAAGGCGGTTATGGCTGTGTCTATAAGGTAACCAAGAACATTGTTTTATTTTTCACACTTGCCTTGCTGTACGCGTGCAATGTGTTTGACGTCAAAATTTGAATTAATAAACAGGGGATTTTACCTGATGGAAGAGATGTTGCTGTCAAGAGACTTTTTTTTAACACTAGACAAAGTGTTCAGCAATTCTTCAATGAAGTTGAACTCATCAATCAAATCCAGCACAAGAACCTTGTCAAACTCTACGGTTGCAGCCTTGAAGGACCTGAGAGTCTTCTAGTTTTCGAGCACCTTCATAACACCAGCTTAGATCATTTGTTGTTTGGTATGTCAACTAAATCTTTGCTACACATTGTAGAATATTTACATTTTGTTAATTTTGGTATGTTTTTTACACAGACCCGTTCAAGAAAAAAGCACTTGATTGGGAAAGAAGATTTGGTATAATTGTTGGCACTGCAGAGGGATTAGCATATCTTCACAGTGCATCTCAAGTTAGGATCATACACAGGGATATAAAAGCTAGTAATGTTCTTTTGGATGACAACTTCAGACCCAAAATTGCAGATTTTGGCCTAGCTAGGCCATTTGCAGAAGATCGAAGCCATCTCAGTACCGGCTTAGGTGGAACTCTGTAAGTCGTGAAACTGAATTAACCTTTCATCTGCATGTCATACAGTTTAAGCAAAGCTTCTAACTTGCCTCGCTATTGTATGCATTTCTCAGAGGCTATATGGCTCCTGAATATATCATGCATGGACAATTAACTGAAAAGGCAGACATTTATAGTTACGGTATACTGATTATTGAAGTTGTTACTGGCCGAAAGAATTTTAGTTCAGCAGTATCAACAACAGGACCAGATCTCTGTGTTGTTGGACAGGTAACAACTTGTTGAAAATTCTACTAATCGCAGGTATATTAATCTTCATTTGCTAGAACTGACATTAATTATCTTATTGTGCTAGATTTGGCAACACTTCAATGCCAACACTCTGAGGGAACAAATAGATCCATCTCTAGAAGGCCGTTTCGTTGAAGAACAAGTTATCAGAGCCTTACATGTAGCACTTTTATGTGTACAAGCATCACCTACATTACGGCCGCCTATGTGGAAAGTAGTAGAGATGCTTACAAGCAATGACTCCAAAGATCTCCCGAAACCAACTCAGCCACCTTTCCTGAACAGTGTTCCAACTCTGGAAGTTCTCATAAAAAGGGAAGGTTGTGAGAAGACTACCAACGGGGCTTCATCTTCTTCTACGAGCAAGTCCCCAGTAATGGTCAATCAGGTGTTTTCCGGCACATTAGAGGCAAGATAGCTATTAAACAAGGTTAATTCTAAAACGTCAACAGCATGAATGTGTCGATCATAAGGAATGTTCTGTTGCTATTGGTTTTGGAGGTGAAAATTTTTGACATGTATATGCCATGGATAGCTTGAAAGATAGGAAGTCAAGAAAGCCACACCACAGACGCGAAAAAGGGTTACCATTGTAAAGCATGCATCTGTCGACATTGTATTGGCTAGATTAGTTGTAGGCTTGCAACATTTCAATAGAGCTAAGTGCCTTGTTGATTTGTTCACCTGCCAATTTGAAAGTCATTGACGAGCTGGTGTGTGAACGTGAAAGCATTAGAGAGAATACTATAAAAAGTTTGACTCTGCATGTAAACGGATAGAGTTTTCGTAAGCTTCTAGTAGATGGTAGATACAATGAAAATTGGATACTACCTTGAGTTTGAACCATGCTCCGTTCTTTATATCATTTACCATGTTCCTCGTTGTGTTGCTGTCAAATGATCAAACTTTTAGCAAAAAGCCAGCTCTGTTTAAATCCTAACATGCCCTCAGCAGTTTATCTTCCACATTTGCAGTTGCTGAAAATGTTATTCAACACTGACCCAAAATGTGGGAAACAAGAATAACAGAGCTTTTTACAGAAGAATTCCTTAGACTGCAATTTCTTCCAGATACAGGAATGCACATCAACCTGAGTGCAGCTCAACCTCTGATGCAACACCCAATAAAACTAGGTAGTACAACTTCACACGATTAAACTTATTCTTGACACATGCCGGTCAATGCTACCGAAATGTAGAAAATCCAAAATGAGACCAAAAATAGGATCATCCTTGATATTTCTGAAAGTTTCATAATAGAGCTTATAAGCAGTTAGGAGCTCCACCGCATTGCATGTATGTTGCCTTTTACCATAGTATCAGCTGCGAAAAAACAAGGTGAATTAGTATGCCAGTAAAAACAGTCATGCTTGGATAAATTCGTTGGCATGCAGCCTTATGTAAGTAAACCCATATAAGCAAAGCTCAACACAAATTAATAGAGGGGAAAATGAAACATTTTGATAAACATCTTAGTACCTGCTCATGCATCTAATGCACTGCAATCAGGTAAGTGATTCAGGAATACCACCAACATTAAGCCATATGCATACAACATGACAACTATATTTGCAAAGAAGTGTATCAGACTGGAAGAATTTGGAAGATTGCAAGAGTAACGTCTTTATGCAAGTATTTGATTTACATGCCAAGCAAAAAGAGAAGCAGTGCATGGGCACAACAAGTCACAGGAATTCAAGACAACTCAGAATTGAAATCAAGTTTGAATCTTCTTTCAGATGGGAAACCTATGACCACTAGGTCAAATAGGCACAAATATCTGAAATACTCAAAAATACCTGTTTACAAATGGTCTTACATAACATTAGTACATATACAAAAGGGTATACAGATTTATCCCAGGTTTAGGTGAAGCAAGTAGATCCTCAGTAATCCATAGCCAGCTCAATCATAATTGGAGGAAAAAAATCACAGAAGCTTATTCGAGAGAACAACTTACATCGTCTATAAGAGGAGCACAGTACGGTGTAATACCTTCTCAAGTAGGATGAACTTATGTACATTACAAGAAATGATCAACATGAGGGTAAAGGTTGTGTTTTCTCTCGAACTGCCTTATAGCACCGCAGGCTACAGAGAGGAAGGTTTGACTTTGAATCTCTGTACTTGTATGGATTTGTACATGAAGGACCAGTGCATTTCTGTCGAGGAGGTGGGTAGCTGAAAGGGTTCAAATTGCAAAGAAGCTCATCAGATCAAAACATGCATGGAATATAAATCATACACTTAATAAAATTCAGAGAGAGGTGTAAGTTCAACCTGCATGATTTACTATTAAAAATATTTGGTAAACCAACATCCTCTGCAAATGTAACAATAGTTCCTGATGGTCCCATGACCCATCGAACTGTGTTTGAAGGCAATGTAAGAGCCTCAGCAGCTCTCTCCTGATTAAAATACCAAGGTTTCAGGACATATCAACTATATACCAAGGGAAAAAGAAAAGTTCAAATTTTTTAACCTGTGCTTTTTCTTCCTGATCTCTCTCAGTTTTCTTCTTTGAATCATGGCCCAAAATTTTACTTATAGCTGCAGCCTGAAATGTTAATAGTACAAATAAATCTAAATCTCACAAAATCCAATTCCAGAACTGTATTGTCTAAAAGGACTACACACCCGGATTTCTTTATTCTGCTTTTCAACTTGCATCTTACGTCTTCGAGCCGCCTCTTCTTTCTTGGCCTGCTGCTCCTCTTCAGAGAGCTTTTCTTTTTGTTCTTTGAAATGAATATATATACAGATAAGTAAAAGTCACTTGACGGATTGTCTACTATAGTTAATGAGAATTAAGTTCACGAAAATCGATTAAGATGACGTCTTACTTCTTGGTGCAGCAGGAGGCAATCCATTTGGAAACTCAATAAAAGGTGTGCCAGAACCTTTGCCTGATTGGAGAGCACGCTGACGTGTAGTCAAAGGTTCTGCTCTCGCCTCATATATTGTTTCAGCAGAATCTTTCTTTTGCTTCTTTTTCTTTGCTTCAGAAGCATCATCAGAGAACCGTTCTTCTTCTTCTTCTTCTACATAATCTGTGTCATCAGATTCCCTGCCAGCCTTCCCTTTCTTCTTCTGCAACAGATTATAATCCTCATCCACTTGATACGTAGTCTTTCTAGCCTTTATTGAAATCTTGGAAAGGTTCCTTTTCTTGCTATCCTCCCCTTCATCTTCATATTCATGTCCATAACTGGTTGACTTAGATGTCTTGAGTCTATCAAGATAACGGACTTCGTTATCATTGTCTCCATCCTGCAACTCACCATCTAAAAGCCGTCTCTTAGGGACCCTCTTGCTCTTTCGCAGAGTCTCAGAGGAAGACATAACATCTTCTGTTCGTTTCATGGGCAACCTTTCGTCTCTAATTCTGCTCCTGGTATCTTCCTTAACACGATAGGAAGAGCTCCCACCGATGGAATCACTTCCTCCTACTCCCTTATTGTGTGGAGCAAGGTCGTCATTAGAATTATCCTATCAATAAAGAACAAGTGCGCAATGTGAGCAAAGTACATTAAAAACAAAGAAATGCCAATGCAATCTGGCCAAATGACATAAAATGTTCTGATAATAATGATATGACAATAACGCTTCATTCATCCATGTATGCGAAAAATAAGGCTACACCAGTACCTGGGGAGAAATCCTGTGCCTGAGCCGAGAGGGATCTGAAGAGCGTGGAGGCTTTCCTGAAGAACCATCATTTGCAGCCTCTGGATTAGATTTGGCATGGATAGTTCGTGTAACACCTCCAACCTTCAATTTTACCTTCCTCAATTTGTTTTCAGCAGATGTGCTACCACTTGGAGCCCCGGCAGATAGCTCTGAATTATGCCCGTCTGATGATCTTGAATGCATATCATAGCTATCTTTGACCTTGTTCATAGCTTTCCAGTTAGCTGGGGCCAGGGCTCCTTCACTGCATCGCTTCAAATCGTAACCACTACTACCTTGCCCCGTACTTCCAGCAAGCCCTCTTGAATTACCAGTGCCATAGAACCCATCAGCATCTCCAAATTTCCTATCCTCTTTCTTACTTTTTCTTGATGAAACTAAATCTTCAATCTTACTTAATGACGCAACTTTCTGACCAGAGGAATCAAACTCTTTCCACGCAATGCCAACCTCACAACTCTCATTATCATCAGTAGAGAGCTTGCTGGCATTTTCCGAAGAAGGTGTAGAAGATGGCGGGGAGCCATCTAATATGAGCTGAGACTCTGGCCTGGGTCGTCTTATAGTAATACTCCGGCGCTTCTTAGTTATTGCAGCTGTGCCGCTCAATCCCGACCCAATGCCCTCCATTGGACAAGCCAAACTCAGGCCCTGCTAATGCATCAGTTGCCAGGAATGTCCTAAAACCAATGAAGGACAGCAACCAGATGCTACCTAGTCAGTAACCCAAATGAATGATCATCATAAACTAAAAGAACTAAATTGGGGGACATATAATACAAGTATTATTGAAAAACAGCAAATTGCATTCAATTCTTTGTAATTAAAAGGAAAGAACCCAACAAGCAAGTTATAGAATATAAAGAGACTACATTCACAAAAAAAAAGTCTGATAACACAAAAACAAAAACCAACACTCACTATTCTATTCATATACAACTCCAACAAAATCTTCAATAAAGATATTGATCAACTAGTCTGAGAAAAAAATTACAGTAATATTGAATCTCTATCACAAATGTGATGACTACAGGACAAAAAGATATTATATCCAGAAAAACTTATAATAACAACAATCAAAGCAAGCTCAACATATTGAAATCAAGCTTATATGACAAACTACATTGTCAAAGTCCTTAAACGTGTCATGCATATAAGTCATTCTATCAGCATCAAACTCGAAGCAAATAATCAAAGCTCGGGCATTTCAGTGAAAACAGAGAGCTACAAACAGATAGAGAGCCCAAAACAAATTACAGAAGATGAACAATACCCTAAGGAAATATAGCACAAATTCAATCAAACCACAATCAAATATGCACAAGCATCAAACATCAAGATAAATTTATCATAATCGAGTACGATCGTCACAAATTCCAAAGACCAACCAACAATTCCACAAACCTAGCAACCAATCCGTACACAAAACAATCAAATTCTCCACACACAAAAAAAAACGAGAAATACCCAAGCCACTATACCAACACGAGTCGTTCCATATCAATTCAACGCAAAACCAATCAAACATCACAGGATCGAATCCATACCTCGAGCAGATACCTCAATTCTCAAAATCGAACACTACACCGCCAGAATCAACAGGACGAAAAGAATCTAAAGGGCAACGGCATCCGGATTAAACGAGGGAGCGAGCGAGCGAGGAAGAGAGATAGGAAGAGAGAGAGAGAGACGAGAATGAATTGAACAGTTAGCAAATATTTTGTAGACGGGAGAGAACGGGAGAGAACGAATTTGGGGATTAGGGTAAATAGGGTTGTGGAGAAGAAAGGTGGAGGGTGTTTTTGTATTTGGTAATGAAGAAGAGAAGGAGATGGTGATGATGATGGTGAAGGGCGGTAAGCTTACCGCATCCAGGTTTCTAATTCCCTCCATGTTCAAGAAGTTGGCTCATTCGTTCGCTTCAGTTCTCTCCCTCTCGCTCTCTCCTGCTTCTCCTTTCTCTTCTTTTGTTCCTCGGTCCAATTTGTTAAGACCAGAGACTTTACGAGTCCGAAACGTTTGTCCGAAGGTAAGAAGATTTTGAAACTAGAGTTTTTTCCCAACCGTAGGGAAAAGATCCCACCAATTAAAACAATAGTATTATATATCATTATTGGAACCTCAACATTTATTTTGATAATAATAATAATTAAAAATTATAATTTATGAATTATGATGAACTAAATTTTGCAAAATTTTATAAACAAAATTTATCATTTACCTATCAGACAACAAGCCATCTATAACACTTCTAGATATAGCCACGTAACAGTTAGTTATATATTTGCTATCTATATATGAAATCTTTTTAGAAGCGTATAAATAGTAGTTAGAGAATAAAGCATAGACACAAGACTACAAATTTTAGCCATCAAACAGTCAGCTACCTCATTGCTATCTCAATGCTACATGAATCAAATAATTAAATATAGAAACAGAGCATCGCACACAGAAAAAAGCAGAAATAGAGAACTTGATAGTCGGCTACTTTGCTGCTACTCGCTGGACAGAAAAAAATCTAAAAATCATGATAATTATTCACTCTTCAGAAGTAATTTTAGGCATGATGCCGATCTATTTGAGCTTCAACTTTTCATCAGAGTCAAACCAATATACATACTATAAGATTGATCGAATAACACATCAAATAACGATCAACATAAGCTTAGAAAAATCATAAAATGATAGATGAAATTTCAATAAATAAGGAGCAGAATTAGTCATTGCTGGAATAATTTTTTAGATGTAATTCAATCAAAAATTCATCATCCATTTGAAACAAAATTTTGAAGACACTAACGAACATATTAGCTACAAGTTCATATTAAGAATAATGAAAAATTACAACAAGAGAAGACAAAAAATATAGTGTAAAGTATCATTAGAATTATGTCTAACTCACAATGCAAAAATACTTAATATACAGATTTCGATTTTCTTTTTAAAAAAATAACGAATTTAATTACAACATGATATAGACAACAAATCTATTATCTTATTACAATATTGCATCACTGAACTGAGCTATATTGAGCCACCATATGATCGAAAAATAAGTTCAAGTATAGAGGTTGCTAGATGGCTATGGAGACCTAAATTTCACTTGAGCACACAAGCTAATGAAGAGAACATCAAGGCTAATCAATAAACTCACTGAAGAAATTCACCATTCAACTCCGCTCTAAGTCAGAAAATAAGAAGCAAGTTGTTGAGGTTCACGTTAAATAAAAGAAGTGAACAACAAGCGGGAATTTTGAAATTTCATTATTGGTATATTTAATGCTGATCAAAAAATTACACCAGATTAGCTAAAAAAGGGTTTGAGGGAGCTGAGTAATCACTGAGCACATTTTCATCTCCACTTTAGAAACTTGTCACCAATGGAAAGTCTTTTCCAACGAAAAGATCCAGCTACCTACAAAGCAGAAGACAGTATGAAAAAAATGGAAGCTAAAGAACAGAAAAAAAGAGATAAAGGAGAATACACCGAGCAATTCAAAGAAAAGAGAACAAGCATTATATAGACTCAATTTCTCAAAACAAAGAGTTCTCACTGCTGCTGATCATTTATTGAATATTTTTTGGCAGCTCTTTTGATCATCTCACTTGCTTATTTTAAATTTATTTCTTACATTGTGATTGATTCTGTGCTAAATCTTGTGTTTTAAATTTCTATAAATCAGTGATGAAGTGCTTGGAGCACTTGGAGGAAAAGCTCAATTGGAGCTTGGTAGGAGTTCATAAACTTTGTAATAAGACCAACTAACCAGCTATGAAGACTTGTGTGTCTAGTAGGTTATTCAGAATTGTCTGTATGAAAAAACATATACGAGAAATATGCTTGGTGAATCACTTCGTTCTTAATATGTGTACTTTGTTAAAAATTTAGGAAAATTTCAGCTCTTGTAATAAAGCATCTATGGACGTAGGCAAAGAAATTTGTCGAACTATCTAAATTTTCTGAGTAGCCTAAGTTACTATCAATTTATTTTACCGTAAAATCTGTTGTGCTAATATCTGTCTATAAAATTTATTATACACTTAACCGACTGTCAACCTACTATCCGCAGAAACTTCTATTAATAAAAATTTTTTATTATCAACTCAATTTATTTATTTTTTTTTAGTTGATCTTGCATGTTAATCTAACAATCATGATTACAATTACCACGTTCTAAAACAAGTGATATAAAATATCACAATTAATAGGTGTTTCAATTTTAAAATAATTAATATTTAACTTGATATAAGTAATTTGATATAAGTAATGACATAAAGATACGATTAATAATAACATTGGATCATGATAATTATAAAGTTGAAGCGTCAAAGATGAGGGCACGGTAGTCCATGCTGGTTTGAAAATAGGCAAGTAAAAACTAAAACAATGGTCCAGGCCGGGCGACTTTACGGGATCAAACTCCCGGCCCGGGCGGCCGAGCTTGTTTAGACAATGTTTGAAAATATTTATGAACATAAGATTTTTAAATAAAATTGTTAAAATAAATTTATCATTTTATTTTAAAAAATTATAATAATATTTCTAATAATATTTTATTATGTAAAATTTTTTAATTTAATAAATTTATAAAAAATTATATAAGATTTATTATCAAACGCTGTACTAAATTTAGAATAAAATTAAAGAGAAATGCATAGCCACAGGTGCTTTAGGTAATGTTTTGCTAAAATTTTTAATTTTTTTAATTTTAATTTTTATTTCACGTCTAAATAAATCTTATATAGTAAAATTTATTATTATTAATTATTATTGCATTTTTAGATAAAAAATAAAACTTTTTATAAAAAAATAAAATATTTTTTGTTATAAAAAATTTTCTTCAAAAATTACTTAGAAGCACCCCCTCGGTCCCGCTTGAAATTTCGATCTGTAGGCTCTACCATGGGTATTGCCTTCTATTGAAACTCCAATATTAATTTTGATGATAACAATAACTAAGAATTATAGTTTATAGATTAGGGTGAACTAATAATTGGAATCAAGTTCTGCAGATATTTATTAAACAGGTTTATTCTACATCCAGCAAACAACAAGTCAGATGCTCAGCTATTGATTGTATAAGATTTCTTTTATAGCATATAGAACCGAGGATCTCTCATCCACCAAACAGCCAGCTATCTAATTACTGCTACATAGATAAAACAGAGCATCTCGAATAGAGAAGAGCAGAAAATAGAGTATCCCCAACAGAGATGAACAGAAAATAGAGGACTCAATAGCCGGCTATTTCGCTGCTGCTCGCTGGACAGAGAAGAATCCAAAAATCGTGATAATCATTCACTCTTCAGAAGTAATTTCAAATATGATGCCGATTCTATTTGAACTTCAACTTTTCATCAGAGACAGACCAACATGCACACTATAAGATTGACCAAATAATACATCAAATGATGATCAATATAAATTTGAAAAAATTCTGGAATGATAGATGAAAATTCAATAAATATAGAGCAGAATCAGACATTAATGGAACAATTTTTCAGATGTAATTTAATCAAGAATTCGTCATCCATTTGAAGCAAAATCTTGAAGGCTTATTGAGGAACATATCAGCTACAAGTTCATATTAAGAATCATGAAAAATCACAACAAGAGAAAACAAAGAACATAGTGCAAAGTATCATCAAAATCATGTCTTGCTGATAATGCATAAATGCTTCAACATGCAGATTCGATTTTTCTCCAGAAGAAATCACGAATTTAATTACAAGGTGATATCATTCAACAAATCTACTATCTTCTTACTATCACAGAACTGAGCTATATTGAGCCACCACATTATTAGTTCAAGTATAGAGATTGATAGATGGCAATGAAAACCCACTGAACACAGTAGGAAGCAACAAAACAGAGACTGCAGAGTCACGCTATTGGAGTCCACCTCACTTGAAGCAGTCAATCTAGCAAAAAATAGCAAATCAAGAGAAGCCAACTCAGCTAGAGAAATTTGAAAAATACAATTCATCTGAAACAATTCAAACTGTAGGCGGGAGTTTTTGAATTACTTTCTTCGGTGCATTTAATGCTGATGAAAGACTTGCACCAGTTTAGCCAAAAGAAATCTTGAGGCAGTTGATTGACCACTGAATACAATCTTCATCTCTATCTTGGAAATCTGTCACTGCACACCAACGAAAATATTTTTCTAACGGAAAGAACCACCTACCTGGAAGAACAGAAAATTTTATAAGAAGAGAAGATGAAGAACAGAGTGAGATGGAGGAGATAACGAGCAAAATATTTAAAAACAAACTTGCACTACATTGACTCAATTTTTCAAGTAAAAAAACTCCTCTTGCTGCCAATCACTTACAGAGCATCATCTTCAACAGCAACAAATTTGATCATCTCAACAGAAAATCTTAAATTCATTTATTTACTTTGAGATTGATCATGTGCCTAACCTTGATATTTAAAATTTTTTTTTTGTAAACTTGTGACGAAAGTGCTTGGTGCACTTAGTAAAGAAGCTTGGTTGGAGCTTAGTGAAAGTTCTTAAACTTTATAATAGAGCTAGTACATCAGCCAGAGGGACAGTGGTGTCGAATAGGCTGTGAAGGGCTGTCTTGGTGAAGAAACTCTTTAAGAGTAAGTGTGCTTGGCGAAGCACTTTGCTCTTGGTATATGTGTAGCTTATTAAAAGTTTAGTGAAGTTTTAGCTCTTGTGATAGAGCACCCGTGGATGTAGGCAAAGAGGTTTGCCGAACCACGTAAAATATTCTGAGTACTCTCTTCTTTACCTAAATCGCTATATCTCTAACTTTCTCCATCTCACAGTTATAAGACTACTAACAATTTGTACAGACTTCTTGTCATCAGTAGGATCATTAAGCTTTACGAAAATTATCAACTCAATTCACCCCTCCACTCTTGAGTTAATCTTGCAGTAAATTCAACACCTTCGTATGGCAAGGCAGTACTACCGGAACATTTTGGAAGTATTTTTAAAATAAAAATATTTTTATTTTAAAAAAAATAATTAAAATATATAATTAAAAAAATTTATTATATAAAATTTTATTATATTTTTTAAATTTTTAAATAAATTTTTTAAATATTTATAAACTATATATTAAAAAATATAAAATAAATATTAAAAAGTTACTTTTTTTATAAGCTTAACCAAACGCATCCGACAACTAGCAAAGGTATCACACGATGCTAAGGTTTCTCCCAAATGCTCACTGTAGTGAAGGTTTGCTCTTATCTTTTTTGTGGTCATATCTTTTTTAGCTAGGAAATGTTCGTACTTCAAACATTTGCTGTCACAATTTCCAGTTCTTATTTTCGTTGCATGCCATTTGTTACACTATTTTCAATCTTTACTTTCATTGTTTTTATTGATGTTTTTAGAATGTTAGTAGTTCACAATAAACTTCATAGAGTTGCTTTAGGAATCGTTAAGGCCGTGTTCAAACGCCCGTAATTTTAATATTTTTTATCAAATTTTAAGTTTTAAATAGTTTATATATTTTAATTATACAAAAAATTTAAATTTTTATTTTTATATATAGAACTTCAGTCCATTTTTTTTATTTATATATTTTTTATTATAATTATATTTTTTAGTTTTTAACATATTTTTAAAAACTATTTGAAAATAAATATTAAATTCTATTTCCACTTTATTTTTTAAAAAAAATTTAATTTTTACTTTTTATTATTACGAAATTCAGGACGCTAGAAACACGCCGTAAGAGAAAATAACACCATATCCATAAAATCAAAACGTTACGTTTAGAGACCGAAAGAGGGAGTCTCAGCTAGCTGAAGAACACATTATATCAATACAGCTCCTAGCTTCTAATAATTATTTCTTCACAGAAGTAATACACTTAATTTGAAGGATTCAGTTATTGTTTGCTGGGTAGGGATCGATGAGTTCATACACATCGAGCATGTTCTCCCAGACCTTGGACAGATTGTCATCCAACTTGGTGAACGGCGACGGCTCTGGGTCGTCCATGAAGTTGTCAGCGCAGGTGCCGAAGTTTGCGCCGAAGGAGTCCACGTAGCTCTTGGCTCTGGCGTAGTCGTTGGCCGCCAGTGCCTTCTTGATTTCTTCGATGTCGTCCAATGCAGACTGGTAATTCTCCTGGCATGTCTGTATTCACCAGATCGATCGACCGAAAATCGACAGTAGTTAGTGCTAACGTTCATTAATGCATCAATCAAATAGCTAGATTGTTACCAATTTGTATAGATCGCATTACCTCATAGATAGAGTTCATGAGCTTGGGAAGGTTGCGCTGAGAAAGAAACTTGGACGCAGAGTCCCTGGCGGACTTGGCCGACTCAGCAGCGGCATCCATTCCAGCCAACAGCACAGCTTTGGCATTGACATCTCCAGACAATTCGGTCCGATGCTGCATGGAAGCGGAAATGCAGAAAGTTGGATCCCTAGTCTTTCCACAGACAGACTTCAAGGCTCCATCCAATCCGGTAACCGGATGATCTGCCACAGAAAGCTGTGCAGAGAACAACCCTTGTGGACTAACGGATTTCGGTTTCTCGGTAGCTACAGAAGTCATGCTGTTGTCATAATTTTTGCTCTTGTCATCAACGTGGTTGAGAGTGCGGCCAACGCCGTTGCGTGGGACACATTTGGCGGCGGTAGGACTGAGGGCGAAGAGAGCAGAGAGGGCGAGGAAGAGAATGAAATTTTCTGGCCTCATGGTTGCTTTGTTGTATCCAAGCAAAGAGGCCAGAGGGGAATGAATCAGTGCAAGAGAATGGAAAGGGTTTTAAAAACAAAGGGAAGATTGTTAAAAATAAAAGCTCCTATTACCTAAAAACTTGCATGACCTCTTGTTGGTTTTCTTGGACCCTTTTCTTCCTCCCCTATGTAATCGCTTAGACCATAAAAAAACTTTGGGAGTAACTTTTTATGGATGAGCAGCCACCATCGTCCATTCATTTGATCTCAATTCTCTGATGATAAATAATCACGATAATGAGAATAACCTCAGTACATTTTTAGTATCACTTAAAATACGTATACAGGCAAAAACCGTCACATCTTATTGGACTACCAACGCGCAAGCACGCGGCTCGTTCAGTAGAGATGCAAGCTAGAAGTTATACTGCATGTTTTTTTCTTTTTTCTTATTTACAGTACGACAAAAAATTTCATGAAATAATAATAACAATATTTTATGATGTAAATTTTTTTATAGTTTTAATAATTTTAAAAAAATTTTATGAAATATTATAAAAAATTTATTTAAAAATATGAAATACAAATAAAAATAAGTTTAAAAATATTTTCAAATCTTACGTATGAGGGAAAGCAGCAGTCCGAAAGTTAAGTATGAACGTCCTTCATGTAAAAAATTGTATTCAATAATTTGTTTTTCTTTATTGATATGAGCACATATATATACATTCAAAGTTTTCAAAAGTTAAATATTCATAAAATCTAATCTTTCTAAAATCAATCCAAATCAAATATTTCTAGAATAAAATAAAATCTAATCTTTCTAAATAAAATCATTCTAAATTAAGCACTCCAAATATGTGAAGGAATCAAATATCCTTATCATGCCCCCTCAAAATGAAGCTCCTATCAGAGATTCCAATCTTGGACCGAAGAAGAAAGAAGCGCATCCGAAGAAGTGGTTTGGTGAGTGCGTCAGGCAGTTGATCTTGTGATGAAATATGAGTAACGCGCAAAGCATCACTTTAAACTTTGTCCCTAATGAAGTGAAAGTCAATGACAACATGTTTCATCCTAGAATGAAAAACTGGATTGGAGCACAAATGTGTAGCACCAATATTATCACAATATATGACAGGAATAGTTGGAAGTTGAACACCAAGCTCAGATAGAAGAGAGCAAATTCAACTGAGTTCCGCAGCAGTAAAGGCAACAGAACGATATTTAGCTTTCGTAGAGGAACGAGCAACAGTTCGTTGTTTTTTTGAACTACAGGAGATTGGATTGCGGCCTAAGTACACCACATAGGCACTAGTGGAGGTAGAGTCATTTTTGTTATCTGCCCAGTCAGCATCCGAAAATGCATACAAAGATAAGGTAAATCACGATATAAGAGTAATCCGTGATTCAGTGTACCAGATAGAAAGCGAATGAGGCGTTTGACGGCTGTCCAATGCTCAGTTGTTGGCCGATGCATGAATTGAGAGAGTTTGTTCACTGCAAATGCAATATCCGATCGTGTGAGAGACAGATATTGAAGACTCCCAACTACCGTCCGAAATTCTGTTGGATCAGACAAAGCTGTGCCGGCATGAAATGTCAATGTTGAACTGGTGGATAAGAAAGTCATGACGAGATTGGCATCGACCATTTTGGTTCGAACAAGAAGATCGGTAATGTACCGTCGTTGAGAGAGAAAAAAGTCATGATTGTGTGGAATAACCTCAACACCAAGGAAGAATGACAATGGTCCAAGATTTTTTAATGAGAATCGTTGGGCTAGAAACTCCACAAATCGTATTACTAAATTCTGACTGTCTCCTGTAATGATAAGATCATCAACATAGATAAGTAAGTAAATGAGATACCCACCTGTGTTAGAAATAAAGAGTGAGGTGTCCACATGAGAGTTGATGAAGCCAGAGTCAAGTAAAAATATTTTGAGCTCGTGATACCAAGCTCGTGGTGCTTGTTTGAGACCATAAATAGCTTTACAAAGTTTGTAAAAATGAGTGGGAAAATCTTGATCAATAAATCCGGGTGGTTGAGCCATGTAGACGTCTTCATATAGGTGTCCTTGAAGAAATGCATTATTAACATTAAACTGGCGAAGTGATCACCCCTTACTGATGGCAAGACTTAGAAAAAAAACGAACAGTTGTTGGTTTGATAACTGGACTAAATGTGCCATTATAGTCCACTCCGAGCCGTTGATAAAATTCCTTAGCAACCAGACGTGCTTTGTACCTATCAATAGAGCCATCAGATAGTCGTTTAGTGCAAAAAATTCACTTACATCCCACAATATTTTGTGAGAATTAGATGGAACAAGTTTCCAAGTGCCGTTTCGAACAAGAGCATCAAACTCTTCGGACATGGCCCGACGCCATTTAGGATCTTTGAGGCTTGGGTCGTATTTGTTGGTTCTAAGTCATCAGAGGCGGATAGTTGAGCTGTCAAGTTGAGTTTTTGAATGGGCTTGTGGATGTTGTTCTTAGACCTAGTTTGCATGGGATAGTTGTTGTTGGTTGAAGTATAGGGTTCACAGAAAGACTCAGTATGATTGGTAGAAGGAGGCACAAGTGATGTAGATGGTAAATTTAGATTATTGGAGGGATCTTTGTGCGGGATGGTGATACGTTAGATGGTGTTATGAGTGGCACCGAGGAGAGGATAGAAATTAGAATGGTGAAAATAGGAGGAGAGTAGGGAACCCATGTATCAACAGTGGTGGATTCAGGTCGGGAAAGATTACATTGAAGAGAGAAAAAAGGAAAACAGATTCAACAAATTCAACGTTTTTTAGACCAGATTTTGGAGGTAGAGTTGTCAAGACATAAATATACACTTTGTGTAAGAGAGTAGCCGAAAAAAATACATGGTTTAGATCGATGGGCAAGTTTGTGAGGTGAATAAGGACGAAGCTAAGGATAGCATAAACAACCAAATACTCGAAGTTTGGAATAGTTAGATGGATGGCAAAATATTTTTTCAAATGGAGAAGTGAATTGAAGTGTTGGAGTATGTAGATGATTAATGAGATAAATGGCGATAGCGAAAGCATGAGACCAATATGTGAGTGAGAGAGATGCATGAGAAAGAAGAGAGAGACCATTTTCAACAATGTGATGGTGTCGTCATTCAGAGTATCCATTATGTTCTGGAATATGTGGGGGAGTCATGAGGTGAGAAATACCATTTGAAGAGAGAAAATTTTCAAAACTTTGATATTCTCCACCATTGTCGGTATAAAGAGTAATAATTTTATGGAAAAAATAATTTTCTACAAGAGCTTTGAAGCGAATAAAGATGTTATGCATATTAGATTTTGTTTTGAGTAGGTAGAACCATATATATTTGGTGAAGTGATCGACGAAAATAACATAATATTTGAAACCATCGTGAGATATAATAGGTGAAGTCCAAACATCAGAAAAAATAATTTCAAGAGGTTTAGAAGAAATAAGAGTGGATTTGGAAAATGATATTTTGTGACTTTTATTGCAATGACAATCGTTACAAGAAATTATTGTGGATACAGGAGTAGATAGTTGTAACTGACCATTAGATATGATATGTTTGAAGATTTGAAAAGATGGATGCCCTAGTCTATGATGCCATTCGGCTGAAGAGGTTTTGACTCTAAATAGAGCAAGTAATGGTGAAGATTGAATTGGTATGATTGGCCACTCATAAATGCCATCTTTAGTTCGCCCTTGAAGAAGTTGTGCCCCCGTACGAAGATCCTTCACAAGAAAAGAATGTAGTAAGAATTCAACGAAAATATTATTGGTGAGACAAAATTGAGAAATAGAGATTAAATTTTTTTTCATGCTTGGCACACAAAGAACATTATTGAGTGTAAAATTATGAGTAGAGAAAGATAAAAAAGTGAAACCAGTGTGGGTGATTAGTAAACCCGTGCCATCTCCAATCATAATGTCGTCGGAACTATTGTAGGGAGAGTGAAGTGAGAGATTATTGAGATCGCTGGTAACGTGATGGGAGGCACAACTGTCAAATAGCCAAGAAGGAGTTTCTGCACCGGTATTAGCTACAAAGTTAGCTCGTGGATGCCATGAGGTAAGATTTGTTCCGAATCCGCGGTTGAATGGCACTTGGTTAGTTGGCACTTGATTGATCGGTACTCGACGAAAGGATGGGCACCGCTTAGCTGAGTGTTCTTGAGTGCCACATATTTGACAACGACCAAGATATGGTGTTGGTGAAGGGCGATCACCATTAGATGTTGGTATGGAGAAACCGGTGTTGGAAAACATAGTGGAACGAGAAGACCCTGTGTGATCAGAGTTGAAAGATGGACGAAGTCTTGAATTTCTATGTGCTGGATTAGCAGTCGCTGGTGTTGGTTGAGCCTTTGATATTACATTGCGATGAGTGGCTTCAAGAGTGAGGAGTTTTTCATGTAGTTCCTCAAGTGAGATTGGGGTCTCGCGAGCTTGGAGAGAAACAATAAAATCATGAAATTCATCGCCAAAATTATCTAAAATTTTTTCAAGTAGGTCTTCGATATCCATAAGGGTACCAAATAGTGCAAGTTCATCGGCATACCCTTTAATTCTTCGTAAGTATTCAGTAACACTTTGAGAACCCTTTTGAGGATTTTTTAGATGATTTCGAATTTATAGACGGCGACCTCGTGTTGGCTTGACATAAGTATTGGCAAGAATATGGCAAGCATCACTCGAGGTAGTGGCACCGGTAATGAATGGAATAATATTTAGAGAGATAGATCTAATGAATGCATTGAGGATCAACTGATCTTGACGTTTCTAGTGAGTATAAGTTGGATTGATAATTACTGAACTATCTGTAGTAATAGTAAATGGTGGACACGGTTTAGATCCATTAATAAAGCTAATGAGATCAAAACCAATAAAAAGAGTGTTGAATTGGAACTTACAGGAGAGATAGTTTGTATCATTGAGTTTTAATAGAGCTTGAGCGGCTACGTTGATGGCAATTAATTGTTGATTGGAATCTTGAGTAATGATAGAAGAATTACTAGATGATGTAGAGATAGTGGCTATTAAGAGTATTTAAAACTACTGAGCTAGGAAAAAAAAAATTTTGAGAAGAGATAGAGCTCGTTAAAGCAATAGTGGCTCTGGTATCATGTAAAGAATTATACTCAAGGATTTGTTTTTTTTTATTGATATGAGCACATATATATACACTCAAAATTTCTAAAAATTAAATATTCATAAAATCTAATCTTTCTAAATCAATCCAAATCAAATATTTTTAAAATAAAATAAAATCTAATCCTTTTAAATAAAATTTTTCTAAATTAAGCACTCCAAATATAAGAAGGAATCAAACATTCTTATCACTTCGTACTCTAAGCTTTGGTAGTAGATGTTGCAACTACTAGCCTGCCTGTCTGGGGTCTTTACCACAGTTACTCGGCATGAAGCATTGTTCACAACGTCGTTGCTGACGCTGCGCGTATAGCCCTATACATGAAAAAGAACAAAGATGAGAATCTCAATCCAACCATTTAGAAACAGCTATCACTAGGAACTAGTTAGGACCGAGGCATATATAAACTCATGACGACAGTGAAGGTGCCCTTGCCATTGCTTTACGGGTATTTTTTAATTTTATATTTTTTAATAATATTTTATAAAATTTATTTAAAATTTTAAAAAATATATAAAAATTTATATTTTATTATTTTTATATTTTTGAGATAAAAAAAATTATTTCTTAAAAGAGAATAAAATTACTATCTATTTTAAAAAAATATTTTTTAAGTACTTTTAAATAATTCTTGCGATTTTTGTATTTTTGGCATTTCCATCTTTGCATTCTACAAAAACAATACAGCAATCCAAACAGAGATTAAAATTTTGAACAAGAAAATTATAAAAACTCAACAGCTCCACTATTGCACTTTTGTTTTACCATGGTATATCCCATATGTCTAGTGACTTAAAGAAGCAATACTAGCATTAGCATTGAGCTATACTTGATCAATGAAGTAGGCATGTTGCTTGATCAACAAAATGAACTTAATCGAATAGTGGAAGCAAGTTACTTTACGGGGGGATTATTTGCTTAGGCTTCAGAATGGTTATTGCCCTATCTTTTCAGAATGCAAGTAGTTTGAAACATGCCGCGCGCTGTTGAATGATGGTTAAGGGCATAATTTTAGCCTCTAATTTCGGTAGTTGATAAAATCTGCAATTTGTTGATAAACAATTTATGGTGTTTATGGATAAAAACATTCCTCTTACCATCGTTTTAATTTATTGCTCATGACATGTTTCCAACTATTTGCATTACTGAAAATAAATGCTTACAGAGCTCTGAGTTAAAGTGATTGCATTTTCATGAAACAAACTCCTGTTAAGTTGAACTTGTGGTGAACCTCCTTCAAATCGATCAAGCATCAATACCAACTCATAATTCTGGAATTTGGATTAAATAACCGAGACTCTGTATTCTGGCTATCTAATTGGCACACCGTTCTTTGCAGCTTACATTTATTCGCCAGCAGTCTGTCTCCCTAACTTTAAGTTGATATTATCATCCTTCTATAAAAGCCAAAGAACTCGTTTATTCTTTCACACACTAATGTGGTTATGCGTTAGTTCTGCCAACAGCATCTACAGTGTACATCTGTAGCTGCTCTTCTGGCCAGTGACTATTGGAACGTAAAAGCCTGCGTGATGTAATCTAAATTATTAGCTCTGAGAGAAGTAAATTATTCAGTTTATTCTTGAATTAGGTGTCAGTCAATACGACTTACGTGCTCATGTTCAGTGCCAATCTTGTTTAGGGCGCACAACTGTCTGGCAGATATCATTACAACAAATCGAGCCAGTACCGACGGAGGAAAACAGTCTGAAAAAGGCAAAAAACAGTCGGCAAACACTGATCAGTAAAGGCTCGATTTGTAGTAGTGTATGGCATGGGTGCAATATGCATGCAAGAGCATGCCGAGAAGCTTCAGACTCTGGTAGATGATGCTTTACAAAAGGGTGCTGAAATCGTAGCCAGACAAAGTTTTGGCAATTTCGGAGAGGATGCTGTGTGTTAGTTCTTTCCTCTGACTGTTTTGGTGAATGTCAATCATGCCATCAAACTCATGCAAGAAGAGGTACTTATGGTTCTATTAAACTATAATGTATGCTTTCATTATATGAATGATATAAAATTTGGTAGGCATTTGAACCCATATTACCAATTATGAAATTCAATTATGATGAAGACTTGCAAATGACTCAGAGTATGATCTCAGTTGTGCTGTGTTCTCTGGTAATCAGAAGTGTGCAATAAAATAGCTTCTCAGTTGCATTGAGTTGTTGTGACTATTAAATGATTTTGCGTCAACTTAAAAGTGTCAGGTAATTATCTAACTGTTAGTGTTTATACATTAATAGTGGCATCTAAATCCTAATTGCATTAAAGAAACAGGTGTAAGTTTCGTCTAGTATCTACTTGCTGTTTGGCATTTTGGCCAAAACCTTTCTCATGAATTCATTCAAGACTCCTTCCAAATGCTATAAGCAAACGCTTTCACAACTAAGCCTTCCCTCTTTTATGTTACTCAATATTTTGGATCAAGAAGCTCTTGAGTCCTTGATATTCAAGAATGTTATTCGATCCAGCTATTTGCTTTAGGGACGGCAAATTTCGACCCGATCTGAAATCAATTCAAAAAAGTCAAATTTGGGTCAAGTCTTAATTGGATTCGGGTCGATCCGAAAATAACTCAAAAATTTAATCGAGTTAGAGTTGATCCGAAATTGACCTGTTTAATCCGTATAACTATTTATATAGTATATATTATTAAAATTAAAAAATAATAGCAAAAAATTTGGTTAATTTGTATATATATATTTTTAAATTTATCTTAATTTAACTAATTTTATTTAATTTATAAATTTTGTCAAAAATAATAATTTTTTAAAATATCATAATTAATAATTTATATATATTATTATTAAAAATTAATATTTATAATTTTTATTTTAATAATTTTAATTATTAAATGGATCGATTCGAGTTTGATCCGGTTATAAATAGGTTGGGTTAGGATTGATAATTTTGACACATATAAATAAATAGGTCGAGTTAGGGTTGAATAATTTTGACCCGGTTATTATATGAGTCGATTCAGAACCGATCCAAGAATCTGAATTGTCACCCCTAATTTGCTTGTAGTTTGTGGAGTGCTACTAAGTTAAAAACTTTTTTTTGATAAGCATGGTAAGGACGTGTTTCAAACGCCAGTACCTAAATTTCGTAAAAGTAAAATATAAAAACTAAAATTTTTTCAAAAATAATTGGTAGAGTTTAATTTTTATATTTTAAATTTTTTTTCAAGTGAGTTGAAAGTAGAGTTCATACTTTTGTATTTTTATTTTATTTAAAAGTAAAAATTAAAAAAAAAAAACTCAATCAGAAGTGAAAATCCAAATGAACAACAATTCTGAATTCGTTTGTAGCATTAAAATACGTGAACTCATCAAAATTTTAAATTTGGCAAAAAAAAGTTAGAGTTCCAATGAATTGAACTAAGCCTAAATGATTAACTATTGTTTTGTATCTTCTGTGTTAAAGTCTTTACCATTTGGAGCCGTGAAGCACAATGGACTTGGCAGATTTGCTGGTGTGGAGGGTCTGCTAGCTTGTTGTCTTGTGAAATCAGTTTGTAGAGGATAGGTGGTGACCTTACGTCAAAACAATAATACCTATCCGGGTTAGGCTTAACTAATTAAGTAACTAGGACCATTCAGCATTGCTGTTTTCCCCTGCATCTAACTCTTTATCTCTTGATTTGATCAGAATCCAGTTGCACGATTGGTGTTTGATTTTCAGGAATCCCTGGTAGAAACTATCTACGTCCTTAATGTGATGGATCGATTGGGAACCCTGGTTAACGTGGTGAAGATCATCTCTGAGCATAACTCAACTCCGGATACTGATAAGACTCGACATTTGATCGAAAACTTTCATAGGATATATTGCATTCTGTTACTTTTAATCTCATCTACTTTTTTGTATTTTTTTCTAGGAAAACTTTTCAAATACTTCTTTTTTCTATTGAAAAACTTCTCAGGTATACCTTATTCAGTAGGAGTACCCTTTGAATCCACTATAGTTATCGGATCTTTATTATATAAGTCGGTAAACCCTCATCCTACCCGATCCGTTGAATCTCCTGCCGCCACTTTCGATATACTTCCTCCGCTGCGCTACCGCGACCAGCTCCACCGCCGTTTCTATTCTCCCGCCGATCAAACTCCACTTTAACCAAAACTCCTCTCTCTCTCTCTCTCTCAAACCCTTCCAATTTTTGCATCTACCTCTCTCAATCAATTCACTGTTGATCAATTGGTCGATCAGCAACCATGTCGAAGAGGAAATTCGGGTTCGATGGTTTCGGCATGAGCCGTCCTACTTCCTACAGCTTCGAAAGAGCTCCTGCTCCACCGCAGCGTCTCTTTGTACCTTCTCGTTCTCTCTCAGACGATGCTGATCTTGATAACATCGACTTCGCTGATTCTGACAACGTTAATGCTACCATCAACAACAAAAGCGATGGAGGAGAAGAAGTTGATCCGTTGGATGCGTTCATGGAAGAAATTCAACAAGAAATTCAAGCTCCGAAGCAGCCTAGTAATGCCCAAGCTGCGAAAGGCGAGAGATTCGAGGAGGACGATGATCCTGTGGAGAGTTTTTTGAGATCGAAGAAGAAAGATGTAGGGTTAGCGCTTGCAGCGGAAGCATTGCATGCAGGGTACGGATCGGATGAAGAGGTTTATGCGGCGGCAAAAGCTGTTGATGCTGGGATGGTTGAGTATGATTCTGATGATAACCCGATTGTTGTAGATAAGAAGACGATTGAGCCGATTCCGCCACTGGATCATAGTGAGATTGTGTATGAACCATTTAGTAAGGATTTCTATGAGGAGAAGCAGTCAATTGCAGGTGAGGTTTGTTTTTGGTCTCAGATTTGTCGTTGCAGTTTTTATAGATGCAGAAGTGGCCGTGTCACTCTTGATTTATGAAACTTAATTAAGTTGCTAATCAGTTGAGGTTTTAGAACCTCGAAGTTCTTGTATTTAACTCTGGTGAAGCAGAATTGTAGGAAAGAAAGCGAGGTTTTTCCTTATAACTTTGCAATAAGGAATAGATTGTATCAAAAATGTTTAATGTGTGCATGCTTTTATCCCGGAAAATTCTGCTGCTACTTGCTAGATCTGTTTCTTGTTTAGTTTCAAAGATAGTTGTGAGTTGTAGCCATTACCATAAGGACACTTGTTCACTTCCAAGTGATTAATCTGAGGTTAAAGTTGGTCACTATAATTTCAGTGCAATATGTTCTCCTTGTTGATGACAGTTTCAGGTTCCAACACGATTACTAAAGGTCCCATTTCTGGTACGTGAGTTCTGAGTGTGACCTTATAAGTGGGAGTCATTTTTCTCTGCATCAACTACACTTTTAAGTTTAGTGTATTGTCTGTCGTCCCATACTTTAATACTGATGTTTGCTTGCATTCCTGTCCTTCCTTCAGTGATGACTGAACAGGAAGTTGATGAATACCGCAAGACTCTAGCCATTCGCATATCTGGTTTTGATGTACCCAAGCCAATTAAGCTCTTTGATGATTGTGGATTTTCTTCTCATATAATGAATGTCATAAAAAAGCAAGGATATGAAAAGCCAACTCCAATTCAGTGCCAGGCTCTGCCCATTGTTCTTTCTGGAAGAGATATAATTGGTATTGCTAAAACAGGTTCTGGCAAAACGGCTGCCTTTGTGCTTCCTATGATTGTTCATATAATGGACCAGCCTGAGCTTGCTAAAGAGGAAGGCCCTATAGGTGTAATATGCGCTCCTACAAGAGAATTGGCACACCAAATATACATGGAAGCTAAAAAATTTGCTAAGCCAGATGGAATAAGAGTTTCTGCAGTTTATGGTGGAATGTCTAAACTTGAACAATTCAAAGAGCTTAAAGCAGGTTGTGAGATAGTTGTTGCTACTCCAGGAAGACTGATAGACTTGTTGAAAATGAAAGCTCTAACAATGTTGCGAGCAACCTATCTAGTCTTGGATGAAGCAGATCGTATGTTTGATCTTGGATTTGAACCACAAATACGATCTATTGTTGGTCAGATCAGGCCTGATAGGCAGACTCTACTTTTTTCTGCAACCATGCCTAACAGAGTTGAACGGTTGGCTAGAGAAATTCTTACTGATCCCATACGGGTCACAGTCGGTGAGATTGGGCAAGCAAATGAGGATATTACACAAGTTGTTAGCGTACTTCCTTCAGATGCTGAAAAGATGCCTTGGCTTCTTGAGAAGCTTCCTGGGCTGATTGACGAGGGTGATGTTCTTGTCTTTGCTTCTAAAAAGCTTACTGTTGATGAGATTGAAAGCCAGTTGACACAGAAGGGATTTAGAATTGCAGCCCTTCATGGTGATAAAGATCAAGCAACTCGTACAGAGATCTTGCAGAAGTTTAAATCAGGAGTATATCATGTTCTAGTTGCAACAGATGTTGCTGCTCGTGGACTTGACATCAAATCAATCAAGTCGGTTGTAAATTTTGATATTGCTAAAGATATGGATACACACATTCATCGTATTGGAAGAACAGGCCGTGCTGGTTATAAAGATGGAATTGCGTATACGCTTATCACCCAGAAAGAAGCAAGATTTGCTGGTGAACTGGTCAATAGTCTTGTTGCAGCAGGTCAAAATGTTTCTAGTGAGCTGATGGATCTCGCTATGAAGGTTAGTCTTGGTCACAAAGTTGCTTTTACTTGTCCACATGTCACTCTCTTTTCCTTTGTAACAGTTTTTGTCCATATGTTGGTGTAATCTGATATGCCCATAACTGATTTCTGGATATCATTGCAGTGATATCTTCCCTCCTAAACCTTCTTGAATAGAATTCCTAAAGGAGCTTGGCTATTAACATGATTTGCTCCTAATATTTTGTTAATTATCTTTCTTAAGCTTGCTCTGCCAATGAAAATCTATTTAGTTGAAAGAAATGCTGGTGTAGGAAAGTTGACTGTTTGTTGTCTCCTTATCTTCAAAAGCTAATTGATGTTTTTTCAATTGTGTTCGTCTTTCTGCAGGACGGCAGATTCAAGGCAAGACGTGATGCAAGAAAAGGTACTGATTTAAGCATCTTGCACCAAGCAAGGCTAGCAACTCTTGTTTGTAGTATTTGGTAGGTCTTTATTACGATTGGAGTTTATTCTAAAATGTAGAAGTATGTTCTTCAGGTGGGAAGAAAGGTGCTCGAGGGAAAGGTGGGGGTGGAAAAGGTGTCCGTGGTGTTGACTATGGGCTTGGTATTGGTTACCGTCCCGAATCAGTGAATACATCTCAGTCTGTTCCAAGTCGATCAGCTCCTGTAAATTCACTTAGGAACGGGGTGATGGCACAATTCAAAAGCAATTTTGTTGCTGCTAGTTCTAATTCCCAGAATGAAAGCCAAAGTCATCCTAGTATGTCAAGGGCTTTACCTGGTTTTGTTTCTGGTGGATCAATTGGTGGGGAACAATATAATGCTGCAGTTTCAAGCTCTCTGAAACCAGCTGCAAACTCTAGTCAAAATGGAAGTCAGAGAAAGCTGGAGAGGTTTGTATTTTTGTTTAAGTTTATTAGATGTATCTGATACTGATACAGTTCTTTTAAGATGATCTAAGATATCTTGACATTAAGTTCAGATAGTAACTTATTGTGCATTTTTTTTGACAATACAGCTCTAGCGACCGGCCGCGAGAGAGAAAGCGGCCCTCAGGATGGGACCGTTGATAAAACTTGTGTGCAGTGTTACACAGTTTCTTTTATTCAAGGAGATCTTGTCATGAAAATGAGTATAGTAGTTCTGCCCATATGTATTATCACATTTGTGTTTTATATAGTATATCTTTTTTGAATTATTATCTTTGTCCGATCTTTTGACATGTCAGAACCCTTAGAATGACATTTAGCTGTAATTGCAGAGAAGAAGTCTACCCATTTTACGGCAGCGTAGTGTAAGGCATGTCACCCGTGTACCAATCTTGCCAGTTTTCTAACACTTCCTTTACTGTTGATATATGTGTATTGTGTGTGAATTCTTTTTTAAGCATGAAGTATTACTGCTGCTGTTGTTGCTTTCACACTTCGTCCCTGGTTTTAGGAACTCCATAAACAGAAGCCAAGTGCAGGAAATATCATTGTAGAAATCAGTGAAGAGCAGGAATTAGCATTTGAGTATATGTTGATGCTTTCCATTTAGATCTGTTTAAGTACATACATTTGTTGCATCTGTAGCTTGAATTTGTTTCAAATGGAGACTTCTGTTCACCTGCAGGCTTCACTATCATATATTTACTTTTTGTCTGTGTTATTTGAAATATTCTGATTATGAAGAGGGTTGTTTGGTTGGATAAAAAAATTGAAGGTCAAATGGAAGCAAAGGTACCCATCAGGAGAGTCTGTTTGGACGAATGTAGTAGCTTCAGCAATCCGACTCTTATAAAGTTGTTATCCTAGTTGTGATCTTAGCAGCAGAATTATTACATCCAATGCATCGTCCTACGGATGTATTGATTTTATGTATAAATTTTATTTTTACATAAAATATTCAAATTCTTTTTCAATTTTTTTTTTACATATTTTGTATTTTAGAAAAGTTTTATTTTGTAAGTAATCTCAAATATTTCCTAAATAGAAAAAACAAAACCAGCATAAAAATGACAAAAGAACTTTCTATCTGCAGTCTCAAAAGTTCTTCTAGATGTTTTAATGTTTATTTTGTAGATTTACATTTAAAAGACAACTTCTGTTGGATGGGAACTGGATTGAGTAAACATGCCAGTTTCATTTTGTTTTGCTTCTCTTGAGTTTTCTTCAGATGCCCGCAAGACTTATCCAAGCATATGATGCATTCCTTCACAGTAAATTAATTTTCTTTAAAATAATTTTTAAAAAATGAAGTATAAAAAATATATTATTAAAAACTAATAATAAACCATCCAGAAGTGCCATTAATGTTTTGGCAAAAAATTTAGGTCCGAGTACAAAAGCACACACCCATAGTCCCTCAAATCCTCTGGCTGTAGAACTTTCGTTTTCTATAGTTACGTTACAGTAAATTGATTGCGCAGGCAAGCCTGTCATTTACTATTTCCTCTCCGAGACTTATCCTGGACAGCATGCTGATTGCATGCAGTTTACACTCTAACTAAACAATTTATGTCTGAAAGGAATTTATTTACAGTGTCTATTTGGTGTGTGTACAACTACGAAGAAAATTGGAACATTTCAGACTTTTGGGCATTGATCTGAGTACCTCCCTAGTTCTCTGCGACGATTAGCATTTGGACATATCTCCAGGCAAGGTTCTCGAAATGCTGTATCAGAGGCTTGTGGAGGAGGAGGGACACCAAATTTGAACTGTGTTGGGGGAAAATGGCAAACAGAAGCATTCAAGTGAGAGCATTTGAATTGCGCAACTAGTTACAAATGATGCTGTCGCAAAGAAAGTCAGTAATAGGAACTTATAAAACAATGTTACGGCTGCTGAACTGCACCTGTTTAGAAAACTTTTGAATGCTACAGGGGATAGGATTAATACTATACTAGAATTTAAAGATGATAAAACAGGAGCTTGGTAAGGAGTGTAGATGAACTAAAATGGTAGTAGACATAAGCAAGAATACTGGATAAAAGTTGTAGTTGGTAATTTAAGCAGCCAAGTCACTAAGCAATAATGTTTCATTCTCTTAACCTTACCTGGCAGCTATAATCAGTGAAGTTGGGCTCCATGTAAAGCGGAACGCCCATGCTATCATTGAAGAAGGTCTGCACGAGAAAACAATTGCTGAACAATTTACTAAGGATGTTAAAGAAGAACTCCACCAACAAGAGAGGCATGATCATGTGAACAACATTTGGAATGCAAGCCATTCGTTTATTGAACCCAACAACTGAGTCTTAAAATGCATAGGACTATATGTTCATTTGTTTCTTTTTCTCATGCGAACAGGCTCAACTGTATTGAAATGGTTTTGTCAATTCATGCCGACAGCAAAACTCATTCCTCTTGTTTCAAAATTTTCAGTTAGAGACATAACCGAAAACAAGAATCTATGATTAGGGAATAATGCTAATGATTATGGCGATGAAACTTGCAAGTATGACATTCTGGAGAAACACAATGAGGATTATCTACAAACACTGACCTGTGTTGGCAGTTTACATGTATTGACACAGACACCAACACATCTACTCTCTTCCAGGTACCTGCATTTCTCCACAAAGACCTACTTGCAAAATCACCAGCCAAAGCAAACAAACAAGAAATATCAGATAAATAAAATCTTAGTCTTGTTTTAAGAGAATCAAAGTGGTTTTTGGTGGTCAATATTAGTACCCCGCTGGAACAAGAAGATCCATCAGGAAGCTCAATGGAATTGACAGAACATGTACCCATCAACCATTGGCATGACAATGCTGTCGCTCTAGCTTAAAAAACAAAACGCTTCAATTTGAGAAAAGCATATTGATATGGTAAAGAACGTGTAGATAAGGAACAAAACAAAAACATGAAGCTAAATGATAGGAAGAAAAATGCATTGACAGGCAGGGTAAATTTTACCAAGCACTCTAAACGCAACTCACCAAGCATCATTGAAGCTGGTTTTCCTCCTCCTATTGGCGTTATGAGCCTCTTATAAAGTGGTAGTAAGAAGGGTGGAAATAGTGATTTCAAAACACGAACCTACCATCATGCACTCAACAGCCAATTTAGAAACCTACCAAAACTAGTACATTATAAGCATGTGTAAAAGTGAGGCTAGGAGGTACCGCAGATAGTTCGGTTTCGATGTTGGTTTTGTTTTTCATCATAAGACGAGTAGCAACTTCAATGAGGCCATCGTATCCAGGCTTCTCTGAATCCCACCCAACCTCCTATAACTTTTAAACCATTAAAATTCAGTTTTAAGGATTCTTCAGAAGAAACAACAAAAGTCAACAAGGATGGCCAAAAGGTCTAAGGCGATAGACTCAAGTTCTACCCTCGAAAGGGGAGTGGTGTCAAATCCAACTTCTGACAGTTGTTCTGCAAATATTATAAAATTTCCTTTTTCAATTAATACTTAACTAATTACACTTTAACCTAATCTACGATTCCTCATCCAATCACCGGTGAGGCGGGGTAACTAATTTTTTATTTCGATTCTTATACTTCCACAAAATTGATTGATGTAGGGAAATTCCCTGAAAATCAATCAATCAATCCACCAATCAATCAATCAGATCTTGTGATACATAGTAAAATTCAATCGATTGCTTGGCAACTCACCTCGACCATTTTCCTCCTGAAGAATTTGAAGAGAAGATCATCCAACGGTCCAGGCCTATACTCACTCGTCTTCTTATTCTTCTCTGGAGCATCACCAACAATCTATATAATACAAAAGAAATTTCATCCTCGAAAACTTAACAACTTCAAGTGTTTTCAAGTAATTTACTTTATTCTGCAGAAAAAAAGAAGAAGATGAAAGGAATCGAAACACTTACCGATTGCGTTGCTGGAGAGCGAGCAACGACTCCAAATCTCGAATTTCTTTTGCTGGTAAATCTGCTCTTCTGTGATGAATAAGAAGAAGAAGAAGTAGACGAGAAAGAAGACAGAGAAAGTAAAGGAGATAGAGAAGCCATGGAATGAATTGAAACGAAGAATTCAAGTTTTGCAGTTTCTGCGAATTCTGGAGATAAAATATAACGGACGAGCACACACCAGGACCATCCCTTTTATAATTTTCTCTTTTTTTTGTGTGCAATTTCTTTTCGTAACCATAGATTAAAAAAGTATAATATGTATATATATGTTTTAAATTAAAAACTAATAATAGTAATTTTAAGAAAGTTTTAAAAGTTTTAGATTAGCAATTTTAAACAATAGCTCTTTAAAAATTCACTGTTGTCTTTAAACACTTTTGAGTTTATTTTTGCATTGACTCAAAAAAAAAAAAAAAAAAAAAAAAAAAAAAACGAAAACACTTTCTAACTTTTTAAAACCAAACCCCTGCTTAGCCCTGCATTCCTCTTTCTTCTATCATTCGGTGAAAATCTACAACTGGTCAATTAACCAATCGCATATCGAATTTCTTCCAACTCCAAAACCATGGCGGCGAACAATTCTATGATCATTCGATCACTCTCAAAACGATTACAACAACAACCATCGTTAATCACACGGCTCTCTCTTTCTACGGCAACGGCGGCGGCAAAAGAATCTTCATTGACTGCAGTAGTCGACGGATATTGCCGCAAAGAGGAATCCAAGAATAAGAAGAAAAAGGAGAGCAAGCAAGAGATGGAGAAGAAGAACAACAATGAAGGAAAAGAAGAAGAGTACAAGCCGCTTTACCGGCGGCTCTCAGCATTGGGCGGCGCGCCGGAGGGAAGCGTCGCGCGAGCTCTGAACAAGTGGGCCCGAGAAGGGCGTATCGTTCGAGTGCCTGATCTTGTCCGCTACGTCAAAGATCTCCGGAAGTATCGGCGATACAAGCACGCCCTTGAGGTATATCAAAATAGTTTTAGGTTTTTATTTCTAGTTTTCTTTTTTAAATTTTGAGAGAAGCGGAAAAGGAATTCTTGAAATTTGAGCAGCAGTACAATGCTTGCCTGAAATGTGAGATTTTGGTACGTTGCAGTTAGGCATTTTACTAGAATGTGAAGAGGGTCCTTTAACACCATAGAGCTACAAGTGGACAAAACTATTCTTGCAAAAGGTTTACATCATACTTTGGAAGGGTGAGATGAAGAATGCTCGATTGTAGAATGACATGTGCAGTATGGATTGACTTGGTGATGTCTGAAGTCAGATAGTGATACTTCATATGTGAGGGGATCTTCGCATGAGCACACTTTGAATAGCCTCTTCAAATATAAGGTGCCCATTAACATGACACTTTGACATTTGCATAGCACACTTGTAGCGGATAGCAAGGAAGTTCCACTTAATTCAGGTAATCTGCCTTCAAGAGGCACAAGAGATATGTAAGGCATTATGAACGAAGATATTGCAATGTTAGGCAACTAATTGTTTAAGCGTGTAAAGTGAACCAAGTGATTGGTGCTTTAAGACTGTGAAGGGAAATTGTGAACCACATGATTAATGTTTTACGTTTAGCACATTCACAAGCATCAGATGTTTCAGGCCTTTTAGTTTGATGAAATCCGTATGCTTACACTTTCTCTCTCAACTATGAATGTTCCAGCTGAACTAATAAAGAGAAAATTCATTTTTTAGCTTGATTTTAGAGTTCTCGTGTTAGCAATCATTCTTGTCACTGGTTCACCGTGTACTGTTAATTTAACCTTTGTGTCTTCTGATTACAGATACTGGACTGGATGGTAAAAACGAGAGGTATGAACTTGTCTCTCAGCAACCATGCAATTCGCATAGATCTTATTGCAAAGGTCAAAGGTGTGGACTCAGCGGAGAATTATTTTAACAGCCTCCCAGAGACGGCAAAGAAAGCTCCAACATATGGAGCTCTTCTGAACTGTTATTGCCAAGAGAAGTTGCTAGATAAGGCCCTTTCCTTGTATAGAGAGATGGTGAGCATGAATTTGGGTTCCAACACTTTGGTTCACAACAATCTAATGTCTCTATACATGAAGCTAGACCAGCCTGAGAAGGTAGCAGTACAGTTTCAGAGCATGAAGGCTAAGAGCATAGCTGCAGATAACCTGACATATTGCATTTTGATGAATAGTTATAGTGCACTGAAAGACATTGACTCGGTCGAGAGAGTTGTACAAGAATTAGAAGAGGGAGATGAAGTTGTCATAAATTGGTCAGTGTACAGTACTTTGGCTGCCATTTACAATTCAGCAGGCCTCTTTCAGAAATCTGAGTCAGCTCTGAAGAAGCTTGAGAATCTTATAGACAGCCGTGACAGGGAGCCATTCCATTTTCTTTTGACTTTATATGCTAGCACTGGTAATCTATCTGAGGTCAATAGGGTATGGAAATCCCTGAAGACCATCCTTCCAAAGCCCACCAATATGAGCTATCTCACTATGCTTCAGGCTCTTAACAAGTTAGATGATATTGAGGGCATGAAGAATTTATTTAAAGAGTGGAGTTCTCTTTATCTGACGTATGATGTCAAGTTATTGAACTTGATGGTAGGTGCCTATCTAAGGAAAGATATGCTTGGAGAGGCCCAATTTCTTAAGGAAGCTGCCAGTGAAAAGGGTGTACTATTTGACTTCAGGACATCAGAGTTATTTATGGATCACCATTTGAAGAAGCATGAACTTGCTTTGGCTTTCAAGTGTTTGAAGAGTGCAGTTTCTGCTTTGAAAGACGATGAATGGAAGTTAGACAATCAGAAGATAGACATGTTCCTGAAGTTCTTTGAGAGAGCAAGAGATGTGGAGGGAGCAGAGGAATTTTGCAATATTTTAAGGAAGCTGAACTGTCTTGACTCACAAGTTTATGAATCGCTGCTGCGCACATATTTGGCAGCTGGAAGGACTCAACCTTCACTTATGGAAAGAATGAAAAAAGATAATATCGAAGTGAGTTCAAAAACAAAGACACTGCTGAGAAGGGTTTGCTTGAGTGTCTAAGCTCTAAGCATTTTACTTTTGCGTGAAGAACTTCTTGCTTGAAGAGAGAACTCAAGGTGGTAAGTTAGTGTTAAGTTCTATCTGCAGCCAATATTTATTGTTGTTCATGAAAGGTACTTCTACAAAATTTGCTATCGTAAGCATAATGATGGATATAGTTGAATGAAGCAAGAAAGCCTCATATGAGTTTTCTGGGAAATGAAACAATTTTCGGAATATGGCACATAACAGACCAGAATGTGGATCCATATCATTCATAATGGTCCAGTCTCATTTGAAGCTGAGGTATTGTTGTTTCTACAGATCAACGGGAATTTGAGTGCAGATCATGTATGCTTGTTTGCTCATTCCTATCTAGAATGAGGCATTGTCCTGGGGGAACTTGATTGTAAATTGTTGAGTTTACTTCTGAAATACAACAATCTTTTGAGATTCGAGTTCTATGACTACTGATACATAGGTCTTTGGGAAGTTGTCTTTCTGCAGCCATGGGTGTAGGACTTAGTATGTTCTTAGAACTGAAGAATTGTTTTATTTTGGGTTTTTGACTTATTAAAATTTAGTGTCACCTAGCTAAGTCTGAGAGAAGTTCTTTTTTTCTTGTATACTGTTGTTCACCTTACGTGTTTGAACTTTTGTTGCGTTACTTAAGACAGTGAAGAACCACATGAGCCAAGAATGATTTCCAAACTGGACTATATTTACTAACCACATTCATCAACATAACACTGGTTTCTAAATTTTCGTGTATCGATGAACGCACATGAGCAAGCCTGGTCATCAATCGACAGAGTTTTTCGTCCTTCCTGCCACTGCAGTCAACTTGCTTCATGAGCCAAAAGATTGTTGATGCATAAAGTGAAAGAACTCCACGGTAGCTCCCAACAAAGTGAATTGCTTTGCAGTTGTCCATCTTGCTAGCCATATTGCTTGCAAAGCATCAAAGCGACTGTACCAAGTCTCCGAGTTTCTCAACTTCACTACAAAATTCTGTAAAATAGCATGAACCTGATTGTCCAGACAGGAACTCATTTGAAGAATGCATCTTCAAGCAAGACAAGAACTTTAATCCTGTATAAGTGTGGAGCTGAAGCATTTTGCTATAGCAGTCCCTTCTCTTTGAAGTTTGTAAGATTCCAAGGTCTTCCGCATGCTATCACCCAAGAGCTTGAAGGTTTTTCAGTATGTCAGTATGTTCTTTGCTGTGTAATTGTTTGTCATTCAAGTATGATATCATGTAAGCTAAGCTGAGTTCTTCCTTGAGAATAGCTTCAGCATCACACGGGAAAAGTCTATCTCCTCCAAGCCGGCATCTATATAAAGAAATGACTTCTTCAACAGTGAGCTTCTGGATTTTGATGTTTGGAGATAGATTGTTCTTTTTGGCATGGCAGCTTATCAGATGAATAATCATTGTCAAGGATCAGGTTTGTGTAGCGGAACGTTGAGGCGATCTTGCTCTTCTCAGCAGCAAGGAACATGTGTTGTGCACTTTTTGGGAGTGATTTTGAAAAGAATCTTTTTTGAAACAAAAATATTTTAAAAATTTTAAAAATAAATTTTATTTTTATATTAAAAAATAATAATAATAAAATTTTATGATGTAGAATTTTTTTATATTTTTAAAATTTTTTTAAAAATTATGTAAAAAAGTGATTAAAAATATGAAATAAAAAATAAAATAAAATAAATTGAAAAGTTTAACCAAACGGCACCTTATTACCAAAAGTTCAACCGATTACACTAGTATTGGTCCTATCCCAAGTAAGTTATTGATTACATCTTTATCATCAAAATCGTATTTAACAATTATTAAAATGCCTCGTGATATTGAATTTCTTCATGAGCAAATGCATGCATGCCATATGCATGATGAAGGAAGATTGACAAACCAATGCTCAGGAGAAACCCTATGACCAAGGATGGAACCGATCCACCCATATCGTGCTTCTAGTCCAGTGCCCACGTTCTTTATGCAACTCCTTACTACTCCAATGACCTTTTGATTTCCAAAGCAACCTGAAGAAGATATAATTAGCTCTGAAGTTGTTCTCCAATTCACTTTGCTATACTATTATCTTCGTTTTGTCCATGCTTATCATAGGTTAAAAGTATAAAGAACAGTATATGCTCGATTTCTGCCATTTATAACATGTTTCATGCTAGATTTTATTATAGGAAAAAAGGGCCATTGTTGTACTAGGTTATTTTTTACCTACCAACATGACGTGAAGAGGATAAAGCTTGATTCTATACATTAGATCTCCCATCATGCTAGTGGCGATGGAGAACCCTCTCTTGGAGCCAATCATGCTAGTGTCCTAGCTTCCCTACTGTTGTATTCCCTACTGCTCAGGTTCTTGGCCATAATACTGTTGTAATATGAGAGAAAGGCAAGGTTAATGGAAGATGGCTCGCATATCTGCAGCTGACACCACCCCTCTATATATTGAGAACATTCATGATAATTTCCTACTTTTTTAACAGATACATACATTATCGATTTGCGATGCTGTCAAACGCGATGCGGTTGTCAAATACCATTTTATGAATGGCAACTTTAGCTGATGAAGCTTCTTCTTGTGCTTAAAAATATAGGTTAACCTGGGGAGCTATGAAACTGGTTGAAGTTTTCTTCTGAATCAAGTAGGCCAACCAGTTATATGAAGTTATTTCTAGTGTTAGTCTCTTTTGTAACTTTCACCTGAATCCAGTAGTGATGGTTTGCTGCTCGAGTCGATGAAATGAGATTGTCATAATTTTGACACAAGTATTGATTTGCATGTGAACCAAGCAACTCGAATAAAATAGAACATATCTGAATTCTTCCTTGTTAAAGATTACTGAAGAGCTTTGTTTAAAATATGAAGATTTTGTAATTCAAGAGCCTTTCGAGCAGAATACTAAATGAGTGCAGTCACAGTCGCATAAGAACGATAGTAGCAAGGATTACTAGGTTCATTTACTATGTGAGCACGGCTTATTCGCATTCGGTCATGCTGATTTTTTATTCAAGAATCATAAATCTCGATCCATGCTCGCAGCTGCTACTCAGAAGTTTTTCTGTGCAGCATTGCTTCGACAGATTCTTGCTAGACAGTCCTTTGAGATATTCAATAATAAAATATCTCAAAACAAAATGAGTCAAAATAAAATAATAATATTTTTTGTTATAGAAAATTTTCATTTTTTTAAGGTAAATAAAGATTAACTGCAAAACAAATTGTAAACTACCGACTATTTTACTTACTATAAACACCTTCAAAGACGAAATAATACTATAACATAGAATGTAGTAGAACATACCCTTAACACGAGCAAACCTTTTAGAAATGCTATTGTTTGGAGTCGAATGAAACTGCCTATTGTGAGCACTACCTAGAGACGATCGATTGGTGTGAAAGCAACAGCCTTGGTCTTGGAAACAAAATAACCAACGAAAACAGAGATACACAAGGCAATAACAGACATGATCAATGAGAAGGCTGAGACAGCATCCCAGGAGCCTTTTGGCGCCACCCAGGAAGTTGATAGTCCAGGAGATATGATATCAAGCGGCAGCCAGTCACAGTTAACAGAATAGTGTTGAGACCCGCTCCACATGTTGCCATCAACAGGATACCAGAATGCTACAGCTATTTTGCTCGTCTGACCAATAGTAAATTGAACATCCTGAAGAGGAGATACAATTAAGTTATAAAGTTTGTCAATGATATTCTGAACAGTTCATTCAACACAAAATACAATGATTAACGACTGAATAGTGATTGGTGCTCACTTGTTGAGAAAGATCCATTGTCCTCAAGGGTCTTGAAAATTCAAAAAAGTACATGCCCTTTTCACCACCTTTTCCATAGGGGCTATCATCTTCTACAAAACCTAAAGGTACACACGTTTGATAGAGCAGAAAAAACAAGTTTCATACAGTTAATTGTAAATAAGCTTTCAGCAATGTTAACAGCTATAAATTTCACATATAACAGGTGCCACATCTTGCTCTATGCTCTATAATGAATAAGAATCCTATAACTAATGATTACATCTTCATGGTATTAAAGATAATGCGCACTTAACTTTCAGCAAAGCAGCTGGTTTTACAGAAACGAATTCCACTACAATGTTGGTTTTTTATTCGCCAAAGGCCTATAAAAATTTCGTATATACTCACAAAAATGTACTATTTTCCCTTAGATTCTTCAAATGCCTGGCACGTAGTGATACGTGTAGTTAGCAATAACCAGTGTCAGTTCTGCCATATATCTGACCTAAGGTGTTCAAATCCTATTCAGCATCAACCTGAAACTCTTTGGAGCTTGCTAAGTATTATGCTAATATTTTCACTTGATTATTCTATGTGAAAATGAAACAATGTAAAATTTGCTTACTGTTGTAATTCATACAGCCTATATTTACCTGAGTGAAAGCCTAGTGAACTGTGCCACCAAGCACCATGCCAATCGTTTAGAGCATGTGAAGTATTCCCTGAAAATATAAAGGTTTCGAAAGAAAATAGAACATCACTTTCAGTTTCAGCATGCAGATCAAGAGAACTGTAAATCCATTTCAGATTATGGAAGCAAATTGGATAAAGCACAAGGATAAGCCTGCAAAATGACAATCCTTATAGTAACTGTAATTAATGATAAACGTGCAGGACAGATAGCCCTACCATCACCTAACTTTAAGCACCACGCCAATACAATTAAAACATGCAAGTGAAGGGAAAAGGCCTCTCATCTCACATGATAATTAATACTACGATGTACCTGCTGAACTAATAGTCTTTCTTCACAGAGAGAGGACAAAATAGCATGCAGCATATTGATATTCAATCAATGGTTGTTTTACCAAGAATGCACACATTTATAGTTGCCCAATCAACTGATAGGTACAGTATTCCAGAATAGCATTGAATTAATTCTCCTCTTTTTCTCTTTTCTAAAAAACCAACTTTCTAATGGAGAAGTTATCATGTACATAATTAGATATCTCGCATGCAAAAAGTTGATTTTAACTACCAGTTAAGTTTCAGCTAGAGCACATAGGTTCCTAAGCAGAATCGAGAGCAGAATAACGAATTCCACCTGACTAAAACTAAGATTTCGATGATAGACATGAAACCCGATAAACAAACAAGTGTGAATTCGATTATTTCAACATGTAGGACATAAACACGAACATGGAGTAAACACTAAAATGTCATTTAAAAAAAGGACACGACAAAGTAAGCAAGACAAGCACATGATGGCTTTCAAATCATCAATCCTTTATAAATGTTCAGTCCAGATATAGATTACCCAGACGCACAACCATTATTCTCTAAGTTCTACATCAAGCAAAAGGAACAGAATACCTACAGGAAAATGAAACTGAAGTATTCTTGTAATTATGAAATTGTACCTGAAGGAGTCTTCCCGTCCAAATACCGGCAGTGAGGGTTCCATGCATATAAATCAACTAAGTGACCAAACCTAACCCATGAATACATAGTTCAAGAGAAGAGAGAGGACTGCTAAATAGCCAACAAATTTATAAATTCCTAAATTTGCATGATTAAAAAAAAACCTGCAATTCACCTGTCCGCTCCAGTTCCTTCTGCATTATCTACTGGATTCCCACCATATAATCTCCCTGGAATAGCAGTTTTTCCAATAGAAAAGTGCATTATGTCCACTTCATGGCCCTGACAAGTTTTGTTAGTGCATGCACCAGGCATATCCTTACATCCTCCCATCTGATAAAATGGAGTTTCATGTTTTAAAATCCATTAGATATAGTAAAGTGATACAAGGAGAACAGAGCTTTAATTATCTAATAAGAAACAAATTGCCATTATTCATTGGTCCATCTAACAAAGTAAAGATTGCGCCATAAAATCATGAACTTACATCATTATAAGTAGCATTCTCACCAACTTGAAACATGAGAGCAACAGAAGGACATTTCGTACTTTCACTGTTTGCAAAGTTCAAGAATGTGGAAAAAATCAATATGCTTTTCAGAAAAGAAAATTACTAAGAACAGTGATTGTCGGACAAATGAAAGCAGAGCCAAGCGCCCATTGATAGGGTTATAGGGCGTCCCCTCGAGGTTTTAAATCCCAATAATGCCAATTGCTGAATTACTCATATGAAGTTTATCAAAGCTAGACATCAAACATAATAAGGATTCTAAAATTTAAAAATGAAAAGTATATTGTACTTTCAAATTTTTTTATAGTATTTTTTAAATACTCCAAAAATTTATTTGGAAACGTGAAAGATTTTTTGAAATGAAAAGCAGTGCCACAAAAACTGCCAAACACTCCTTAAACTGCCTACATAATAATCATAGCATATCCATACTCTCCGAATTCCTTCGGGAAACCTGGTCAGTTTGTATAAGGTACTTAATGGGATAAGAAAAAATTTCTCAAAGGTCACAACATCTCTTTAATATAACAGGATTAAAACGTATTAGACCAATGAAAAACTTGAGATCATATTTTGACAACATAGAATACACTAGCAATTAAAGCGGAATATTATAGATGTTAATTTCATTATGCATGGGCATGATTTGTGAATTAACAATAATGTGTTAAACTAAATTAAAAGACTTCAAAACTTGGCTGAAAATTGAAAGTAAATAAAATAGCACTTTCGAGTGGAAAGCCTGAAGTATGCTTTACATCAGATATGAACAAGCAATCTCGATTAACGTACCAATCAAAAGGAAATTTAGGGAATTCGAATTACTTACCCTTTAGTGTATGCGTAGTCCCCACCCACTTGAAGCATGAAAAAGATGTTCAGACCATCATGCAATGACTACAAGGTTCAACAATAATGATACCATCAATTGTGTAGTTAGTCAAGTAGGCAACAGAGACCTGTTGTCCTGTTCATTGACCGCCAAGAAATTTCACACATTATATTAAGGAGATGCTGTTTGCTATCAAAAAGAATTATGATATCTGAAAGATAATTTGAAGATTTGTTAACACCTTTAATTGGATAACTTTCAACACACTAAGCAGTTGGCAAGGTAGTTTTTTTTAGCTTAAAACAGCCAAGATTTGACTTACAAAAAGTTTAACCAGAGGTGTACGGTAATTAAACTCAATATTAGCATGATAGAGTGATAATTTGACTATTAGAACGCAGGAAAGTTCAACATGATGATTGTAAATATAACTTACCGAGAGCAAACATCCTTTTAACATGCGTTTTCGTTTTTTTCCAAGAAAATACAGTAATTAGCATCGTTAGCATAGTTTGTAAATAAGTAACCCTAACGCCTATAATGTTAGGAAGATAAGCTTTTACCTAGTAAATTACTCAATTCTAATACTGAGTGGATCTGTTTTAAGTCAAATGACCGTGAATACAAACTAGCATGACCGCTTAGAACTCCATCATAGCAAGCGCAATTATTTCCAGCTAGTTAATACTATTAACAAAACTACCTAACCATATTTACAGTTTCACTATAAAAAAAACATTGTAGACAAGGAATCGAAACCACGAGAAGAAGCCAAACAGAATAAAGAGCAACTCACCTTCACGGTCATCTTCCCGCCAGGGTAAGCCTTATCTTCATCAAAATCAAGAGCAGGTAGCAAAGAGAAATCCAACCCATCGATCTCTCCCCACTCGTTATCCTTTCCATCGACGTTGACGAGACCGGGTCGGTACTCGGCGGTGATGCGGGCACCAGAACTACTGCAGCTTCCTTCCGAAGAACCTTCGTGGCCGTGATGCTCGTGCGCCGCCGTGGAGAGAAGGAGAAGAGATAGAATGAAGATTCGCAGATGAAACATTTGAGAAAAGACGAAGAAGAAAGATTGAAATGGGAAATGCTCCAGAGAACAGAAGAGAAGAGCAAGCCGGCATGGAGTGGCGGGCGATGGCGAAGACCAAGCTCGTCATTTTAAAATAAAGGTGATTTTATTTTGCGAGCTAGATGCTCTAAGATTTTGATCTATGATTAAAGGTCCCGTGTATCTTGTTTTGAGATACTTGAGAGCATTATATAAATCAGAAAAACGTATATATTAGCTAAATTAGATTCTAGTAGCTCTTTTTTACAAAGTTACGAAGACGGCAAATTTTTCTTCCACAGCTAGACGTGTTCCAGATCTTTGAAAACTTTTTAGAGAGCTTTTGGGAGAGCGTTTAAAACGCTACTTTTTTTTTTTTATATTTTTATATTTTTTAATATATATTTTATAAATATATATAATTTATTTAAAAATTTAAAAAATTAAAAAAATAGAGCTCATTTTTTAAAAAAAATTAAAAATACTTTTTATTTTAAAAAAATTTTATTTTATAAGTACTTCCAAACGTTCTTTTAAACAGACTTCGCAGACAGAAAATAAGAAAAATTGAATTATAAATTAAATTTATAAAATAAATATATAAAAATTATTAAAAATAATCTTTTTTTGCAGAGTTTTATTTTGCCAAGCTTTAAAATATAAAAATAAGTTACCGTAAAATAAAAATGCTCTTAATCAAAAGCACTAGAAACCACTATATTTTTAACATATCGATAAGAGTTAGAGCGTGTTTTATTATTAGTAATAATTAGAAGTTAATTTTAAAAAAAATTCGAAAATGATCTTATAAAAAAATTAAAATTTATTCAGAAATGAAATTTTTTGCTAAAAAATTACTTGTAGTGTAATTTACTAATTTACCACTTTATAAAAAGAGAGCGTTAACAAAAGAGTACTAGTACGACACTAAAGTAAGCAGTACAATATCAGCGATCTTGGCTATACCGGACTGGAGACATCATGGAGACCCGTGGATTTTAATGCATTCAATATTTTATAAGTGCTGCAATACATGCTAAGCTTTGTTTGGTCTTTTTAATTAGATATTTGACATTGCTTATTTTATTTATTATTTTTATTAATTTTATTAAAAATTTTAGAAAATATAAAAAAATTTTATCATGAAATTTTTATTATTTTAATTAAAACAAAAAAATTTTTGAAATATTTTTTATAAATTTTTTTGCAGAAGTACTTTCAAATATCTTTAAATCTGTTGAAACTTTTTTTTTAAAGAAAAAGTTTGATAGCTGTTCTAAAATTCTAACGGGCGGAGTACTTGTTAGATTTGTCAAAGAAACTATCGTACGTGTTTTACAAAAAAGAAAACTTTATCGTACATGATTTAGTTTAATCTTTCTTTTTTATTGTACTAGGGGTATGTTTGGATGAGTTAGAGTTACAAGGATAAAAAATATAAATTAGGAAGTAACCAACGCTGCCTTATAGTATTATTTTTTATTTTAAAAAGATTTTTAATAAAGTTTTCATAGTAATTAAAAAGTTTTTTTAATTTAGAAAATATAAATAAATTATATATTATATAATTTGTACATAATTTTTATTTATTCAATAAATAAATCAAATTTACTTATAATAAATTTAAAATAAGTTTAATTTAAAAATTTTTTCATTTAGCCCTCCCACGTCTGAAGATTTTCAATTGGAGCTTGTTTGGCTGAGTGTTTCGCCAACGGTATTTTTAAATTTTTTAATTTATATTTTTTAATATATATTTTATGAGTATTTAGAAAATTTATCTAAAAATTTAGAAAATATAAAAAAGTTTTACGTAATGAGATCTTTGTATTTCATATTTTTATTATTTTTTAGAAATTAAAAAAATAGAGCTTATTTATCAAAAAATAAAAATATCTATCATTTTAGAAAAATTTTATTTCATAAACAATTCTAAACGTCCCCGTCTCCAAAGATAAAGATATTTTTAGTCGACTTGAAAAATAAATTTTATTTTTTCTCACAAAATTGATAAAAAGAATTAATAATAAAATTTTATGAATTCATTTTTTTATATTTTTTAATTTTAAATAATTTATACAAAATATTTATTAAAAAATAAATTATTAAAATGAAATAAAATGCACTCAAACACACTTTAAGTTTCTTTTAATTCACCTTTGAAATAGCTAAGAGCTTATTTATCTATACTTCAAATTTATTTTTTTAAATTTAATTTTGATTTATATAAAACAAACACAAAATAATATTTTTTATTAGAAATTCGTTTCAAATTTTAAAAATTGAAACTAAAAATTTGACTTTCAAACTCATTTTTAATATAAAGCAAATACAAAATTTTACTTTTATCAAATTTATTTTTAATTTTAAACTTTATTTTTAAACTTATCTAAAAGTTGAGTTAATATCAAATAAACACGTCTTAAAAAGGAAGAGAGTTTTTTACGTAGTATAATGTAAGTTACCAAAAACAAATTTAATTGGACTAACATGTCCCGAAATGATCAATATTTTTTTGGATTATTAGATAAACTAGTAGTGTTAATTCCACTTCAATCTAATAAATAGGAAATTTTACCTGTTCATCAAAAGAAAAAACGTGAAATCACATTCACAATTAACGCCTTGTTTGGATGTGCATTTATCCCTATTTTTATAATTATTTTTCAAAAAGAAATTATAATATTTTAATTTTAAAAAATTTAAAAATACATGTAAGTACAATTTTATTACACCTATAGTAATTTTATTTTAGCTAAAGAAAAAACAAAATTTTTTTTCTAAAAAATTTATAAATTATCTTCGAAAGCTCTATTTTTATTAAGAATCCTAAAAGCTCCTAACAATATCTAAACGCATAGACCCCATATTTGGGAGTGCTTATGAAATAAAATTTTTCTTAAATAAAAGATATTTATGTTTTTTTTAAAAACGAGTTTTATTTTTTTGCTTTAAAAAGATAATAAAAATATGCAATAAAAATTTTACTATGTAGAATTTTTCTACACTTTCTAAATTTTTAAATAAATTTTTTATATACTTATAAAATATATATTAAAAAATATGAGATGGAAAATTAAAAAGCTGTTTTTTCTAAACGCAATGCTAAACAGTCAAATTTGAACCTTTATCTATCAGAATTATAACATAGTCTCTTTCTAATATATCTTTTGTTATTTGTTAGGTCTAGTCTCTAATTTTGTTTAAATAACCAATTTATGGGTTTTCTAAATTACATCTTGAAAAATTAACCTAAACTTTAATTTAAAATTATGTTAGCCTTTAAAAATAAAGAAAAATTATTTTAAAATAAAAACTTACCCTTACAAAGACACCCGGTGATATTATCACAATATAGCAGGCCGAATAACTGTTTCCTGGAAAAAGGCCGGCCCAGGTAAGTAGTTCCGGGTTACCAGGCCGGGTCTCCCGGCCCACTGTAGCCTGCCATGCAATGTTTCTGTTAACAGGAAAATAAGAGAAGCATATACAATATACTGATACCAAGATCTCTTCTACAAACTTATAAAAACACTCGGAGTGCTTATGAAATAAAACTTTTCTGAAATGAAAGGTATTTTTGTCTTTTTTGAAAAATGAGCTTTATTTTTTTTACTTTCAAAAAAATAATAAAAATATATAATAAAAAGATCTCAGTAAAATTTTTCTACACTTTTTAAATTTTTAAATAAATTTTTTATATAGTTATAAAATATGTATTGGAAAACATAAAATAGAAAAAAGTTGATAAGCAGCTTACCATAAGCAGTGCCAAACAGCCCCTCCATATGGCACCTATTCTCAGCATGATAAACTACAACATGAAACTGAGGATAAGAACTCAACAGGCCACTTATTCTAAAATTACTATTTACAAAAACATCTAAAACACAAAATCTTCTACTACAATGATGGCTTAAAAAAACTTTTCCTAATTTAATGACCGCCACCTCCCGGCCCTGCTAATGTCAGAACAACACCTTGCAGGTCGTTATTAGGCTTTATAGAGTTGCTTTTGGCTGCCCCCACTGAAGAAGAATGTTGCAAGTGATGGCCGCACTCAGGAGTACCCATGAATGACGTCGGTCGCAGCAATGGTCTGAAATGAGTTGGAATAGCGTTTACTGGAGCTGAGCATTGATGAGAAGCCACAGGGTTTCCAATAGACAAGGGCTGGCAATGCATTGGGGGCCGAGGAGCTGCAGTAATTGGCACCTGATGGTAGTAACATATTTAGACTTAGGAGTGGTAAAAGTAAAGATGTGATACTTGAGATGTTAGTTATTCAATCTAGCAAGATGCGTTGACATTGAGCCATTGAACTTACAGGAGCAAATAGGACTCCCCGGAGTATTTGACCTTTGACATTAGCAGTCATGAGATATCCTGAGTCAAAAGCTCCATCCACGGTGCCACGAACTTCAGCACCAATCTACATGAGACATATGACAGTTGGAAAGTTGAAAGATCATCAGAATGCTGTCAAGAAAATTATCAAAGGAATTTGTAACTCAAAAGAAGTACATACCAATGGGGGAACAAGAGGTCTCAGCTGTGGTTTCTGTTCTGCTCCAAAGATCGGCATCTCTTTCCCTCGGGTTGGAACAGCACAGACAAAGTGCTCTGTCTTCGGAAGGCGGGGAGACTCTGCAAAATGCACATCCTGAGTACACTTGTGCGTCCCATTTGCTTGTTCTCTCAGTGGATGCAACTTAAAATGAGTGAACGGATGGGAAGGCAAGGCAGAATCACTTGGAGATGACAGTTTCTGAGCTGTGTTCTGCTCGTGATCAGATAGTGATGGAGAAGAATGTTGCGAAATTGATAGAGTATGTTCTTCCTGTTCCCACTCTACATTCCATACTTCAGTATCATTTATTTTCCTCTTTTTTACGTTCAAACTATCTGGAAAAAATACAGAAAGGCATAAGAAGAATTGTCTATTGCATTTTGTATAAGTCAGTCAGTCAGTCAACCAACCTAAACTTCCAAAAAGGGTATTTCTGGGCTCTGGTTCAACTTCAATAGGTCTCTGCAGGGATTCACCTTTCTTCATGGCAATGCCTTTTTGCTAAAATTTTGCAACAGAAAGGTTCAGAGTCAACCACAACATGGTTCCTTTTGGTAATCAGATGGGGAAGCTAATGATGTTTGCTTACCAAGATTTCTGCTCCTTTAGAAGGTTTTCGTTTTTCCCGGCTCCAGTGTTTACCAAATATCTTGCACATAGAAACATTGTAACGTCCATTAGGATGCTCAGATCCCAATTGAAGAATGAGCAGCTCATTGAGAGGGCGTTCATCTTCTCCGCATCTACCAAAGATCCAATACCTTAAACTTGAGTTCTCCATGAAGACAAAGCCAGAGTACGCAGCAGAAGGCTAATAATGGTTACTCACCCTCCAAATATCATGATGTCGCCATCAGTCGCAACAGCAGTATGAGAGAATCTGCCTTGAGGTCTCTGGCCACCTACGTCAAGCTGAGTCCAGGTGCATGTATTTACATCAAGAACCCAGACATCACTGTAGTAGTGTTTATCACCAACACCTCCTAGGATATAAATCTGCATGACTCCATAAAGGTAAGATAAGAAACATTCCACTAAAATTTTCACAGAAAATGCATCAAACTAAAGAGTGTCGCCAGGAACATATAAGGTGAGTGTGTACATGCCTTGTTCCCAGTACTTGCAGCTGCATGACCCGCTCTAACCCCTGGTGTTGATCCTTGGAGTGCTAACTGCAAATTGTTGCTTAGCATGAGTATTTTGACATAATTTCATCTTCTGGGAGTTCCAATTTAACAATGAAAGCATGCCAAAGATACAACTACAAAACAACAAAAGGTTAGGATTTTGTACCCTTGACCAAGTCATGTTATCCACATCCAGCACATCTACTTCACCGTGATAATGGTCACCACAATCTCCACCGTAGACATAAAGCTTGTTCCCAATGGCAACAGCTGTGTGGCTATCGCGAGGAGCAGGAAGATCACCCTTCACATCTGGCGAAGCCCAAGTCATGCTGTTGAGGTCGAGCACATGAACATCATTCAAGTAATTCGAATCCCCTTCTCCACTACCACCAAATATGACCAACTTGTTCTCGCCAATGACAGTGGCGGTGTGACTTTCTCTAGGTATGGGTGTGATTCCTTTGCAATTAGGCCTGCTCCATTCTTTTGTCCTCAAATTTAATACATGAAGGTCGTTTACTTTCTTCGTACCATTTGTTCCACCAAATATGTACATCTTCTCACCAACAAGGACGGAGCTATGGCTATCTCTGGTACCAGGTTTTAGGCCATTGGTAGAAAGGGAGCTCCAGGTCATGGTTTCCAGACTGAGAGTTAAAACATCACTAAAACGCAAGCCGCCGCAGCAGCCCTGCAAAATGCAGCAGAGTAACATGAGGCATCCTGTGCATAACAAAGATAAACTTTATTCCTAAAAAAAACTCAAAAAATACTGAACCAAGAATATTCAAGATCGCCGATACTGCAGCTGCGGATATTCAAGAACATTAAACAGTGGGCGCTGTAATTATTTATAGGACCAAAGAATTATCACCAAACACCTTAACAAAATGATTGTACTTCTAAGAATCGTCCATGTTAACTATAAACTCTGCTACATATTTGCTACTACACAAATAAATTTTAGTATTTCCCATTAAACTAAAAGCAATCTTAAAACATGTCCTCATGTCAGAAAGATAAGTTTGCTCCATAAGCCGGATCATAATCAAAGAGACCAAGGCATTAGCCTTTATTACAGCGCCCCTTTATTAAAAGTAAAGAACGAGAGAAACATAAGAGACATAACAAAGTCAAAATTCACACGGACGATATGAAATCTACCCAGTCTAAAACTCATGAAGAGTTCAAGAAGCTGAGAAAGGAAAAAAGAAATGAAAACAACATTCAAACTTACCCCAAAAACATAAACAACTCCATCACTGAAGCAAGCTGAGTGCCCCCACCTCTCTGAAGGATTAAATCCCATTACCTTTGGATAAAGCCACATAGCTTTCCTCTTCTTCGACTCTTCCATACCCGATGAACCCATTTCTTTTGCAAACTCTCAGAAATCAGAAAGATTAAAAGGGGGGAAAAAAAAAAGAAAACCCAAGTTTTCTTTTCTTTCTTCTAGAGATTATCAGAGAAGATATTGATGACAGAGACAGGAAGAGTCAAGAGTAGAAGAAAATGAGGATAGCGGTAGAGAGGAACCGACGGAGCAAATCAGACGTCAGTGTCTATCTGACGGACATGAAAAAGATGGCTGCTTTCATGTCTCCATCACTATGCCAACCAACATAAAAACAGATGCTCTTGAGAGTGACACTGCTATCAAACAACTACTACGATGATATAAACACAAGTCTGTCGCTAGTCATGTTATGAAGATTGCTAATAAATGAACTGAATGAATTCACTCGCTCCATGTTATAGTAGTAGTTAGTAATGTAGAGTAGAGTATTATTTCGAAGGAGATGTAGCAACTCTTCTTTTCTTTATTGATGTTTTCCGGTATTTTTGTTTTCATGGCGTTTTATTAAATTTGTCTAACTGAAAATGATGGGGAGATGGGGACATTGGGAAGTTGAGAAACATATAATTTTTGCAAATTCAAACACCCTAAACTTAAGACATCTGATATTGGTAATTTTCCCGAGTTATATTTCTTATCTACAGAAAACAACACAAAAAGTTTAAACGATTTGGGGACAGTTTGGCAAAGCGAGGAAAACTACCAAAAACAGTAGATAGGGAGCGAGTTTGAGAAACAATCCTGTGCAAACTTTACCTGCGTTCTCCTAATTTATTCTGCCTTTTACTTGGCTCTATCCAACATCTGTCTTTTATCTATTCCACGCATCGAAGTTTGTGATTGTGGCTTTTGGAGAGGGTCTTGTGTTTGCTTTGGTTTGGTTTGAGTTTCGTTGGGATTGATAGATTGAGACCGAGTCCAAGAAAAGTTGTTTTTTATCTCTTGCTTTCCTTTCTGTTCTGTTCACAATGCGTCACGTTAATCAAGACCACAAAAAGATGCTTTGAATTGATATCGATCTAGGGATCTTCTCTCTTCTCAAGGCAAGCTAGCTAGCATTGGGTTTTTAAACACTAATAAACTAGCTCTTTTTTTAAGCTGCCGTAGACGTTGGGTAGTGAGAAGTTTAGTTGTTTGCTTGTTTATTGATTTTTCCTCGAGGGCAAAAGAAATTTTTTATAAGCATCTGCAGGTAAACAAACTGGACAGCCATGATGTTAGCCTTCAAATTCTCGTACCTAATCAAATATTGTCAAAGAAAAGTATGCGACTGTTTATCTGAACCCAGGGAACAACGTTTGATTTGTTATAAACGCTGGACCTAAACACAGATGAAACGTTGTACTCATAAACTGTTAGTTAAATAGTTCCGCCTAAGAACACGATAAGGAAAAAATGTTTGAGAGTATTGAGTACTGAGCAGAGCATACTGCTAACATTTTGTAACAAAAAAAAAACTAGTGCCTGCATTGAAAGAACCAAAACAATCAACCTAGCCAAGCAACTGCAGCGGGTCAGATACGACGTAGACTTGCAGTAATCCTCGTTCTTTTTTCTTTTTTCTTTTTTCATTTCTCTAACTCCAACTGAAGCAAACAAACCAGAAACAAACCAATTAAAAAACACTACTAAACCATTTCCCAAGCAGCAGCAGCAAAGCCAAGGTCCAAGAAGAAGAACAACAACAAGATCTCGTGACTTGCAGCGGGGAATCTTTAACGGCGGTACGTTGTGACTACGCCGCTCACATGCCGAGTGAGCGCGTGACAAGACGATGCAGTTAAGTGAAGTGTGCGATTTTTTTGGTTTTAAAAATGAATTCTTTAAAAATAAATTTTTAGAAATAAATTATTAAAAAATAGTATTATTAAAAATAATATATATTTTTTATATTAAAAAATAAATTAAAATATCTTTTTATAATAAAAATTGAATAAAAATAATTTTTAATAAAAAAAGTAACTTTGATGCGCAAAAGAACGCACCTTAACCGTCCATGGTTATAGGTCCTACTATACACAAGCTAATTGGGAGTTTCGGTTTTGGGTCTGTCTCCAAGATATTTTCCAATATAGATTTTGTAATAAAAATTTTAAGTTTTAAAATTTTAAAATAAATTTATTACAAAAGTTTACTTATATAAACAAATAGAAAATGTTTAGAAGTTTTTATTAAAAAAATTTCAAAATAAAAAATATTTAAAGATTGTTTTTAAAATAAATCTTTATTTTTAGAAAATAATATCATTCAACCGAATAATATAATATTATAAACATAAAAAAATATAATAATAATAAATAATAATAAATTTTTACTATGTAAAATTCTTTTATATTTTTTAAATTAAAAAAAAATTTATAGAGTACTCTAAAGATTTTATTAAAATTTTTTAATTTACTTTTAATAATAAATTAAAATAATTAAAAAATATAGATAAATAATATTAAACATCACTTTATAAACTTTCTAGATGCTTTTGAGGGGACCATAAGTTTGTGAGCTGTAGGTGGTAGTGCTTTTCATCGGTCTGCGAGGAACGCATTGGAACTTGTTTAGAGCGGAGGGTTGGAAAATGAAACGGATTGAAAGGGACCACACCGGCACCGTTGTCATTTATTAAGGAAGCACAATATAACTGCTACTGAGTCCTAAATAGATTATCTCATCATTCCATAAAATTATTTCTTTGATAATTTTTTGAACATACCTATATTTTAACCTAATTAAATACTTTTTAATTAAGATAACAAAAATAAAACAATACATACATTTCGAATTTTTTTTATCTCTATTATATTCATCAAATGACTAGATAGCATCAATTTGTTGTCCGATTAAATTAAAATTTTATCAATATATTTTTAACTCATATTTTTTATATTCGACGATGAAGATTAAATTTGGCTATTGTCTCTAACTATAGTTCTCTCGACACTAGGTGATAGATTAATAGCAATGTGAGTCACATTAGCTTCCTCATAGTCCGATATTCAGAAAAGACGATCGTAGAATATTATAACTATACTTAATCGTGTGATTAGTATGCTAGAATAACGTGACTCGCGAATTTTTATACAACGAATGAGAATTTAGAACAAATTGAGTTCTGAAGGCTAACTTTTGGTGTGCAGTAATGGTGCTTCAAATCAGCTGGCTAAATTTTTTATCGACTGATCAATATATTTAGTACGCAATAGAATGATTAGTGAAAAAAAATTATGAGTAATTCACTTTGAAGAGAATTATTGAATTCAAAAGTGAGTAAATTAATTCCGCAATAAATAAAAATAAAATAAATGTATAGTTAATATACTAAAAAGTTCTATAATTAATTGACTTATTTTAGATCTAGATTGAGCTTATTACTAATGTATAGGACAGTTTCTTCAAATGTTTATATTGATTACTCTTTTTATGTTGTATTTCACTAATGGTGGTATCATAGCTAATATTTTGGTTGAAAATTCAGTTCACATAGTAACTCTTACTGATAGCTGGTGAGCAGATTAATAATAGTGTGAATTATATAAGCTTATGTATAGTATGAGCGATAATTCTGAGTAAGTTGGACTCTAATGCCATGCTTTTAGTTGTGAAAAAAAGGTACCCACAACTGTTGTACCTCTAACTAATAGTTAAATGAGTATTTTAAAGTAGCATAACTTGTCAATTTTCGCATGACAAGTTAGAATTTAGAACAAATTAGTAACTAAATGATAATTCTTAGTGTGCAACAACGGTACTCGCAATCAAATAGCTAAAATTCTAAACGATTTACATATTTATTGCATGATATGGTACTCGAATAAGAAGAAATATCATGAGCGACTCACTTTTGTAGGAGATTATTTAATTAAAATTAGTAGATTAGTCGAATATTAAATAAAGATAGTGAAAAAAGAGTTAATGTATTGAAAATTTTGTAATTTATTGGTTTAAAATTTTGAATTAAATGAAACTTTCTAATATATGGACTAAATTCTTTAAGTATTTTATTTTTATTAATTTTTTCAATATTGTATCTTCTTAATAAAACAGCTATGTATATAATAAAATGTGATACCAACGGTGGTGCAAGCGTGGAATATTACATAGTGAGTGTGCTTCACTTCTAATAAAGAGCATTAATAATTTTTTAGGTAAGAGTGAAAATATAACTCAATTATAATAGTAGATTATTTTTATACCTCTTGTGAAATTATTTTACGTAAATTACTGTATTATTATATTTCTTAATTATTATATTTTGATCACAAAGATTTTGATATTTTTGGTGCACTTGTCAGAGAACTCTGTTGTAAAATTAGTTTTGAGTTATTTCGTTCATAATAAAAGCTACCAAGCATGAGTTGATAGAAAGATGCCTTAACAATCGCGTATCGACAGCGATCGATGTTGTTGTTGGTTGTGACGGGATAGATAAGATGCAAATGATTGAGATATTGATTTTGTTGATCTGCTGATTTACAGCCGCATTAGATTGATACAAAGATGAGAAATGGAGACGGCTTTGAAGGTGAAATTGAGTTAGGAATTAGGATTCTTCTTACCGCCGGTGATCGTAGGTGGGTTTTTGTCATTCGTTGTGGAGTTTTTATTAGATGGAATGCTTGGATAAACTGTTGTTATTAGAGAAGTGTCACGGGTATAGACCAGAATAAGAGGACCAATCATGGACCCCAAGCAGTTGGTTGAAGCTCTCATTTCATTGTGATTGATATGCGCTACACGTCTACACCATGCACTAAGCCATCAGTACAACCCTTTGACAATATAACTTTTTTTTTCTACTTCAAACTCATTTTTTTTAATTTATTTCAATTTTAAATTTATTTTAAACTCAAATAAATATTTAAATTAAGTTATTTTATTCAAATTTTAATTTTAATTTTTAAACTCAACTTTAATATAAAACAAATATAAAAATTTAATTTTATAAACTCACTTAAATTCTAAATTTATTTTTTATAAATTTATTTTTTACAAAATTTTAATATCAAATAAACAAGCTCTATAAGCCACCCATCTATGACTTTGGGAGTGTTTAGAATTGCTTATGAAATTAAGTTTTTTTAAAATGGAGGATATTTTTATTTTTTTTAAAAAACGAGTTCTATTTTTTTTATTTCTAAAAAATAATAAAAAATACAATAAAAAGATCTCATTATGTAGAATTTTTCTACGCTTTCTAAATTTTTAAATAAATTTTTTAAATACTTATAAAATATATATTAAAAAATGTAAAAAAAAAAAAGTTAAAAAGTAATTTTTGAAACGTCATACCAAACACGCTCTTCAATTAATTTTGAGTCTAATAATGATGGCATTAATATAGCACCTTTTCTGTATGGAATTATTGGCTCAACCATTCGTGAAATAAGTTTGCAGTAAGTGAGCTTCGGAGGAGAGGATATTTAAGAAAGTGAGTTTAAAAATTCTTTTGCTTTATTTCTCAATATATTTCTATTTGTTCAATTATTTATCTTTTAGAAATCTATAGTATTCTAAATAATTATTAAAAAGTGAGATTGAAAGTTCTTTTACTTTATTTTTCAAATATTTTTTCTAATTGTTTATCTTTTAAAAATCTATAGTATTCTAAATAATTATTTAAAAGTGAGTTTGAAAGTTCTTTTGCTTTATTTTTCAAATATTTTTTTAAATGTTTATCTTTTAATATGAATAAATTTGAAGTGATAAATTTTGTACGTATAAACTTTGTTTGTAGCTAAAAAAAATAAATTTGTTTTTCTCAACAAGAGATGCTTTCTGAAAAAATATTTTATTTTAACCAAATTCCTAAACGATCCCTAAAAATAGTTTCAAATTCAGTTTTGTGTTTGCTTTATATCTAGAAGTGAGTCTCTAACTAAAATTTTGTGGTTAGTTATAATTAAAAGTAACTTTGCTAGTAATTTAGAAATGAATCTAGACGTTAATCAAAAGTGTAACTTCTTATTTAGGCCCTGTTTGGCTGTAAAGCTCGAAAAAAGCACAAGAGTTTGGAACGTTTGGGTATTGCAGCTTTAAGTTGCTTTAGAATGTTTTCAATAATACTTTTGAAAAGCACGCGCGCTTTTTTTCTCTTCCTGCGAAATAACTATATTGTCCATGATAAGTTTGTAAAATTACAACGTTATATTAATTATTTAAATAATATAAAAAGTTTAATAATTATTTAACTATATTTTTCAAATTTAATATTACAATAATAATTATATAATCAATATTATTCAAATTAATTATTGATTAATATCAATAATATAATTTATTAATAAATTTATAAATATTGATACAAGTAATTATTTACATAATTTTTACATAATAAATTTATTAAATTAAAAAAATAATATATAAAAAAGAATTAAAATTTTCATAATATATCAATTATTATATATTCAGAGGCTTCAAATTTAATATTATAATAATAATTATATAATTAATATTATTCAAATTAATTATTGATTGATATTAATAATATAATTTGTTAATAAATTTATAAATATTGATACATAAAATTACTTATATAAATTTTACATAATAAATTTATTAAATTTAAAAAATATATAATATATCAAAGAATTAAAATTTTCATAATATATCAATTATTATATATTTAGGTGTATTTTAGTTGTTTTATATTTTGTACAGAAATAAACATAAATTTAGTCAAATATTTTATTCAGTTTTCAGTATTAAAAAATATGATACAATAACAATTTATCTAAACATTTTTCAGCATAAAATTACTTTTATAACAAAAGCTCTATAGCCACTTACAATACTCTAAAATAGCTTTACTTTAAAAATATAAAAGTTTGAGCATGTCCAAACGGGCCTTATTGTTCAACTAACTTATTTCTAAACTCAATTTGAGCACAAGCGATATACAAAAATGACATCAAACTTAATTTTTTGTCAACAGATAAAGTTCCGAGAAATTGATGCAAGCCTTACATGCGCAAAACGGTCCATGTCATCTTTTTTCAAGCTAACTGTGACTGGATCCAGCATGCCGGTAATAAAATAAAGGAGCCATTTTAAATTACCTTCTAAAAAAATATTTTTCAGTTTTTTAAATTTATGCTTCTTAATAAATTTTTATAAATCTATTTATAAATTTAGAAACTATATAAAAATTCTATGTAGTAAAATTTTGTTATTACTTATTTTTATTAATTTTTTGAAGTCAAAATAATAAAATTCGCTTATCAAAATAGAATAAAAATATTTTTTATTATAAAAAAGTATTTTTTTTTAAAAACACTCACAAACATTCCATAAGTTTCAACTTACCTTCCATTGGTTAGAGGAGTCACGAATTAACCACAGTATATCAATTCATCCCAAAACTTGCGCAATAGAACGAGTGTGAAGACAAAGCAATTGGAAAGTTGACACGTATAGATTATGTTTGGCTAAAATTTAAATTTAAAATTTTTAAGCAAAAATTGTTATTTATATATTTTTGCTAAAAAAATAACTTTTTTTAAATTTTGTTTGGATAAATTTTACTGTTTAAAGTTTTTTCTATGAATAAATTAAAGATATATTTGACTAGACTTGTGCTTATAAATAAATAAAATATATAATAACTGAAATATTTATATATATATATATAATAATTATTAAATGTGTGAATTTATTTTCATATATTATTTATTTTTTTAAAATTTAATTTTATAATATATATTTATAATATTTTTTATTTAATATTTTTAAAATTAATAATTATGAACCAAATTTTAAATATAAATTATTTGTATAAATAATAATTAATATTCAATAAATAAATTAGAAAAACTAAGTAAATAATATATAATATATTAGTAATTTTTAGTAAATTTTTAATTAAAGATAATATAGTTGTTGCTTATATATTTTATTTATAATTACATCACAGCGTATGATCCACTCGTCGTTACTTTGAAATTTTGGGAAGAATTAAATTAAAATTTAAAGTAGAAAGTTTTATCTAACTCTTTTAATCAATAAATGTTCAGAAATAAGAACCAGATGAACTGTATTTGGTTATGCATAGACATTAAAAAACATATGAAACCATCTTGCCACCACTTGGTAAAGCAACACATAATGTTGCTTAAAAACATGAAGAACTACTGTTGCTTAAAAGTATAAAATGATAGACCATTCAAGCCACCACTAGAAACTACTAAACTAACTTCATAAACATGCTAAGAGCTCGCACTGCCAAGCCTGTACGGTGAACCTAACTTACAACTAAACCTGTCACATGAGGGTCTTTTCGTCTACTACGTAGGCAAGTTTAGTTGAAGGAACATGAAGCTCCACCTTGTAAACTGATTGACTAACCTGTGATTCAAAAAACCTAAGAGATCATAAATATATTGCTCGCTGCAAAATCAATTCTATATGCTTCCTACTTTGACATGACATTCGGTGTACTTAGAACTAATACATCCATATTATATACAAAAGTTAGTATAAATTCCATTCTCAACGACAAATAATATTTCAGCAAAAGTATACACATAGAAATGCGTCTTCTTAGCAAGGTGAAGTACATCTATAGTTGAGCTTTGCAATAGCAAAAGGGAGCATGCACTTTTACAGCTCCCTGCGACCAAATCACACCCATTATAATATTGCATTGTTAAGAACATCAACTTACCAACTCACAGGTGCATCAAGTGCATCAAGGTGCCAAGCTATCATTAACTTGCCCCTCTCTTTCAATCTCCTAATAAATCTATTAAGCTTCCTCTTGTTCTCCAGCAAGAAGTTCTAACTATTGAAAAAACAAACAAATCTAATGCATCCCAAACTATTATTAGCATATTTATGGGGAAAAAAATCAAGATCATAGAGAACAACTCTTTATGCTATAAGTCTAGCAGAACAAACATGTCAACAAGATGAAATATTAGAATCTAGAAAAATAATTGAGTCAATTGATCAAAAGATTTTAGTGAGATGACTATTTGGAAATAACGGATTGATTTGACCACCAGTTCAAAGATCTCCCCAAACAATTGTAAATATCATATCAAAAGAAGCTAATTCCAGCAGTTCAAAGATTCACCAGATATGTAGATGCTTTGACAGGGCCAGACAGTGTTAATAAAAACATAGCAGAGATGTCCCCTTGCCCTGTCACCACAATTTCAAAGTGCTTGCATCTCTGCAAGAAGCCCAAAACAAAAAGTATGAGCAAACTTGCCAATTAATAAAAATAAGCTATTGCATGATAGTCACACCAATTTCCTTAATCGGATGCTGCGAGTAGTGCTTGCAGCTCTGGCATTACAACTTCAACACAATCTTCTTTGTAGTTTTTGCCTGAAAAGAAAGAATAGAAGAATCCATATTATCTGTAAGTATTTAGCTAAGAACAATTTTGCTTTAAGTTTCAACCTATACTGAAGAATGCTTATATTGAATGTAGGCACCTGCCAATTGGTAAAATAAAGAGCTAGGGCACCAACAAAATACCTTCTTGTGGAAGACCGGCTTAGTCTGACCACCATAACCTGACTAGTTCCGATCATAACGCCTCTTCTCTTGAGCTGATAGGCTATCTTTATCCTTTTTGTACTGGGTCACCTTATGCATAGTATGCTTCTTGCAGTAAATTTTCTTCGTTTTTGGAATGTTCACCTGTGACACTACATGCATATTAGTGTTTTGCTTTAGATGCCCCAAAGCAATTAACATATTTATATCTTGGGCTTTCAAATAAGTCTGCTCAACAGAATAATCCAAATGAAGAATGATGACTCAGAATGTATACAATATCAACCATGCAACCTAATAAATACAATAGTCTCAATTAGAAAACATTCTTCATCAAACTATAATGCAAAGATTAGAACAAGACAAACCCTATGATGCATCCAATTGAACCATTATAGCATCAATTTCAATTTAGATTTGAAACACACAAGCATCGACTTATTCTATGTCTACAATAAATCCTTTATTTCTCAAAACTACATTCTAAAAACTTGCTCCATTCTGTTAGATACAAATCAAGAAACAGTTAGCACAAAAAACCATTCACTAAGAAGATACCTTGACCCCAAACCATATAATATTGACTAATTTTTATAAGCTTAAATTGCTACCGTCTACGTTAATTAATTAAATTGCATCGAAATAAAAAATTTATCAGCTGATAATTTAAATTGTCCTAAAATCCATAGCGACTATGTCGATAATTTTAATTCTCTTCAGATATAAAACTTTCCAATCTGAATCACAAACAATCCACGAAAGCATAAGCTACAACAAAAATCTAACAAACAACAATATCATCTTTTGATACTTTTCTACATAAAATTTTGGTAAATTCAAACCAAAGATTCTCTATAACAGATCAAAAACATTAAAAACTAAAAGAAAAGAACTACTACCTACACTTCAAATCAAACTAATCCACGAAATAACATGTTCCTTACGAGATATTGAAGCTACTGGAGCATCTCTAACATAGTTCTCCATGGTAGAGAGAAAAGATATTGGATGCTGCATTGCCAAGACAAGATGTGTACTTGTAATCCATCTCCAACGTATATCCGCCAATTTAGGATTCCAACCGATTTAAGCTTTCGGTCTGACGCGCCGGCGAGCGAGGTTTACAAAATTGACCGCCGTAGGATGAACGACGGTGGAAAAAAGGTGCCGAAAGAAGAAATTAGCACGATCGGCGTTGGGGACGGAGAGGTTGATCACGGTTGGGATAAAAATAATCGCGAGAGCGGAGCGAACGGGAAGAAGAAATGAAATGAGAAATAAAAAATTAAATCCTGTTAGAAATATATATATATATTTAAATTTTTCTCATTTATAGTAGATAATATAGATATTTGTCATACTCAGTGAGAAAAGCTGTGGCCGTGCTTATTAGAAAAGCATCAATGAGATACTTTTTTTTAAAGAAAAATGGCTGCTTATATCAGGCAAAAATAGTGATTGTCAAACGCTTGAAATACTATTAAGTATTTTTTTGGCTAAAAGCCAAAAAAAGATACTCCCAACTATAGCCATAGACCATCAATTCAACGTGCTTTCCATAGTTTGAAATGACAAATTCCAAAATATGAAGATGATTTCTCTTGGAACGATAGATTAACCTGTAGTCAATTAACTTAAAATCTATAACCTTTTGCTGGTACGACTAATTGAGCGTTTAGGAGTGCTTATAAAAAATATATTTTTAAAATAAAAAATATTTTTATTTGATTTTAAAAAATAACTTTTATTTATTTATTTAATAATAATAATAATAATAATAAATAATAATAAAATTTTATGATATAAAATATTTTTATATTTTTTAAAATTTTAAATAAATTTTATAAAATATTGTAAAAAATTTATTAAAAAATGTAAAGTTGAGAAGTTAAAAAATGCTTTCCAAAAAGCACAGCCAAATGCGTCCTAGATCAACTAGTAAGCAGTTATTTACATATATTTCTTCACTTAGGGGAGTTTGGAATTTCTTAGAAAATAGAGCTTTTATGAATAAGCTTTTTTGTAAGTGTGTTTGGAAAACTAATTTATCTTTTTTAACCAAAAAAAGTTATATATATATATATTCTTTTTTAGCGTTTTGATCAAATGATCAGATGAAAATCGATTCGTAGTTCGATTGAGATGAGATTTTGTCAGCACATTACATACTTATAATTCTTCATATTCAATAATAGAGATTAGACTTGGAGATCTCTATGGTTACAAACGGCCATGCAGTGCGCAGTGGCGTGCATAAGAACTAGATATCTATATCCCTCTTCATATATATATATATATATATATATAATAATTTCAAGACGTATATTTGCTCCTTACTTTTAAATTTCTAAAATAATTTCTAAAATATGTAGAATTTTTTTTAAATGAAAATTTTAAAAATAGACGAAAATAGAGATCAAACGCATAGCAAAAGGACTCGTTTACTTCTTACATGTGATTGGAAGCCCATTTCAAAAGTGGCTCATATGTACTTCAGCCCATTTGGCCCACCGGCCTAACTGGAGTCTTCAACAATCATAGATAGATACAGCGGATTTGGAAATCTTGAGGGGCAGTTTTGGATTTTGGCAAGATTGCGAACCTTGAATCTCCGCCCTTGACTGCAGTGTTTTTACTCTCTCTCTCTCTCGTCTGTTTTCCGAGATCAACAGCAATGCTCTCGCTGGATCTCGTAGCAATTTCTCTCCTTATCGTTGTATCGGCCACTTCAATTACTGCGAATTCAATCCACGGATGCGGTGGATTCATCGAGGTTGCGATTTGAATGCATTTCGCTGTTGTTCTTCGTTCTCCTTTGTTTGATTTGTTCTGTGCTCATTGAAGTGTCTGCCTTGCTTGTACAGGCAAGCCCTGCGTTGATCAAAGCAAGGAAGCCGTCTGATGGGAAGCTGGATTACTCTGATATAACGGTATGATTCTCAGTCTCCGACAAGAATGGCTGTAAATTTCTGGTTAAACTTGTTGTGGACTAGTTCTTGAATTTAAGTTAGAGCATAATTCGAAGTTGTAATTTGATTGTGATTGATCATTCTGAGTTATGTTATCTTAGTTGAGAAAATTGTTGCTTATTTCTATGCAGAATTAATATGGATTGGATGGGTTGCGCTTTACTCCTAAGTACTTAATTCTTCCTTGTATTCATTCTCTTGCCACGATTCTATGCTTTAGTTGGTTTTGAGAAATAAGTGGCCCTGCACTACTTGGTGTTTCTGATGCCCTCTGTATATATGGTAGTGCATTAGCATGTAGCCAATCTGTCCCTAGTCTTCTGCTTGGTGATTTGAGTTACTGACGGATGGGTTTTGATATAGTTTTGACAATGGCTACGAATTTCCTAGTCCAAATTGCTTCTCAAGCTAAACATCAAGTAGTCACCTATGCGGTAATGTTCATGGATATTAAGATTGAAACTTGAAAGGTAATATGATCGGTGATGCCCCATTCTAACGGAACGCTGATATTGGTGAATCATGGCCAGGAGTTAAATTTATAGTTGGACCTTGGTAACTTAGTTTAGAAGCACAACTACCAGATTTAGGGAAGGCAGACCATTGGATGATACTGTGGCCCTCCATCTATCTTTTCATTGCTGCAATGTAGCAATTTATAATTTCTCATATTCTTTCTGTAATTTTTAGTTTTCCCTATGGAGGGCCCATAATAAGTTTAGCTGAATTACTTCATGTTGACGGTGTTTTCTTATGATTCATTATTAATGTGGTTTTGCTTCTTCTTTAAGCAACGAGGTGATTGAATTCCATATTTGTATCTAGGTAGAGCTTCTCACCGGTGATGGGCTGGTTAAGGACAGGATCCAGTGTGCACCAAACGGCTACTACTTTATTCCAGTATATGATAAGGTAGAATTCTTCGTTGATGTTTATTGATCGTTGTTTGTTCTTGGTTTATATTGCTTTACAGCTGACTTTGTCTATGTCTCCTGATCTTAGTACAATAACCATATACATTACATATAGGAGTTGTCTTAGGTTTTAGGACCATTGCTCTCACATTCCTTACAGACAGTTTGATATAGGTCAGTTTGCTCCCTCTATTTAACACTCATTATGTAAGTATGATGGTTTTTGCTATTGACAGGGTTCATTTGTCATTAGAATAAGAGGTCCTGATGGATGGTCATGGGAGCCTGAAAATGTGAGTAATAAAGTTGTCTTTGAATATATTTATTTCATATTTTATTCTGCTCCTATACTAAGGAAGAATAAGCTATACAATGAAAATGCTCTTTTAAATGTCTAATTAACGCTAGGTCCTTTTTTAGACTCCTGTTGTTGTAGATGATAATGGCTGTAACAGGAATGAAGATATCAACTTCAGATTCACTGGGTATGGTTCCATCTGAATTGTCCTTTTGGCAACTGCCTATTGCTGTTGCTTTTAATTCATATACAAATTTTTTGCGTTGGTAGGTTCACTGTATCAGGAAAAGTTAAAGGAGCTGTTGGAGGAAGCAGCTGCACTTTAAAAGATGGGGGCCCTTCTAATTTAAAGGTTGACCTCTTGTCAGAAGCCGAAGATCATGTTGCTTCAACTCTTACATCTAATACGGGGGCTTATGCTTTCAAAAATGTTATTCCAGGTTTGTGCTGCTGTTCTATTGATCTATATTTATCTTGAGCTAAGACATAATTTATGACAGTGTCTCTAGGACTGATATTGTCCCAGTAGGAACACACCATGAGACATGGTTTCTGCCAATGTAAATGATTACGGATGAAAGCTTTAACACTTACAATGTGCTGATTCCCTTTAATAGTTTGAGCTAGGAATTATGGAGTATCATTGGCAACTTGGGGTTAACTGATTAAGTAGTGGGGGTATTATGAAAGGGAAATCTACTTAGGGCATTCTAAAGATTTCAATTGTTTAATAAGATTTTATCCCAAATGCTAATATTACTCACGAACAATTTCTTATGCCGATGTTACTTGATGCATTATTTCTACTGTGTTAAAAATGTTTTTATTATTAAGTAATATTATATAATAATATCATTGATTTGGCTCATATTTAAATAATAGTCTTTTTAAAATTTATTTAGTTATATGTCTCTTTAATCTTGGAATATGCGTCCTACTTGCTTACCCAGCAAATTTATAAACACTTAGTAGCCTTTGACGGCGACTTGAGCAACTAGTGAGAACATGAAACTAGCAAGGATTTCAAATAACAAAACTACAATTTTAGAAACATAGAACTTATGAAGATTTTAAAATCACCAAATAAGATAATTTTTAGTCATCGATGATTGAACAATTTTAAAAATCACTGAAAAATTCGATGATTTTAAAATTGCCTATTCTCTAACAATTTTATATTGCTTTCCTCCTACTTTTCGCAGCACGCTTCCCCCTACTACCACGCCTTCCCTTTCATCTTTTCTGCAAGATGATGCAACTATTTATTAAGTATATACCAAATCCTGAACTTCCAAAAGTTCGCACATATCGTTGTGCTTGACCTTTAGTGAGTAGAAGAGCTAAGCTGTGATATGAGATAGAATTATCTTATATATGTGTGTCAGTGTCTGTATTGGATATTGTTATGTAGAAAACTAGTAAAAGAAACAACTTTTATCTTGGCATGTAGAGCCTGGTATTTATTCTTGAAGTTGGTGATATCTAGTTACAATATAAAGTGATATTCTACTTAGATGTAGAAGTCCTATCAGCTATCTCTATTGTGGTCTTTATTGTACTTAACCTTGTAGTTCATATGAATAATAGCAATCCAATATAGTGTATGTTTGGCGTTGCAGTATGTACTGCTTCTCTATTTCATTTCAGCTTCTTGTTTCCCAATAAACTTTCTACAGTATTTTTAAGGTAAAAGAAGATAAGCTCGTTTCCGTAAAGTCTCAAAATAAGCTCTTTTTAAAAAAAAAAGCTTCTTATTTTAAGCAACCCCAGACAACCCCATAGTTTGGATCAGTAGCTTGTGTATTGTAGCAATTATTTTGACTTTGTTCTTCCTTTATTTTATTTTTTTAAGAACGAACTTTAGCTATATATGCCATATTGAGTACTTGAGATAGAGTTTTGATAGGCTGTGTGAAATCTAATGAAGACGTCTTTAGCAAGAGCTTTCATTACAGCATCTTTTCCTCGAAGCATATTTGGAAGCACCATTATTAAGTAGTACTAGATTTTTATTTGTAAAAATTGAATTCAAAAAAGAAATGCAATTCTAATGTCACTGTTACTCAAATGGACATGATTGTGAATTTATATTTCATATTTATAGCATAGAATGGAAAGGAGATATGAGAATTTATGAAATAGATGAGGTCAAAAGCATTCATAACTTTCTCTTGCTGCTTTAATAACTTCATATTGAGTTTATGTAAATAAGCCATTTTCAGGCATATTAGAGGTGCAACCTTTTAAGTTGGGTGCATATATTGACACTCTATGAGTTCAAAAGTAGTTTATAAGCTGAAAACAACTTCTAAGTATATTTCAGAGCCTACCCAACCGCAGCGAGAATTTGAAGGTCTGAGGGACCTTTGTTTTATTTAGTTTTGAATAAGCACATTGTGATGCTTGAAATTATGTGCATATTTAGTGTCTTGACATTAGGAATGATGTCTTTGTTATCTAATATCTAGAAACTGGTTTTGCTAAATGCCGTTCCTCCCGTTCCATTAAATGATTTACTAGCTTAAGGCTTTTTGATCATTTGCAGGAAGTTATAAGCTCCGCGCTTCACATCCTAGTGATATCGATGCCAGAGGTTCATCAGAGGTTGGAGATTGAAAGACTTCAGTACTTTGAGATAATCAATGTTGGTTTTCTAATTTACATTCGTATGCAATACATCCATTATCAGGTTGTGGTGGGCTTCGGCAATGCTGATGTCAGTGACACATTTTTTGTGTCTGGATATGATATCCTAGGATATGTCGTTGCTCAGGTATCTCTTTTCTAACATACAACAACATGTTTCTATCTAGGAGCATCTCTTATAGTTACTTGAAGTTGGATTGAATATGTTAAAATTAGCGTTCTACCTCTTTTGGACCTTTAAGTTGTGCCAGTGGACCAGTTGCTCATTGTGACACGATTTATAACAACTTTAAGTCTGTTGTGTTCTTGGTGCTTATGTGTGCAAGTTGTTTATGTTGGCTATTTTTCTGGAGAGACTTAGTATGTCCAAAAAAAAAAAAAAAACAAGTATGCAATGGGGAAATCAACCAGGAATTGGGTTCCACGATTAAAGTTTGGTTCATCATCTTGTTAATGAAGTCAGCCTTGAGATGTCATATTGACCATGGAAATAAAAAATCAAAGCTTACAATTAGAAATAATTGAACGAGCTTTTTTAATGTAGGGAAATCCAATTTTGGGAGTTCATGTCTACTTGTATTCAGAAGATGTATCAGAAGTGCAGTGTCCACAAGGTGTTGGTAATGCCCCAGGAGTTAGAACTGCACTATGCCACACCACATCTGATGCTGATGGGAAATTCAAGTTTAGTTCAATACCGTGTGGTAAGCTTTTTCTATGCCATAGTTTCCAAAAAGCAATTTCGCATCCATCTTTTCAAACTACCGATAATCAGTTTTATAGTTATATTAGAATAAAAGTGCCAGTCACTAAAGCCTATCTAATCACATCTTGATGGAGAACCTACAATTGATGATGGCAAATTTACATTTAGCTCAATTCCTGTGGTAAGGTTTTTTGTATGTCATAGTTTCTGAAAGCATTTTTTATCTCCATCTCTTCAAATTATCAATAATCAGTGTGATAGTTACATTAGTCACTGAAACCTACCTAATCGCATCTTGATGGAGAAACTACATTGATGAATATGGCATGTTTTATTGTTTATACTGCTGCATGGTTCAGGCATTGCCTCCCAAAACAGAGGTTAAAGGTTCAAGTTCCAATAGCGCCTCTATTATAAGAATAACATGCGTTTATACCTTAGACTGGATTTAGTCATTTAAATGCTGCATTTAGATACTCTTATCATTGAAAAACAAGTGATAGGAGCATGTCGTGTTGCTGCTACAAATAGGAGAATAGCTCCACACGCACATCGCAGACGCTCTGTGTGCGCTGTGCGTGCGTGCGCGTGTGTGACATGCAAGTCTTTGCATGCATGCCATAGCATTTGTATACTTTGACCCTGACCTGAGAATTACTTTTGAATATGTATGAGATCACATAATTGCATCGTTTTTCTTACAATTTCGACATAATTTTTACCTGTGCACTTTAGCCTAGACTGCAAACAGCTCAGTAACTGTAATGTCCCTTGTTATAGATGAGGCTGTAGTCTGTTTCCTTCTGCCCCCAATAAGAAATATCCATTGAACAACCTATCCGCCTTAACCTCGATAAATGAAAAAGGCTCTCAGTTTTCCTTGATAAATAGCCAATTAACTTTTTGAAATTGGCAAAATTCCACAGGTTGAAAAATAATGCTCGAATTTTTTTAATTTGAAAACTAGGAAAGTTTTAAAATGATTGTACCACATTGACATTGTTTTCATAGCCAATGACTATATATGTATTGCAGGGGTTTATGAGCTTGTACCATTTTACAGAGGAGAGAACACAGTTTTTGATGTTTCTCCTCCCTCAATAACTGTGTCTGTTGAGCATCACCATGTTACAATCTCACAAAAGTTTCAGGTCCGCCTCTTTTCTGTCTCTTTGTTCTTGTGGTTATCTTCAGCTATTTGTTACTTTTGATATTCAATCATGGCTCACCTCGACATTCACAGTTTCAAATTTTTATTGGTTCTTAATCTTATAAAAATGATTTATAATAGGGCCCCCCTTGACGTTTCCTCCTGTTTAATTTGAGCTAAATCTTGTGATGCATTATGAACTTGGTATAGAAATGTAATATCTTCCTCATCATGATCCTTTTAAGTGTTATGCGATAGTTCTTCTGATCTTGTACAAACATAATCACTATACAATGCTATTTACAGAGACAATATAGTACACACCTTAACATTCATAAAGTATATGCAAGCTTTGCTACTATAAGGCAATCCAAGTAAGTAGGGCAAAATTTTTTGTTATTGTAGCTATCTTTTAAACTTTTGGTGATTGCATTGGACCAGCAGAAATACTTAGGTTTTTGGTGAGTCACTTTGGGCTCAGTTCTTTCAAGCCAAGCATGGCAGGGGACAACATATTTCTGAGATGGACCATACGATCACCATGCAAAAACAATGAACAAGACATACTTCTTACAATGTCTACAATAGATTGTCAAAACCCCACGCCAAAAACATCTATATGCTCATCATAGAAAAAGAAGCTTGTCTACTTAGCATTACATGTACAGTGTCAATGAATGTTTATGTTGGGATTATTTAAGCATATTTTCTTAATTGTTACTTTTTATTCGCAAATGTATGCACTGTACAAATCGTTTAATGAAAACCATTGGCTGAACAATATCTGGTTAGGTCACTGGATTTTCTGTTGGTGGGCGTGTTGTTGACGACAATGGTATCGGAGTAGAAGGTGTACAGATTGTGGTGGACGGCCAGCAGAGGGCGGTTACAGATGGCAAAGGATTCTATAAGCTCGATCAGGTTGGTTTTTATACCAATCCTTAATGCTCTGTTCTCATGTGGTTGCTTTTGTTTGGCTTCCTAATATCATCTTCAGTTTTTATCTAGTCAAGTGCCACATATTGTCCTACAACTTCCACTTTTTGTTCGTTCTGGTCCTTATATTTCAAAGGAAAGAAAGCAGTTTATTACTCCCTGATTAATTTGGGTTTTTCTTATGACTCAGTGTGTGTGTGTTTGCGCACATGCGTGCGTGTCACGCCTGTGTGCATCTTGACTCCTCTCTAGTAGGACCATAGCATTGCACAAGCTGTCCACACTCTGTACTGTTGGCTTGCTGCTTTGGTTGTTCGTGTTGGCAACTGGCATATGCAAGTCGCTGAGTTGAGAATCTGTTGAATAAGGGAATTTTGATGGATATATCGTGTGGAGATGTATTGATGTGTGTGTAATAGTTTAGGTTCCTCCTTTTTGTCCTGCAATTTTCGTCCTAAGTATATATTTATGATGGGATGAGGCGTACTAGTAGGGTGTGTGTTTGAAGACAAGTCTTGGATCCCAAAAAGAATTCTTAACCAATTAACTTAAGAAACCAAATCTACAATTTCCTAGTTATATAACATTTTACAAAATAGTTAACTCCCAAGGAGCAGTTCAAATAATTGGATTCTTCTCTGTTGTGACCTGATTTACATCAACACCTACTTGTTGAGCCAACAATGCCGTAATAGTTTAATACTCCATCTAAGCTCTATCAGGCTCATGAAGGGACACTAGTTTTTTATTCTCGATTCAAACACACTGGGTAGACTTCAGTGTAATTGCATTTATAAACTGCTTGAATTTGGAAAAAGGGGCTTCCATCTGGATTCATAGCCTTTTTTTGTAAAGTTTATAAAGGAAGTCTAGCTTAATTACAAAGTTTGAGTCATCTTTTCTATCCGATAAGATAAGTACATCGACAATAACTTGTGCATAAGTACAGAAATTGTGTTAAGGTTCATGCAAAACAAAACAAGGCTTACATTGCTAACAATGCTGTACTTAGTAAAGCATATATATCTCTAAGCTAAGAGGTTTATTTTGTGGTCACCCCACTGATATTTTAGCCATAGGCTCCAGAGCAACTGATATCAAGGGATGGAAATTGAATATGTTAGCTGTGACCTCTCTATAATTAACTTCTTTTGTCCACAATTTCATATATATTATTTTTCTTGGTACCGCTTTATTTTGGATGCTGATTTATCCTGCTTTAGATATGCATAAAAATTTGGAATAGGGGCCAGTTCCATGTCATTCCGGATCTCACGATTGAATACTGTTGTCCAGAATCAAACAGTCCATTAAACTTTATTGCCTAGTGTACATGTTATGTAAGCTTTAAAATATGTTATGTTACATTTAATTCTACCATGTGTTTCCAGGTTCAATCCAAGCATTACACAATCTCAGCCCTGAAGGAACACTATACGTTTGATAGTCTCAAAAATTTCTTGGTAAGTTTTTCTAAACAAATATGGCTGTGTCTTTTGTGAAGTCTAATCAATATGTCCTCACCCACACTAGAAAAAAATTGGATTTGCTTAGTTGGGTTAGTATTCATGTCATAATGACAAATTCAATGTCCATGCTTCTAGGTTCTTCCAAACATGACTTCTCTTCATGATATAAAAGCTGTTAGCTATGATATCTGTGGTGTTGTAAGGATGGTAACTGATTCCAAGGCTAAGGTACACTTGTTTGCTATGTAATATTGACTTTAGTTCATATTATAACTGTATTTATCAATCCATGATCTCTTTGGCGTTGCTTTCAGGTGGCACTAACTCGTGGACCTGAGACTGAAAAACCTCAAATGAAGCTTACTGATAAGGATGGTTATTTTTGCTTTGAGGTACATATTTTTTTGTACTTTGTACCTACCTAATAAATATTGCAACTCTTCCTGTCAAGTTTAAATTTACAAAGATCGGGTTCTGGTTTTGTGATAAATCAGTCTGTACATGACAATCTTAGAGATGGTGACCAATCATTTCTTTGAAATTTTGGGCTACTTTTTCACATATGACATTAGGATTTATATGTTTTTTCAGAACAGCACTAAACAAGTTTTTGTAATCAGTTTTCCTAATCTGTATGTGGTTACAGTCTTTAGTCTTCTTCCAATTGTTAAATGTATGCCCAATACACACACACACACACACACACACACACACCCGCGCACGCACGCACACAAATTTTTCTGAATTAAGGAGCTGGTTATCCAGTTTCAGCTTAGTGAATCTTTCTTTTTCTTTTTCTTTTCCCTATTTATTATGTTTGCACACACTAAGTAAGGTTATCAGATATTTTCTTTTCCAATAACTATTTATATTCCAATTTTAATGCTATCTCTGTAAAACTTTTGTGGTATTAGGTAATTAAACTTGGCGCATAAGGTTGTGCAAGAGCGAACGACGCTGTTATTTCATAGTTTGCACACAGTTTATTATAGTTCAGCAATTGGAAGAATATGTCGAGATTGTTATGCAACAAGGACTTGCATAAAACTGTGACTCATTGATTATTACTTTGATGTCCTTTGGAAGATTTGTAGTGGAAGAGTATGTGGAATGCTTCTGCAAATTTTGTTCTTAACATAAGGTTTTTACTGATTTGCTTTTAAGTTGCTGGCTTTAGGTTTATTCCATAATATATGGTAAGATCAAGCACACAATATGCTTATAGATGCTATATTGGGGAAATCAAAACTTCAGGTCTATTTAAGGGTGTGAATTTTGTTAGTTAGTAAGTAAGCATCACATTTTGTTTACTGGTCTCCATAGGCAATGGGAGATTCAATAACAGTGTAGTAGGTAGATCCATGAAGAGGGGTCTAGTTAGTGCAAAAACTAAATGTCCCCTCCAAGGTTATTTTGAGGAAGATGATGATGGCGGATGATCTTGTGAGCCAATACCACTTCATCATCTCTGTCATCATTCACATTGACATGCCACCATGGCTTCTTCCATTGCAAGTAGATCTCATTGTATAGTATTTACATGCACCGAGTAATGTAGCTCAAACATACTTTTCACAATGTATGGTTTCTGGCCCTCTTCTAAAGACTCCTTGACTTTTATGTGGCAAATTCTGGAAAACACAAAGGGAGTTATACATTTCATAATCTTAGAGGAGGTTCGAATCCAAAACCATGGTATCTCATGCTTCTACAAAATGGTTTTGGAGAGATTAATCCTTTAAAGACGGCTACATCATGAATTTCAAATACTGAATGAGAGGAAACCTCCTTCCTGCATTCAAGCATGGCCTTTACTCCTGTTTACAACTAGAAATAGGTGAAACTTCTCCTTGAATGGGGTGCATCACATGATCCGATGCTTGTCAACATTAATGCGTTCCTTTAGCACAAGGATTTCCTCCGGTACCTATTTCATAGGTTTTTCTTGTAGTTCCATAGAGCTTTTGAGAGGATCCTATCTGTCAACTAATAGTATATGACTTTGAAGTTACTTGTTATTTTGATATCTGTTGCGCTTGTTTTTGAGTTTGTTCCGTCTTACATATGTCTTGGCTATTGCACATAGGTTCCTTGGGGGAATATCGCTTATCTGCTCTGCCAGTAAATTCTGAGAGGTCTGGTCCTTTATTTTCACCTCCGTATGTTGATCTGAAAGTCAGCTGCCCTTTATTTGATATAGAGTTTGATGAGGTAAGAGGGGGTTTGTTTTGGTATTAGTTTCTGTTAATTATATAGCTGCCCATGTGTGTGCATTATATTCAGTTGTAACACCATGAATGGCCGGCCTTCTAAGGTTTAATTTTGTTTTCTAAGGTTTATTTTTGTTGGCATCCAGGCACAACTGAACATCCATGGAAATGTCATCTGCAAGGAAAAGTGTGATCCTTCGCTGTCTATTTCACTATTTAAATTAGAGAATGCTCAGCAAATTAAAACAGTCACCTTAAGTCATGAAAGTAGTGAATTTGTATTTACAAAAGTATTTCCTGGAAACTACAAGATCGAGGTGTGTTGATTTCCGGAACTCTTGCATCCCACTGATCACTTCCTTTCTTTCATGTTATGTTCATCTCTATGATACCCTTTGAGATATACTTCGGTTACATATATTAGCATATCTCCTTAATGGTAGCATTGCTTGTTTGTTTTATAGGTTAAACATGAGCCCTTGTCTGGTTCTGGTGAAGACAAGTGGTGTTGGCATCAGAATGCTGTTGAAATACATGTTGGAACAGAGGACATTAAGGATGTTGTCTTTATCCAGAAAGGCTACTGGGTCCATATAGTTTCCACACATGATACAGATGCTTACATTACGCGACCTGACTCTTCACGTGTTGATTTGAGAATAAAGGTCTCTTACTTGATGATAAATATATTCTAAAAGGAATAATCGTATTTTAAGTTGAGCATCGCTATTAACTTATCTCTTGATCATGGATTGCAGAAAGGGTCGCAAAGAATTTGCGTAGAGTCTACAAGGCAGCATAAGCTTCATTTTGTTAATTCTTGCATTTCTTTTGGTAGTTCATGGGTGAAGTTTGATACAGCAGATCCATCAGTATGTCCTCATCTTTGCACTGGTTTAAAACTGTTATGCTGTGAGTATATTATTTACATGTTTGTGTTTTTGCTTTGCAGCCTTTGCAGCTAACAGGCAAGAAGTATCTTCTCAAAGGAGAAATCCAAATTGACTCAAGTTTGCAGCATGATACATTTGATCTATCGGAACACATCCTTGTTGATGTACTGGACAGAGACCGAAAAATTATTGACTCTGTCCATACAAAACCTCTTTCAAGTGTCGAAAGTGGCACTGGTGCATATGAATATTCAATCTGGTCTGATCTAGGAGAGGAGACCATCTTTGTTCCCCGTGACTTGAGGTAAGCAGCATTAGCCATTCTATATCTAGTTGTAATTTCATGGTGACTTTATGGAGGGTGTGGTATAGTAAATGAGGTTAACCTACTTTACACATGAATCTATCCACTACTCAAACAAACCGAAAACATGTCAATGCAGTTCCTGACTTCCTGTAGTTCTGGATGTAGGCTTAAGTATATTAGGTTTATAGAGAGACACCAACCTTCTAGTCTTTTTGCTAAATAAGTATTGATATATGTCATGTAGAATTCTTCCATTTAGTTTTGTCATATTGGAAGAGAAGTGGCCCCCAATCTCTCTTTACTAAGACTGTTACATAGATGAGCGTCAAACAGGATACTGAGTCCAGCTTGGTAGGTGGGCATACTTGATCAAAATGGGCCCCAGAGGATCCATCGAAGATCTGGTTGTAAGCCATTTACTTAAATTTGAGCTTATTTGATTGGATATCTCCGCATTGTAATGGTTTCTGGCATAATTGACCTGTTTATATGTAGCTCAGGGACGCCTGTACTCTTTCTTGCTAGTTTTACAATGCATGGAGGACGAAGTTTTGGGTTTCAGGTTCACAAACACGCACACAATTAATGAGAACTTATAGTGGTGGTTATGTTGGATGTTTTCATTAACTAAAGGTGTAAATGTAAACAGCAACGTTAAGTATTATCACATAGTGTTTCTCTTTCGGATAATCTTCATGTTGAAATCCATTCCATCACAATCTTCCAATTCTTTTTAATCTGCAAATGCTGCTTCCTTCTGCAGCAATAGTGAAGGAAAGAGGATTCTCTTTTACCCGAGAGAGCGCTATGTAAGTGTCTAAAAAGCACTTCTCTACCCCTCATGTGCTTCTTTTTAAATTATTTGCTTAATTGGCAGGTGGCTGTTGCGACTGATGGTTGCCAACCACCCATTTCCCCTATAGTAGGAAGAATTGGTCTCTACCTTAAAGGATCAGTCTCACCTGCTGTTTCTGGTGTTAGCATAAAAGTCCTAGCTTCTGAAGAAAGCAGAAATGCTCCTTTAAAGAAAGGAGCGATAGCCTTGGAAACCCAGACTAGACCAGATGGGTCATTTCTTGCAGGACCACTGTATGATGACACAAACTATAAGATTGAAGCCTCAAAGGTTTGGACTACTAACCTTGCTTTTAGCTCTTTGCTTGTTAAAAATCAAATGAATTGGATACCTTCATTTTCTTAGTCGCCTAGGATTCACTTCTTTATCTGCACATGGAAGAAGTCATATAGAAATTCCTCTACTTTATGAATCTTTTCTCATCATTTTCGTACTGTTGGTGCTTATCGAGCAATTTCTCCCTCTGTACTGTGTTAGTACTTTGGCTCAAACTAGTGTTGTTACTTGCTTGTTTCTGAAAACATCTATCTCAATTTGATTTAGGAATTATTTGAAGTAGTTTTCCAGTATTAAATGCTTGTCACAAGTGATTTTTCATCCTCTTTGAAATTAACTGAATTAGATGCTAACTTTTCTAAAACATATTATACTTAGTGCTATCTATTCAAATTACAATTCCACGCAGATTAGAATCCCTTTATTCTTGTATAGTGGTATACTAAGTGAAAGGTGTCTATCTGCTCCTTCAGGATATAAGCATTTGATGTAGTAGGCATAACCGCATAAGTTTGCAGCTCTTGCATGCAAGCTCTACCAGGAATCCAATTTCTTTCATCTTCAAGCTTTTCATGCAATATGTCTCACACAGGCTATGGTAGTCTGGAGTTATTGAAAGCAATTGTGATTAACTTGGACACAATAGCAATAAGGTTGATCCTTTAGCTCAAGTAGAAGGTACTAATCATTGTTATAGTTGGTGCTGCCCATTATGTGGAACATATCTTTCAAGGGTATATTGCCATGTAGGATGAGATGCTGGGATTTTGTATGAAGGTATCTTGATTTGAACAAGGATTAGAATAGTTGGCGCAAAGTTACATAGTTAACAAGAATTTAGAGATGTTGCTATAATAATTTAATTTCTCTTTGTTTCAAAGATAGCATATCTACACCTTGAGTTTGTATTATGTTTTTGTGTTTGCTATTCATGAAATATCTGTATTTTATCTATAGATGTATCGCATTTTGGACCAAGTAATATTATGAGCTGACCATTGTCCAATCATATGAGAAACTTCTTTCCTGACTTCGTTTTCCATTCAAAATATTACAGTCAGGTTATCATCTTAAAGAAGTGAGCCCATATTCATTCACGTGTGAAAAACTTGGCCAAATTCATGTACATATAAAAGAAGAAGGACAAGATGATATGCACTTTCCTCCAGTTCTTTTGTCATTAAGTGGTGATGATGGGTACAGGAACAACACAATCAGTACTTCCGGTGAAAGTTTCGTCTTTGATAACTTGTTTCCTGGGAGTTTCTATCTACGCCCGCTGCTAAAGGTATCATAACTTTTGCAATGCATCTCTTGTTTCACTTTTCTGAGTAAAATATACTTCGGTTGTAAATGTGCATATGAAGTATGGGTAGGGTTTTTCATAAGAAAATAGTGGTATTTACATTACATGGTATATAATAGATCCTTTATTGTAAGTCATGCTCTGATGCTCATTAGTTTAAATTATCATGAATTGCACGTCGTTGGGATGAGATGGGAGGGTGGGCCAAATGTGCATATGAAGTATGGCTACGGTTTCTTATAGCAAAATAGTGGTATTTACAATGCAGGGTATATAATACATTGTTTATTGTATGTGTTATGCATTAAAAGGCCCCCTTTATCATTGTGGTGGCATCCTTCTTGATCTCATGGTTGCAGTCATGAACATCTGATTTACCAATGTTGAATTCTGTAAGATTAGAAAATATATCAATATATGCAGAAAATAAGTGTGATGGAAATGTGGACGTTATGATCAATTGAGTTTGATATACAATCAAGAGCAAGATTAGAAAGGAAATAACAGAGATAGAGTTGGTGTGAGCGAATGTAAGCGAATATAGAGGTGGTTTGACCATGTAAAACGAATGCTTAGAAATGTGCCACTTCGAAATGTGAATTTATAGAAGCTACTTTTATTAAGACGGGTAGCAAAAGCTGAAGACTTGGTCAGAGACTTCAAAATACGATCTATTTAGCGTCTGATCGAGGATATTGTCTACAAAAGAGCACAATAGTATGAAAGGATCTATGTAGCTCACTCCAGCTAATGGGATCAGACTTAGCTGTTGTGTCATTGTAGTTGTTGTGTTGAAACACCATACTCTATTTATGTAGTCTTTTGTCGGTGTGGCATTTCCATATCTCTATATTTGCATGGCCACCCTTTGCGTTTTGTTTCGTTGTTTGTATACAGCACTCCCTTGAACATCAAGCAAATTTCATGACTTAATTGTGTGAAATCTTTCCATTGTTCAGGAGTACTCCTTTTCCCCTGCATCATTGGCGATAGAATTGACTTCTGGTGAATCAAAAAGTGTTGTCTTCCATGCTACTCGTGTCGCTTACAGGTTTGTTCAGTTTACCTTTGGTTGTGCTACTAACATTGAATATATTCACTTCACCAGCTCAATGGGTAAGAACAACAAATACCATGAAATTTTGTGCTTGTTAGGAAAGTCCAAATCCTGAAGCTTTCTTGAATTTATGCTTTTATATAATTGTACATTATTAGGGGTTATATCTGCTTATAAATGAGAACCGCATTCAAGTTTCATTATGAACTAAAAATAACTGCAAAAGGGAATGTTTTATCCTTCTGTTAATCCTTCCATCAGTCTCTTTAAAGTAAATTGCCCAGCATGTAGACTACTAGCAAGCATACATATATAAAGAGCCCCTACTTCCATCTGATGAGCTCATTAACCTACTGTTCTAGTATACCTCCACCACATTCAACTAAACTATGTATTTGTAACTTGAGTCGGTTTCATTTGGCTCTCCTGCTACTTAGTGCCATATTCCCTAGTACTGGTGAACAAAACATTGCTTCTTTTAGTTGTATGAATAATAGTATCTGCCTACAGAACTAAGTGAAAGGGAAATGTCCTGTCTAACATAAATTTATTGCAGCGCCTTGGGCACTGTGTCTCTGTTAAGTGGTCAGCCAAAGGAAGGAGTTCATGTTGAAGCACGTTCTGAATCCAAGGGCTATTATGAAGAAGCAACCACTGATAATCTGGGCAACTTTCGACTTAGGGGACTTTTACCTAAGACGAAGTATGTGATAAAAGTAGCTTCAAAGAAAGACCTGGGAGTGGATACTATTGAAAGGGCATCTCCTGAATTCATTGTCATAGAGGTAATCTTCTTTAGCAAATCTTCTAGCTAATCTGAAGTTGTGAAAATATTTACAGGCTACAACCCAATACTGGTGAAGGACTATTTATTAATTGAATGATTCGCCTGGAAGTAGTTTTAGTTTGGACCTATGAAATGGGCTCCTAGCGAATAGCACTTGGAAATGACAATGCTATCATCTTAGGTGTAAACACTTTTCTGCTAGATGAATTTTTTTTAATTTAGTTAGCAAATTTATTTTCCTAGTCTTCATATTCTCTCTTTTTAGCAAAATCAAATCACAAATGCACAGACAAAGAATTTTCTGAAGGGAACGGAAGAATGATACTGTTTAGGACATTGATGACAGATTATTTATTTGAAAATCGTTTGACATTCAATTATTTAATGTAGGCTCTAAAAACATAAAACTCTAAACTCTGTTCTATTTCTTAACTTGATTAAGAGAAGATTAAACATTGTAGGGTCTTGCTTTTCAAGTCCATATGCTTATGTTGCTAACTGGATCTATATTTGGTATTTCATTTATTCATCATGTTTGTTGCAAACAACTTGGCTGGCTCTGTTGTTGTCAGACACCATTTTCCTTTGATACTCTCTCTCTCTCTCTCTCTCTCTCTCTCTCTTCTCTCACCTGCAGCACAATTCTTTCCTTGGTTTCCACTTTCTCAATCAACATTGTTTACTGCTTAACAGGGAGAATGTTCTGCATCTCCAGTTACAAGGCCGATTTTTTATAACCATAGAATCATATTATTTATTTATCTAGAAAAGCAATTGTATTGTTTATGTTTTGAGATTCCTTGAAGTTCGACCGTGATTATGGCTGGTGGCATTTCCTAAGTATAGCTGTGAGCAGGTTGGAATTGAGGATATCAAAGGCATCGATTTCGTGGTATTTGAACAGCCAGAAATGACCATTCTAAGCGGTCATGTTGAAGGAACCGACCTCGAAAACATACATGGACATCTATCCATAGAAGTCAAACCAGCAAAAGATCCGTCCAAGATTGAGTCTGTGTTTCCTCTCCCATTGTCACGCTATTTTGAAATACGTGATCTACCAAAGGGAAGGCATCTTGTGCAGCTTCGTCTAGACCTCCCTTCAAGTAGTTATAGTTTTGAATCTGAGATTCTTGAAGTTGACTTGGTAAAGCAACCCCAAGTTCATGTAGGCCCTCTCAAGTATAAGTTAGACAAATATCATCACAAGCAGGTACATCCCGCTTCCTATTTTGTTGACTCCTTTATTTTGAAAACATTCTACCAAGGACATTTTATGAAAGAAGTTGAAGTATAGCAAAAATAGTGAATCTGAATATAAACGATGCTAGAAGTTAATGCCTTTTGCAGTTGTTTCTGTAAATTATGTGTCATGATCGAAAGCACTAGATACTTCCATAGATGCTCCACATCAATAGAAGTAAGGATCCTCCATTAGTAGGTCTGATTGCACCATAGACGCTTGACATTGATGAAAATAAGGTTCCTTCATAAGTAGGTCTAAAGTTCAATTCTATTCGTGTGGGATTAGTCTTGATGACAAGTTCCTGAGATTAAAATATGGGCAAATGAAAATTCTTCTATTTCTAAATAGCATGCTGTTTGCCTATGTCGCTGGTTTTGTTCGTCTAAATTTATGGTGGTTCTCCGTTTGCAGGAACCTACACCTGCACCAGTTTTTCCTCTTATTATTGGAGTGTCTGTTATTGCTCTCTTTATCAGTATGCCAAGGTGTGTCTGGTAACGTAAATAAAGATGCTAAAAAAATCAAGGCCTTAGCGTGTTAGTCAATGAGTCTGTTTTAATCTCAGGTTGCAGGATATGTATAGAACAGCTGTAGCAGCAGCTGCTTCAAGCAAGGTTTTAAGGAAAAGAGAGGCCGAGGCAAATTCATTACTGCTTCAATCAACTAGTAAGAGAGGGGAAGCGCGCAAACAGGTTTTAAGAAAGCGAGCTTAATACTGAAGCAAGATTTTAACATGCTCTGGAGATGTTTATGGGGAACTCGTACGTAGTATAGTTCCATAAATCAAATTTTGCTTCTGTTTATTCTTTGTAATTTATAGGTAGCTTCTTTCTGGTGGGATTTGGTACTCTTACAAGGATTGAAATCACGTATAGTAGTAGTCTGCAGGGATAATACTCTGTGTCTTACACTAGCTTAAAATTATTGCACACCTTTCTAAAGCAGTATCTTTTAATGGCTGCACCTCGCTGTGGGATCCTTTCTTTTCTAGATAAAGGTAGTAACTCTTTCTTATTTGATGAAATACTTCCGTTTCAGTTCAGTAGTGCAATCAGCTTAGAGATGTGTTTCTATGGGACAGTTTGATGGATGCTGTAACGTATGCGGGAGACGCATTTTGTTGACATGGGTCAAGTTGAGAGGTATTATCATTCTTAGCGCAATAGTAATGAATGGTTGATGTTTCCAGTGTTTTCGTATTTAGTTAATACTTGATAGAATTTGTAGCCTGTTGCTTATGATTCCTTTTGCCATAGAAGATAACGAAAATCCTACGAGATATTTTTTCGAAGTATCAGTTTCGGTTTCAGATGGCAGATATAAATCACACCCAACCCAAAGTGGGTAGCTTCTCGTACACGGGATAGGGCTGGGTAGCTTCTTCCCTGGGGTTCTATCAAACGAAGAATGTTTTTTAAGGAGTGTTTTTAAAATAGAACCTTTTTTTAAAAAAATAATATTTTTATTTTTTTGAAAAATAAATTTTATTTCTTTATTTTTAGAAAATAATAAAAATAAATAATAAAAAGATTTTATTATATAGAATTTTGTATATTTTTTAAATTTTAAAATATTTTTCTTAAAACTTATAATAAATATATTAAAAATATGAAATAAAAAAATAATTTTGTTTTTTTGTGGAATGGTAAATCGAACGCACCTCTAACACCAAATAAGTAGTGCCACTCGACCTTGGTTTCAACTATCACACGAAGATTGTTCAAATATAATCAGGTATAAAACCAAGCAAGAAGAATCAAAAGTAGAATTTCTTTTGATATAGTTAGAATCAAAAGCGAGAAGAACTAGAATGTATAGTTTAAAAGGTTAGGCCTTTTAACCTTTAGATTCAAAATTTCTTTAAAATTTAACTGCTTAGAATTTATAACAAGAAACACAAACTAGACATGTTTTTTGAGCTGGAATTTACTATTAGAAATTAAATCAGAATGCAATAGAACAAAGTATAACTAAATAATATGAGTAAATATAACAGCATATTGTATTAGGTCTTATCCTTCGGATCAAGTAATTCAATGATAGAAATAATATATAGTTTGAGGAACACATAATTTCGTTATTTTATGAAATTTTGATTATAAAATAATTTGATCAGATTATCAAAATTTAATGTATGATCAAGAAGGTGATCTTACACCGATTATTCTGACTCAATAACTATTTCAGTGTTAGAAACGTTCTGAAAAGTAGAACGACGACTTGAATTGCTCTACCAAATAATGATTTGGTAAATAACTCCAAAAGTCTAGTGCACTTCCTAAACAATTGATCCACATCTTTTCAATCGCCAGCTACTTTGTTGGCCTACTAGTATTAGGGAACGTTTGAGAATACTTATGAAATAGAGCTTTTCTAAGATAGAAAGTATTTTTGTCTTTTTTGAAAAACGAGCTTTATTTTTTTACTTCTAAAAAAATAATAAAAATATGCAATAAAAAATCTCATTCTGTAAAATTTTTCTACACTTTCTAAATTTTTAAATAAAATTTTTATATACTTATAAAATATATATTGAAAAACGTAAAATAGAGAAAAATTAAAAAGCAACGTTTGATAAGCTCTACCTACAAACACACCGGCATATTTTTTCAATCACCAGCTGCAGTCGGTGGAATGTCTCGTGCTATTTTGGAAGGATAAAGACTCTTTCGGTCTTTTCTTCAATAGGTTACCTTGGCCCAATTGACGTTGGCGCTTCATGTCATGAGAGTCATGGGTATCAATATCTTTTTAAGCCTTTGGAAGTTCGACAAAAACATAATATAACAAGCAAAACCAGCTGGTTCAATTGATGCAATATTCTCCGATTTAAAAGAAAGTTACTAAAATAATTGTGTTGAATCTTTATCGAGTAAAGAGTTGTTTCCAAACTAGATGTGCGTTTGCCGTGAGTCGAACTCGGGTCTATTGCTTGGAGGGCAATTATCCTAACCGTTGGACTACAAACGCGGGTAAAAATGAATTCTAATTTGGTGGTAGGTGAGACCGAGTGATTATTAAAATATATGAAGTAAAAGGCAAAGTATAATTTTAGTGAAATAAAAAAATTGAAAGTGTTAATTAAAATATTTGAATTAGCTAAATTTAAAATTTGAAAAGAGAATGTGAAGTTATAAAAATTGAAATATACTTTGATCTATTGTTTTGTTGGAGTTGAATGCATATGAACTAAAGTAAGCTAACTCAATTCACCAATATTTGGCAAGTATAAGTAAAGATGAATGAGGGGTACGCCTTGACCCTCATTCATCCCACACCAGGGTGAAATGTCCGTGTTTAACTGGGTAAACTTGAAATTTTTTAAAAAGATTTAAAATTAAAATTAAAATTAAAATTAAAATTATTTAATAAAATAAAATTTTATATTAATAGTAAATTTTAAAATTAAAAAAAGTTTTTTAATTAATTTTATATGTATTTTATATTTAAAATAAATTTAAATAAAGTAAATTTAAAATGTTAGTGAAGACAGTCTAACCGTCGATACGGGGAGGGGGGGAGGTACAGAAGGTGAAGGTAAATCGTTAGATTTTTTTCCTCTCCTATTTTACCCTTCCCTTGTTACTAATGATTACTCTATTTTCTCTATTTCTTCTTCTTCTTCGTTCGTCCAAACTCGCCTTCTCCGCTCTGCTCCCGAGTCACAATCCCGTCGCCGATGATTGATGTCGTGTTTCATTGTTCCTCGGCTGGGTGATCTCTCTCTCTCTCTCTCTCTAACGGCGGCTAAGATGATTATCTCTGTTCGTTGCTTCATATGCGGCAAGGTACCTTCAATTATTCCATCTATGTTTGCTGCAGGCGGACGCTCATGACATATGTGGACTTGATCGAGAAGCTTCTCAACTACAACAGTAAGAACGATTCGCAGTAAGAATGATGCTAAAATTCTTTGCAACCCTTCTCCGCGAATGATTCTGTTTCCACTTCGCTATGCTTGTGAGTTTCTCATGCAGGCATTTGGACTTCAATTATAACATGGAGCTTCAGCTAGCTTCGCAGTTGAATGAGAAACATATTCTCCGTACACAGACGTTTCTCTGTGATATGCTTCCTGTGATGTTCCGATGGGCATTGCTACATAGAGCCCTAGCATCATGGACCTTGTCAAGTTTGATGGCGCGACACTTTACTTCCAGGGAAACTGCTAACGTCTTGGGGTTTCGCCAACTGCGACCCAAATAAAGGATATTGTAGCATGGTCATCTGCCTGCAATCCAGACTCAACTGGCCTTAGCACTGACAGTTTGGCTGATGCAGGGTATCCTGGTGCTGCTGCTCTCGGTGATGCTGTTTGTGACATTGCTCCTAATGGCTTCCTTTTCTGGTTCCGGTAATTCACTGCCAAGGAGATTAAATGGGGTGTTGAGAAGCATTACCCTGCGGACAAGGATGACGAGCAGAGGATGCACCCCCGATCATCATTCAAGGCGTTCCTTGAGGTCGTGAAGAGCCAAAGGTTGCCATGGGAGAATGCGGAGATGGATGGTATATACTCATTGCAACTAATTGCCGGAATTTCCTTCAGGGAGGCTGCTGAAGGGGCAAATAATTCAAAGGCATTGGCTAATAGTTGGGCCAGTCAGAGACTTGGAGTTGCAGGGAATAGATGACCTCAGCTTGGTTGCAAGGGAGATGGTGAGGTTGATTGGGACGGCAATTGCACCCATCTTTGAAGTTGATTCAGAAGGAAAGGTGAATGGGTGGATCGCAAAAGTTGCAGAGACCAGGCTTTCCATTGAGGATCCTATGGGCAAGTCACTTGTTCATGATCTGGTCTTTCCAGAGTATGCAGATAAAGTTGACAAGCTTCTCTGTTGAGCATTGAAAGGTACCATGGCTTTCCACGATTTCCTCTCTTTGTATTTTTTATGTTGATGGTGGCAATATTTTCCATATGCCTCAGTAACCACCAAACTACTCTCTACATGTTCTTACTAAACGCAAGGCCTTGGTGATTGATTCTTGAAATTGAAATGACTCTACTGTTTGCATGCTGTTTCTCATAGAATTCAGATTTGCAGGTGAGGAAGATAAGAATGTGGAGATGAAGCTGAAACATTTTGGCGAACAAACTAAAGATGCAATCTTTTGTCATAGTAAATGCTTGTTCTAGTAGGGATTACACCAACAAAATAGTCGGCAACTGCTTTGTAGGCCAGGATGTGACAGGGCAGAAGGTGGTAATGGATAAGTTCATCAACATACGGGATTACAAGCGATTGTGCATAGCCTAACTCTTTCATTCCCCCTATATTTGCTTCAGATGAGACTTGCAGCTCAGAATGAAACACAGCAATGGAGAAACTTACTGGTTAGTCAAGAGGAGAGATAAGGAAACATCTTGTGGGATAAGTTTTTGGTAGTGGCTGCAAGATCAAGGGTCCAGATGCTATAACAAAGTTCATGATTCTTCTTCACAATGCAATTGCTGGGCAAGAGACTGACAAATTTCCAATTGCATTCTTTGACAAGAATGCAAAATACGTTCAGACTCTTTTACAGCTAATACACAGAGTTGTATGGAGGGACAGATAATTGGTGCATTTTGTTTCTTGCAAATCGCTAGTCCAGAACTGCAGCAAGCTCTTGAAATCCAGCGACAGCAGGAGAGAAAATGCTATGCAAGAATGAAAGAATTGGCGTACATTAGTCAGGAAATTAAAAACCCACTCAGTGGCATACAGTTCACTAACTCACTTTTGGAGAGACAGCATTAAGTGATGATCAGAAACTGTTTCTTGAAACATGTGCTTCTTGTGAGAAGCAGATGATGGAGATTGTTAAGGATGCTAATTTGGGAAACATTGAGGATGGGTAATCTACATTTTCCCTATAACGTTTTTCTGGATTAAGCTCATCTCATGTGATGTTATTTCGAAATTTTCATTGCTATTCCAGGCCCACAATGGTAAGGGTTGAACCTGGCAACCTGGATTTCAGGTTTGAGTAACAAAACATATATTGAATAGTTAGAAATATGCAAGAAAGTGCCCTGGGATCTTGGAGTTCAACACAATATCTTTTTTCTTCTTTATTATTGCTAGTCGAGGATTCATGCACATAAACAGTCTATTCCAGGCCCACAATCTTAAGGGTTGAGCCTGGCAACCCGCATTTCAGGTTTGATTAACAAAAACATATGCTGAATAGTTAAAAATATGCATGAACAAAGTGCCCTGTGATCTTGGTGTTCGATCAATATCCTTATTCTTCATTTCTATTGCTAGTCAAGGATTCATGCACATAAACAGTCAACTGTGTGCTTGGTTTCATCATATTCTTGAACTACATATTCTCCCTTTTTGGTTTCGCTGCGCTTACTTGGTTGGCCTGTCAAAAGTCCTTCATTTACCTACCGCTTTTACTTATGTTTTATGTGTTGATCAACATTTAAAGTAACATGATCTGTATTTTATTAAACTAAAGTTGCTTTTTCAAGATTGGTTTCTATAGAAGTGCATGTTTTTGTGACCCATATCCAATTGCTTTTAGTGAGATTGACTTGTATTATCATGGGAGCTTTCCTTGAAAGTTGTTTGAAAACTTTGAATGCACATCTGAATTAGAAGCTCTATATTTCGCACAATCACAGTCTGTTTCCTTCTTTTTGCAGCTCTTTTTGGTGCTTGACAAAGCTGAATTCCTGCTTGAAAATCTGATAAATGCTGTTGTCAGCCAAGTGATGATTCTTTTAAGAGAAAGAGGATTTCAATTGATTAGATACATTCCAGAGGAAATCAAAACCTTGGCTATCATTGGAGATCAAGTTAGAATTCAACAAGTATTAGCCGATTATTGGCTGAATAGGGTGCTATATGCACCAACTCCTGAAGGATGGGTGGAGGTCCAAGTCGGACCAAACTTAAAGCAAACTTCTGATGGAACAGAACTGATACTCCTTCACTTCAGGTATGTCAGGCCTAGTGTCTCGTAGTAACGTAAACTGGCTGATTTGTCTGAGTATCCTTAGAGGTAGGAATTCTCCTAGATAACAACTGAACCATTAAGGTTATGTCTTTTATATTTATTTGACAAAAATTTTAACCTTTATCTAACAGGACATAAAGAAGACCATCGTATTACTCGAGCTATATCTTGACCGGTTGATTTTCCCTTCTTGTTCATTGACGTTACTTTGATGCCTCCATCTGTTGGGAGACTGTTGCACAAGGTGCTAGACACCTTGAAAATTCATGTCAATTATATGAATGTAAAACTGCTGATACACTTTTTTCATCGTGTTTCTCGCTGAGGACCACGGAAAGACGGATAGAACTCTAGGAAAGATTTTAGGTGTGTAGTGTCGATATATTTTTAATGGCATATTTTGTTTTTATGTGTTTCACCTTTTTTGGGCTCCACTGCAATGTGTAATAGTTTCTACCACAGGATTGTATGTCCTGGTGATGCACTTCCACCTGAACTTGGTCAAGATATGTTTCACAACTCGCGACGGGCAACAGAAGAAGGTTTAAGTCTAAGCATATGTAGGACGATTTTGTCTGACTTGCTTCCTGATTTCCACTGCACTTGGGGCACCACAAGCTGATAATAGTTGAGGCACTCAGATAAGCTCTTTTGATGTCCGCCTTTGTCAGCAAATGGGCAATCAACCAATGCTCGGAACTTCACTCGAGGCATCGGATTGATGAGCATTGCTGGAAAGCTGAGATGATTGCAATAATTTTAAGTTTTGCACAGGTTACTGTTGTATGTAGAATTGGGTTTATGCGTATCTATAACTTAATCCAATCTAACTTCTGTCAAGATACTCCACTGAGTATCCAAAATTTGAGCAACGCAAATGCATAGCCTGATCATCAAGCTTCCTGGGCCATATTAGATGAAGATTTTGTAATCATCTATATCTAAACCTGTTAGTAAATAACACGTTAATGTTTAACTGCTGTATCCAAATTAAGCATCAATAGCTTATGAGAACTCTGACAGATGTATCCAGTAAGATGGTAGATGTTCCCTGATGCGTGCACCTATTTCTTGCTAGAAATATCTCCTGCCTGGTTTGAGGTATGAAATATTCGTTCTAATTTAGCAGACAATTTGATGTGTGGGTTACTAAATTTATTCATTATGTGGTAAGGTTGTCCACTATAGATACTACTTCATGCTTTTAAGGGTAGATTGCCCTCTTTTTAGTTATTGCTTGCTTTTGTTTTACTGAAATAATATTTGTTGCTTGCTCATCTATTCATGCTTTTAAGGGTACATTTGCCCTTCATCATTGTTGGAGCTCTTCTGTTTCCCTGGCTTCCACTATTGATTGAAGGTCTGGATTAGCTTTCTACTTAGATTTTTTATTTTTATTTTTAAAGCTTCATGAATTATCAAAGTTCTGCATGTTATCAAAATTATGTACTTTGTCGTGATATTTAGTTTTAGATTAATCTCTTGTAGGTTTATGAGCCCAAGTAGCTTTATTCTTTTTTGTTCAATGTATATCGATACATTCACGAATCACCTTTGCTTTGTTCTTACTTCTCTGCAGGTGAGGTCTTGAAGAAAGTTTAATTTAATTTCATAGAGGTTGTCTTGGAACGTTTCTGAACTTGCTGTAACACCTGGTGCTTAGTAGAGCGATAGCCAAGGGAAAAGGGAGAATTCTCAGGTTTGGTACCTGGGTCATTCATAACTTCCTAAGCAGTTCAGTACCTAGGAGGTAAGTACAATTCTCTACAAATTTTGCCTCTGCATCAAACGAGTCAGGTATGTGATTTTTGTACAGTTTTTTATTCCCTTTCACCATCATCTTCTCCGGTAGTGGTTGCTCCCTGATTATCCTTAGATGAAAACATGGCCCACTGTTTGCTTCCAAGCAAATCAACACCGGAAAGGATAAGGTAAACATGGAATGTTGATAGTCTGGTGATGAATTGCTTTGGCAGACAAGTGAATTTATCTTATCATTCTACTCTTCTTCGCTTTTTATCACCGTAGCGTAAATTTTTTAAAAAAAAATGTCTAAACAAGTAAATTATATATATGAATATAACAATTTTATGAAATACAATTGATTTATGTTTTTTAAGAGTTAAAAGAAAGTTTAAAATACTATAGAAAATTTTATAAAATACAGAAATTTAAAAGAAGATAAAAATGGAAAGAAAACGTGTAGCCAAACATCTCCTTTTATTTACTGTCGGATTCCAAAATGAAAAGCGAATACTGATTACTGAATGTGTCCCTGAAGTAAAGCCCTGAAAGGTGATAGTGACATTTGAGTCAGTTGAACGGCTTTGCTTAAAAGTTTTACAATTTATGTGGCCCAATTTCTTGGCGACTTGTTCACTCATGAAAATTACAATTTTCTTACGTTTACTTTATTTAATATTTTAAAATTTTTTGGCCTTTGGAAAAGCATTTTTCAAAAAATTTATTTTTTATATTTTTTATTTTATATATTTTTTATAAATATTTAGAAAAATATAAAAATTTTACATAATAAAAAAATTTTATTACTTATTTTTATTATTTTTAAAATTACAAAAATAAAATTCATTTTAAAAAAATCAAAATATTATTTATTTTAAAAAAATTTATTTCCAAAAAATTTATGAACGTCTTAGAAAATTATGCATACTATTGTTTCTGATTCAACCAGAAAAATAGTTCTTTTTGTTGACAATTGAATATTTAAATTGAGTATCCATACTTGACATTGTAGCATTTCTTGTCGAAGAATTTGGGTTCTCAAATTTTTTCTCAATATTTTGTTTCTTAAAAAAATTTTGATATTATTTCAAAAAAATTTAAAATTTTTTAAAATAATTTATGTTAAAATATTTATTTGTACTTCAATTATTTTTAAGTTCAAAAAATAACTTTGATTCTCATAAAGCTAAATAAATAGCTTTTTAGAAAAATATGTTATTTTAATAATCTCAACGACACCTCTTTCTTGGTTAAGAAATTTTTTTAAAAATTAGTACATCTAAATTTTATCTCTAAATCAGCAGTATAGTCGGTGGGTTTTGCTGAATGTAATAGACATTCCATTCCAGAAGCACTACTAAACAAGAGCAAAATAGGTAGAATCATAAACTAATATTAAAGTCATGTTTGAGGAAGTTTTTTTTTTTTTTTTTTATGTTTTTTAATAAAACTTTAATATTTTATAGAATTTAAAAAAAATTTAAAAATAAAAAATTTACATCATAAAGTTTATTATATTTATTTACGTAGAAAATTTTATTATTATTTATTATCAGTATTTTAGATAAAATTAAATTTATTTTTTAATAAAATTAAAATATTTTTTATAAATAATTTCAGACGTTCCCAAGGTTATAGTTAGAAGGCAGTGCTAAGAAACATTCTTGCATTATGATTTAATAAAAAAAAGGTACATGATTGATGAAAGCGTTTTACACCTGTGCTGCTTCCCACTTTGAAAACTACCGTCTCAAGCATGTGCAAGTGTGCAACAAGAAGAAGCTCCAACCAAAAACTCACAACAGTTTCCTTCAATCTTTCTAAATCACTAATAAAATGGAGACAGAAAATCATTGGAATAATTATTCTATAAGTGATTATTTTGAGGTTGAGAAATGCACAAGAATTTCGTGTATACCTTTCTCCACCGTTAGAGCCAGTAATTTATGAACCCAAGTTTGTGGTCCATTTATCATTTTTGGGGTCCCACTCACCATCAGCCAACAAATAGGATATCCCCACGCCAGACTTTGCTGTTTCTTCTTTGGTCAGTAAAGCACCAAAGCGCACCTCAGCAGGCGGTACCAGCCGCAAAAACAAAAAAGGGGAACGAAAGATCAGGCCAGTAACAGCCGCAAGCACCAAACTTGTTAAAAGCAAACATACAAACAAACACCTTAAATATTATAATTATATAAAACTGAATTTTTATTGAAGCAAACTTGAATTGAGTTAAAAAAATATTTGGAATTTTAACTTTCAAAAATAAATTTATATCATACAATTCATTTATTTTTTAAATTTTAATTTTGTTAAAATACTATAAAAAGTATTACTAAAAATATAAAAATACTGTCAAACACCTTTTTATTTGGCCCTATTCCATAATTAAGAACCAAAACAACAAAAATTATTAAAAGTTCAATATAAAGAAATAAAACCCAAGTTGCATAAATAGAGACTACCAGTAATTTTATTCATTAAAAAATTGCATGCACATCATTAAATAATTGTGTATATCAACGACTTCATATAGAGATTGTTCAAAATCTTCATTAATGAAAATTTGTTGTTTTTTTTGTTATCAATGGAGCAAAGTGGAGAGCTGCTGAAGAAAATCGAGGAGCTTGAATTGGGCCAAGCTCGATTACGAGCAGAGATGTCCAAGCTTGCGGCGTCGGCGAGGGAAGTCGGTGTGACACGTGGACGATCGAGATCCGTTTCGCCGCAGCAGAGGGTAGCAAGGCAGATGTTGCGGCGTGGTGAGGTCCGGCAAGCTTCAAGATTGAGTAGACAAGGAGGCGCTGGGGGCGGCAGCGGTGAGATGGTGGGGATAGGATTGTCGGAGCGCATGTGTTTGAATATACTTCAGTCGTTGGGGCACTCTGTTCATATATTTGACCTCGATTGCAGGATTTTCTATTGGTGAGAAATTTTTGTAGCTGATATGTGTTTTTCGAAATGTTGATTGTTTTTTATTGATGCTTTTTTAACTAGCTTTTGATGATTCAGGAGCTTGAGTAGTGGTTTGGTTTGTTGTGCTGTGTTTGCTCTAGGTCTCTGGTTTATCTTATGTTTCTCCTCTTCATTTTGGGTTGTGATTTCTTAGTTCCTCCATACACTTCTGTCTATTGATTTGTCGAGGTAGTGTTTTAATCACTGAAAAAATTGTAAATTTTGATCCGCAAACTTAGCAGCGAGGCTTGTGTTAGTTCTTACAGTAAAATGCATTTGTGTTTTTCCAGTGCCATTACCCTCTGAGATTGTATTAGATTTTGTCTAGCATTCTCTTGAAGGATTGAGTAAGTTCTTGATAAATTGTTGCAAGTCTTATGTGGTTTTTGGGACTTGGTTGCTTTGTCTTTTAGCTACAAGTTTAGATTAGATTCTGAAAATTTAAGAAACGGTCCTGTTTTCTTCAAATGGAGTTGCTTGCATGACTATTATGTGCCATGATAGTATGTAATTATGAAGTAATGTGGATCTCCATTTAAGGATTGAGGTAATTTTTTTAGGGAAGTAAGAATACAAGATGAGTGAGAAAAGCAAAGCTGAAGGCTTTCCTGATTATATTGACTGCTTTAGTTCGACGCCCTAAAACTGACGCATGTTGGAGGATAGCAATCTTAGACGACCCTTGTATATGAACTGATTGTTGTTCAGGTTCGGGATCACTATTCTTTTCAATATTTGGTAGACACTTCAAGAAGTACCATGATTTCCCTTTAAACTTTTCTTTCTCTTTTATTTAACTAGTTGTTTTGCATGTGCACGCGAATCATAAATGATTCAGTTATAAATTTATAATTGCTCAACATTATTTAAAATTTTTTTTTCCAGTTGCATAAGTTAATAGTCACTTTTGTATCAATGTCAATATAATAAATAGAAATTAATACACATTAAAACTTCTAAGTAAATAAATACTTTTGTAAATTTTTTTTCCAAAAGTTATTATAAGTGTTCTTGTTTGCACTTCATTAAAATTTTCTCATTTATATTCCAGAGAAGAGTTGTTTTTATTGGAAATGGAAATTACATCTATCTAATATAAGAAACTAAACTATTTAGCTAAAGGCAAAATCAGCAATCACAAAAAATCCGACCGATGCTCATCTCCGGCTTTAATATTGTATAGATATATTCCAAAGAAGATTTGTTTTTAATTAAAATTGAACCATAAATTTATTTGATATTAAAAACTAAGGATTTAGCTAATCAATGGCAAAACTGGCGATCAAAAATTTCAGCCCATACTCTTCCCTGACTTTTATATGGTATAGATTATCCATGAGTAGCACACATTTGTGGTACTTAATGATTTCTTCTTGTGCTTAAATTGTGCACGAGTCACGTACATGGTGAACTTTGAGGCTTGAACATATTTAATAGATCTTTGGACACCCCATCGTTATGGAGTATATGTCATTGTCAACTTGAGTTTGTATTCTGAGCAAATAGTTTTAATTCTTTGTTCTTGTAAGTCAAAATTTGCATGTTATGTCATTGTGGTTATGTTGTTCTTCTGAAATGTCTGCAAAAGATGCTTACTTGGCTTATACTTCCAACACAGGAATCGCACTGCAGAACATCTTTATGGCTATTCTGCATCAGAAGCCCTTGGTCAAGATGCTATTGAACTACTCGTCGATGCTCACGACTTCAATGTGGCTAGTAGTATTGTCCATCGTTTGACTAGGGGAGAGAGCTGGACAGGGAAGTTTCCTGTCAAGAAAAAACACGGGGAACGGTTTATAGCTATTGTTACCAACACTCCCTTCTATGATGATGATGGGACTCTAGTTGGTATTATTTGTGTGTCAAGTGACTCACGGTTCTTTCAGGAACCAGCTTTTGCTCCAAGTCTTACAAAGACCCCAACAATTGGAGACACTGGTCATAATAAAAGGAGGATTGAGTTCAGTAAAGCAAGTCATGACTCTCAGCAACCTCTCCCAGTTGCTATCGCTTCCAAAATTACCAACCTGGTAGGTGGCCAATCAGAGAAATTGATACATGATATGCAATGGATTTGTTCATGTCAATCAAGGCACTTTTACTAACGTTGACTAGATGTTACCTAAATTATGTCTTCCACTTCATACCATATTCTTTTTTATTTATAGAATCACCTAAACAGGCTACTAAAGTGACCAACAAAGTTCGTTCACGAATAAAAGCTGGTGAAAACTTGGGTGAATGTGATCCTCGAAATGGAGCTCGTCAGCCTTTGGGTAATGGAAATATGGACACTATATCTTCAGAAGGCATTCAATCAGCAAGTGTTGAATCTTCTGTTGTCAGTGTTGAAGAGAAATCTCCTGTCAAAGTGGCTGAACATCATAGTGATGAAATGGATAAAAAGTCAGGTATGCAAAATATGATAAGTTCCAAAGTAGAAGCTTGAATTGCAAAAAAGAGGATGCCGTGGTGGGAATTGCAAATGAATTATTGATGCAAAGAATTGTTTACATGCTGATCAATATATTGATGCAGGTCCTCCAAAATCTTCAGAATTGAATCTAAAACAAGAAAGACAAATTATTGAGAAAAACCACACGTCAAGCAATGATACTTCTGGATCTTGGTCATCAGCAAATGCTGGTAGCACGGGTAGCGTTAGTAGTGGTGGTAGCACCAACAGCACTGCCATACACAAAATTGATATGGAAAATGACAGTTTTGACACTGAAATAGTATGGGAAGATTTGACAATTGGTGAACACATAGGTCAAGGTATTGATACCACTTTTTAACTAGTTGTATAATATCTGGTTTTCTTACTGGTTCTATGATCATCATTTTGATGATAACGAAAGTACTAGCTACTTGCTTGTCAGTTGATCTGCCTCGTCATGTGGCTTGGTTTGGAATTATGCAAAAAATGTTTAGACTTAGACTGTCCATTGCTTGGTACTTTTGCCCATTTTTTTTTCTTTTTTGTTTTCATCTGATATAGTATGTAATGTAGACGATGGAGTGGTTTTCTTGATGTACTATAGTTTTTTCCTCATTGTATCAATATACTGTTCCCTAAAAGTTCTTAACACCCTTTTAAGTTGTTTTTCTGATTGCTAGTAGCAAATGCAACTATGTTTCTTTTTTAAAAAATGGGCTGTCTGATAGAACCAAAGTAATTGTATCTTTTTATCATTTAACATGCCACTGACTATAGGATCTTGTTTATGTTTTGCAACTATGGACCATGTTTTTTGATCAAAAGTTCTGGATGTCTTATTGCTTGGATATTCTTTAATGGTTTTGCAGGATCTTGTGGAGCTGTTTACCATGCTTTGTGGTATGGTTCGGTAAGTTTCTTAACATTTTCTTCTACCTATAGTAGTCGTGATAGTAATAGTAGTTAAAGGCATTTTACTTGAGCTGTAACATATTATGCTGCTCGAGATTTACATGATGTTACTTCCAAATCTTCTCAGCTTCAATGGCTAGACATGGGTAATTGAAACTAGGTCTGGGGATGACTCTGAAAAAATAAAACAGACACAAGCTTGGACTTGATGTAGATATTTTAGGATTGTTTGGTTTTGCATAAAGGAATGTGTTCCCTCATCAAAGTAGATTGGCTCAATGAATAAAGACAACGTTAGAAATCATTTTCTACCTTAATTTGGTGATGTAACTATGAGTCAAATGTACTTCTTTGAAGAACTCGGTAATGTAAGCTGTAGTTTATCGAAGTAGTCTTTGATGTTCACCTAAAATTTTATCTGCCGAGATAGATTAAAGAAACTGGAATTTCTTGAATTTGCATGTTTTGCTTCATAAAAGAATTTCAGCAAAAATTACTAGTTAACTTACCTACTTGCAGTGACTAATGCTAATGTGAATAGTTGGATTGGACATGAATTCCTCCAAGCAATTTATTCCAAAATACATCTGAATGAGGTTAAAATCCTGGAAACGGAGTATTGGCTAATAAGAAGTATCTTTATTAGCATCTCCAGGTGCGGTTCTTGTCAGACTTTTATAATCTCAACATTGAAAAGAAGAGAATAACTTATAAACTTCTCTCTGAAAGCACATAAAATTTCTAGTTGAGTAGATTTGAAGCATTATTTGTAGGTTTTTTATATGTTTGTCTTGGACCTATTTCAATTGTAATTGCTATGTTTCGTTTACCTTAGGACATTCTGGATCTAAGATTTATCCAACGGAAGTACTGCATCTTTTACCAGCAAACTAAGACCGTTTTGGTTAGTATCATGTGTAAGCAATTATTTTGTGCAACTGTTAGCTAAACCTGTTGTCGAAGATGAATATTAACTTCCTATAGTAGCAAGTGCACTACATTGTTTTTTAGGTAAAGCACATCCACTATTTGTGAGACGATATGTCTATCTGTTTCGTGGGTTGGGGAAGGCTCAAACCTTGTTTAGATTCTGGGATAGGTATATATGTTTTTCAAAAGACATGCCACTTTATAGCGAGTTACACAAATCTTTAATTGGAAAACAGATAGTGATGGAAGGCATACATAAGTGGTTCGTATGTTTAGATTTTATGTGAAAGTATGACCTCTCTCATTTCTTGCAGGATGTGGCTGTCAAAGTATTTTCAAGGTTGGAATACTCAGATGAAGTGATCCTCTCATTTAAGCAAGAGGTAGTGTGATAGTGTCAAGGGACCCAGTATTAGTTTAGTTGCCAAAATGTGCTCAAGGAGAGACTATCCTTCAATATCAAAATTTTCAGTTTTAATTAACAGAAAAATATTAATGAAGATACAGTGTATTAAGTTACTGGTTTAGTCATGCTTATAGTTACAGGGATTTATATAGCTGAAGAGTAGGGTTCTGCAAGTTCGTTAATCGTCATCGTTTCTGTTAGTATTACTATCTTGTACATTATTTGGAGCTTTCTAATATAGGTTTTCTTCTGAAGGTATCACTTATGAAGAGGCTGAGGCATCCAAATATACTTCTTTTCATGGGTGCAGTTACTTCTCCCGAGCATCTTTGCATTGTTACCGAGTTCCTTCCTCGGTAAACATTTCTTATCTTTCTGGGAACTTGTTGGAGAGCATCTTTTGTGTATGATAAATCTTGCATGTAATGTTGAAGTTCTTGGATTAACTTTTTTCAGTGACTGACATTTACTTATATAGAAATCAGTTATTGCTCTATTTTTCATTCTAATTACTTTCTGGATCTGTTTTTAGGGGGAGTTTGTTTCGATTGCTGCAAAGAAAGCCGACCAAGATAGATTGGAGAAGGCGCATTCACATGGCTTTAGATATAGTGAGTGTATTCAGAATCTGTATATCTTCATATGTTTTTGTAGTCTTTTTTTAAAAAACTTAATTTTTATTTTATATTTTATATCCTGGTTCTCTTTTTTTTTAAAAGAAGGATGTTACTGTGATCACTCAGTAAATGTAGTTGCATTATTTGTCACTTGCATGAATGCATCATGAGCATGGGTATATAGAAAGCTGAACTTAAGTCAGTCATAAAATTAAGTGCTTATCACTCCCAAAAAGCTCCTATTCAACTCCAAAAAAATTATGTATAAGTTTTTAGATTTTTTTTAAAACAAAATGGAAGATATGGATGAATTGTAGGTTATGGAATAATTATATGTATAATTTTTGTTTTTTAAATATTTATAAAATAAGGTACCTAAAAGCTCATTTTCATAAGCACTCCCAAATGTCCCATAAATCATTCTGTCCTTCGGGTAAAGCAAGCAATGTATTGAAGATTTTTAACTAGTGATAAAATAATTTAGGACTTAGGATCTTCCATGCTATTCTGTTCATGACAAAGCCACAATTGTCAGTTATGCTTATAGATCAGTCATATGAAGTTTCATTATTTGCTGAATTGCTGTTCACTTCTTAGATTCATTTAAGTCAAAATTTTCTCCAGATGCCAAAGTGGAAATCACTAATCGAGTAGTGTCAAAATCACTGTTTGAAGATAGACATGATATGTGATTTAGTAAGTGGTAGGATTTTGACACCCGCTCAATAGTGTTTAGATATTATCTGCTCTATTTCATTTGGTTCTTGATGAAAACTCTTCTCTGCATCTAATACTTGAATAGTAAATGTTTGCCTTTGTTTTTGGCAGGCACGAGGCATGAATTATCTCCACAGATGCAACCCTCCTATTGTCCATCGTGATTTGAAATCCTCTAATCTGCTTGTTGACAAAAATTGGACTGTGAAGGTTCTTCCTCAACTTACTTTGCCTTATGCGTTTGTCTTATGCAGATTCTGAATTTTACCTTTTCTTTTGGTATCAGGTTGGAGATTTTGGCCTCTCACGATTGAAGCATGAAACATATTTGATGACAAGGAGTGGAAGAGGAACGGTATGCACACTTTTGCTTGTGATAGAACCTTTTTCCTTGTTTCAGTATGTGCAAATCTTACTGGTTTTAACATTGTATTATATTTTTCTAGCCACAATGGATGGCTCCAGAAGTCCTTCGTAATGAACCATCCGATGAGAAGTACGTTTAACACTTTCCTATACCTGGGAATTGGGGATGTAGGTTATTTCTTTTTCTTTCCAAATGAAGCACGTCTGAGCAGAGAATTTTGTTGTTTTTGTTGAACTTCTCAGATCTGATGTATATAGCTATGGGGTGATACTATGGGAACTTGTTACTGAGCAAATTCCTTGGGAAAACCTGAATGCTATGCAGGTAAACTATGAGATGTGGGTCTTCTATATTTTCTGTGTTTATAGTTTTCTGGAAGTCATATTTAAGTATACCCCTTTACTACCAACATTCAAGCACATATATCTGTGGTTTGCACATGTGTGGTAGTGCCCTCTATAAATGTATGTTCAGCATGTAGATGACACCCTAGTTGCATAACTATCCCCTGGAAGTTCAAAATTCAATGCCTGTATATGTAGAATTGCATCTCAAGTCTTATAATACGTCATAGTTCAAATGTTTTGAACTTTGAAATGGATGCTCAAACTCTTTCTCATTTAATATACACCTAACTAGGAGTTTCATCCCAAAAAGTGAATGTACAATCTAAGTTTGAATGAGCTGTACCTACTGTAACCTTTCCTCATGAGTTTAAATGTAGTGCTGTGAACATCATACCTATAAGTATTCAAACATGATATGATGGATTTGGCTGGATACCAAGAACATCTTTTGCTAGAGGGCTGATCTATTCAAGTCCTAGGTTAGTTATCTGCTCTTGAAAGTGATAATTAGAGCGACTTGACCCCACAATCACCTCTTGAGGCAATAAAGTAAACATTAACCAATCAACCCCTAGAAATTTGGCAATTTGAGCGACTTTATTTAATTGGCAAGTTACTGCACCCCTTGCTCTTCATGATTTCTTTTCTTAATTTTTCTGAATAAACGGCACCATCAGCAATGAACTAAGCCCCGCCATCCAACATCTGATGTGATCCATGAAATTTCTTGTTTTGATAGTTTGGAAGTTGAGCTAGTATGAAGGTGTGCTTGGCTTTTTCATTATATTGTTCAAGAGCTGCTTTATCTTTTCATCAGTAGCTACTAGCTACTACAATTTGCTTGAGGTTCACAAACAAATTCTGTAGCCGATGAATATGCATGCCACATTAAAGATGTGCGATTATGGTTTATATGCAGGTAATTGGAGCTGTAGGCTTCATGAATCAAAGGTTGGACCTTCCAAAGGACCTAGATCCACAATGGGTTTCAATAATTGAGAGTTGCTGGCACAGGTTGCAACTTGCAAGGGATTTATAATTCTTCTTTCCCTATCAATTTGTTTCTATTAGAACTAAGTAATTTGCAATTTTGTGTTCAGCGATCCACATCAACGTCCATCATTTCAGGAACTGATTGACAAATTCAGAGACTTTCTGAGGCATCAAATTGCTCAATCACAGACACAACATCGTTCTACGATGGGGGATCGTACACAGAATACAGTAAAACATAACGTTGAGGAATAAGTTGAGCCAATTGCAAAGTAATACCTTCATCAACCGCTTTTTATGTCACTGATGCCGTTGCATTCTTCAAATCTTCTATGTTACTACTCGTACTGAAGCGAACTTCATATTGTACAGGAGACGTCATACTCATTAAGCTTCAGCACTTGACCCCTCAGGCATGAAATTTCAGGTCAAAGATCAAACAACTGACATGGTGTTGCTGCAAAAGTTCTGAGCCTCATTCAGGATGCTAAAACTAACAGTAATGTGACACTACAACGCATCAGGATAAGTTCGAACATAGCCCTGGCATTTTTTTGTGATCCTTGAAATCATTCTATATCCATTAATCAGTTGACAACATCAGCTACATAGCTTGCCACAACTTGTTACAGTTAGGTTAGAATTGTTAGCAAGATGTTTCTGAGATCAAAAGTTATAAATAAGCGTGTCGAACCGCATGTGTATTCACCAGTCGTTTGGTTTGTCTTGTGTCGATGATGTAGTATCAGTTGCTATCAAAGGTGTATGTGCAAGGTGGTGTTTAACCTTTACACACAAATTGTCTAGAAAATAAACCTTTTTGTCCATTGTCAAGTAACTTGAAGTTTCGCGCTGTACCATTTGTTTTTAATTTGCACTTTAGTCATTATATATTGGGAAGTCATCTCATCCGAATGACAAAATTCTGTCATGCCATAAGCTATCTTCAGTATGATTTTTTTACCAGCACTAATCAGCAGCAGGTGAACGAGCATGAGACGTAAAGCTAAGCAGGACTTTCCTTGCACTTTCGTCACATTAATGTCTCTGAATTATTATTCACAGCGAATGCAAGCTATGAGAGCTTCAACATCAATATGAGATTTCATATGAAGAGAAATAAGAAAGGGAATGGAAAACAGAGTGCTTAGCTACTTTGAGCTCTTATAACAACTGATCATGAGTAGTAAGTAGGTCCTGACATTATTGCCAACCCAAATTTATTACGTTGAATCTTCTGACTACGTCTTTAAATGCTCGCATGCAGTAGGTTTGCTTCACATATATACAGTACATTCGTGTAGCTAATGCATTCTCATCTGGTCCACATCCAGGCGGAGGGCAGTTATTTCCTTTTCCAAGTTTAGTCGTATTGAACCAACCACTTTGAATATTCTTGATCATCACCAGCATATACGTACATGGATACAGCAGCTGTTAATGCGATCATGTTTTGTTGATGGCAAAATGCATCAGGAATCCGAATGGTGATCGATTAAAATCATGGAAGGAATGTATCAACATGCATGAGTGAAAAGCACCCAGCTAGCTGCAAGATATCATGAAGTGAGTGACTGTTAATTGGTTGATAGTTGCCGCGTTCATTGAAGAAGATAGCCAAGTAGCAACTAGTCTGAGCAAAAGCTTAGCTACCGCCATAGACTTTTTGTTTCTTTTGTCTCCTCTTCGACTCATGAATTCCGGCAGCCAGCTCACCCACGACAACTTTGTCTATCTACTCAACAATCAATTAACTACAAGTCTCAGATAATAAACTTGCATTGATCGTAATTGCATTTACTCCCCCAACTACTCGCATTCAATTCCATCGCTATATATAAGCATCTACGATGAGAACATTTTGAAGCATCAAAACACAAAACAATTCCTCCCCGCTTATTTTCTCCGTATAGCTAGAGATCGATCAATGGGGACAAGGGTGATGAAGTTAGTGGCATTGCTTGGGCTTCTTGCCTTGACACTGATGGGCGATATTGCCGAGTCTCGTTGGCTTCAGAAGGAAAACTTCGGTGGTGGTGCAGGCTTTGGTGGAGGAGCTGGCGGTGGACTTGGCCATGGTGGTGGTCTAGGTGGCGGCGGAGGTCTTGGTGGTGGTCTTGGCCATGGAGGCGGTCTCGGTGGTGGTGCTGGCCTCGGCGGAGGAGCTGGTGCTGGCGGAGGACTCGGAGGCGGAGCTGGCCTTGGTGGTGGAGCTGGTGGTGGTCTTGGCCATGGCGGTGGTCTCGGTGGTGGTGCAGGCCTCGGCGGCGGAGCTGGTGGTGGACTCGGAGGCGGAGCTGGCCTTGGTGGTGGAGCTGGAGGTGGACTCGGGGGCGGCGGTGGCCTTGGTGGTGGAGCTGGAGGTGGACTCGGAGGCGGCGCTGGGGCTGGCGGTGGTCTCGGCGGTGGAGCTGGTGGAGGTGCAGGCCTTGGTGGTGGTGCTGGTGGAGGACTTGGCGGTCTAGGAGGTGGAGGTGGAGCTGGCGGTGGTGCAGGCCTTGGTGGTGGATTTGGAGGCGGCAAAGGCGGGGGAATTGGTTTCGGTAGCGGAGGAGCAGGCGGAGGGTTCGGCGGCGGTGGTGGTGGAGGAGCAGGTGGTGGGTTTGGTGGTGGCAGTGGGTTCGGAGGTGGAGCAGGAGGAGGATTTGGAGCAGCTGGTGGTGCTGGAGGCGGTGCAGGTGGAGGCTTTGGCGGCGGCGGTGGTGGCGGATTCTAAATGATGAAGCTTAGCTTGAAAGCTAATTAACGTCTAACTGCATGCATGCATGCAGAGCAGAATTAAATTTGAATTAATTAATATATAGTGTGTGGCTTCCATTTATGTATCTGAAAAGATTTGCGAGTGATTATTGCAAATTGAATTTGAATTCAAAATGTGTTCTATTATATACCTCTTTCATTAGTACTCCATAAGTAGCCATGATTTCATGCACAATTTTTTGAAGTACCGATTTTTGAAGACCTATTCCAAAGTACTCTTACCGCGTATTCACCGTAAATTAACCTCACTTTTTATAATTTAAAATTTAAAAATATTTTTAAAAAAATTATTTTATATTAAACATAAAATTTTAATTAAAATTTCAAAGATAAATTAATAGAAAAAATATTTTAAATATTTATTTATTTTGTATTAATAATAAGTTTAAAAAATAAATTTGATGGATTGATAAATAAGAAATTTTTAACTCATCAAGAAGTACTCTACCTGAACAACTATTTATCATAGTTATCATATGCCATGAAATTTGTAAGTAACCATCGGCTCCAACAGAAACCGGCGCAAAAAGTTTTGTTCAAGGCAATATAACTTCTCGTGTATCTTCACTGAGGCTGCGTTTAGGCTCTCCACAAGTAATTTTAGCTAAAAAATCAGTTTTATATAATTTTTGTATTTATTTTTTGTAAATTTATTTTTATAAAGCTAATTTCTAAGAATTTATTTTTAAAAATTCAATTTACATTGCTTACTTACCAGTAAATAAGCCCTAATTCTAGGCAATATTAGGCTCCTATGAATTAATATAAATGTTGAAAATCTATCTAGAACAGAAGATTAACTAGGTATTAGAGTGTGCACTTGAGATCTCAAAACTAATTGAGCAACGAGAGCGGTAAATCTAATTCTTTCTAAATATTATTTCATGAATATTAATAAATAATATAAAAATAAATAATTATTAATACATGTCTTCAAATAGAGTATTTTTTAAAATAAATAGATGCATGTTATTTGTCATATGTAATAAATTTAAATAAATCAGACTAGTTATTTTAAAATAAAATGAACTAATTATTATATAATAAATTGAACTATGAGTGTTCTAAATATAGTGGATTAAAGAAGTTAAATTTATTTCACATTTTAATTGATTCGGAGCAATTTTATTTGATACTATACGATAAATTTAAAATTTTTTTAAAAATAATATAAAAAATAAGTTCAAATTTTTATAAATAATTAAATATCTTTTCAAAATTATTAATAAATAATATAAAATTGAATATTTATTAAGACAATAAATTACGGCATTGCATGCTCGTGAAGGTGGAATGTTGCCTATTAAATTAAATTTCCATGTAACTAATTTATTAACTAATTGCTTCTCTAGTCCTAAATCCTATCACTTGCTGCAATGTCATATCTCACGAAATATCTTTGCGCTAAAGAGTTAGGAAATGTTTGACACTATTTATTAATACAGTTTTTTAAATAAAAAATATTAATTTTTTAAAAGATAAGTTTAATTTATATAGTTAAAAAATAATTTTTATACAGAAAATTATGTCATATATAACTTTTTTATTTTTAAAATTAAAAATTTATAAAATATAAAAATTTATTAAAAAATTGTAAAATATTCTTCGAGTGCGTTTGGTTAACCGCTCCTCGAGCACTTTTTAACTTTTATTTTGTACTTTTTACTAAATATTTTATATTATATTACAAAAATTATTAAAAAGTTAAAAGATATAAAAACTTTATGTAATAAAATTTGTTTTATTTATTTTTATTTTTTTAAATTAATAATAGAGCTCGTACATCATATATGATAAAAATATTTTTTATTTTAGAAAAAGTATTTTTCAAAACTACTCAAAGGCTATTTATCATTTCATTCTAAAAAAACTTCTCATAAAAATTTTATTTTATATTTTTTAATAAATTTTTTATAATAGTGTATAAAATTTTTAAAATTTAAAAATATAAAAAATTCTACATAGTAAATTTTTTTTTATTTTTAGTAAAATCAATGATAAATCTAAATTATCAAAATAAATTAAAAAATTTTATTTCATAAACACTTTCTAAACAATCCCTAAACACACCTAAAAAGCAACTCTGACGCTTTCAAATATTTATGAAATTCATCTGTCACGCGTACGTACGCGTTTGTATAAATATGATCATCAAACAAACACTGTAGCTTCCTGGTTGGCGCCCATTGAATATTATGGAGTAATGCATTATGCATGCATGTGGTTTTAGTTAAACGCACTAGCTAGAGCAGAGCAGAAGATAACAGTACACAGTTTATGAAGTTAATTTTCCTATTCTTAGCAGGGATCCACCAGCTCCTGTTGCTCAGTGTCCAAGACTGTTTGGATTAGGTTCCTTAAAATCAGCTTTTTAAGTTTTTATTTTATATTTTCTAATATATTTAAAAATTTTATTTAAAAATTTAAAAAATATATAAAAATTTACATAATAAAATTTTTAACATTTATTTTTAAAATTTCTTTTAAATAAAAAATAAAACTTATTTTTTAAAAAAATAAAATAACTTTTGTTTCTGAAAAATTTTCATCTCTCAAAACCTCCCTAATTTTTGTCAAGAACCATGTGACACCATTTAATTCATCAGTACGTTCTTGAATATCTATGATCAACCGTACCTACACCATCATCTGTGTATATATATACCATTTGTAGTCAGTCATTTAGAGTGCATGTTGAAAATATCGACAGCGTGCGTGAATTATAATGTTACAATTTAAAATCGAGAACTAAAAATGAATAAGACAATCTTATAAATACATACGAAGATATATGTAGAAAAAAAACTCTATAATAGTATGATTATGAAAAAATACTATATTTATAAATTGTAATATTGCTTATAAATCGGTGCTTTTATCAAGCACTTAGAAGTATTTTTTTTAATTTCACTCTTACTAGTATCATACATAAAATCTCACATATTTTAAACATATTTATTAGAATATTGAAATAGTAGATAATCTCTTTTTAATAGCTAAACCTATTTGACTAATTAATATTTTTGGCAACTTTTTTGCATGATAACCATCTCTTGATATCAGTTTATCGGCATAATTAAGATGCAATTACTATTCAAAGAAAATAAATTTGGATATAACTATCTAATGCTCTTTTGATCCAAATACTTTTTCAATCTCATAACAACCATGGCTGCTATGTGAGACTAAATAGTAAAATATCAGCAGCTATATTTGAACGGCTTGCTGCAAATATTCAGTGGCGGCTTTACATCCAACAGTGCTGAGCTACGTACTTCACATATATTTATACTATACGTATACGTATATACCTCGTAAACTCATATATATTCTAATAGTTTGTTTTATATCCTTAGAGTGATAGCATGAAATTAAGGAAACAATTAGGTAAGGTTTCTTCTACATGGATACGCAAATATGCAAGTGATCAATGATGACGGTGGAGAGTATAAGCAGTGATGTTGATGTTTGGTTAGTTGAGAGTTGCAGGTGCATTGAAGAGAGTTGCACCGGCAAGAGACGCTCAAGTCAAATCACGCAAACCATTTCCTACGTATACGCGGTTTTTTTGTAGTACTACTTGCATGCAACAAGCAACGCAATCCATATGCCTCTGTAGCTAAGGACACATAATGTAGAAGGTTGAAGATTTTCTTCATCCATCCAACTACCCACATTAATGGCGTAAATCAACAACGCTACTATAAGTAAGCATCTATGTTCCAAAGCTTGAAGCACAAAGCAGTAGCTAGCTAAGCTTAGCTTCTTTGTTTTCACTAGTGAAATGGGGAAGCTAAAGAAGTTTGTGGGAAGTTTAGGCCTTCTGGCGTTGGCCATGGTCATGTTTATTGGCATTGTCGAGGGACGAAGGCTTGAGAAGGATGCGTTCCTTGGCGGTGGTGCTGGAGGTGGTGGAGGGTTTGGTGGAGGAGGTGGCGCTGGTGGTGGTGCTGGCGGAGGTCTTGGACATGTTGGTGGTCTAGGAAGCGGAAGTGGGTTCGGCGGTGGCGGTGGAGCTGGTGGAGGTGGAGGGTTTGGTGCTGGTGGAGGGCTTGGACATGGCGGTGGTCTTGGAGGTGGCGGAGGGTTTGGCGGTGGTGGAGGTGCTGGTGGTAGTATTGGCAGTGGAGGAGGACTTGGCGGTGGCTTTGGCGGAGGAAAAGGTGGTGGTTTAGGTGGCGGAGCTGGAGGTGGACTTGGTGGGGGAGGTGGTGCAGGAGGAGGCTTAGGTGGTGGACATGGTGGAGGCATTGGCGGTGGTTCTGGTGGTGGACTTGGAGGTGGAGCTGGTGCAGGAGGAGGCTTAGGTGGTGGACATGGTGGAGGCATTGGTGGCGGTGCTGGTGGCGGACTTGGCGGCGGAGTTGGGGCAGGAGGAGGCTTAGGTGGTGGACATGGCGGTTTAGGTGGCGGTGCTGGTGGTGGACTTGGCGGTGGAGCTGGTGGAGGAGGAGGCTTAGGTGGTGGAAATGGTGGAGGCATAGGTGGAGGTGCTGGCGGCGGACTTGGCAGCGGAGTTGGTGCAGGAGGAGGCTTAGGTGGTGGACATGGTGGAGGCATTGGTGGCGGTGCTGGTGGGGGACTTGGCGGCGGAGTTGGGGTAGGAGGAGGTGGTGCTGGTGCAGGAGGAGGCTTAGGTGGCGGACATGGTGGAGGCATTGGCGGCGGTGCTGGTGTTGGAGTAGGTGGAGGATTAGGTGGTGGCGCTGGTGCTGGAGGGGGCTTTGGCGGTGGTGCAGGTGGAGGATTAGGTGGTGGTTTTGGTGCTGGAGGTGGCAAGGGTGGTGGTTTTGGTGCTGGCGTGGGTGGAGGTTTCGGAGGCGGCAAAGGCGGCGGTATCGGTGTAGGCGGAGGACATGGTGGAGGCTTTGGTGGTGGTGCAGGCGGCGGAACAGGTGGAGGATTCGGTGGCGCAGCAGGTGCTGGAGGAGGCTTTGGAGGAGGTAAAGGTGGAGGCATTGGCGTAGGTGGCGGTCATGGTGGAGGTTTTGGCGCTGGAACAGGTGGAGCATTCGGTGGCGGTGGTGGTTCCGGCGGAGGCTTCGGTGGTGGTTCCGGCGGAGGCTTCTAAGATATAACACCTGAAAATTCTCAAGTATAGCTAGTAAAAGCTTAAAGTTTGAGTCTTGACACAGACAATGTGTATTTAAATATATTGCATGGTTTAAATCTTCATTTTAACGTGCCATGAAAATAAACAGCAATGTTTCTATCATGAATTCTTTTAGCCCCAAAATTGTTCTTTGTTTTATGTGAATATTAGCTATCTATGTGTTTTCTCGAACAACTATATATGCTAGCTAGATCAGTAACAACAAAGAACAAAGAGATTTTTAAAAATAAAATAAGTTGTCACTACGTTTAGGAAAATATTGATATACGGGTTAGAAACTTCCTAATTATGATATACAAATTATTACCTTTTATTTTCTTAGATAACAATTAGAAGAACTATGGTAGAAGCGATTTTGTTTTATTTTGGAAATTTTTTTAGTTACTTTCTTTGATAATAAATGTTTTAAAGTTTTTTTGTTTGAATCATAACTGATTAACGATATAGTTTTAGAAGATTTCCTTATGTAAAAGTGCACTCTAGTCCTCTTGTCAAACTTCAAGGATTAAAACTTCAATACTTTTTGTTCAATGAATTTATGAACAAATTTCATCAAACCTAAAGCTTTTTACATTCCATAGGCCTTCTATTAAATCTGAATAATGACCAAATTATACAATGTAGTTCAATGACCAAATTGCACCAATATTTAGTTTAGAGACAGACCTAAGTGCAATTGATGACTGATCGTAGGAATTGGAAAAAGTAATAATAACAATAATACAGAAAATTAAAGCAGATAATGATTGTATATATACAAAGTAAATAGTAGTAGAAATTTTGTTTATCAAAGAGTTCATGTTTGTTGATTTGGGAGTTGAGCAGCATCACCATTGGAGGCTACACAGTAGATATCCTTAGGAAGTATGCCCTCCAGAAAACCTCACATTATCAACAATCATCAGCATTTTGTAAACATTTTACAGATTTTACCATTTAAAGGCAAGACTTGAAGACACTAGCATCATCCGTTCTACTGCGACGGTGCAATTTACAGTATTCCCATATTGAAGTCATCCAGCTATAGATGAAATAACAAGCAATCAGTTAGTAATACAAAGGTAAACTGAGAACATCCAACTAAATGAACTTACGAAAGATACGGGTAGGCAACTTCTTAGAATCTCCTATTCTTCAAGCTGTTCACGGAAACAAGTCAGGCATCATTCACATAATACCTGAAGGCAAGGCTGAAGTTTTATTGTAGGCATAATTTGCTAAGCCTGTATCTCACATCTGATTGGCAGATTAACCTTTGTCTTCACCAGGTCCCAGCACAACCTTTGATTTCACCACGTTTTAGCATTCCCATAACAAAATTTAAGACATCAGATCTGCTTCTTCTCATCTTGCTAATATAATAAATTTCCAGATCCTTCAGAAACATTAGCATCACCAAGTAAAAAATTATAAAGGTTGCGTGGGGCACTTCACTGCAAACTATACAGCAAATGCTGCCCTAATCCAAAACACAAGTAAATGAGAATAAATAAGCCTCCACTTAGATCAGGAAATATGTACATGCAGAGAAATGCTTAATGTCAAGTTGTTCAACAAGTTCAAGTAAGGAACAACTCCAGTAGTAGGATACATGTTTTCCAGACCCAGAATCAACCTTCCTCTGTAAGTGCTGCACCCAAAATATCTGAAAGAGCCATCCTCAACGGTGATGAATCTTCAGCTTCTGTAAAATATTTAGGCTAGGTAAGTATAAAAACTACGTAATTAAAATAACAGCAGCGATTGATGTAGCACCAAAGGTAACACAACAAAAACATCTATGATTCCAAAAGACACATTATGTGCTTCCTAATCTGCTTTACAATGTGTAGCCTCTTTATTAATTTTAGTTTAGTAATATAAAATGCTAATATCGAGGAAGTAGAAAAATGTGAAATATACAGTTTTATACCAAGTAAGAAGAGCATCAAATTAACAGCTCTTACCAGGAAGACTTTGGGGATCATTTGGCTTTCTAGGGCATGTTCTTCTATTATGACCAGATTCTTGGCAAATACTGCAGTGCAGATAATCCTTCATAACCACTTTCTTGGTAAAATGAACCCTGTATCGTCCCCTATGCCGCTTATTGACAGAAGGAGGCTTACAATCAATAATATCCTCATAACTCCACTCACTTTTATCAGGAACTGGGTTTATCTCCCCCTCATAAGCAACATTAAACTTAGCAACTGTGAAGGACTCATGACAATATGCATACATATCAAGTTGTTCAAGTTGAATAACAGCTAAAGCATGAGCACATGGTAGTCCCCTCACTTGCCATCCACAGCATGAGCATGAACCAGTAAGACTCACAAGAAAGGAGGATCCTTTAGCATCAATAACGATTCGTTCTCCTGCAACACTGTACTCAACTTTGAGACCAAGTGCTTCTTTGCTCTTTTCCAGAAGATACTCTTCTTGGGTTGATGTAAGAACTGATTCCATCTGCTTTCCAATTTCACGCTGCTGAAGAAAATGTGTTGCTATCCTAGAGTTCATCTCTTGGACTATTGAAATAATTGGCACATTTACAAGTTCACTTATCCAAGAAGTAAAGGTTTCACCAACATTTGATGTTAATATGTTATAGCGTCGGCCCTCGAAATGTGATGTTGCCCAGTCTTTAGGATTCAGATTAGTCATGATCCATTCATGGCCCCTTATATTGATCCTTCTAAGCTCATTGATGTAGTGCTCATACTCATCTCTAGTATATGCAGATGCAGCCAGAAAAATGTAATTCCTAACTTCTTTGTCCTTGTAGTTGGGAATCCTCTGTGCTATATGAGAAACACAGAATGCATGACAGGCTCCTGGAAATGATGCTTTTACACTCTCAACTAAACCATCTTTTTCCTCCGAAATAATGACAAGCCAATGAAGCCATGATGCACTTCCAAGCGGATCGCTGAATTCCCTTTCCAATGTTTGCCGTAGCCATGACATGAACCAAGACCAGTTATCAGTATTATCAGATTCCACAATAGCATAAGCTACTGGAAAAGCTCCGTCATTCGCATCAACTGCTACTGCAGTAAGAAGCACAAGAGGGTATCTTCCTAAAATATTTGTTGCTTTAAAGATAAGAAGTGGCCTGCAACCAAATAAGAACCCATGAATTGTTGCATTCAAGGCAACAAAAAGTCTCTGAAAGCAGTTTTCTGCATCACATTCCAAAGATAACACACTCTTTGGGTTTGCCTTTTCCACTTCCCTACAATATACTGGAAGTTCCTCCCACAAATCCTCAGAAGAACCTTGTATTACTCGTCGGGCCCATTTCCTCCCACGCCAAGCTCTATAGTAGCTCACTTTAACACCAAAGTTCTGGTAAATCTCAGAAGTTATATCCTTTGGCGTATAATCAAGATTGTCCCGCATTCGGTTCAATATGAATCTTGAGATCCAGTGAGCTTTGACGTTTGGATCATTTCGCCCCAACAAATTTTTGGCACACGAATGCACTGGATAGTAAGTTTTGATTTTAAAGGTGTCTACCCCTTTAAGCTTTGATGCATGTAGACGCCATTCACAGCCCTCAAAGACACATTTTGCAGTAAATCTTTTTGAATCATTCTTCACTCTCTTATAAACAAAGTTCTCCACAATAGATGCCTCTGAAAGTGCTTTTCGTAAGGCATCAACGTTTTCAAATTCCTGGCCTTGCTTCAAAATGCTATCTTCTTCAAAGGTTTCTTCCAGATCACCAACTAATACCTTAACTAACTCCTTAGGCTGAGATCCTTTACTCATTGAACGAGTGACCCTTTTCATGCCATTTGTATTGGTGATAGTTCCTTCACTGCCATCAAGACTACCAGGGCCAGAATCCTCACCATTGAACAACACAACATCACCTGAAAAACCAAGATCACCAACATTTAACCGTTTGGAAACATTTTGAGAATTTGAGCTCTGGGCCGTTCTTTTCCTTGCAATAGCTTTAACCCGAGGTGAACCTTCATTCTGACGCACCGTCCTTCCACTTACAGGTCCACTTACAGGAACAGTGGTCAATGTACCATCACGCTTCTCTTTGCGAGATGATGTGCCTCGTGAAGCATTTACTTTTGATGGTGTTGCCTCGTGTATTTCACTGTCAACAGCAGCACCAGCAGTTGGATGGTCGTTACACCTATACAAGGTTACAGACAGTAAAGATCATTGCAAATGCACAAAACAGCAAATACAGAAAAGTTGAACTCTAAGATTCCTAGTAACACTTTTTGCACAAGTTTGACCACTTCAATCTATATTTTCTCAATCAAGCCTCCTCTGCATACTTTGCATATGACCAAAACAAAACAAACTAAGGGGAAGTAATCATGCAAAAATTGATAATAGGAGCAGATTGTGCGAAGTTCTCATATATGTGAATGTGCCATAAGATAAGAGTCAATACCTCATAATTGGACTAGTGTATGATGACGATCCGTTAGCAGATAAATAAAGTGGAATTGTAGACTTTGGAGTAGAAAAGACTTCCATCATATTTGATAAATCATTTTCATCTTCAACACTAACCAGAGGCGAAAGGAATGGTGAACCAAATGGGATATCAGGGTGCTTATACTTTACAGTAAATGGACATTCTGATAGCCTACATAGTCCACCCAGTACTTTCAATAGCTCCTGATAACTGATTGCTCGGTCCACATAAGACAAGCGAACAGAGCCACCCCGATATGAGACCTTCCCTTCTTCATCAACAAAGTCTCCACCAATGTGGCAAAGTAATGCCAACTTATCAGCAGGCATCTTGTAAATCAGGCAAGCATTTGGGAACACTAGAGAATGCATTAATAACAAATTAGTGGAAACTGGAAAGAAAATATTCTGATACAGTAGAAAGCAAGGTGAAAACCATTTAGTAAGTCAAAGCACAGGCATACAGACAATAAGTTTGACAAGGTAGTGCCATTGTGCAAACTAAACTTATTTGGCATTAATCTAGACTTAGCACTGATAATCGACAAACAGATTGAAATTTTGGTAACTTATAGTAACTTCCACATTGGATCATTTGAAGGCTCCTTGAAGATAACTGTACACTGATCCAGGTTGGATTATCTTATTTTCATACCCAGATTCTCCTGTAGGATCAAAATGCCTACTGGTCATAAGATCATTGGTTTGTTCCTCAAGCTTTTTCTTTGTACCAAGCACCCACTTCCGTCCAGTTTTCCCATGAGCATTTACATAGGTACAAGTACCAAACCGCAGCCTACGTGCAAAAAATAGTAAGGCAGCTGCCTATTCAAGGGCCTTTCGTTGGACATTTGACCAGCCTAAAGGACTAGGGTTTGAATCAATATGATTAAAAATGATTAGTAGCAGAACTACGAATGGTTAGTTTGTATGAATAGTAGAATATTCACTCTCCTACATTCCTTAAAACCCCCAAGAAAAGAATAGGCTGCTTAGGCCGGCATCTATAGCAAAATATTTTAAATCAAAAAAATCCATGAAACATACACATAACCAAGCCACAACAAAAAGGAAGTCTCCCTCTACTGAAAGCCTTACATTGTGAATGCTCAAAACTACAAACTTTTAACAGTAACCAACGATCACCCACCTCGAAGAGAACCAAATTCAACTTCACCAAGAATCAATTAATCAGAGAATGCTTGGCAGTTGGCAGACATACTATAGACAGATTTCTGCAAAGCTCACCAAGTTCACTTTCTTTTTCACTAAACGTAACCGAATTATAGGCAATTAATTCTAACAAGAATAACCACATAGATCATTCCAATCGAGCAGATGATAAATATCTGACCCGCGATTCTACAGATTTATTGCTATTTGTACCTCAACTACGTCTAACAGCAAATAATTCAAACTCCGTCTTCAGCCCAAAACATGGAAATCAATCATTTTCGAACAACTACCATGAAAAAGTTTCACTCAGTCTCTCCCAATGTATTCTCCTTATTCTTGTTCTTTCCCTACAATCTATTATATCTTGTACGGAAAACAACACTGAAAGGAAAAAAAATAGCAAAATCACACCGAAAAAGAACCAAACTGTCCTCAATTTCAGAGCAAAACTTGCCCCCTGCATTCCAACTAAGGCAAGAAAAAGCAAAAAATTACCCAAAAAAGTAACGAATTTGGTCTGAAAAAATATCTTACCGATAATTCAGAGCAAAATTGTCACAGGGAATAAGAATTTAGTGTGACCACCAGATTAAGAAGAGAGCCGCTGGTGCAGGGAGAGATCCAGGAGAACGAACTCGGGAGACAGAGAGAGAGAGATAAAGAAGAGAAGTCGAAGGAAAAGAGAGAACCCGAGCAGGCGAGCAGGCAATTGATTCGGGTCGCATTATCAGTGAGTTAGCAGGTCGGTTCAAATTCGGTTCCAATTTTTGCACGGTCATGCAAACCGGGACTTGAGCTTGAAAAAACAAAAACAAAAAGAACGGTAAAAGAATTGCTTGTATTTCTATTCCTGCCGTGCCATGCAGAAGCCACAAAAAAAAAATTATCTTACTAAAATGAGATCGATTATATGAATTTATTTTTTTATTTTGTTTGATTATATATGAGATTCAACTAAAGAATCTATTATGAGTTCGAAAATGTTTTGGAGTAATTATTGAAAACAAACTTTTAAAAAAGAGAGTTATTTTGAAAATTTTAAAAAATGAATTTATTTTTTTACTTTAAAAAAATAATAAAAATAACTAATAAAAAATTTTTACAACGTAATATTTTTTTATACTATTAAATTTTTTTAAATATTTTATAAAATATTCTAGAAGTTTTATTGGAAAGAATGAAATGAAAAATTAGAAAAAAAACTCCCCCAAATATGACATTCATCTTATTATGTAATACTTACTATTATGAATTAATATATACTTTAACAAAATTATACTTTTATATTTGTAAAACTTCTTAACAACAACTAAAAGATTTTAAAATGTATAAAAAATCCTTAATTTACAATTTAGAACCATTAATTCATACAATTAGAATGATTTGACATAATTCAAAATTTTGAATTAACAAATTAGCCTTCAGACTATGACTCTTATAGAATATACTCAAAAATGATACCTTTGTATAAGAAGAATTTGCAACATACAGTCATCACTGTTATTTGAGAGTGATTTTAAAAAATAAAATTTTGAAACATAAAATAATTTTATTTAATTTTAAAAAATAAATTTTATTTTTCTAAAAATAAAATAATTAACAATAAAATTTATTATGTAAAATTTTTATTTTTAATTTTTAAATAAATTATGTTAAAAATATAAAAAATTTAAAAATAAAAAACGAGCTTATTCTAATATTCAACATAGTTGTCAGATCCGGACCAACCCGTCCCGAGAGTAAATCGGTCCGAATTTACAAAAAGACCGTTTATATAATCGACCCGGTTTGACCCGTTTTGATCTACTTCAATCTGGTTGATTCGCTCACCCGGATCAAACTGGATTGAAAATTTTTTTAAAAAATAATTAAAAAAATTTTAATTGATAATATATTTACTACAAAAATAATTATTAATAATTCTATGTTGACAAATAATATGTAGTTTAGATTTTATATTTAGATGTGATAATGTAAAAATATAATTGATTATATCTTATTTGTAAATATCAATTATTAGTGATTTTTTAATTTTTATATTGTAAAATATTTAGACTCAAATATGTTATACTTAAAAAAGTTAGTTATATCTTTTTTTATGATTTATCCATTTTATAGTTTTATATTTTTCTAATCTCCTAATTTTTTTAAATATTTCTCATTATAAATTTTAGTTATTATTATTATTATTGGTGGTGGCAATATTTCAATTTTCGTTATAATTGTTATTGTTGTTGTTATTGATAGTAATACCATAATAAATATAGTCTAATTTTTTACTATGATTACTGTTGCTATTATTATTAGTAGTGTCATTGGCAGTAGATTTCTTACCGTAATTATTATTATTATTAATTAAAAATACTTTAATATTATTGATCCGATGGTTCGACCAGTTGATCCGATAGTTCGATCCGAGAACCGTGATCCGGATAATTTTTTAGTTCGATGTCCGATCCGGTTCTTACAACTATGATCTTCAGTTCTCAATTTTAATCTATTATACTAGAAACAAATTCACAAAAGAAAACAACCGTGTTTATAAAGAAGCATTATAATAACAAATTATTAAAGCAAATCAAAATGAAATTTTCAATGAGGCCATTATGATATGAAAGTGTTGATAAATTAAAAAATATTTAACTATTTTAAGATATTAGAAGATTTAAATTTCTAAAACTTGACTTTTATTATCGTATGGGTAAAAAGAATTCCTCCAAAATATAATATAAATTTTTTTATTTTCTAGACATTTTAGAGTACGTTTGGTATTGTTTATTCCAAAGTAATTTTTTAATTTTTAATTTTTAAATATATTTTTTATAATATTAAAAAATTTAAAAATATTAAAAAATAATAATTTATTTTATAATAAAAAAAATAAAAACTTATTTTTTAAAAAAAATATTTTTATTCTAAAAAATTATATTTTAAAACTATTTCTTTAACAAATAAAAAGAATCATAACTAATAATATTTATGAAGACGTTACTTGCGTGTGCAGCATCCAGCAGAACTATTATAATTAAGTGCAATATTTATTTATGTTTATAATTCAAATTTTTTGACAAAAATTAAATTCTAAACAAATTTTGTAGTCATTTTACGACAAATTTTAAACTTTTCCTAATTCACTTTTAAACTTCAATTTTTATAATCATATTTTAAAACTAAATATTTCAATCCTACCCATAAACTTCTCTAAATTCTAAACTATAAGATTCACTTTTAATGAAGCATAAATAATAATATTAAACTTATTTTTATAACAATTTTTTAAATAATTCATTTTTGTTATCTTAAAATTTTCGGTTAAATTATCTCTTAAACAAGTTCCGGATGTACGACAAGGTCCAGAAAGTACAATTTTGTATTTCACCAAAAACAGCTTGACTGTATACACTTATGACTTTTAATTCTAAATTTAATTTGGTTGAAAGTAAAATTTGAAAACAATATTTAAGTAAATAAGTCAAGTAGTTATTTTCTAAATTACACATTTTAAAAAATTATTATAATTAATAATAGAATAACAAAATTATTTATTTCTAATTATTAAATGCGCATTAAGTAAATAATTAAAAGATGCACATTCCTAAATTTTACAAAATTTCTATGATTCTAGCCATAACAACTGAATGATTGATTTGACATGATATCATTATGATGAATCTCAGTGCTCTCAAAACACAAGCATTATTGGCTTGCAAAAAGAAGGAATAGTGTTCTTTCATTCCTTTCAGTAATTCAATGTTACACATAGCAATCCGTCACCTAAAGGACTAAAAACAAAACTCACTTAATCAACAGCAAAGTAACACAATCTTTTAAATAAAATAAACATGAAGATGTTAATGTTACAACAGGTCTAATGCCTACGTTCTCCTTGTAATTTAGAAACGTAGCTCTCTGGTGCTAGGACAACGAATCACCTTTTCAGCGTATGCGAATGTTCCCTATATCAGTTCCATTGCTTCTTAGGCTTCTAGTCGTTCTTCAGCTACAGAGGACACAACACGTCAGTACATACCCGCCTAAAGGTAAATCATAAAGACAAAACATGCTTGAACGCTGTGTCGTAATATCATCTAGTTTTCTTTATCTTGCTCAATCCGGAAAAAGATTCTTGCAGGCAAATTACTTGAAGAAACAATTTTCTCAAGAATTAGCTTCATATCATATCAACTCAAAACAATTCGTATAATTTGGTCTTCTCTTTTTAAAATCTTGAGTTTTGATATAATAGATTGGATGTGATGACACTCAGAAACAAATTGCATAAACAGTATACCTCAAATCAGGAAGACCAAAGGATATCATGTTGCTGGGCAGAGCAAGTTCTTTTATTGTGGACCCTTCTCTTTGCATATGCTGCATTGAGTCTGAACATCACTGACCACATTTTTTCTTATTAGAGCCTTTGCGTCATCCCCTTCGCTTATGCATAGGAGGTCTAACTGCAATAAGATCTTCATAATTCCATTCATTGCGATCAGGAATAGGATATATCTCCTCTTCATAAGCGTTTTGGAACAACTTTGTTGAGAACCATTGTTTGCAATATGATAATACATTCACGTGGTCTAGCTGAATAACAGCTAATGCATGAGCACATGGCAAGCCTTCAACCTGATATTCAGAGCATGTGCAACGTTGATCAGAAAGGTTGACAATAAACAGGTTGAACTCTGAAACCAAAGGCGTCTTTTGCCTTCTCAAACAGGTGCGCTTCAGCAGCCAGTGTAAGTTCTGACTGGATCTGCTTTGCAAGCTCATGCTGGTGAGAAAAATGGTCACCAACTTAGAGTGCAATTCCTGGACAACTGAAAGAATGGGCATATCTCTAGCTTCATTAATCCAAGAAGTAAAGCTTTCACCAAGTCTAGATGACAGTATGCTGTAAAGTTCTCCCTCAAAGTATGACGTCCGCCTAATCCTTAGGATTCAGATTAGATATGATCCATTCATGAGCTCTTATATTTATCTTTCGAATCTCTCCAAGAAAGTAGTCATTTCTGTTCTGGCGTATGCACATGCAGCTGCCCAGAGATAGGTCTTGACGGATTCATCATTGTAATACTTTGCAACTCTTTGCACTAATTCAGAAACACAAATCCCATGATGGGCTTGGGAGAACACTGCTCTGGTGGCACTTATTATTCCTTCTTGTTCCTCTGATATAAAAGTAAGCCATAGAGTAGTTGGTAACTCGTGCCCTATTTTTGTTTCAAGAGCTTTCCGTAGCCATGACAAAAACCACCCCCAACTCTCAATACTTTCTGATTCAACGATGCCATACGCTATAGGGAAAGCACCTCCATTTGCATCGACTGATGCTGCAGAAAGAAGAACACTTGGGTGTTTCCCTATAATAGTTGTCCCTTTCAAAACAAGAATGGGCCTGCAAGCTTCCACAAACCCATTGATTGAAGCATACAATGCAATAAATAGTCTACGGGAAGCTTTCCGCTCATCGCACTTTAAGCATACGACACTTATGGGATTGCTTCTATCAACCTCCTTCCAGAAAACCGGGAGTGCCTTAAGTGAATCCTCATAAGAACCATGGATTATCCTCAATGCTTGTTCCCTTCCTCTCCAGGCTTTATGGTAGCTTACTTTAATTCCAAACTGCTGCTGAATGTCCGAAATAATTTAAATTTCGGACATTCAGAATAAAATCGGCTACGCAACGAGCCCTTGCATTTGGATGATTATGATACAGAACATTTCTGGAGCAAGTGTGCGATGGTTGCAGCTTCTTAATTTTAATGATAGCTGCTCCTCTGACCTTTGATGCATGTAACGCCATGCACACCCTTCAAATGCACATTTCACAATGTTACTAGGCAGCTTTGTTCTGACTGGCTTATATGCAAAGCTCTCCACAAGAGATGCTTCTGTTAATGCCCTTTTAAGGCATCAATAGATTCAAACTCCAGTCCAATCTTCAGGATACCCCTATCATTTGCTAACTGAATAGATTTATCTAGACCATTATCGACAACTTCTATTTGATGAGATTCTATGTCACTTGGCCCTAGGGGGTTGGAGTTCAGTTCCTCCCATCTGCATCATTTCCACTCGCATGTTTTAATCTTCTTGCTGAACTTGAAGATTTAGAACTTCGAATCTTCTGCTTCTTTGCACCAGTCCTGACAAGGGGCATTGAAAATGATGCAAGTTAGTCCTTTACCTGCTTCAGGTATATTAAAATAAGGCATTTAAAATTCTTTGCCTAACGTGAAATTCTCATCAAGACATTTATGCATAAAAAAAGCCACAACAATGCGTCTACTATATACTCGATAGCGTTGAATGATTTCACATTATTACACTTTACTATTCCAAGATGAAGGAGAAGAGTGAAGCATAACTACAAAAAAAGCATTTTCAATGAATCTTTACGCTCTTATATGTCAAAGAAGAGTGTAGCTACCAAAGCTACATGACTAAACATGGAAAGGGTAAACTGCAGAAAAGAGCTTTCAAAAGTTAACACAACAAATTTAGCAAAAGTTAACACAAGTGCAACCTTCATACCAGACTATCCAGACAGATTGAGAATAAAAAAGAAATCTCCAACTAGCAAAGAGGGAGGGCCTATGTTAAAAGAAAAAGAGAGTAAACACTACATGAATGATATTGCAGGATACCTTTGAAAGGGGATGGGAATGACCTAGACCTGATGAATAGCAAAAATATACAGTTCAAGATTCACAGTGCTACGAGTGAGAATATGGCTGCTCACTAGTTCAAAAAAGGATACTGGTAGCAGGAGCAGGTCTTTTCTAATAGGATAAAAGACGTGGTGCATAGTTATATTTATGCACAGAAACAGATTGAACAGCTAGTCCTTTTTTATTAGCCAGAAGAATCACTACTACTCCTATCAAGATTGCACCTGGGGCTAACATTTCCGAAGCAGATAAAGGAATAATTGTAGAAAATCAACATCTTCAAAACAAGTATTGCATCCACAAAAAAATTCGAAACATGCCCTAAAGTACAAAACAGATGCAAATCGTCATAAAGACCCAAGTTTATTAATAGCCTCAACTGCAAAACATTCAGACTATTAAGAACGCCACATAAAACCAAGTCCAGCACAACGACTTTCGTATCTCGCACACTTTAATCAATCAGCCATCACACATTTCTAATTCAGAAGCTCCTACTACTACGAACCAAATCAAAGGACAATTCTAAAGCCATTAGTATCTGACTCAAATACTTTATATTGTAGTACAAATCTTTCTTCTATGGAATTGAAGAAATTAGATTTGGTATAAACTAAGGAACTTCTATAAAAATATTCTTTACCACAAGATATAATAATCATAAAAATATTCCTTTTCGAATTGGAAAAAGTTAGGATTTTTCAGATATTAAATTTCTATGAGAATCTGAAACAGAAATCATAGATCGGAAACGAAAGAGTCCGAAGATCTCATCAGGAACTGGAACTCGATCTCGCCAAACGGTGCCGGCGATCTTCTCCAACTCCGCTGATATTTTACAATTCCGAGCCAAGCGAAGGCGACAATATCTTAATCGTTCCACTAATTCTTTTTTCGAAATTTTTAGTCCGACCCCGAAAGGAACCCAACAAATAAAGAGGTTGAATTGCAAACTTCAAATTTCATACTCCTAATTAAAGTGGTAATCCTCTTTCACTTCGGACCTAATCTCAAATCCGGGTCCAGCTTTGAACCGGATCTTAAACCCGAACTCAAATCCATTATTCTTAACCAGATATCCAAAACCCGATTATCTGTCTTTTCTGCATGTGGCATTTTATAAACAAATCTTATCAATTGCTATTAGTTTGCACGCAAAATCAATTATATACAACCTCTTGTTCCATTACTCCATAGTTCACCATCCCAACAATATTAGTCGCGCATCGATCTGAGCCGTGGATCAGAGACGCGATGGAACCATTTGCTTCATCGCAGCCGTTGATCGTGGTGGAGCGCGAAAGCTCCGGCGTGGCTGTGGTGGAAATCAACCGTCCGGGATCGCTCAATTCGCTAACTCGTTCAATGATGGTTAAGCTCGCCAGAGCTTTCGCCGAGTTGGACCAAGATGACTCGGTCGGAGTGATCGTTATCACAGGTCGTGGCAGAGCGTTCTGCTCCGGTGTTGATCTCACTGCTGCTGAGGAAGTATTCAAGGGTGATGTGAAGGATATAACTACTGATCCTGTTGCACAAATGGAGCGCTGCCGCAAACCTATAATTGGAGCGATTTCTGGGTTTGCAGTAACGGCTGGGTTTGAAATCGCGTTGGCGTGCGATATCATCGTTGCTGGAAAAGGCGCTAAGTTTATCGACACGCACGCTAGGTAATTTGAGCTATGGCTTTATGAAAATTATGAGAGTTGAAGAACTGTGGCTTTGTTGGAATATAGAAGTGTAAATTGGTGCGATTTTTGCTACTATTATTTTCATGTAAGGAGGCATCAAGCATGATACCCTACTGTGACCCTCGTTACCTAATGTTTAAACAAGTGATGTGATCTTCCATTGAATTTACTTTTGCTAAACCACCTTTAACAACTGATCATATTTGGAAGGTAGAGTTGGGTTGAATGTTTTGATCAAGATTTTCCAGGATGAAGTATGTTTGGCTTAGGGAGTGTGTTACTTTACCCGTCACTCACTTTCTCCTGCCAAAAAGTGAGTTCCAGGTTAAGTTCTTGTGTTTACTTTCACAAATTCACTTTCTAATAGTTCACTTCCTAAAACTCAACTTCCAAGAAACTCACTTCCTGACAAGTAAGCAAAGCATACTATTATCAAACTTTGTTTCATGTAAGGTCATATTGTTTGTATCCTTACTATTTTTAGTCATTGTTTTGTATAAACTATTTACTAACTGTTGATTCTACAAGTGTTAATATGCAAATTTGATATTTATATTTCAGATCCTTAATATTACAGAAATGCATGCATTCTTGCAAATCTGTCTTCTACCTGGACATACACCATCTTTGTTTTCTAATTGTGGCCATGGTACTTATAACAGATTTGGAATATTTCCTTCTTGGGGCCTCTCTCAAAAGCTCCAACGCCTTATAGGACCGAACAGGGCTCGAGAAGTATCATTGACTGCAATGCCTATAACAGCAGAGATGGCAGAAAAGTGGGGACTTGTGAACCATGTTGTTGAAAATGGGGAAGTTTTGGAAAAGGCCAAGCAGGTCGCTCAGGCAATACTTAAAAACAACAGAGATATGGTTTTCAGATACAAGGCTCTTTTGGATGATGGCTTCAAGTTGGATCTGGCACATGCACTTGCTCTTGAGAAAGTAAGTCTTCACTGCCCCCTCTATTATTTTTGCTTGCTACAGATATCTGGAGATGTATCTTCCCTTCATGGATGAATTTAGGATTTGATTTTATCTATCAGCACTAAGTTTCCTTCTTTGATTTATGTGCTTTCATATGAACCCGAAATCTACCCACATCAGTAATTTGAGAATGTATCAGATCTCTTAAATGGTAGCTTACTAAGGAAACTTACAAATTTTGACGACTATCAACACAAGCAGTTGCGTTAAGTTACAATATGAAATTCATTTATTTGGGGATTGGATCAGGAGTTGTTGCTTGACAATGGAATGTTGTTGTTGCATTTCCTGTATTAGACAAATTTGTCGACCTGACAGCCTAGGATTCATATTGCTGTATCATTGTTACTTATAGGATCCATAATTCTGCCATAGATAAGAGATGGACCTGTACTCTGCTTCTTAAGATCAGATATTTGAGGCATTTTTTTACATTGGTGGCCTTTCCTGTGATAAGTACTTTAAACAACATGTATGCTGATGATGCTAGGAAGTTTGACTTCGCTTTTGTGACTTTACAGCTCATCTATAACATTCCATACTGTTTGTGTTGGTAACGCTAATTTCGTTTTCAGGAAAGAGCTCATAGCTATTATGATGGCATGACCAAGGAGCAATTTGCAGCTATGCAGAAATTCATATCAAGTAGAAGTTCAAAGGCCTCATCAAAACTATAGGTTGTTTGATTTATGACATTTCACAAATATGTATCTCTATTGTTGAAATTTGGTGAATTCCGTGGCCAATTGTAAGATCATGTAGAACATTTTCTGAACAAACAAAAGAAGTTGTGAGAAATTGGTTTAGAAGACCAACTTATTTCTAAGAACTGTGGAAAGCCGTTTGTGTTAGCAAGTTTGTCTTAAGAATAATTTATATTCTACAGACGTCACATCTTCAAGGAGCACCATCTCACTGGATTGTTTTTTTTCGAAAGTACTATTTGATTATGTACTCACCTTAGAAGTTTAAGTAGCTTTGAAATGCCTAGTATCTAGTGAGAATAAGGAAGAGTCAAAGGCTACAAAAGACTGTTGTTTGCAAGTATCAATATGTTTGAGCCTATTGGACTTGAAACACGGAGGAGAGTCATAGCTAAAGCATTTGTGATATATCTCAACGTTGAAGGAAATAGATCAAGAGTCAGCTGGACATCTACTTCATCATAGTTGTAGCGTTCGGAGGTTTTTTCGAAGGATTATTCTTGTGCCACTGGGATCTCTGGACATGTAACATAAAAGCTGTAAAGCCAACAAAAGCAAAAAAGTGATAATTTCAAGGATAGGACTAACCTTTGCCTGGGACAAACACTGATATGTCCAGTAGAGTTGATGCGGCTAATGGTGGGAATTTTGAAAATGGTCTGTCTTCAGACTATGTGAATTGTGGTAAGCGTCCTCTTTCTTTCTATATCTTGTTATTGAAGAAATAAGGTTCGTAAACTTTAATCTCATGTTTTTACTCAATCTAATCACATGATCCTCTTACATTTTACTACATTTCCTCTCTGCAGTTCCATCTGCTATCATCTAGAAGGTTTGTCGTTAGAGTTGAGATTGGAAGTGAAAACGTACACTCTACAGTAGTGTCCATGTGATACATGAACAATATCAGCATTTCATAGTCCTTTAGGAATTGGATCTTCCGTTTGCACCTTGTGCAATACAACTCTATCGCCAGGAGTACTCAAATCTCATTCTTTTATTAAGGTGGTGTTGCATTATTGCAAATGCTGCTGATCTAAGCTGCTAGGAAACTAGAACATCTTTATTTTATCTTCTGTGACAGGTTTCTTAGCATTACTATAATTTTGAAGGTACATACTTGGTAATCTTGCATACATTGATCTACTTTGATAAGCATGATTCATGTAAATTTACGAGGGAAATATCAAGTTGGTACTGTTATACCGTTCAATCCATCAGGTATTTGAAGTGGCGAGGTCAGAGTTTGAAATTTTTCTAGACATTAAAATGACGAGATTTAAATAAGATATTTTTCTATCACCAAAAAATATATTTTTAATTTATTGTTGGAGACAGAGATGTCTAATTGCAAACCAGCAGATATACCGCTCTTTTGAGAATCATAACTTAGAAAAACACCCTGATCAAGTGCCACTAGTTAAGAAATATATCAACGATTGGTTAGTAGGTTAAACTATTTATTATATGCTCGCTATAATATAGCATTCTCCAAGTGAGTGTTAGTAGTCAATTTATGCATTCTTCAAATGCGTATCATATATAAGATACGAACAAAATCAACACCATGTAGGAGATTACTATTTAACCATTTGGCTAATTTGTGTTTGTTGGTAGTAATCTAGTTAAATGAAGAAGTAAAAATTGAATGTGGTTACTCAATCTTCTACTAAGACTGAATACAGAAATAGTATATGGAGTTTATGAACTTTTATGGCTTCAACTAAATTGACAGAGCTTGAATTTTTCTATGAGACTATTTTATAATAATAAGGCTATAATAAATATTACTCATAATTCAGTATAAGTATAATCGCACCAAATATATTGAGGTGGATCGACACTTCATCAAAGAAAAATTAGACGTGAACTTGATTGAATTGTGTTTTTGTGAATTCAAATACGTAGCTAGCAAACATGACAAAAGAAAATTCAAATAGAATCTTTCATGACTTACTAAATAAGTTATTTATTGATGATATCTCTCTACTAACTTGAAGAGAGTGTCGGCGTAAAACACCATATATATGAGTATTTTAGTTATATTAGAATATTTTTTTTATTTAGAACTCTCTTTATTTGTTATGTGTAGGAACTATATATATGTACTTGTACGAGTAATGAAGAAGTGAATAAGAATTGAAATAGTTTTTCATCTGGTAAATGCTAATACATGTTTGTTCTTGCTTGGAAAATCATATATGAGTCTGATTGGAATCAGATTCTTAAAAAAATAGAGCATATTTGTTATATACATACAACACTAGTTGTAAGCCATAAGTATACCTGTCTTTAACAAGAAGAAGGTCAGAGCTTCTACACCTTTGTACCAGAGGTTTTCATTCGCCCGTTCAGTGAAGGAAAATACAGGTTTCCAACTACAAAGGGAAATACAGTTGGTGCAACTACACGTTCCTGACCTAAGCTCTAATGCACTAATCCTTCAAATGATTGACGGCAAATTCAGTTCTGCTTTGCTCTATGGTGGTGATGACCATGTCATGATATGTGCTGAAAGCGACTCTTGTAAAGCTCAAACCTCGTCATTCAAAGCCATAGCTATTTCACTTTGGCAACAATCCTTATACTTTGATAAAATAGGTGTATACTACTATAAGAATCTCAACAAATTTAGGCTGATTGAAGAGAAGTCTCTCCCTTCCAAGTGGACATGTTTGATTGGTGCATTTGGGATGCATTTTTACTTGACAGTTGAGCTTCCTTGTATTTGGCAAGAGGCGAAGGCTTGCCATTATGATTCCTCATCATTGATGATGGATGTCAAACTTTTAGCATGGACAGAGAGAATCCATTGGGGGACTGCAAAAATCTCATAAGAATAGATAAGTAAGCTTTACAGGTTTTAGGAGAATGAAAAGTTCAAGTGGTATAAAGGGCGCCTTTAGTAGGCTAGGAAAACTAATATCTAAGACAATTGAGATTGAGATAGCAAAGAACGCTCATAATAAGATAATTAAATATGGGCTAACTGATTTATCTTGCTTCGATGCTAAGTAAGAGCTTAGTAGGGAATTGGATGAAAGGTTGAACGTTGGCGTATAGAGTGTGATTTCATATTCAATACAGAGAATGAATCAGGAGAAATGAGATTACAAGCTTTTGTTAATGATCTTGGGAAAATTTTGAAGGGGTTAGATGATATCTATACATGGCATGCTCTTTGTGGTGCTTAGGGACTAAGGAGAGGCAAAGGGGTTAACAATCTTACTTCTAATGTAGTTTCTTGCAAGCGATCTCCAGGTTTACATAATTTGATAGAATTATGCATTGTCCTTGTAAAGTTATGGAAGCTGGAATTTGTCCTTGTTGATCCAACTCAGGCTTTTGACTTCTAAAACTCGACGGTTCCTACTTAGCAAATTCTGGAATCACTGGTGTCAAAGTGGATCTTATAAATGGAAGTCTATATATTGCTCTATCAGTATCAAGCTTTTTCTCTATATATTGTTAATGCATTTGAGAACATTTTGTAGTCTAATCTTTTCTTAGTACTATGTGTGTACAATTGTTGCTGAGCAATACGGTGGTAGAGTCGAGCTTGCGGAAAAAACTACAAAGGGCTATCTCATTCACTTTATATGAACTTCAGCAGGACAGTGTTGATTTGCAGCATGCAGAAGTGCATCAATGACTTCTTTTTCCTTGTAACTCGAAAAAACTCTGTAAGGAGAGTAGGCAAAACCTCATATGTTAGTGACTCATATTTGAGTTGGAGCTATTGTTTAATAACTGATGAAAAATTACTTCAATCTTATTCCATCTTGTCTTTTTTTAATCTTTCAATACAAGTATATATATATATAGTCTTTATAACACTAAAATGAGAGTTCTAAATAAATAAAAATATATCTAATTCTAACAAAATATATTCTAATATAACTAAGGGATTGTTTGGAACTGCTTATGAAATAAGTTTTTTTGAAATTGAAAGTATTTTTGTCCTATTTCGATAAATAAATTATACTATTTTGATCTAAAAAAATAATAAAAAGATCTACTACATATAAGTTTTCTATACTTTTTAAATTTTAAAATAAATTATGTAGACTATTGTAAAATATTTATTGAAAAATATGAAAAAAAAAATTATAAGAAACTTTTGTAGAATGGAATACCAAATAATCTCTAAAATATTAGATATATTGTTGACTCACGTCAACAATAACTACATTAAAGTTTCACATTAACTTATGCTCGGAGATATGATCACAATGGCCAGTCGTGAAAAAATTGCTGCTACATTATTTTACTAAGTATGCGATGAAAAACACATTTCTGGAACAAACTTTTCGTCTAGCACTTTCGGTATTAGAACATACCGACCTATAGTCAACAATATTCTTTGATTATAAAGTTATAATTGCAGCCAGCGGCTCTCCATTTGTTTTTTTCTTCTATATTATCTATCATAGTAGTAGAACGGGTAGTTTGCAGTGAGACGATTAGGATGGAGCCTAATATCGCATAGAGATCTGTTGGTTATACAAGAGAGTGTGGAGAGGGGCACATAGGTCCTAGCCTTGGTGTTTGCTTTTATGGTTCATACTCCGCGTGAGGATGGGTGTAAAAATAGTTCTATATTGAAATTTTAAATTGAGATGGTGAGTGTTATATAGAATTGGTGCCATTATCTCAATAGCTAGCTTTTGGAGTGTAAGCTTTATTCGATTTATTAACATTATATATCATGATAAATAATACAGAAAAGATACAAAAAGATCTCTTCTGAAACATATTTGAACAGTAATAAGGAGAGTAAGAAAATGAAATTGCATACATAGAGATAGGATTTACAAATTTATATAGCATTACAAATAAATGACTAATCTATCCTAATAATACTAACAATTTTATATCATCTACCATCTCCCTTTAAACTCAATATGGTTCAAGATGCTCAACATCAAGAGTTTACAAATAAAAATATAAAATTGCTACTTGCATTATACTTTTGAGGTCAGATGCTTCAAGAGAAATCCTAAGGGAACAACCATATCAAACATCACCAACAATCCTCTTCCTGAGCCAAATACAAATCCCCTTATGGTGCCAAATACGAATCCAAATGCAAATCAACTTTCAAAGAGTAGAAGAAAAGAACCCAAATTTCTTTCGGGACTAAATACAAATTCTCTTTCAGGAATTAGAAGAAGAGAACTAAAATTTCCTTTAGTGACATAGAAAAAAAACCAGAATTTAAATTTTCTTTCGGAACACAGAAGAAGAAAAGAATCCAAAATCCTTTCGAGACATAGAATAAGAAAAGAATTCAAAAGCATATCTGAAGTAGCAGAAAAGAAAAAGAATTATAAACAGCATAACAAATTCAAATTACAGAGTTAGTAAATAAATAATTACCAACACAAATAAAAGGAAGAGTGTGGGTGATAATGATATCTTCAATCCAAAACGTGAATCAATAGATCCAAAACTAAACATCAAATGCTAAAAGGGCATAGCAAGGTTCTACTCCATCTTATATGACATGTTTAGACATAATGCCTCTTTGCAAAATTTTATCAAACTTCCGTGCAGCTTCAAATCCCCATACTTCATATACCTATTTATAATATTACGTAAAACTAACATCTATAAGAGTAACATTGGACAATAATAAGAACACCAACAACATCAACCAAAGCTAACTACGACAACAACACCGACAAGACCTACCCAAAATTGAACTCAAAGAAATAACATCTCTAATAGGCATTTTGACGAACACCTTACATACAGCTTCAACATTTCCTACTAACCAGCCACAATAATAACAACTACCATCAACAACTACAAAAACACAAAAGCAACTCATCCAATTACTAACAACATTAGTGCAGCTACTAACAAGAACAACATCAATAACAAACAAACAACAACAACAAATTCAACAATCTTTGTTCTTTTTCTAGATCCACTGAGACGCGAGTTTATCTTCTACTATCCATCGGTCAGGTGGCCGAAAAATCAAAATAGAGAGAGACGATGATCGAACGTGGAAGCTATGGAGAAAAAGTAGAATAATTTAAAACCTACTCTTATACCCTGATAGATAATACATAAAAGATACAAATATAGAGCCACTGGCTGTGCCACTATCGGAACTGCCACCCCTTTCGAAACATATTTGAACAGCAAAAATAGGGCAAGAAAATGAAATTACATACATAAACATAGGATTTACAACTTTATATAGTATTATAAGTAAATAATTAATCTATCTTAATAAAACTACTAATATTATATCATCTAACACGTACAATAACTTATGGATTAGATAGATAATACGGCTTGACTAGAATATGTTCCAGTCGAATCATCCATGTGCAAAATTCCATACTGGCAGAACGGCCATATACGAGGGACCCGATTGATGTGAGTGATGTAGTTAGTGAACATGCTTTAACACTTATAAAGAAGTTAGTTTTTCTTGATGGAACTATCCCCAGCCATTTGCCAACACTTCGCTCTTTATATAAGGGATTTCCTTTCCAAGAATTCTTTGTTTGATGGAGAGTCTAAATTAAAACTTTGGGCCTTTAAATATTTAAGCCTTCAAACTTCAATGTAGTTTGGTACTAAGGGAGCGTTTGAGAATGTTTTTGAAATAAAAAGTATTTTTTTTTAAAAAAAATGAGCTCCACTTTTTTTTATCAACAAAAATAAAAATATGTAATAAAAATATCTCATTACTTAAAATTTTTCTATATTTTTAAATAAATTTTTTAAATATTTATAAAAAATATATTGAAAAATATAAAATTAAAAATTAAAATTGCTTTTAGGATAAACAATGCTAAACGCTCCCGAAGTTATATTAACTGCACTCGTGCCTATAGTATGGAGGTGTTATCGGAGCTTTCAACTGTCAAGGAGGAGGTTGGGATCCAAAAGATCAGATAATCAAAAGCTATGCGCATATCTAGTGGCCAATTTCATGCCCAATCCACGTGAAAGAGATAGAATGAAAAACAGATCAATAAAGACAGTGCTATGGCGAATGTTAAAGAGTACGCAAGCGACTAGCGGTGACTTAGGTGTTCAAAAGTACTTTTAAAATAAAAAATATTTTTAATTTTTTGAAAAACGAATTTTACTTTTTTAAATTAAAAAAATAAAAAAATTTTATTACGTAAATTTTTTTATATTTTTTAAAATTTTAAATAAATTTATAAAAAATATATTTAAAAATATGAATCGAAAAATTAAAAAAATATTTTTATGAAAAGCTTAGCCAAACGTTCTCTCTTGAGTCTGATTCCATGGAGTTTACCATACAACCATCTTCCTTCGAAATTTCCAGCTTTGTTCCCATTAAAGGATTATCTGCAAGTGTTAAGGTCACTGATTGGGCTTGTGAACATGTCCAATAGCGGTGGAAATATTCTGAAGATTGAATACTTTCGAGATGAAAATTGTTAGGAAGATCAAGATAATAGGAGAGAGAAAGCTACTGGTATACTTTAGTGAAGAACCTAAAACAAGCACTTTGAATGATATTGATATTGCTTATCAATGGTCTGATAATGGAAAGTTATTGATATTGGTTAGCAATGGACTGAGATCCCCTGGTGGGATGAAACTTGCGGTATTGCAGACGTTGTGTTTGTCTACTCTTTTGATAAAATAGTTCCTAATTATTGTGATTGATATGATTCACGTTCTATATTTGGATAAGGGCTCATTTGGTTGCAGCAAAGTAAATTTTTATAAACTAAATTTTTGAAAAGTTAACGTATTGAGAATTAGATTTGATTGTATTTGAAGTGATAATTTTTATATTTGATTTTACTTAATATTGAGTTTTGAAAGTGTGTGTATATATTTCTTTTTAAAGAGAGTTTGGAAATAACCGATACGTAAAGCCCAAACCAAATGCATCTAGCGATAAGAAATTATGCAATTTAAGAAAGTAAAGGCCTTTTATGTAAAACTAAAGTTCTTCGAGCTGTTTTTCTTTTCTTCTTCGGTTTTTTTAGTATCCTGTCCTGACACAGTCACCATACGCCAAAATTTAAACCTCCCCAAATCCTTCATGCTCTTTCTTTTTTCCGGGAACAATCCAGGCCGGAGTTTGCGAGTCTTAACAGCAGTCAATGGATAAAACCCTAATTTCTTTATTGTAATTAGATTTTGATCTAGAGAGAAGAGAAAGAAATGGCTTCGATTTCGTTCGGGTATCTCGCAACTGTTGTGATTCTTGTGCTTCTCTTCATTTCATACTCAGAATCTGCTACTAGGCAAGCTTTCCGGCGAGATCCAGGCCACCCTCAGTGGCATCACAGCGCTTTCCATGATGTACAAGACACTGTTCGTGCCGATATTCGTCGCATGCTCCATTCACGCGCTGAGGTAGCTTTAGCACGTCTCAGATGTTCTCTCTCTCTCTCAATCACTGACTCACTCTCTATGTGTGTCTCTCCAATTGATTCTTCAATTGATCTATGAATGCATAATTCGCGTCAGGGGTGAGCTTGTTGTGATCTTGCCAGTGCTTTCGAGTTGGCACTGAAGTTTGATTTTGTTTTGAAGATTGTAAATAAGGAAATGATTGGTCGTTTCGCTCAGAAGTAGGATAGTCGGCCAATGACATGAAAATTTAAGTTAGCTATGCCCCTGCTATGTGTTGGATCTTTTGGCTGACACTCCTGTAGATAACATCTTGAACATAACTCTTTACAGGTTGTGATTTTTCGGTAACTGAATTGTGAAGACATTTTCAGTAGATTGAATGCATATGACATCTTGTAAATTTTTCGATATTAGTTGTGCAAGTTCTTGTTTTATGAACTTTTTAGGATATATTTGTTGCAGGTCCCATTTCAGGTTCCGCTTGAGGCTAATGTTGTTCTAGTTGGCATGAATGGAGATGGAGGGTACAGGTTCACATTGGACCTTCACAAGTTTGAGGAGCTTCTGAAAAGTAGTTTTCCAACGCATAGGCCTTCGTTCCTCGAGACAGGGGAGCCAATCGATATTGAACATGACATTGTCTATAATGCTATACTGGTATGTGGCCTAGGATGTATCAGAATTTCTCTAGATTTCCTAGTTCATTCTCCTGTCATGTAATTTCATTTTGTCAGGGATTATCAGTTCAATTATATCTGTTTCAAACTTGTTGAGTTCTGTGGAAGTGCACTTAATTGATATTTGACTAAATGGTTTTGGTTCCTTGAAGCTGGCCCCTGTAACATGACTCAGTTCCGGGGAAATGGTTATTCTAGGAGTCATCTGATGATGATAGCTTATAGATAGATATCCTTGCTGATGGTGGCTTTAGACAGGTTGCTTCCTCATAGCATCTTCATGGCGAAGAATTGTATCTCTATACTTGTATTTGCTTGCCCTAGCTACTATAGGCTACTTCTGGACTGGGTGACATATGTTTTTAATGATTGAACGCAAATGTAGAAGAAGAATAAGCAGTTATCTGGCTCTCTAATGAACTTTAACTCCAGGTACAAAAGGCTGTATGCTCACCGTACAGACGTTGTCCACTTAGCCATCATTTGAATGTAATCGATCGTTTTGATTGCAAGTAGATGATAAGGATTTGAGATTGACTTCAAGTTCTTTGACTGGAGGATTTGGTCAATCAGTCAAATAGTTTCTATTTGTTATTGGCATAAGTTGCTCTTTGCAAGAATCAAAAATTTTCTTTCGGTAACTGTATTGCATGTCCTACATTGAAAATTATTGTACTACAAGATCTATAATGGATCTTGTATTGATGTTTCAGACTGGGCAACCTGAGTTGATATCCCTGGAGAAGACATTGAAGGATGCAATGGTTTCTGCTGGTACAGCAAGAGAGGTTAGTGCAATGTAAAAGTTGTGAGAACCAAAGCTATTTATATCTCTAGCTTAAATTGATGGAGGCCTTGTATATTAACTATTTCATTTTCATAATTCCAGAGTGATTATGGGAGAGAGGTTCCTTTGTTTGAGATAGATGCAGTCGCTGTCGAGCCTATCTTTCAGAAACTATATTCTTTTATGTTCGACATTGAAAGCGGTGGTTATTCTGCAACAGAAGTGGACAGACCTGTGCCTACAGCAATTTTTGTTGTAAATTTTGATAAGGTACATGTTTCATATCTACATATTGCATATCTGCAATGCTTTTTCCTAGTGCTATAACCAAACTTTTATCAGTTAGCCTTAAGACTATGGCCTTTTGACTTGATAGGCTTCTAACTAGTGCAGCAGTTTCTCTAATATAAGGTGCGTAAAATGTGTACCAAGTTATGTCATTAATGTTGCTGGTTGAGTTTGTCATTAGCTATGCACATATTCTATGTGATTTCTGCAATTAAAACTCGGTCATGGAAATAGGATAAAGTGATTATGCATATAATTTGTTGAAGCTTTAACTTTCTTTGTATGCAAATATAATATGAGGAAGTGGGTTATGATGATGCATATACATATTATCCTGAAAGTGATACTACAACAAGCTTTTGAGGAAGAATTGCCTAATTCTGGATGCTCTGTTTTGCAGGTTAGAATGGATCCTAGGAACAAGGAAATTGATCTCGACAGTTTGCTGTACAGCAGAATTGAAGGTCTAACAGACGAGCAACTTAAAAAGCAAGAGGGAGACTACATTTACCGCTATCGTTACAATGGTGGGGGAGCGTCTCAAGTATGGCTAGGTTCTGGGAGGTAGAATCTTATGGTACATTTTATCAGCATACATGTTATTTTCCAATTAAACTTCCTCATATATGTGAATAAAATATAGGGTTAGGTCACACTTAAAGTAGTTTATTTGGTTTAAAATTTTAGAAAATTTCTTTCCAATGATTTGTGCAAATCAAAACCTGCTCATCCAAATTCTGTTTTGCAATCCCCCTACGTATTAGTTGTTTCTGGTTTCCTTGTTATCTTATCCATTTAAGTTGATTCTAGTTATTTTATCTTACCTTAAAATTTATGGCTACATTTTGTAGATTTGTAGTGATCGATCTTTCAGCTGGTCCTTGTACCTATGGTAAAATAGAGACTGAAGAAGGAAGTGTCAGCTATAGAACAGTCCCACGGCTTTCAAATTTTCTGTTTAATCGAGGTTCAACTTCTGCAAGCATTAATTCAATACATGATGTGTTTATCGGACAGTTGGGAGCCGTCATTTCTACAGCCATTGAACATGTCATTGCTCCTGACATTAGGTACTTTTACATCGTATTCTTGCTTCTGTGGGCTTTTACCGGACTTTTTGATACTTCACATCTGAAGATCTTCATAGATACATCAGAAAAAGCGAAAGTCATGCTATTTATAAGTTATTATTACAGATGTTTATTTTTTATCATCAGCTTAAAAAGTGTACAACAAGAGCTTCGGCTGTAGTACATTCACAAGATAAGTAGTAAAGGCCTTTTTTTCGCTAGCTTTCTCCCGTGACAGAGTTCTGCAGGGCATAGGGAGTTTACTCGAAACCTGAGGAAGACATTCCACTAGCATGCATTTCTGTGGAATTCCTCTCTCTCTAACTTAGCTATAGTACCTGGAGTAAATTTTGATTTTTGAAATGTACATGGAGCTCCACTAGAAAGTGTAGCCTTTAGTTACGTGAACACCAGTTACGCCACTAGAAGTTTCTGTCCTCTGTTAGCTTGCTTATGGAAAAATGTAAGTTATTTACAAAATCACCTTCATGAATCTCTGAAGGAGTTAGATGAAACTTAGGGTCATTTGGCTGTATGTTTCATCTCAATTCATCTGCTTTTCAAATTTTCTTTTCCCAAGAAACCTTCTGCAGTATTCGATAAGTATTTTTTTTTTAATTTGGAAGGCTTGACTGAATTGTACGTCATAGAATTATTATATGTATAATTTTTTTATTTGTTTAGGCTAAAAGAAGTCAAGCTTGTTTCCCAAAAACCTACAAAAAGCTCCTTATATCCAAACCTCTCCTTATCAAGCAATCCCAAACAACCCCTTAGACATATGCACTGCAGCGCTGGACTTTTTAGAGTTTGAAATGTAGCTATTGGTGCCTGCTAAGTTGGCTGTCTTGTCTTTTTTACTTATATGATAACTCTTCATGTATGTTTTATGTCAAACTCAGGTTTGAAACAGTGGATATGACAACAAGATTGCTAATTCCTATTATTATCTTACAAAATCATAATCGATACAACATTCTTGAAGCCGGTCACAACTATAGCATAGATATTAAAGCAATTGAGGATGAGGTAATTTTCCTTTTATTATTTCAAGGTTGTCTAAATGCTTACCAACTGATTTGGGAAGCTTCAGTATCCAATATGTCGAGTGTGCTCTTTGAATAGAAAGCTTGTTATTTTATTTTGTTTTTCTTACTTGATGATTGGTACATATGTCTATATGAATTGTAGATCCTTAATCTAAGCCACATAGCATATGTTCATACCAATAAAGTGGTCACATGATCTTGATGGAAGATAGAAAAGGGGATGCTGCTTATACTCATTATGTTTTGTGGACATTCTAGTAAACACGCACAGAAGAGCATGTAGCTGCAAAGAAACAATTTCCTTAAGGTGTGATCAATAGGCATACTCATATAATATCTGATTGTGGTGTCTATGTAAAGCTCATGATGGAAGCCTTAATTGTGTCAAGTTTCACCAATCTGGAAGAATCTAAAAGTTGAGGAGCAATGCCAGTAGAAAAGTGAACTCGTGACCTTATATTTCATTCAAAGATGTAGGGGCCTTAAAGAGAGAAATTTGTTTGGCATGGAGATTTTCAAACTTGAGATGAAGTGGTGAGGCAAGTATCTGTAAATACCTAACATTCTTGGTGGCATACTTGAAATATAATTGCTGTTGATGTATCAACTTTTGGAACATTCATACTTGAACACGTATCATTTTGATCATATGAAATTTTAGATGGCTTGATGCCTCAATTTTTACGTAACCAGTATTTTGAGATTGAAATCATTGTTTTGGCAGCAGAAAGTTGGTATTTTGCAAATGGCTGTAGTTCAGCGTACAAATGGGATCAGCAAGAGAATCGATTCATTGCCATATATACTCTCTTAAAGGTGTTTATGTTTTGTGTACATTTTATTGCTTTCTATTCTTCGCAGGTTAAGAAGATGGTACATCCTGAGCAAGAAGTAATTATGATTAGTGGTTCTCATGCCTTGCATAGTCATGAGAAGTTGGCTATTTCTGTCTTAAAAGCTATGCGAGGTCATTCTCTTCATGAAACAAAGAAAGATGGACGGTTTCATGTCCTTACCAGAACATATTTGGACGGAGCTATCCTTAAAGAGGTTCCAATCTTTCATCTTATTTTTAATATTCACTGGTGTTTGTTTCTAGTTTTAGGTAAAGAGATGTCCTCTGAAGTTGTTCCCCTCCACCTGAGATAAGTGGAGGTGTCACCTCCTTGTTGCTGCACTTAATGCTTGACAATTAAAACGTGCAGTATGTTTAATCATTGGCAGCAAGCTCTTTCATTTTGACATTTAGCTCAAAGAAAGAAGTAAATGTCTGAATTCTGAGTTAAATTGGATGATTTTAAGACCAATTTAGTGGGCACTATAGCTGCATGAATTTCATTAGGTAGAAATCATTTGTAGTGGAACTGTTTTTTACTATACTCTTTCACTTTTGACCCATACTCGAGGAACTTTCAATGAGCTATGTTTATTGAGGTCTTTTGAGTTTAGGACCTGTAGGTACGAAAATTCCTTAAGACTTGTTCTTTTTCACTATAAAATGCCTGTCCTGTCTGAGAACTTCCAAAGATTTTTTCCCCTCTAGTTTGGAGTGGTGAGTCAATTTTGGTCTTCCGTTGGCTTCTGATTTTGAAAAATGATTCTCTTATTTCTCCTTTTTTTTTAGTTTGTAGTTTATATGAATTTCCTTCTTGGTTTGTTGTTGTTGACTGTAATCACTCTCTAGATCGTGGGTGATTCCTTTCAGGATATGCTGATCTTATACATGAAGGCGGCTTGATATTATTTTGACTATGCCTCACGTGCCTTCTGCTGAAACATGATTTTGAGTAACTCTAGTTGGTTGGATGATTGTGAAACTGATATTTGGTGACAATACCTCATATTCTTTTGAGTGTTTGTTCACCAGATATTCACAGTTTGGAACTCCTGTGAGCATCGTAGTGCCCTTGTATCTGACAAACTATCCACATTTTCATGCCTTAAGGATTACTTCTTGCCGATTCTTGCATAACTGGTTCCTCTTAACTTACTCTTTTGCATGATCGTGATCTTAGATCAGACATTTAATAAAGAGGTTATTACATGTTTTTCATATGTTTCAATTGTCGATATAGGAAATGGAGCGTTCTGCGGATGTGCTGGCTGCTGGCTTGTTAGAAGTTGCAGATCCTTCATTGTCTAGTAAATTCTTCCTACAACAGGTTTAAATTACATGTTGAATATAATTTCATTTTCATAGAAGTTGAGTATTTTGCTTGTAAAGGTTAAGGTGCTCTATTGTCTTGGATGATTCTCTTTTCCTGTTACTGATTTGTTCTTCCATCTTCACCAGCATTGGATGGATGATTCTGATGGTTCACAGGGTTCTGTTATTAAGACCAAGGCTATTTGGGAGTCTTTCAGCCCCAAGAGCAGCAAAACTAAAGCTGCTAATAGGAAATCTGGCGGTTTGTACCGAACTTATGGTACTAGAGTTATTCCTGTGTAAGCAACTTCTACTTGTCACTATAGCATGATGTTCTCAAATTTATTTGTCAATGAATCTTTCCATAATCCATACTCCATTGTCACTAAGATGGATCCTTACTTATATTTCAGAGCTAAGAAGTTCTTATTAGCTCCTTGTGATAACAAGAGCACAGAACACTTGGAGAAGTTCCTCATGAATCTAATAAAAGCTTTAAACATTTAAGGAATCAGGGAAAATGACCAAAACATTGATAGATTTTTTGTTGTATTATGGATTTCACCTCAGTGATAGAATATTCTAGAATTAGTAGACAAATTGGTCATACGTAAGTTCACGTTACGAAGTTTTTGCTTTGTTTCAAAATTTTCTACAAATAAAGCTTGGTTATGATTGTTCTAAGATTTGTGTGTGTGTGTGTGAGAGAGAGAGAGAGAGAGAGAGAGACATGTCAATGAAGGAAGCTCTGGTCGTTTTTGTTTGTGGAACACTTTGGTTCTCTCTATGTGGAGATCGATCTGAGGACCAAGGAGTAATATTTCTAATCTAGATCAGTAAAGCTCATAGTTCTTAGGAAGTAAAGTTCTTACCAAAGGAAATTGAATTAAGAGATGTAATAGTCAAAGGCCATCTTGTTTATCTGAAAGTTGTCTAACATTTCTCTGATGACAGCTTTGTGCTATCATTGGCTGGTGTTGATGCTAACCTTCTAATGGAAGAAGAGAGCCTTGTTTGGAGTAGTAAAGATGTCGTCATTGTACTGCAACATGACAATGAGAAGATACCTTTGAGGTAAGATCGAAATACTTTTTTGTATACTAAGGAAACTGATTCTTCTTTTTTCTTTATTTTTTTCAACTTTCTGCTTTTTTTTTTTTTTTTGGTAGAGTGTGTAAGTGCTAATTTTGCCAATGACATCATGAGATACGCAAATAGATATTGTGAAACTTCCTGCAGTTTATAGTCACAGAGTATTACAATCTCCCCAATACGTACATGTCTGTGTTTATTTATCTAGAAGCGATTGGTTGTGGTAATTTTTTTCATCGACAGTTACGTATCGGAGACAACAAGGCAGCATGCGTTCCCTTCTCTAGCTCAACGCCATATTATAGCAGGGTTGGCTTCTGCTGTTGGTGGGCTGAGTGCTCCTTTTGAAAGAGCATCACATATTCATGAAAGACCCCTTGTGAATTGGCTCTGGGCAGCTGGGTGTCATCCGTTTGGGCCTTTTTCTAATACAACCACAATCGGTCAGATGCTTCAGGATGCTGCCTTGGTATGTTGGAAGCATGTCTGATGACAAATACCTGAAAACATTTTTTCATTTCTAGTTCAGAAAGCTGCTAAAAACTGCTCCAACTAATAGACTTGCATTGGCATGTATCTTTACGTACTCTTCAGAGGAACACCATTTATGCACGGGTTGATACTGCTCTTCGTAAGATTCGGGAAACATCAGAGGTAGATGGTAGCTTGTATATAAGTTCTCCTTTCTGTCTTATTAGAAGGCTGATATAAATAAATTTCCCTTTGCAGACCGTCCAATCTTTTGCTTCTGAACATCTCAAGACTCCCATAGGACAGCCAGTGAAGGGCAAGAAGCAAAAGTCTAATACCGAGCTTTGGCTGGAGAAGTTTTACAAGAAAGTGACTGATCTGCCAGAACCTTTTCCCCATGAGCTTGTTGAGCGCCTCGAAGAGTATCTAGATGTATGCAAATATTCACCAATTTCTTCTTAATAATTGTGAAGACAACAGCTGCTTCCTAACTATCTAATTTCTTCTCTGTTCTGCATAGAGTCTGGAGGGACAATTGGTTGATTTGTCTTCTTTATTATATGATCATCGGCTGGAGGACGCTCATAAAAATAGCTCTGACATACTTCAAAGCACTGTGTTTACCCAACAGTGAGTTAATACTAACCATAACTATTTTGTTGATTATTCTCTTTAAGTAGCACTATGCTTAATGTACTTGGATAAGCTCAAACTGGAACTATTTCAAGTTGACAAGAAGCAAATGCTAAATTTGCCTATGTTTTGGTTGTAACAGATATGTTGAGCGGGTTTTAGCATCAGAGAAGGAGAAAATGAGGTGCTGCAAAATCGAATACAAATACCCTGTAGAGTATACTCAATCTTTCATCTATGGAGGAATTTTTCTGGTAGGACTGATTATATACTTTACTGTCATATTTTTATCTAATCCAGTTCGGTAGATTTTAAAGAATACCAAGCCACTTCACAGACAAATAGCTATTAACAAATTTCCCAGCTCCAGATTTTAGGAGCGAATGGTGTAACTTATCTTGTGTGAGCAACTTTGTGAACATCATTTTAGCTGCTGGAGTAGTATTGAAGTGATTGATACCTATTCATGTTCATTTGTGAACTTTTATCATCTTTTCTCTTCGCTTGTTCAATCCATTGAAGATGTTTTCTGTTCAATCTTCAGGACAAAAGGATATGGTATCTAGTTTGGGAGTTGAACATATGCATGATATGCTGTTACTTAGTAAATTAAGAAGTAATAATAACTCTTACTAGTGTGATCTGAAGACTGTTGATCTGAAATATCTTAGAACATGTGGATGGGCATTAATTGTGAAATGCTCGTTTCCAAGTGTTTCCATGGAACACAGCTTTTACTGCAAAGTGGATTGCAAGTGTTCAGTATCAGCTTAAGCGAGCAGTTTGGATTTCGGTACTCTTATTGAAAATAAGTTTTTTTAAAAAGAAATGTTTTTTTAAGAATTTTAAAAAATAATAAAAATTAGTAATAATAAAATTTTACAACGATAAAATTTTTTTATATTTTTAAAATTTTTAAAAGTTTTTAGAATATTTTAGAAATTTTATTAGATAACGTAAAATTAAAATTTTAGAGTAAAAAAAAATTATAATTTTAGCCGACGTCCACCAAGAGGAGAGGTTCTAAAAAATAATTTTTAGTGCGTCTGACAGGAGTCAAAACCGGTCTAATGTTTGGATGAACTTCTCCGACCCTTGGGCTACAAACACATTCGTTTATTCATAACTCTGACTCCCAACTAATCGATTTAAAAATTAAACAAAAACACCTGTTCTTTACAAATTCTTTTGACTACGTTCCGATACATATTATTTTGATAGCTAGCTAATTTCAAAGTTCAAATTTATTTCAACTTTCGTAAATTCTATTTAATTCAATGCTCTTCTCCGGCTAACTCCAACACAACGAGCGGATTGGAAATTTTGTCTCTGTTTGGAATTTTTTTATAAAATTTCTCTGAACTTTTTGAAGTATTAAAGTACAATGTCTATGCGTAATTACGGGCCTTTGAATTTAAAGATGCCTTTAAAAATTGTATGGGCCTTTGTGTAAATGGGTCTACATGTGTTTCATGAGTGCCCACGGGAATTGTGTTGCGAGAAAACGACTCTAAATGGGCCCTCAGATTTTTTCCCGCGCGTTGAGATGAATCGTTCTTTCGGCCATGTCCTTATTCTCACGCCAAAAACGAGACCATCAAAGTGACCCCTGTCTATGTCCTTATTCTCGTAGTTGAGTATTATGGAGTACAAAATTCGAGTCGTCAACTCGTCATAATAACCTTAAATATGACTACCACACAAGCTTTAAAACCTACACGCGCGCTTATAAATCAATTCTCTCACCAATTTTTAAGTTTATTTCAAACTTCTTCGACAGATCCCGGTCACTGTTCTTCAGCTGTTGCTGGGACACTGTTTAAGTTATTCATTTTGGTAGCAGTTAAGTTTACTGCAAGAATTAGTAATGGAGATTACGAAACCTGTCACTCCTGGACAGGTAATCTTGCGATTTCATTTTTTTTAATTTTTTAGTTAGTTTGTTTAGGAACTTGAGTGCTTTACTGGTTGAGATATAATTGTTTTGTTTTTTTCTTTTCGATTTTTATAGGTGGCTTGTTTGCTTGGATATGTTCCGTTGTTTTTGACATGGTTGTACTCTGAGATGCTGGAGTACCGGAGAATTTCAGGATGTTTGAAATGGTGAGTTTGGGGATTTACTGGTTTAGGTTGTTTATCCAAGCTCATAGTGTTGATCTTTTAGCAAAAAATCTGGGAAGGTACTAATTCTTACTCTGAGAATTGTTACTCGTTCATGTCAACCATTGGTCAATCATGTAAATGATTGGAACTTGGGTTAAGGTTTTCATACTTTATCCTCAAGAAGAAAACAAATGAAGAAGGTTTCATACTATACTAACCTTCAAATTGGTTCTGTAAAAGAAATATTTATCCTTCTGCAGTGGCAGGAGTTTGGGCACAAATTTAGTAGTATTGAACAATGATCCAAACAAGCAAGATGACAAGTCACCTTCATTAGAGGAAGGCCTAATATCAGCTTCTCCAGAACCACGGAAATCATCTGTAACATCAAACTTTCTCAGGTATGTGATGTATGTTCTCAGTGTAAATGCGGACACTGAGTACTCTTAGTTGCTTCAGTCCATTAATGTCTTTTAATTCTCTAATCTTGAGCACTTCAGATTTGTTTTGATGGATGAGTCATTTCTGCTGGAAAGTCGAATGATATTGAGAGCTATGTAGGTGAACTTTTGTTCTGCTTTCTTGTTATAGAATTTACAACATAATATAAAAATGACCTCTGATGTTATCTGTGTTGATGATTTGCAGATCTGAGTTTGGAGCCCTTTTATTCTACTTTTACCTCTGTGATCGAACAAATTTATTTGGAGAGTCTCAAAAGGTTTTCTCTATCTCAATTAATTCTTTCTGTTATTGTTCATCATTAGTAGAAAGTATTTGATATTCCTTTGGTGCACTTCAAGGATTCAATCCAAAATCCATGTTGCAAACTGTTAGAGAAAAGCACTTTCATCATTTTTATGCATTCATTTAACCAAATGATTGCTTCGACATATTATTCCAAACTCACTTGCTAAGGTCAATCAAAAGTAAAGGTTCTTTTTTCCTAATAAATTGAAAGAAACTGTTTCCTCTCTATCCTGACCAAAGAATTAAGGGTGAAAAATGCGAAGTCATCATACTCTATGCAGTCTGTTGGGCATGGGTGATTTCCATTTGGTAAACATTAAACAAGATGGATCTTGTATTAGGGCTAGGATTGTTTTATTTGAATTTCATTCAGCTAGTTGTTTAGAATTTAGGACAGAACCTTAATATCAATAAATGTGTCATCTACTTACTGTTCTAATATAATGTCCTTGCTGACATTGTGATCATTTTGTTTATGACAACTTCAAATATTGTTGTGCACATAATGTGCTATATAATTACTTTTCTTTCTCACAGAACTACAGCCGAGATCTCTTTCTTTTTCTCTACTCTCTGCTCATAGTTGTTGCTGCAGTGACCTCTTTTAAAGTGCACCATGATAAATCCCCATTCTCAGGGAAATCCATACATTATTTGAACAGGCACCAGACTGAGGAATGGAAAGGGTGGATGCAGGTGGGATTCAAAATAACTACCCATTGAGTACTAAGTTGTCCAGTGATTTATAAGTAATGCATTTACTCTTAAATATTTCAGATGCTAGTTCTCTATTCCATACTTAATGCTAGTTCCTATTGGAATTTCAGCTATTTAGTTACCTCTATTATTTGTCTCACATGCCACTCCTAATTTTCGTTGCTATCATTGAATCATTTCCATGTAGCATGATTACATTCCTGTGTAGCCAATTGCTCTAAAAGTCAAATTTTATAAATTGCGCTGTGCAAAATTGTCGTAACTAAGTGTGATATATCATATTTGGTTTCTTTCCTCTTGCGTAAAGGTTGAAACATAAGTCATTGCCGTCAAAGTAAACAATTGGGAAGATAAAATATAGTACTAAATGCATCATGATAATGTCTTTGCTGCATACTTTTGCTTGATTGCAGTTGAGTACTAAGAAGTTTAGGGTGTACAAGATTAATACAATATTTGCATTCATATTCTTGGCTTTGGGCTTCTTACTTGTTCTTATTTCAGGTATTGTTTCTGATGTACCACTACTTTAATGCAAAAGAGATCTACAATGCAATTCGCGTCTTTATTGCTGCTTATGTGTGGATGACTGGGTTTGGAAACTTCTCCTATTATTATGTCCGCAAGGATTTCAGTCTTGCAAGGTTTTCTCAGGTAACTATATTAACTCTTGCCCCCGAGATTATTTCACACTACATATATGAATTTTTTGGAGATTTTTCTTGAGTTCTTACTCTTTCCCTTACAATTTGCAGATGCTGTGGCGCCTGAACTTTTTGGTGGCATTCTGCTGTATTGTTCTAAACAATGATTACATGCTATACTACATCTGCCCTATGCATACTCTTTTTACAGTTATGGTTTACGGTGCTCTTGGAATCTTGAACAAGTACAATGACATTGGAGCAGTTATGGCAGTAAAATTTGCTATTTGTCTTCTTATTGTTATCTTGATCTGGGAGATCCCTGGTGTCTTTGATGTCATTTGGAGTCCACTAACTTTCCTTCTAGGTCAGTATGTCACTGAGGCAGCTACTACATTTTCCTTGCATGCTGACGTATTTTTTAGGACTATGATTCTGATCACTAAATTCTAGTATTTCAGGCTACAGAAATCCAGACCATTCAAGTCCAACATATTCTCGCTTGCATGAATGGCATTTCCGTTCTGGACTCGATCGCTACATCTGGATTGTCGGAATGATTTATGCTTATTTTCATCCCATTGTAAGTTATTCGAATGTTGCAGACTGTCGGTTGTGCATTATGAGTTCATAAGATCTTCCATTATTCACAGACTCACAGTTGCGGAGGTCCTGAGGGTTTGCTTCCTAAGTAGGATATGAAGCATAGTTGACCTTTGCAGCTTCCTCACATAATTCTAGCACCTTCCGTTCATTTGTATACATTTTTTTACATAACATTGACTACATCATTCTGTAGACACCTCAAATAGCAGTCTCTTATTATGTCATAGCTGTAGGACCTTCAGAGTTTCTGTTTTGTGATCTTTCTCTTCCTTCAGTCTATGTTGTCTGATATTAGGTTGAATGTTCCAGATGCGATGTCTATGTCTTCTCTTTATTTCCTCTGTGCAAATGCGCTTGTTTTCTTTACCGGCAATATTGTCATGAAATACCTGATTCATGATAGCTTTTCCAGCGTTTTAGTGAGTAAGCTTATCACCGTATTGATGACTTGATATAGGTTGAGAGATGGATGGAAAAACTGGAAGAGGCTGAAACAAAGAAAAGAATATCAATCAAGGTGTTAGCCATAACCATTTCTCTTCTGGTAAGCGTTCTTCCACTATAAAGCTTATCATATTCAAGTGCAACTATTTTTAATTGCTTATGTTTCCTCACTTTCAGTTTGGCTGTCTCTGGTATGAATACATATACAAGTTGGATAGGTTAACTTACAACAAGTATCACGCATACACATCATGGATCCCTATAAGGTTAGGCAATTTTTCCTGTTTTTGCATATCATATATTTTATCCGATAACAGCTAACATGTTGTTAAAGTGTATATATATGCTTGCGCAATTGTACTCAACAGTTCCGAAGCTGCTCTTTGACCCTCTTTGCGTAAGTAACTTCTATTTATGTCAATAAACTATGATGTTTGTTGTATGATGTACTCTAATTTTCGTATCACTTAACTCTCTATTTGAAAACTTTTATAAAATATTGGGGTTATAACTTAGGTGGCTTGGCAAAATTACACTGGAGACTTACATATCTCAGATACATATATGGCTAAGGTATGAACGAATAATTTATAGGAACTTTTGTATCATATACACCCGTTAAAGATGATTTATGTTAGTTAGCTATGACTGGAGGTTTTTTTTGTAGTTGTTATGATTACAGTAAATAAATCTCTTACCTTGCTATATATTGCCTATCTTTTATGGTCTTTAAACATTGTGACCGCGGGCCATACAATAAGTTGCTAATGGAATGTGATATACAAACACTCTTAGGGTGGATTTCTTCCAATCTTAGTAGAATCCAAGGTGATTATTCTACACAAGTATTCAACTGCTATTCCCCATACCCTTTCAAACAGCTGATAAGTGGTCTATCTTTACATCTACGAGCCCGTTTAGGTGAGCTGAAAATAAGAATCTTATTGAAATAAGTAGTAAACAGCTTATCTGAGATAAGGAGCTTATTATAAGCGTGTTTGGATGAAAAGAACTTATTTTAAAATAAATAAAGAATGATATTTTGGTGAGAAGTACTTATAAGCTAAGAGAGAATATATAAATAATTGAAATATCCTTTAAATATATAATAAGTAAGATATATTAAATTTGCAAATTTTTATATTATTTATTTCTTACTTTAATATATATTTTAAAAGTATATTAATTTAATATATTTTGATAATATTAATATATGATATTAATATTTTTATGACTATTTTTCTTTAATTAAAAATTTATAAATAAATTAGTAATTATTCGCATATTTATAAAAAAATAAGTAATATTTGATCAATATTTATGAATAATAAATAAATAATTTATAATAAATTATTAAATATTAATAGGAATCAGATCAGGACACAAGTAGAACTTGATGAAATATTAAGGTCAAATTTGTATGAAATTTAGGAACACTTGTGATTTTCTTAAATTATTGAGAGGAAAATAGCCATTAATATTGTCCCGCGGCTTATAACTAAAGTGCTTATTTTTACAAGTTAGGGGATCCGTAATTATCAATAAGCTGCGTCCAGCTTAATAAGCTGTGTGTCAAATAAGCACTTTTAAGCCCAAATAAGTGCTCCCGAATGGAGCCTACAAAACATCTCATCACTTCTGGCTTCTTTAAAATTATTTACTTATTTGTTTTATGAGAGAAAGAGAGAGAGAGATAGACATAAAGAACATCTTACTTGGTCCATCTGAGCTCCCTCCTATAGTAGCTTCCACTGCTTCAAGATGATAACATTTGCACATAAGTAAATTTTCATTGATAGATAGTTACTAAGTCCAATCAGTGGTGAGTTGCAAAATCTCCTTTATTGATTGCAATTGAAGAAGTTGCTTTTTTTTTTTTCCACTGCTTCAAGATGATAACATTTGCACATAAGTAAATTTTCATTGATAGATAGCTACTAAGTCCAATCAGTGGTGAGTTGCAAAATCTCCTTTATTGATTGCAATTGAAGAAGTTGCTTTTTTTTTTTAACTCCTTAGATTTATTGTATTGTTGCAGATCGAGCATACCCAATGGACAGCCTAAATTGCTGTTCTCCATCATTCCTGATTATCCACTGATGAACTTCATGCTCACCACTGCCATATATATTGTGGTCAGTGAGCACTTTTAGCAATCATTTTGAAGGTGATTCATCATTCATGTGTGGGAGTCTGGCCTTCTCACTGCTTGCCCAATATATGACCAGGTCTCACATCGGCTGTTTGAGCTAACCAATATCTTGAAGATAGCATTTGTTCCAAGCAAGGACAAGAAGCGGTTGATGATCAATATCATCTCAGCTTCAGCCATCTCAGTCCTCTTGTATTACCTGGCACTTGCATCGCTTAATGCACCCAAGATGCTGGTGTTTATTTTTCTACCTGAATTTTTTTTGGTTCTTGGTGAAGTATATCCACCACTAAAGTTTGACTTGCAATATGCTATTTGCAGGTGTAGATCCTGATATGCCCATCGGTAGTTTATCACATAAAACCTCGAAACAAAATGTTTCGTGAGTGTTACATACAGATAATCAAATAGAAAATCACGACAAGAGGAGGATATTTGTGAATTTAATGCTCAAGCATGGAGCTTTTATGGTATACCTCATACGTCTTAAGGGTCTTCCACTATGTAGTTTGTAGTAAGGGGAAAAAAAAGATTATGATAGTCTTGAAAAAGGAGCAAAATTAAGCTCCAAAAGTAACTAGAACCATTTCTTGTTGTCAGGCTCCAAGCGTGACAATATGAGAACATAAGTGCTACTTGGTACACTCAAATGTTTCACCCTTCTTCTGTATTAAGCATGTACTATGAATTCTACCTGTATGCTGTAAATGCTATGTTGTGAGAGAAGTCCCAAAGCTCTTTATATACATCAATCAGATGTGGAGATTTTCTGCCTGAAATAAAGTTCCAGGTTTCCGTGACATTGCTGAGACTACTACTATCCAGAACGGAATCAGTCCCCTATTTACAAATTATTGGCAGATTTCCAAACTTTGAGTTGCAGATATTGGGAGATCCTGAGATTGCAGGAATAAATAGGTGATTCCTTTAGCAACTCCATACTAATTTTTAAAGTTCTATTAGCAACTTTAGAAGTTGCTTTTGAATATTTCTATTGTTTCATGATAAAAGGAGCCTGTGAAACTCGCCATGTTCAAATATGGTCAAAAGCTGACTCAATTTCATACATGTTCATGCTTTATTATTTCTTCTGATAATCTGACATTGCCATTACTTGGAGGACCCCATCTCACCCGAGATGGGTTCTAGCGTAAGACACAGGAGACTTGATCAGGCCATCTAGAGTGTAAGGACCTGTCCAGTAGGTACAAGTTCGAAGTAACATTAGATTATAAAGCCCTTCCGGTGCTTTCAAAAGCTTCTCAAGGAAAATGTCTATGTCAAAGCTAATTGATTTATTTCAAGGACAGTTACCTTAGCCGAGAAGAAGAAAAGAAGGCCAAGAACCTACTGGAGCCCCTGGACTCTTTATACACAAACTGACTCCGAGGCTTCATATCATCTTTCCTGCACTTACGATTGAAGATTGTTGTTTCTTATCCAACCAGAAGCATGACAGTACGGCCACAGAATAAACAATGCATACTGACTTTGGTAATTTCAATTGCGCAATAGAATAAATAATGCTGCAACTGTGACACTAAATTAAGTTGTTGTTAAATAGCTAATGCATCGAAGGAATGGAAGAATACTGCACTTGATATAAGACTAATTCAAAAATTACATTACTAGAATACAAAACCTTTGTCATTTATCTTCAATGCGTATAGCTACACCGTTTCTACCATTACATTTCAGTAAGATAATCTTATATAAAAATTAATCCAGAGAATATAACTTTACTTGGAATGCCCAAGTGTGCAACCAGAATTACTTGTCTGACAAATTCTGATGATTCTTGGGGTTCAGGCGACTCATTGAAGGATTGCTAAAAGGTATAAATCCATCCAATGCCAACAGTCTTTTCTCTATCTCCTGCTCTCGGCATCCTTGTTTTCTCGCTGACTGCACAGCTTCTCCAGAACGCGCTTTGCTTCGCATGATGGGAAGTTGTTTAGGTCATAATAGTGGGGAGCGATGTCAACAAGCCTGCAAAAACACAGCACACATTCGATATCTCCAATTTTACATTTATACCTATGAGGTCATGTGTGACCAGACACAAGTATTGCATGTCAGTTTTTGCTTATAGAGCTTGGTTGCTTGCCTTAACTAATGTGAAACAATGACATGACTAAAACATTAGAACACATTTCACCTAAAATAACCATCAGGTATAGACCTTTCTCGCATAATCCACAACTATAAGCTACATTGCTTACAAGATGAACCTCAATTCTATCAGAGAAATATGCTACACGCTGACAAGTATTGATACTTATGCACTGTGTGAGGTAATCCTTTTGCTGATGTAAAGCATGCATCAAAACAGCAGTGTCCAAAGCTTAAAATTATAGCTTAATTATAATACAGTAAGAACTAGAAAGTTATAATATACTCTTCATGCTACTTGCATTGCTCGATTAAGCATATACTGACTGCAGGAGAAAATAGAAAACACAGATGAGCTTTTAATGAACTATATAAAGAAATAAAAGAGAAGGACAAATTACAACTATAAGATAGAAGGTAAGGACTAACCATTCTCCACGTACATCTGTAACAGTGCGTATAAAATTTCTGCTGGTCAACACGTATTCATTGTAGATGACCCACTCAGGCTTATGATCCAAGCAATTGGATGGGTGGAGATGAACCACCTAAAAACATGTGATTTCAAAGTTAAATGAAAACCTATGATACATAAGAAAAAAGGAATTGGCTCGAGGAGACTAGGGATGGTGTCTTACCTGGTTGTCCTTAACTGTCAGGTAATGGCCTGTACGCTCAAGGTGAGCTACCTGCATAAAATATCCTGAAAGGAGGGCCTTTCTTATGTTGATGTAGTAGTCACGGCTATCAAAATCTGTGCTGCACAGCTTAAGGTTGAATCGAGCCATAATGCGAACAAGCTGTTGCCTTACATTATCTGCAGCTTTCAGTGCTCTTTGATTGATAAAATTTTCATAGCACCACGAGGGTTCTTCATCTGCAATAGCATTTTAAAATAAATTCTGATTAAATACTGTACCATACTACAGAAAACATTTAGTTATTGAGAATTGAGTGCTTACTGTTCTGTTTGTATGCATGGTACACGTTCAAGAGCGTCAGATGATCTCCATCAATGTGACTAAAACGTGTTTTAGCCTCATCTGCAGCTTTCTGTGCTTCCCTAGGCCGGAGGAAGCAATTGGGTACTAGAGAAACAAATTGGTTATCACAGACGAGGCTCACGGTGGTCAGCAGAGTTTATAAGGCGAGACGACACCATTGCTTCATAGAGAATAACTGAAAACTGCAACTATCTTCATCAGCTCTAGACATGCAAAAATTCTAAGGTCATGCCGGCCAATGGCTTATGAAGCCTGGGTAGCATTAGCTGATGATAGTCCTAAACTCCTAATGGAAACTGTTGAGATGAGCACTTGGAGCATACTGTTTACTATGAGCTACACCACTATGATACACCAGTATAGTTGATGCCTCACTATGAAACTGGTTGTTCTAAATTAACCTTGAAACAGCCAGGCAAACAAGATAATGTATAATGATGGTACAATTCATAAGTTGAAGAATTGTTCCACTAGGAAGTATTCAAATGCAAGTAGTACATGCAGAACTATCTTAGCATTGGATGGACTTGACCAAATTAATGGACCTTTTGAACAATTTGATTCACTGACTAGCATGCTTAAACTAGAGAAATTATGCATGAGAATATATGCCAAAACTGACGAAAGGATTTTGAGAGATTTGTATGCAGACTAGGACAGACACTTGAAGCAAGCAGGTGCACGAAAAATATGGCTACTTGCCAATTAAGTATCAACATACAAAAATTGAGATAATGTTTGCGTACCTGAAAGCATAGCAGAAACTGAGAGGATCTCATTTGAACAATTGAATTCAGGACTCACGACAAGTATCTTTGACATCTGAGGATCAAGTGGAAATTCACTCATGATATCACCAAGTTTAGTCAAGTTCCCATCATCATCCAGCGCACGCAGGAAGTTAAGGACCTCCAAAGCGCGCATTAGCGTCTCAGGCGCAGGGGGATCCATGAAATCAAAATGCACTAAATCATCAATTCCTAGCTTCTTCAATTGCAACACTGTGTTTGCAAGATTAGACCTGAGAATTTCAGGATATGTCTGTGGTTGTAGGTCATTATTGAAACTTTTCTCAGTATAGAGACGAAAGCATTTTCCAGGTTGTGTTCTACCAGCACGCCCTGCTCTTTGATGTGCGCTAGCCTTTGATATAGGCGACACAAGCAAAGACTCCACACGAATTCTAGGGTTATACACTTTCTGTTTTGAAAATCCAGGATCTATGACATAAACAATACCGTCTATTGTTAGAGATGTTTCTGCAATATTTGTTGATACGACAATCTTCCTCCCAGGAGGGCCACCTTCCTTAAGTGGTGCTGGTGCAGGTTCAAATATTTTCTGCTGCATAGCTGGGGGAAGGGTAGAATATAGAGGAACTGCCTTCACAGGACCAACCTGGTCACCCAAATTATTTAATTCTTTTGTTATTTTTCTGCATGCATCTTCAATTTCTTCCTCTCCTGTGAGGAAGACTAGTATGTCACCTGGAGGTTCGCACATGTGTATCTGGACAACAGTACGGATAGCAGCTTCCAAGTAGTCCCTCTCAGGTTCCTGTGTGTAGAATATTTCCACTGGATGCAGCCTACCAGGTACTTTCATCAGTGGTGCACCATTGAAGTAACCTTGAAATTTCTCAGCCTCAAGTGTTGCACTCATTACAACCAATTTAAGATCAGGTCTGTTCTTCAGTACTTCCTTGAGTAGGCCAAAGAGCACATCAGTTGCCAAAGTTCTCTCATGAGCTTCGTCAAGAATCATCACCTTATATCTCTCAAGAAGAGGATCAGCCATTGCCTCTCTCAAAAGCATACCATCGGTTAAATACCTAATAAAAAAACGTTCACCAAAGGTAATGACATCAAAGAAATAACAACAACAATCCAACATATTCAACCAAAAAGATATTACTTGTACAACACATTAGTAAATAAAAGAAAGCGCAGTTTACTTGAGAATGGTTTTGTGGCTACTGCAATCTTCAAAACGTATGCTGTAACCAACTTCCTCTCCTATTGTCACATCCATTTCTTCAGCAACACGGCGAGAGACAGACATAGCAGCAACTCTGCGAGGTTGGGTACATGCAACCATTGAGCGCTTTCCTAAATCATCAACTTCTAGGACAAACTGAGGGATCTGCGAGAAACAATTTTCCATTCATCCAAATGCTTAGACTATATGTTTTTAAACGACAAGTGGATTTCTTGGATATGAACAAACATGCTGAGTTTGTATTGGTTAAAACATCTGAAAAACGGGGAGACATATATATACAAAAATGAGGCGGATTACAGCATTATACCAAAGAGATAAAAAAAACTACCATCAAATATAAATATGGATAAAACACTGCCTCTACCTCAGGCATCCCAGATCCCATACCAAACAACCAAGGAATGCTATTATCTTTTAAAGCCAATTCCCACTCTTCGGACTGCTTCAATCAATCAAAATAGAAACAAAAGAAGACAGAAAGATATATACCTTCCACATAGGGCGTTTTCAGTTGCTCCAAACTCACTTTTATTTGCCAAAAAGTGAGTTCATGGTCACTTCCCGTGTTTCAATTTCACTAGAAGTGAACTCACTTTTTGAATCCACTTCCAATTCACTTCCAAATCCACTTCCTCACTCACAAAAAGGCACTTAAAACCACTTTCAAATACAACTGATACACAAAAACTTAACTCACTTTTCAAACCCACTTCTCACAGAACTCGCTTCTCAAAATTCACACCTAGGAACTCAATTTCGAGCATCTAAAACACGCCCTTACTTGGGCATACCAAGGCTACTCTCCAGTCTAATAAGAAAGTCCTTAATCAAAACTACAAGTTGATAGAGTCCTACTAGCTCCTTTAACAGTTACATCAAACTTGAATAACCAGATTAAGTAAAAAGTTGAATTACCAAAAGATAACTAACAACAATATGAATCACTAACAAAAAAACTATTTTTGTATCCCAAAAACCTCCAAATTCCAAGCATTCCACAATCTGTACAAACGCTCTCCAAAAAACCAAATTGATATGCTGCTCACTATCAATCCTCAGTCTACCAAACTTACTGACCCCCACCGCAAAATACCTAGTCTTTTACCACAAGAAAGAGAATGCTACAGTCCATAACATCATCAGATTTCTACAGTCAGCGACATTCAAACTCTCCAGCACTTGAAAAAACCTCCAATCACCTCAAATACAATTTCTTTGTGCTTTACAGCACTTTCCTAGAAAATTTTTACTTTCTCCTAAAAAGAATACTTTTCCCACAACAAATATATCAACTCTTGAACTCCTCCGCAATGAGGATTTCCAATTGAAAGAGCAAAAGGCCAATAAATATCAATCAACGAGATAATCAGACCAACTCATTCATTAAATTCGTACCTGCGTGGTCTTTCCACTACCAGTCTCGCCAACAAGAACAACTACCTGGTTAGCCTTGAGCACCTGCAAAAACTCATCTTTCTGTTGCCAAACAGGAAGAGTTTTTCTCTTCTCAAGGATCTCAAAGTACCTTGCAGAGTACGGTTTCCCAGTCCACCGATTAACCATCGGGTTTGCTCCGCCGGTAACGGAGGAAAAACCGTTCGCGTTAGCAGCAACGGCCGCGGCGGAGCGGGCAAGCTTAGTTGAGACAGATGTCTCGTCTACGACATCGAAGAGGCTTACCTTCCTCTTCCTCTCCGTAGCCATGGCCTACCCTGAAACCCTAGCTCCACAATTTTTTATAGAGAACTCTCGAGAAGCTCTCTGGAAAGAGAGAAGAAGCCAATACTGACCCCTATTGTGTTTGCTTTATGGCGGGGGAGGCCAAGCATCTGTTTTAAACCCTTCAATTATCACTTTACTACATTTAACTAATGTGATAAAGGGCATGTTTTGCTAACTCTTTTAACTACTTAGTATTTTAATTTTAATTTTATATTTAAAAAAAAAAATAAATATTTATAAAATTAAAAATATAAAAAATTATATTATAATTATTTTATTTATTATTTCTTAAATACAAATAAATTTTATTTTTAATATTTCAAAACTTTTTTAAAAAATTATTTATAAACACTACATTACGAGAAAAGAGTTTACAGTTAAAACCAAAATTATCAAAATTTTGATTTAAATTTTAAAATTTTATGATTCTATGATTTTACTTCATCCAAACGATTTCGATCTCAAATAAAATCTTTTTTAAGTAAAATTATCTAGATCTCGATTTAAATTTTAAGATCGGTAAGATTTCAATCTTTTTACGATCTTATATGATTTTATTTTTGAAGAAAATTTTGTAATTAATTATATTTGAAAGAATTTTTTATAAAACTTTGAAGGTTTTCTGAAAAAATATAAATTTGAAAATTTTCTATAAAATATAAAAGAATTTTTTTATAAAATTAAAACAATTTAAATTTTTTTTAAATGTACTAAATTTTTTTTGAAAAAGTATTAGATAAACCTTTATAAAAGATTCTTAATAATATTGTAAAAAACTTTAATAAAATTTATCAATATATAAATTCTTACGATCTTATTTTAAAATTCTAATTTTACAATCATACTCAAACAAAATCATCCTATCTAAAATTCAGATTTTAACGAACTTAATTAAAACCTTATGATAACTATTACATTTTAATTATTATTTTTAAAATGAAAATTTTGAAAATAAAAAAAATTATTTTTATAAAAAATTATTTTTTAAAAAAATTATTTTATATTAAAAATAATATAAATAAATAAATAAATAATTTTTATTTCATAAAATTTCTTTATATTTTTTAAATATTTATTAAAATATATTACAAAATATTTTATAAAAAGACGCTTTGCCGAAACGTATCTTAACATCATCAATTAGGATAAGTGAAAGGCCCATAACGGAGCCCATATACTTAGAGCATTACCGTATATAAACTCGCTGGTCCTGTATATAAACTCTTCCTGCAGATATGTTCATTTCTAACGTTCTCTCTCTCTTTGGACTGCCTCAACAGTTCTCCGGCGAACTCTTTCGTTGATTTCCATATAAAACCTAGGGTTTCAGTAACCTGTCTTCTGACTCCAACCTCCTGTGGTGCGGTTATGTTCCCCTACGATCGCTATCGCGCCGTCACCTCTCTGCCTCCTCCGGCGAAAATCCCCTTGCAGCTTCTGTAGTATCCCGGAGGAATTTTTCTGGTCGTTCCCGTCTATCCGGTCGCTGTAGCACGAATAGTTGAGCACAGGAGTATGGAGCTGCAGGCTAGAATTTACCCTCCCTTTCCTTTTTTTCGGTTGAGCTGTAGTGATTTGTTTTGTAAGATCGTTTAGGTTATGGAAAATGAGGGGCTGGTTCCTTCTCCAGAGGAGGAAGTGAAAGGGAAGGAAGTGGTACAGCAGCTCAATCAGATGCATTATACGGAGCTAAGTTTAATCAAATGAAAGACCTCGCTTTCCCTGTGAATAAATAGAAGTTCGGGGCTGCTAGCGAGGACACAACAAGTTCGCTTGAAGAGGTCCTTCAATCCCTCTCTTTTCCTGTTGAATCGCACTTCCGTTTTCGCTGCCCTCTACCTATGGTTGTTCAAGTCCAAGTTAGTCCTTCTCTGATTGCGGAGATTGAAGAAGCACCTACCTGACATGAGACCAAGACTTCGAACCAGTACCAGTCTGGTTCATCGGTTTCTCCTGAAGCAACAGTGAGATCATCAAAAGAAGGACTACAATATTCTGTCACTCTTTGGGTTGGGGAGGCATTTTCTTCCTTCATTCTAGTGTGGATTAGCACCTAAATGTTTGTTGGGTAAGATTCATCTAATTTCTGTCACTTCTAAGTTCTTAGATGTGAATGTGTTTGTTGTTTTGTGGAATTTTATTATTTTAAAGTGGCATCCTTGAGCTTGTTTGCTGTAGCTAGCAAGTAGAAACTGGCTTTTGGAATGTGATTCCAGTGGAGATCCTGGTCAAGTAGGTGTAGATGATCCTAGGGCGTATATTGTGCAAAATGCAGCAAGTGGATCTCAAGGATGATGTTTTGAAGATTTGGGGTTCTAGAGCATTACGTTATAGAACAAACAAATTAGGGACATACCAATTTATGTTATGGCTTATCAAATTATAAGAAAAAGTTATCATTGTATTGCCCCTGTCTTTGAGTGAAATTAGTTGATCAGGTTGTGAGGTTTGCACCTCTTGGTAAGGTTTTTTTATATTGTTGCTCCCTGAAGTGGATGTGTTCCATGTAAGTCATAGATTTATATATTATTAGATGATAACAAAGCTTAGTCCTGTTGTAAATACTGTAAACTAGCATGTTCTTGTATGCCTCTCCTTCTGATTCCACCTTTAATTGTTCCAACTTTTATTGTTTTCTTATATTTTGGACTTTCTTGCTTTATCTGAGGAGCTCCCTTATAGTTAATTATTTTTTCCTAATTGGATATTCTTCTCACCATACTTTTCTTCAATTTCTAGAGATTGGTCACTTGGCCTCTAGGAATCTAGGTTAGATTAACTCCAAATCAAATCTATGATTACTGGTTAAGTTGGTTTGAGATCAGTTATCTGGAAAAGTATTTAAATTCATAAAGAACTTTTTCCCTGCTTCACGATTGTGCAGGGTAGTCCTTTCATGGATATCAAACGTAGCTCGAGAAGGTAGACACCATGAAGAAGTGAAAGTGGGAATCAGTGCAACAGCTTTGCCATTTGCTTGATATGGATTAGGGGTCAGTAATATTTGTATAATCGGTGACTATTATAATACATGGTATTGAATTGGTGGTGTCTGAACGCATTCTTTCGTCCATTTGATTAAGAAATTGGCGTGTAGAAATGTTTGGATAGTTTTCTAATGTTTTTTATAGTGTTGACTTCTGAGTTCTAAATGATATGATGTTTTTGTCCATTCGGAAAAATTAATGCAAGTAGTACCCATATTCTTTGACATAGACTTCATGATAAAATGTGAAAATATATATGTTCAATCCAAGTGATTTGTGTTCTGTGTTGTACCAATGTATGTTCAGTTGTTGTTAAGCAACAACTTGCGCAAAAAGGTAGGCATAGCATCAATTTGCTTTTACGACCGTTTAGAAGAGAGCACACAACATGGACCTTTTAATTTTGTGTAGGATAGGGAAAACACATAACAGCTAGCTGAAGGTAAAAAAGATAGAACCCCTTGAATACTGATGGAAAGCTGCACAGCTTCACTATTTCCATTAGTCTTATGAGGAGCATGCCATTTGCCAGAAAACAGACCATTTATATGTAACCAACAGAGGAATACCAAAAGAAATATATAGGTCTACAGCATTTTTGTACCTTATAATAATAAAGACTAGATACAACTGAGATAACGTCATGCTTGTAAGCTTGCTATCAGCCTCGCACAAAAAATAGAAGCTTGCTTCAAACGATAGCTTGTCAAAATGATTAGTAAACGGTATAACCAGACCAAAGTCGAGAGACTGGATAAGCTACAAGAAGTCTTTTGAACAAAAATAGCCAATATGGAGCTACTAAGAAGTTGCTGCCTTGTATTCCAACACATCGCTTCTCCCTGTTGGCTGATCAACTGTTTGATTGTTGTATGGGTAGTTAGCAGAAAGCCATAGGAGACTGTGAGCACACAAATCAGCTGTACTTTCACTGTACTTTGAGCAAGGAATAAGACCAGTGAATGCAGCACTTGCAGGCAGCTGCATAAGACTATGAAGAAGATTGGAAGTCAGGTTAGTTGGTTGTTGGACGCTAAGATGGTTACATTCAGAAGTGAGCTGGCTGCTGCTATTTGATGGTGATGATTTCTTCAAGCGTTTGGCAGAAGAGCCTATAGGCAGGTCATTGTTTGCTATGGCTACAACATCATATCTACTGAGCTGAAAGTTAGTTACTGCATTGGCTCCTCTAAATTTGATTGCAGCTACATCATAAGCTTCAGCAGCCTCTTCTTCGGTTGCTATTGAACAACAAATGGAACACACATTTAAGATGTGAACATTCTCAAGGAAACGGTGTTGCTTCAAAGCATGGATTGGCTAAAGCAACGTACTATGGACCCGATGCATCCAAAGATTGCTACTTACAAAATGTTCCTAGGTACAGATCCTTGTTTCCTGCGACACGACCAATTCTTGCTTGCCATCTTCCGTGTTGGTGGTGCCTATAAAATTCAAAAAAAGACATTGTTAGCAATCAGCAGATTAAGCAAAAAAGTACAAGTAAAATGAAAACCAATTAAGGCCATTGCAATAACTTGGAATACCTTGTGACTCCTCTATAGATAGAAGCTCCCCTCGAGAAACCACTACTTCTCCTGGACAATTGAGGAAAAACAGATCAGCCTTTACAAAAGTCTCTTACTGTGAATATTTCGAAATCCAACTTCTTACCTCCTTAGTGATGCAATAAATTCTTGCCTGGTCATGTCTCTCATCTCCTCAATCTCCTTGCTGTAGTTCTCTGTCTGCAAAAATAGATTAATTTATTTTGAGAAAACAAAGACAAAGTTTTAAAATAAAGAAGAATCTGCTTTCACAATAAACTGAGTATTTCTTGTCACACTTTCACGTGTTTTGTTAAATCACAACATTAGATAAATAAAATGCATCTAGCTACATATAAGTAGACCCTTGGACTGAAAAGCTTAAAATGAGGTAAAAATATGACTGTAGAAGGAAAGCTGATTTGTTTGATAACATACAAGAGAGTTCATAGTTGCTAAGAACGGAAAGGATCATGCGTATTACAGGAAAGTTAGTTGTGGCAGAAAGACCCCAATACTTCAAAGCAGCCAAATCATAGTAGAAGGAAAGCTGATTTGTTTGATAACATACAAGAGAAAAGTTCATAGTTGCTAAGAACGGAAAGAATCATGCGTATTACAGGAAAGTTAGTTGTGGCAGAAAGACCCCAATACTTCAAAGCAGCCAAATCATAGGCCCTTGCCGCCTTTTCCTCCTTGTCATACCCTCCTGTATCACATCAATCATATCAAAATCAGAACTCTTATATAACTCCAAGTTGCTATTAACAATATGAGTTAAGTGCTTACCCAAATAAACTGAAGAATCCATATCCATGGACATGAAGCATGTCAAAAAAATAAAAAAAGGGAAAGACAGGTTATTCAGTAGAACAACTTTGTAATAGTCAAGAAAATCTCAGTAATACAACATATAAAAGACAGAAGAATTGCTAGCTGTTCTTAATTAAAGAGTTCTACAGCACAAAAGACAAACATTTATTACCTCAGATGGATAGTGATGAAATTTAAAGAATGATGGTGTCACCAATGTATACGGTACAAGAAGGTTTTACAAAGCAAATCAAGTTCTTGCAAATGTTTCTGAGAATGCATGAACATGGTTTATAAAAAGACACGCATTGAACTCAAATAGACCACCTAGGAGGACACCATAATAACTAGAATAATTTTAGCAATTAATCGAAGATTCACAACACCAACTTCAGTAAAGTAAACTCCGTCCTTGGGACGAGCATGGAGCTTAGTCAAGTAGAACCAGGTTGCGCTGCTTGATGCTCCGATCGAAAACAAATCAGTGGGCCGGTACGACAGAATATGCTTTAGAAAGGTCAATCCCTCCCCTCCCTTTTGTTAGTGAAAAAGAATAAAATGAAAGGCAGGCCGAACTTCTAAAAGCAGCCCGCCCGCTTCCATAGAAGAATATCCAACTAACTAAGCTTTAACCTATTGCCAATTGTAAAGCATATGTAATTTTTCATGAAGCTTCAACCAAATCTCTTATGTTGGTTATATAGATTTTAAAGAGGGGCCATCGTGGTAAGTCTTTGATTGTTCACTTTAGCCTAAGATAGAAACTTTGGTCTGAGAATATATATATATATATATATAGCACATTATAACGTTTCAAATAACTTGCAGCTGTCACAATAAACAATTCATCCTAATTGCAGACATTCTCCAATTTACAGCACCATCACCGGAAACAATTGTTCGCACAATCAATACTAGTTTTTTATATTGAACAAAAACAATAGGCCAAGCAGTAGTTTAGGTACTAACGGATACTTGTATGCTCTATTTTGCCTATTTTTAGGGGTGGCAATTCGGGTTCATGAATCGGTTCCGGATCGACCCATATAATAATCAGGTCAAAATTGTTCAATTCTAACCCGATCCATTTATTTATGTGTCAAAATTATCAACGCCTAATCCAACCTATTTATAACCGAGTCAAACTCGGATCGACCTATTTAATAATTAAAATTATTAAAATAAATAAATAAAAATATATATATATATATATATATATATATATATATATATTATTAATTATGATATATTTATAAAAAAAATTCTTAATTTTGACAAATTTTATAAATTAAATTAAAATTAGTTAAATTAAGATAAATTAAAATATATATATACAAATTAAATTTAAATTTTTTGCTATTATTTTTTAATTATTAAGTAATATATATTATATAAATAATTAAACGGATCAATTTCGGATCAATCCGAACCTGACCCGAACCCATTAAAAATTTCGGATCATTTTCGGGTCGATCTGAAATTGACCCGAATCCGGCTAAATATTGACCCGAACCCGATTTTTTCGGGTTAGGTCGAAATTTGCCACCCCTACCTATTTTCAACATATTGGTTAATAACATATCAGAGAATGTTAGGACACACTACAACCAGAACCCACTAGGTAATTTGAAAGATATTCTGTGGCAACACATCATTAATTTTATAACCTTTATAACTAAGTCATCTTATAAAATATATGATACAATGAACTGAATTACAAAGACCTACCGTTACAGCTTAGTTATTACCAGACACACAAACCTACAGACAAGGACAAAAGAAGAAGAAAAACTGGAGCCATGCAGAGGTGAAGAACTCATGGAAGCAAGAGAAGCATGCAGAAAAGCAGTCCAAAAGTTTGAAACTGATGCATGGTCTCAGGAATCCACACAGTATTACGCAACGTTCGTTTTGCCTTCGAATAATAATAAAACGGTAGTTTTTTCTTAAAGAAAACGTTATAATATACATACTTCATTAATCTATTGAAGCTACGAAGGAAAAGACGAAGGCAAAACATGGTCAAAGATACTAACGAAAGAAAGGTCGCCGAGTTCGAGTTGAGTGAGACAACGCCGGAAACGAAAAGTTGCAGCATGTTTATAGCTTTTAGCTAAAACAAAAGAAAAGTATTAACTGATGTATATGTGTTGTCACTTCATGCTTTCTCTGATTTCTCTCACCTGTCTGTCTATCGATCACTCACTCTAATCACATAATCATCACTGTCCTTTCTTCAAGATCCTACACATACATCCCCTTAGTAGGGTGTTTTTAATCCTCCATACAAACTTCTACTGATATCGTACGGCTGATAGCATTCCATCATCATACCATCAAATCGAATAGGTGACCATTTCCCATTGCCGCACCATCCATGCAAATGCAAATGCATCATTTTTTACACCAAGCACGCATGCAGTTTTCAACTTTTGACTTCAGAAAAACATTTTCCTTATGAAGAAGGCCTACAGTAGTTTTGGTCGGTTTAACATTCAGATGTTCCAAATTTCAATAGTTGTGATCATAGATGTGATTGAATGAAATTAGGCATTAAGGATGCAGTTGCCCAAGTTTTTTCAACTTTTTCTTAAAAAGTTATTTTATATAATAAATTTTTTATAATATTTTATAAAACTTATTAAATTTAAAAAAGATAAATAAAAATTTACATTTTTATTTTTATTTTTTATTTTTTAAAATAAAGAATAAACTTTATGTTTTAAAATATAACAAAAATATTTTATTTAAATATTTTAGATATACAATCATATAAATCTATGCTCACATTTGTTATTAAATTAACTTTAAATTTAGCCGAGTTTATGAGATTTTAGGTTTATATATTTCAACCGATAATTATCTTACGTCAAAAAATTTACTTACAAATAACTATTACGTTGTAAATTTATTTTTAGAAACCTATTTCTAAAAAGATTATTTTTTAAAAATCACTACGACGGAAATAAACGTGCCCTAGTTCTGCTAATACTAGAAATGTAAAACAAGTAAAATAAAATAAAGTTAAGAGTACAATGATACAAGTGAAAATCTATAAATTTTGTATTTAAACTAACCCGTCCAAACTAAAAAAGAATGAAATTTAAAAAAATTATATAATTTTTCATATTTACTCGTTTTATTTATCTAGTTTTTAGTATTTAGTTTTAACTAATTCAATACACTAAAGAAGAATACAAATTTCACTTCTTTGCAAAAGGTATTCTTTGAAACAAAATGTTTCAAAAGAACCGAAGCCTAACCTAGACAAAAAAGGCACCTTTTTCTTAAACTCACCACTTATACATTAGCCTAGGACCGATCAACAGTTTCACGAATAAACTAGTTGGAAATTTTTTTTGAGGTGTTTTAAGAACAAGTGTATACTAATTGAAGAAGAAATCATTCCACCAACAAAGTGTATTATGATTTTGATCAAAATGCACTTTTCAATTTCTTGAGTTAGGAGCTGTTTGAAAGTAATTTTAATTCTTTATTTCATCTTCATTTTACAATTGTTTATTTTTCAAGAACTTTAATACAATATTTTAAAATTTAAAAAAAAACCATAATATACACTCTTTAATTTTCTCAACTAAAAAAGACGATCTTCAAGAAATCCCACCAGAATAATTTTCATTAAAAGCATGTTTTCATAAGCAATTTCAAACTATTCCTTAAAGTACGTTTTGCATTTGTCCCTATTATAAACTTCAGATATAGATAAATAAATTAAGATGATGAATATAAAAACAAGGCCAATACTTTCCCTTGTAACCGTTCTATGCAAGCATTAAATGCATCAAGTGTATACAAAAACAAACAAGTGTTAACCCGGGTGTGTTTAACATTTAAAAAAATTATGTTTTTAAACAACTTAAACGTGTTAATTTTGCTTGTTCGCATTAATGCAAACACTCCCAAAAGTAAGTAATTATTATATGCAACAAACCTTTTTTTATTAGCTTATTAATTAATAGTTCACAAACGTTTCACTTAACCAATAAATTATATTTCGGAAAAAAAGTAATAAGAATTTAATAAATCTTGACTGATAGTCCACTCCACCTCCATTACCGGTCAATCTTCCATTAAAACTGTAATCGAGCAAACAGAATTTCTTCTTCTTCTTCATTAATTATCAAAACTTTATACTTCAAAAAAAAAAACGAAGAAATACAAACTCATGATAAAATCAAATTCAATTCAAATCAATGGTGCGTGTCTAATCACAAACCCATCAAACCTCAACAATTCCCAGGTGCTTAATTCATTCAACAGTAACAATAATAATTATCAAAACAAAACCAATAAAACTAATTAACGAATATTAAGAAGATTATTTGTTTTACTAAGAACTAATTAATTTCTTTCTACTCGAGTGAGATTAGACAGAAGGAAGAAACACGGAGTGTTACCTTGGCGGCCTTTGCGCTTCTGTCCTTCACGGCGACACGTGTTATCCCACAGGTGTGCTTCGTAACGCCCCGTCCACCTATGCCTGCCGCCGTGCGAATGTAGACGTCATCATCAACCCAACACTACCCGACAAAAATCGAAACAAACCCTAAACAGAACAACCTACAGCTGCCAGTTATTTCTCACCTGGTTACCCCTCTGTACACCGATGTCCTCGCCGGAAATCCAGCCGCTGATTTTTCCGGCGATACGACGATCTCTTCGCCATGCTCCGGCAATAAACTTTTTAAATTCCCAGTTGTTGCTGATGCAGAGTCTTCGATTTCAGAGTCAAAAGGTACTTGGAGAGAAGAAGGGTGTTCTTTCTGGATAGCAGATTCTTCAGGTTTGGTTTTGCATGATTGATCGAGAAACATGGGAGGAGAGCTGGCGGCCGGTTGTTCGAGAAAGATGTCTTCGAGCTTTGGTGCTTGTGGGAAGAACTGGTAATGGTAAGGAGAACCATGGTCGCCGTAGTAATTGTTAGTGTAGTATGGAGCAGTTGTAGCACTGAAAAGAGAGAGAGGCACGGTGTTTGAAATTGGTTGTTGTTCGTATGTTGAGAAAGGTTGAAGAAGCATTTCGGTAGGTGGGTTAATGGAGAACGAAACCCAGTTCCCTGTTGCCGGCGCCATGAAAAAACAGCAGAGAACTAACAACCAGGTAGATTGAAGAAGACAAAGCGTATAGAGATTGGTGTGTTGTATAACTGAGAGAGATATGGATGGGTGGAAGGAAAGGAAGAAGACAAACTAAAGAAAGCCAAATGGAAATGGTAATGTAGTTGGAATCGTAGAAGAGTTGGAATGTAGAAGTTCTAAGAGGAACCCGTTATGTAATCAAGGTGTTCGATAAAAACGGGAGAAAGAAAAAAAGGGTACCGGGATTGTTGGACAAAAAGGTTGCAGAAGAGCTTTATTTAACTTTTAGCCGCGCCACTCAACGTTCATTCTTCCCCTCCATTGAATTAAGCAACCCTCTTACAACTAAACCTTTTTGTTTCATTTCCTCTGTTCTTATAAATGTGTGAGAAATAAAAAGAAAGAAAGCAGAAGAGAACACAGCGGTCAAGAAGAGAATGGAGCAATGGGAACAAGCGCGCGGGTATTCGGGCGGCGATGAAGACTGACTACAGAAAGTTACAAATGCAATAAGCGCAACACGTTACTACACAACAGCGCTTTCTTTTCGCTGCCGAAAAGAGAGTACCACACCACTGCCCAGAGAACAAACAAAGAAAAGAAAAAGGTTACAAAAGAGAAACAGAGATAACGAGAGGAAATAGATCGTGGATCATTTTATACTTCGTCTTCCAGAAAAAGAAAGAAAAGAAATTTTAGAGGCGGCGTTGGTTACTCATATAATCGTTAAATGACAAAACAAACCTGCGGAAATTATAAGGTTTACTCACCCTGAGGTACCAAAGAAGAGTGTTATTACATTTTGCGCTTGGTACGCTAGCAATTAATAAAACAAAATAGTTTCTGATTTGGAAGAAATGTTTTCGTGCGACATTTCCTTCTCTATGTTTGCATGCACAGAGGTGAATCGTGAATGTATCAACGCTCCGCCTTAAAGGAACGTTTAGAGTGGACTTTAAAAAACAAAAACTTTTATAAAACGAATAATATTTTCAAATTTTTTAAAATAATTTTTATTTTCTTATTTTAGAAAAATAATAAATATAGATAATAAGAAATATTTATAATTTTTTAATATTAAAAAGGTTTGAAATTATTTAAAATATAAAAATTAAAAATTAAAAATTAAAAAAATGAAAAAAGAGTATTTTAAAATTATTTAAAATAAATTTTTTTATTTCAATAAATAATAATTTTTATATAAATTTTTATATTTTTGGAATATGAAAAATCGTATAAAATACATATATTTATTAAGAATATAAATAAAATTATTCCCATTATGGTGTGTTTATTTTGAGGTGAACTTATTTTTTTAAATTAAATTAAATTATTTTAAATTAAATTTTTATTTAACTTTGTAATAAAAGTAAATTTTAAAATTAAAATTTACGAAAATTTAATAAATTTTAATTTTAATTTTTTTATTTATTTTATATTATGAATGAGTTTTAAAAACATAAAGTTTGGGATAAGATAAACACGCACATATCGTGGCATGCTTATACATAACGTACTAACAGTAGCAGAAGAGGTGAAGCAGGCGAAGCAAGGGCTCAGCTGTTTTGTCTTGTGTGGGAAACAGCCAAAATTAGGCAAACGTTGGAAAATAACGGTCATATATTTATTGATAAGATAGTGCGTAGGTGGATAATAATTAATCTAAAATTATAAAATTAATAGTTTATATATAAATATTATTACAGTATATATACTTAATTTATAATAGTTTAAAACATTATACAAAATTAAAATATTTATAAATTATGTTAGATATTTTGAATAAAACAAAGTATTTAGTAAAAAGTTTATATAAAAACTATTTTTAAAAATTTTTTACGGCTCGATTAAAACTATTTTTATTGTCTATAAAAAAACAAAAGATGCTATAAATAGGATAATACAAAATTCTTCATGATTTGAAAAAATTTATAAGCAACATTTTGTAAGTCTTTAAGAAAATTATTAGAATTTTTCTCTTTTAATTTTTTTTAGTGTTACTTTCTTTTTCTGTAACAAATTTTCTTGACTATTATTTGTAGCTACTTCAGAAAAAAATTTAATTATAAAAGATGTGAATAAATCATACAAAATAAGATAAAAATTTTAATCTAATAACAATATATACTTGGCAAGACATACCTAAATAAAGAGGTCCTCACAAGCTGGTGTGTAGGAATGATTTTATTTGAATACACGTATGACGCATATAAAATGTGATAACTTATATTTTCTTATTGAATTTATATATTTTAATTTTCTATAAATTTTCTAATTTTCTTGCTTATTTTTATTCATTATATATTACTCTTTTTTTTCTTGGAAAGGGACTTCTCCTAAAAGTTGATGGGTTGTTATTCTAAGTTATATTCATGTTGGTTTTCTTAAATGAATTGCACTGCCTGTTTAAAATTTAAGCCAAATTCACATATCTTCAAACAAGCATAAGTCATTTTTGTTGCATTCGACAAATCATGAAGAGTAACGTCCAAATATAACATACAAAAATACATTAAATGAATAAGCTTGTGAAATCTGAAACGTAAATACAAGCATGCAATGAAGGAAATGGGATAAGAGAGTGGAATTAAGCCCAGAACTATAGCCGGAAAATTAAACAAACGTTCAGAAATGCTTTTAAAATAAAATTTTTATAAAATAAAAATATTTTATTTTTAAAAAATTATTTTTTATTTTTTATTTTATAAAAATATTAAAGATACTTTATAAAAATATTTTAATACGTAAATTTTTAAATAAAATTTTTTAAATATTTATAAAAAATATATTAAAATATTTATAAAAAATAAAAATTATTTTTTTAATAAGCTGAATCAAGGGGTAACTAAAACCGACACGGAACCAACACGTAAGCTTAGAGGTGAGCATTTGACTACAACAATTGTCTTGCTCAACTCCCCCGTGTGGTCAACAAAAGATAACTTACATTTAGGTTTCGTTTCAAATATTCGTAGCTAAATTTTGTGAAAATAAAAAATAAAAAATAAAACTTTTAAAAAATAAAGTGAAAATAAAATTTAATATTTGTGTTTCAATAGATTTTAAAAATGTATTGAAAATTAAAAAATATAGTTATATTATGAAGTATGCAAATAAAAAAATTAAAATTAAATTTCGCATATAAAAGTGAAGTTCTGAGTTTTTTGTGTAATTGAAATATATGAACTGTTCGAAACTCAAAATCTGTCCGGAGAAAGTGAAGTTACCGGCGATTGAAACACGCCCTTATGGTGACGAGTGCCACTTGAAATTTTCATTCATATGAATGAATGAGTTTAAAACAAGTTAAATCAATAAATATAAATGCATCCATTTGCTTAAAGAAGGACATACTCCATATGTTGACATATTATAACTTCAAAGACTCATAGGCCAAGTTTCAAAAGACTTCCCAAAAGAGTACCAATAGAGAAACGTAGCGGAACTCGAACAGAATCGAGCTCTGATGCAGAGCATCAAAGACAGATTCATACAGCAGTAATCTAAATTTCGGTTGAATTCATGTACAAGATAATACGGGCTCAGTCATCCTATTCTCTAGATTACAATGGCCAATCTCTTCATATATACAAGAACTCTGGCAATACAAAAGTATCCAAATGCTCACCTCCACAAAACGGATAGCTACGTCAATTGCCACTCCTCAGATGTGGAATCTAAGTAGCTCGAATGTTCCAAAATTGACTCAGCCCACAAGACTGCTTCCACTAACATAACCACCTTGTCCAGATGTTGGCTCTACTATGCTGCAGCAGGAGAAAAAAATGACCGACTTTGCAGCCTTGACAAGTCATTAACACACCAAAACTTGTGCTACCCCAAATGAAAACCAGCCTTAGCATCATTACAAAAATGACTTGGCAGCTTATAGTGATCTTATTTGAAACGGAAAACTCTAGAATTTCATAGTTTTTTTCATTTGATTGCAGCTACCATATATAAGATATACGTCAAAACGCAATACGTCAAAACACAATTACAAAGAACGTCAGAGAGTGAAAACGTGAAACAGGCAACCATCAAAGCTAGACTTACTCGGGAGATGCAGAGGTTGAACCATAAGGAGCAGTAGTTGAGAGGTACCCATAAAATTTGACTGAAACGAAGTCACCATCAGTTCTTACCGATGACTCGGGAGATCCATGAAAGCTCACACTTGACGCCCCTTTGTTGAAAAATCCTATAATCAAAGATGCGCAGGCTTAAACCAAGTTTGACAAGGGAAAGATGAACAAAAGAACATCCAGTAAAAGGACTGTTACAATGAGGTGTGCCAGACTCCTAAAGCTATTGGGAAGGCTCTTAACCAAAACAATAAACCTACTCAAATTGTAACAAGATATCCAACAATCTAATGCCCTCTTATTAAACAAATCTTCTTTTTGTATTTCGATCTCAAAGAACTGAAAAAAGTAAAAATAATGAAACAAAAAAAAAACCAAAGGAATAGTCCAGTTTCAATTACACTATCGTGAGACACTACATTAGATTTCTTCTGACATCAGAAATAACATGTAGCTCATTAAGGAATCTTCTAAAGCAACAGCTAAATGAACACAATCAAGTATTAAAAAACTGTCCCTTTTACTCAACAAAAAGTTTCAACAAACTTCATATGAGCACCCTAAAGAACTTGGGGATGCAAAGAGGCTAATATAACTTGACATGTAGAGTACTTTAAAGTAACCAATAAAACAAAAGCAGCACGACCCCATTCCAACATCTCAAGGTCAAGTAAATAAATGTGCATGTGCTAGCATGATGACCTTTGATGTGTTATGACATTAATAAGTTGTATTGCCAGTTCCATGTCATGTGTATGAGTACATGGGGTGGATTAGACTGTAAAATAGAGGGAAAGAAAGTAAGAAAAAAAAAAAAAAAAAAAGAGGAAACTAAAAACATTGCTGACCAAATGCAATTACAGTATTATAAAAATGAGATTCATCCTTGGTAGTAAAACATCATGATCATGAGTGAATTCATGACATCTACCTACTCAAGAGAACTTGTAGCTCTACTAACGCTCAGATCATCTATTTTTGCTTTGGGCAAACAGTCTTGCACAAGGAGGTAAAACCTATGAATCGAAATATTATATTTCCTTTGTAAAAAATATGGAAGATGCCCATTTTTCGTCAATATGCTAACAGCAACACCCTTTTGGTTCGGTTTTTAGAGTCAATATGGTATCTTATGCGGCCAAAGAAGTTAAAGGTACAAGCTATAAATATTTAGAAGCTTCACTGTACACATGGACTGTAGCATGACGATTGAGTATTTACACCAAGGAATCAATCTTCGCTAATTGATATTTTCCCTAGAGCCCTATCCAATGCCTTATTAAGACCTGGTAGGCCAACTACACCTAAAGATGCATTAAGTCGCTTACTTGGTTGCATATTTACATGGAAACTCACACCCACAAATGCTATCGGAAAGGACATGCATATTATCGGATAGTACATGAAAAGAGAATATTGCAGTAAGAAATTGTCCATAGAAGTGCCTCTTGCAATACAAAAGACACGCATGTCCTCAGCGTTTTTACAAGATCAATTCAGCTTGACCAAATAAGGATAGCAATCAAGCATGACCATTACGAAAATTTTCCAACCTAAACATGCATACATAAAGTGAAAAGGTAACCCTTTTAACTACATATCAGCAGCGAACTATTACTCAGAGAACATCTAGACTTATGACGAGGCAAGAGAAACCAGGCAGGAACTAAAGATCATAACAAAAGCAATATATAATCATACTATACCTTGCCACAGAATCACAAGGCAGAAGATAATAGTAATGACCAATGCGCATAAACTGCTACAATTTGAATGGGACTTAGCATTTTTCATTTTCTTCAAAGCTCTCATCCGCTCAATCCTTGCCCTCTTCAGCAATGCAATTTCAGTTATCTCTCGTACAAGCTTCTGGTCAGTAACATCTAATGAGGGGGACTTAGGCGGCCTTGGTGGCTTGGGAGGTTTCTTACAACTCGTCTTCTTTGGCTTATCTGAACCCTGCTTCTTCTCTAACACATCCACGCTTTCCTCTCCTCCAGAAAACCTTCTCTCCAGAATTGCCTCTCCATTCACATGAGAGGACATAATTGAACTCCTCAAACTGTCGCTCATGGAACCATCATTCATCCCAAATTCACTCCACAACTTCTTCCCAGCACCATGTTGTCTCACAACTTTTTCATCAACAAAAACAACAGAATTACCAGCTACATTGTTGATCCCGCTCTCGAGATCGAAGAACGGCTCCTTTTCACCAGAACAACTTTGATCCATCAGATTCCCAAAACCTTCCGAGAATCACGTATTCCCCTCCAAATTCATTGAAAAATCAGGTGCCTCTAAGCATACGATAAACCAAAGTTCCATGTCCCGAATCCAAAAGCAGAACAATTTTCCAAATCCCTGCATCATAAATATATCCAATCTTTTGTAAAAAAAAGCCCAAACTGAATTGAAAATCATTTAGAAAACTTATAATTTCGGCATCTCAACCCAAATGCTGTCAATAAATAAAATGACACAAAAATAAGTTTCAATCAGAGTAAATCAAACATATCTATCAGGACAACTCACCTTATCATCTATCTACCTGTAGTTGTTTTTCAGATCTGACATCGACAGAATGAGAACCCTTCAAGAGTTCGAACAAACCTTCTCCGCAATTCCACAGAATTAAAAAGACACACGAAGAAAATGAGAAAACAAGGAAGAGAAGAAAAGATAAGGATGAATTCGAAAAAACTAAATTTTTGCTAAAACATTTCTCTTTCCGTACTACTTCGATGCCATTGCTGCCCTCATTGGACGACACAAACAAATAAAACCAAGAAGAAAGATGAGAAAAGAGAAAAACAATTTTAATTAATTTTCAATCTTAAAATTTTGAACAATAATTAGAATTACTCACCTTTCGTCGTGTTTTCAGAAGGTAGAAGAAAGCTCCATACGCGTAGGTTGTTCCTGCGTATCAATTTACTGAGACCGTAGAAATAGTCTGTTACAACTTCTCTGTAACTATAACCTACGATCATTTGGTCGTGGAATAGGTTAATTCATGTGCGACTGCGGATAATCAGGAAAGATTCCTAGAATATAATCATTATAATATAAGAGGTGAACTATTAGTTTTCACGAAGGAAAGAGAGAAGAAACCGACCGTCGGTGGAACGCTGATGGAGCCCCGTGGTTTGTAGTTTGATTACTAAAAGATTGAGAAACCCCCACGCGAGTATGGCACACTCGATAGTGCAACACATGAGAAGCACGATGTCTTCTGTAAACCCTCGTCTCAAATCTTAAGACCAATTAAACACCCCTGTTGTTTTAGCGGAAACTTTCAAATTTCAATTAAATGTTCTGCCAGATCTACAAAAGGCAACAAGGATCAAACGTTGTGAAACATGAAGAACATAAATATGCACCGACTTCAGTCTGGAGCTTCAGATTTAGTTGCTGTCAAATATTCATTTAAAAACACGAAATACAAAAGAATATATCAATATGCGGAAGTAATTGGTCTCAGTAAAACATTCCCCTGAAAGAAGATACCGTGATCTCAATACACCTGAAGAAGTGGAACTGGTTCGCCTAAAGATAACAGGAACAAGCAGATACAACTTTAACCATTACATCAACGTTAACCAAAAAATATGAAGTCTCGCTAAAATGAGTTCTGTAAAAATAAAATTCGATAGAAATAAAATTCGAAATAATAATTAAAATATATAAAGTAAAATCTGAAATAATATTCTTATAAATGGAGTTCAATATGAAAATAAAGTGCAAAGTGTTTAAGTGATCGAATTCAAATTTTAAGATAGAAAATAAAATTCAGTAATATTGAAACATGCCCTAATTTTAAAAGTGCGACAGAATCCCAACAGCTGCACTTTCATAGGATGCTCACCCTTGATGCATAAGGAACATCTTAAGAAAGTTTAAAGAATCTACAATACTACTGAATTGAAAAACGAAACAAGACATCTCAAGTATATTTGCTTATGAATGACAATAAGGTTCATGCTATAACACAACAGATTTAAAGTACCACCATTTTGACATAGCAGATAAACATAAACAGAAGCCAACCCTCAACAATCAAGCCAACCCTTCAGACTAATTACACGGTGATGTGGATTCAAAAAAGGCGCAAGCTTGCCACTAATATTTCTGGTAACCTTCTAAAAACCTGGACAGCACAAACTTATTTACTTACAAGCATAAAACAGCTTAAGGAACACGAGTACATAACCAATAACCTCACCAACCTTGGACGAACATACCTCGTTTCCTCATGTATTTACAGAATTTCTCTAAGTACTGAGTCAGAGTGGTAAACATGACACCAAATGTACTCTTCTCTTAATGCTCCAGAATTAGCAATAACTCTTCATGGAACCCTTCTGTCAGATTAGCAAATACAAATGCAAAAAATTCACATCAACAAGTCACCGTTAACTTTTTAAGATGCATAAAACATGAATGCAACTAAGGGAGGCCATAAGTTGGATTGACATGCTCACGGATATAGCTTTCAGCTAGCATTGTCCATACCCCCTTCCAAATCCATCATTTGTTTGGCTCTGGTATTCACCATATACATTGCGAGGCGCAGAAGAAGAGTAATTCTCAGTATGATATGGGTATCTGCTCCTTCCTTCCATTGCTACAGTGGAGCCGGTGTACTTTGGATTCCTTGACGGTTGATTGAAGTTAGAATGAACTTGCTGGTCATAAGCATTCTGATAAACTTGCTGTCTCCTTCGCACGTCAACCTGAAGAAACTCTTCCCATTTCCTAGCATGTGTGGCCCTTAATTCAGCTAACTTTTGTATGTAATCCTCTCTGATTTCTCTAACTCGCTGAAAATTAAGGAAAGACATATAGCAATTTATTTTTCAATCCATTTGAAGAACATGAGCTTGAACAACAAAATGCTTAGCAATTCCAGAACCACTTCATTATCATGTTGCAAAAACAAAATCACATAGACAACGATTATCATTCATGCAACATGATGCATGCTAAAAGCAATACAACTTTATGAGCAACATATGCAGTAATAGTAAAGAGATCATGAGCTAATGCTAAGAATCAGATCCATGTGATGTGCACGGCAATTTGTTGTGCAGTTCATGAGTACTACTTAAGGCTTGTTCATTTGGAAGGAACTCGATGAAAGCGAGTTTTCAGAACTAAGTGCAGTGGACTCTACTTTTCACTTGCCTGAAAGTGAGTTCTGATTTCTCACAGGTGACTTTGATAGGAAGTGAGAGATAACTAAATTGGAGTAAAATGACTTCCTTTTGAGCCAAGTTACTTCCAAGTAGTATGAAGACAAATTAAAATACACTATTTTTTAGATAATTGTTACGGATTTCTAAAACAAAATATCGTGAATTCCTACTCACTTCCACCAATACAAGTGAACACCGGAACTTTTTTCTCACTTTCCCAACACTTCCAAAACTCACCTCCCAACATTTCTACCACTTGCATACAAGTGAAAAGCCCGTTAGTTACCGCAATATAATATTTTTTTTTCTAAACTATGCTTTATGCAGCATATTAACCTATGCTCGAAGTAAACAAGTCCTCTCAAGTTCCTCTCTTTCGCACAAAACTGGGCCAGTCATGCACCTGGTGTGTGCAACTATGGTTTACTCTCTACAATCAACAACAAAAAATGCCGATTCAAAAACATGAAGAAAGAAGTGGTTATGGAAAAGCATGGTAACTGCATGGTAGAAAATATATGACCTGCAAGAAATTTGCTTATTTGCCTGGCATGATAAAAAATATCAAACACTTAAGTGGAAAGGCAATACAAGGTAGTAATATGATGTTAAAAGATATGTCAAACACAAAAGATATGAAGAGTCAATTGCTAGCATGACATTACACAGGTATCAGGAGATGTTCAAAGCATAGTGATACCTCACGATGCCTGTAATTCTCATCATCCTCCTGCTGATCACGCGTTTTTGCTAAATTGAATGCTTCCTGTTTGTATTCCAGTTCCATATCTTCCAAGGACCATGGCAAGCCCGGTGAATCAATCTTATGTTCAGCATGAAAATCTACTCCATGCCTTTTACTATCCCAGTTGTCAATCTTGTGTGATCCTGTGTTATGATTTTGACCAAAGGAACTCCAAGTGGAATAATTGGGAAGCGGTGAAGAACTTGGATGGTCTGAACGGTCTCTTCCTCCATCATCAGAGTAAGCTTCGTCAAATGAAGAATAAGTAAGCTTAACTGTCGCCTTAATTCCACATGGCTAACAATGCTTGATTCCTTAAATAGAAATTTATTCTAGGCCCAAACAACATAAAGCCACAAAGTCTGGTAGTGGTTTGAAAGTTATGTTCATAGATTGAATTATCAGGCCGATGAAGAGCCATGATGAAAATCACTTCATTTTCGAGCACAAGGAGCTGGAACTTACCTCTAGCTGAAAAGAAGAAAAAGAGGATATCAGAAAAAAGTCATAATGTAACTGACTTCGACTCATTATGAAATCACCAAAAACTCACAAAATTCTGACCTTGTGGAGAACCCCTTGAGAAACTCCGCTGATCATGATCTCCAAAAACCCTTTCCTTGCTAAAGCTCCTAGATGGGTATCTCGGTGTATCTCTAGGAGTAGAGTGGGACCTTTGTGGCTCAGGACGGCGAGAATGAAAACTGACAGGACTTCTATCAGGGGATTTGGATCTTGTCCTACGTGAACTAGGAGGGCTATCTGCTTTACTTTTACCTTCTTGTATGATTTTGTGCACAGCATCCACACCTTTAGCCAATATTGACCTATCCTTGCCACTAACAAAGAGGAACTTCTCATCCATTCTTATTTTGCAACCAACATCCTTCTCAAGTTCATCAATAACCTTTTCTGAAAATAGAGACCTAACATTCTTGTCTCTGGCAGGTACTCTTTCAAAAAAATCTGCAGACTTGCGATTGCCTCCAAGAGTAGATGGACATCCCTAAAGGCCAAGATAATGTTGACAAGTAGCATCACAAACAGGAGAAAGAACACACATCTATAAAGGCCAGGTGAATAGCATTAAGATCTCAAGGTTAAGAGACAGCAACTTCCATCAAATTTTAACGTGTCCGAAGTGCTGAAGCATTATGTCAAGTTCGGTACAAAAACCCAAAACATTTACCGCAGCAAAAGGAAGCAATCTTTCCCATATAGAAATTTTAGAACTTGGAACTTTTATCTCTAATTATACTAAATTATAATTAGTTCGTACAAAATAACCATGTTTAGATGTCAACGTAGTCCAATATAAAACGCAACAGAGACTGAAAACAATGCAAAAAGAAACTTATGATCAGAAAAAGAAAAAAAACAGTGCCAAAATCAATCAGAATGCATTACCACAAAGTAACTCTATATACGGGAAGCACCTACAACTATATATTAAAGTATCAATGAACCAAAGAATCTCAATGAATACAACACAAAAAGTGCAAGCCAGTTCTATTTCCACCCAGTTCAGAAAGAAGGAAAGGAAGAAAAAAGAGTACCAGGTCTCTGCCTTTCTTGTTCGCAATGAAGATGGGGAAGCACATGCTTGTTATCCCCAAATAATGGATATATAAAATGGATATGTTGAAGCTTCAAACAAGTAATGCAGAGATGAAAAGACATGTAGCTTATTTCATCATTCTTACAATTACATTGATAATGAGAAAGGTTTTGAATTAGGTTTCAACACACTTGATAGCTACAAATATTATTATGAAGAATGTTTCAAATATCAATTCAAGAATCACCAATTTTAGCTCTGTCTCATTATAGACTGTTTGGGTTAAGAGTAAACAGGAGTAAAGAAGGGAAGAGAACCAACTATTCTTCATTTCTCCTGATTGGCAAAAACTTTATAAGAGTAACGGAGAGTAATGATTCTATCCCTTACTCTTATGTGGAGAGTAATTCGTTACACTCTACACTGGAGTGTAACGAAGGGAAAGAGTAACTCTTCTTGAAAATCTGAAGTTTTCAAGATTACATTCTCACATCCTTATTTCTTCTTTATACTCTCTCTCCCTTCTCTTATTTTGTCTTCTATATCCTCTCTTTTTTTCTATACTCTCTGTCTCTCTTTTACTTCTAATTCTGCATCTTTTTACAAAAGTTTCGCAATAACAAAATCAGACAAATAGAAATAGAGATTTAATTAAAGAAATTGGACCCAAAAGTAAGCAACTCACCCTAATTCTTTCTACTTTTTTTTCGTCTGAAATCAAACAACGAGAAGAGAGAGAGAGAGTGAAAAATATGGATTTGAAATCAAACAGCTCACTCTGATTTTCTAACTTTTCCTTTCAGATTTATTTACTCTTCTTCTTTAACTGATTGAATTTTGGTAGCCCACTATAATAAGGGTTTTTTTTCTCTTTCTTTTTTTTTTTTTTTTTCTTTGAGAGAAGAGCTACTAAAGCCTAGATTTATTAAACACAAAAGCTTTGAGTACTGCAAGTGTTCAAGATTCCTTAATTATAATTAGATTAATAATTATATCAACAATTATAATTAGATTACTAATTACATTAATAAGTAGGTCAATAATTATAATTATGTCGATAATTATAATTACTTTGATAATTATATTTTATTGACCTAATTTATATATTTATTGACCTGATTTATATATTATCAACTAGACTTATATGCTATCGATTTAATTTATACATTTATCGACCTAATAACGGTATTTCAGATCTTTTATAAATTTATCTTAGTTAGGACCTGTTTGGAACTCCATTTCAGAGGTGCTTTTGGGCTTCTAAACCCCAAAAAGGCATGCACAGCGCCGTAAAAAATTTTCTAAATTTGGAGGGCATTGGTGAATTATACGTCATGGGATCATTTATTGATACAAGCTTCTTTTCTTAAAAAGCCTTAAAAAAATTCTGAAAAAGCTCATTTTTTTCAAAAGGTTCTACCTTTTAAGCTATCCCAAACAGGGTCTTACTCCTCATTTTGCTCTTCTAACCAAATAAGATTAGCTCTTTAAACTTAACTACTCTTAGTAGGTGAGAGTAAATGATTACCCTTCTCTACTTTACTACTCTCCTCTTTTTACATTTCCTCTTCCTTACTATCTTGTTATCCAAACAAACCCTTATAAATATGATATGAAATAATCAGAATGGCAACAATACTAAACCAAGTCCGGTATCAACTCCAAAGGATCAGATAATACAAAGCAAATCCAGAGCAGCAGCAACAAACACGGTATTGGTTATCGTCATATCCACTTAACAGATATTAGCACTGCTCAGCAACAGCAGCAAGAACAACAACAAGGACTCATCCTATTAGGTGGGGATATTAGCCAATGCTCAATGAAGAGAAAACAAAGAGTGAGAGCCAGCAAGCGATGATTTTATGTTCAGATACTTTTGATAGGCTGCTATTTTCAATAACACTAAGACACCTCCTTATGAGGCTCATTAAATAGGTTAGCTATATGTAACCTTAGAGCAAGTACTACAACCAAAGCAACATTCAAGCATCTAAACAAAAGCAACAAAAAGTAAAAACCTTCATTCACACAATCAATAACACTTCATCTTCCAACAACATCAACAGTGCATGCTTCAACCAGCTCGTTAAAGACGGGCAATACCTGAGTGAAGTGACCAGATTCACCACAGAGCTTACAAATCATTTCCTCCTCTTTCCTCTTCTTCCAATTCCTCTCTATAGCTTTTGCTTTCGCTTCCCAAACTTTAGCTTCTCTGCTAGTGAAATCAGTAGGTACAGCATTGGGATCGAAGAAATTCTCTTCTTCATCAGAAGCATTGCTGACGGCAGCCCTCTTGTTTCCTTGTTTTCCTTTTGAAGAATCATCAGCCCTCGAACCAAATGGACCTGTGTACTCCTTACCATAGACTTCATTGAACAGCTCATCATCAATCTCCGGGCTTTGTCCTCTCGACATTAAATCAATACAGCTGGGAAATAAAACGCAGAAAAATCCCAAAAGCTCAAACACATTGTTTTTTCTCGTTCTTCTTGTTGATTGCCATTGTTGTTTTTAAGAATTACACAGAAAAACCAGAAACTTATGTGTGACAGAGAAACGAACCTTAATAAATAAAGTGTGGAATTCACTGGCGATTGGCGGAGAAACACGACGGCGATAGGAGCTGTGTTTAAGAAGAAGAAACCCTAGATCGACTAAGAAGAATCCACGGATTTGGTCACAGGGATTAAATCGTTGGGCCTAATTAGTCACTACTTGGGCTTCTCAGAAAATTGGGTTACACTACCGTATGCACACTCTAGGGGCTTTGAAGGTGGGCTTGAGAATAAACTGCTAATTTCGACCGGGTTTAACAAACGGTGCGACCTAATTATATACAGAAACTCGCACAAGTTTCTCCATTTTAGAAAAGCATCAAGAATTATAAGTAAAAAAGAATTATAAATAAAAATATGAGCCGGGGCTAACCGGGTCGATTCACAGCTTAGGGTTTGACCTATCGATCCGATGAATTGTGACAGAAGTAGAACGCTCGATCCTATATATATTCATTCGACAGTCCACTAATTACTATTACTATTGAATGATCAAATTTAATTATTAATCAAATTAATTTTTAATTTAAAAATATTTTTAAATATAAAAAATAAATTTAATAATAAAAATATTTAATATTAATTTTTTATTTTAATTATAATTTTTTAAAATAATTAATTATTTATTATATAAAATAAAAAAATAAATTGAATAAATAAGTTGAACCGGATCGATTCTGTTCAATCTCATATTTGGACATCTATCAAGAATCCCCTATTCCTTTTACTAGTATTCTAATACATATATGTTGAGATTGAGTTCTCAAATTTGTATATAATTAATTTTCATTTGTTACTAGAATTTTTTATTATAAATTACACCTTCTCCGTTTCGAAAAGTTATACAAATGAATAATAATTTACATTGTATTTCTTATCAATAAATTCATATATCTATTCACAATTTAACATATAAAAAATATCATTTATATATATATTTTTATTATTTTATAAGATATTAAGTTTATTTATGAAAAAATTAAAATTATTTTTTTAGAAAAGCTCGCACTTCCAAATGTCCTGCACGTTGTAAAATTTTGGAACAGTTAATCCGTTAGCAGATGATGCACCACAAAATTGAATCAGTACCACCATAATTATATTCTCTAGCAAGTCAAATTAGGAAGAAGAATTTTAGCCGCCAAATGTGAACGAATCCTGCGAATCTGAACTAGCGAAAGAGTGCAATAAACTTTTACAACTCTTTTAACTTTTAGATTCCGGGTTAAAAAGAACTAAAAGCCAGTGGGAACTCAAGGAAATAAATAAGATTTGGGCCATTATGATTATGATTTGCAATATTTTAGCCCACTAGCTAGATTACTTATTGATTTTGATACAAATAACTAGTGAGATTAATTATATACAGAACAATCTCAAAAAGTGCATGCTTTTTTTTTCTGATGATAGATATATAATCTCATAGAACCCTATCTTTCTAATGCATGTGGTTTGAAATGTTCTCTTAATTATTGTCTTAGTAGATAGAGCAGATGTTAATTCTTTATTTCTTCTATTCTACCTGCTCACATTATCATCTTCTTACTTTGACTAGTAGCTCTCAGACATCATTAACATTAAAAATCAAACGCTAGAAATCTTAAATTTATAACATTTTAAAAAAAGTTTTTCAATTAAACTACGGAGGTCGCTTTCCATGAGAATGGTTGGTGGTCCTTTTGAAAGCTTCTTATGAGTATGATGGATTGCTTCGAGTGGAAGGCTTAGAAGTTGATTGAAAGGAGAAAATAGCTAGTTTGTATCCAGCAGAAAAATATAAGAAATAAATATGGAATATTTTCATGAACAGCGATAAAAAAACAAGACAATGGGAGTTAAAATGAAGAGTTTTTGAAGAAAAATATGGAGTTTAATTTTCATAACATCTACAAAGACATGGCTATATCAAGCCGCAAATAAATTTATAATTTACTTTCTCAAGTAGAGAAAGAAAGAATAAATAATGAAGAACAAAAATCTCATATTGTCGTTATGGTGAGCGACATCCGTAATTCAGGGATATCAACTTATTAAAATTTTTTGGATAGCAAAATCATGCTAGAGTTGGTCATATTTTTATGGGGACGCTTACAGGTGCTTATAAAATAGTATATTTTAAAAAAAAAACATTTATAATTGTTTTCGATAAACAAATTTAATTTTTTAACCTATTATATATATATATATATATATAAATTTTATGACATACTATTTTTTGATATTCAAAAAATTATAAACAAATACATAAAATACCATAAAAGATTTTATTAATAAATATAAAGTATTTATTTAAAATGATAAGCATTTGGAAAAACAATGTAAAACTTTTCCTATATACAAAACCAACAAATCAATCAACATAAGCTAATAGAACAAATTTGAAATTCGTTGAGAAGATAATTACCTAGTTAATACAATTACCAAAAGCAATCATGCATGCAAAATTATATATATATTTGATGCACATACTGGCTAAAGTGGCCTGCGAGATCTCCTAATCTAATCAATACCGTTGAATATAAAAAATTATGAGTTACAAACATGTTATTAAAATTTCAGCTCAATCGGATTACGAATCGACCTCCATCAGAATTCTTGATCAAAGTGATAAAAAAAATAAAATTGACAAAAAAATATATATTTCGTTTTTGTGTCATTTTGATCGTAAGTTCTGATAGAGATCACTTTGTATTCCGATTGAGCTGTAAATTTTAATAACATTTTTGTAACTCATAGTTATTCATATTCAACGGTAGATATTAGATTTGAAAATCTCGCCGACCATTTTTTACCGGTATGTTCACCAATATGCATATAAAAATACCATGTATATCTACTCTATCATATATATATATATATATAGTTAAATGGCAACAAATCGCCAATAAATTAAAGAAAAGAAAACAAATGTACATCTGAAGCTTGGAAAAAGCTTGCTAAGTAGTTATTTACAAATAAACAGAATTAAAAAGATAAACTCAAGAAACAGTAGCCATGAATCATCATCATTAGTCGTGACCTGCAATCCATTTAGGAATATTTCTATCAAAAGAAACACAACTATATATACTTCAAAGAAGTTTCATTCACAAACATGAATGATATGACATAAAACGAAAAATTAAAAGAGTAGTGCTAGCACATATGACAATGCATCATTATCTTCGATAACCTAAAATTAGTAAAAGCTCCTCCAACCTTATCCAAGCCCTGCTTATTTTCTTTAGACGACAGCTATCTATAAATGCATTCATAGAACGTGTAGCCAAAACTGGAACAGATACAAGTTATTGGCACAGTGCAAACATTCCTAGCTAGCACAAAGAATCATCTCCAAAATCCATGCTATCCATCCAAGTAATTAAGGACATGCCATGCACACACACAGTACAGCATGTATGCTTGCCAACTTCCTAAGATTTTTTCTTTCCAAACAAGCATTACAAAAAGCAAACGTTCGTCACGAAAAAGATTGAAAGAAATTAAAGAGACGACATAGTAAAATGAAGTAACAAGGAATCAAAGCCATCACATACACGCATCCATAACGAAGTAAAAACCAAAACAATCTATATATAGCTAGCTAGTACTGTTTGTATCTTTGTCTATATTTCTGCTAGGTCTAAGGACTAGGGTTGGAAGCAAGTTCCTATCATCTCTTAAATTTTTATCTTGCTTAATTTGTATACCAAAAGTTGCTTTCTCCAATTTCCAACTCTACGCCAATTTTCATTTAAACCCTAGCTAGCAGCCCATCAACGGCCGGACACTATGTCACCAGGATTTCAGTGCACAGAAAGAGACACAAACAAAGAGAAACCAGAAATGTAGAGAAGCAGTTACTGAATAAAAGAGAAATAGTCTAATATAAATATATATCATATACAGAGCAGAAGTACTAGACATGCATCGGAGGCACGAATCGTCAGTAGCAGTATCTGCACTAAGATAAAAAAACTAATGGAAAGATGAATTAGCTCTCCGCCTAACTAGCAAGAGTCAGTAGTAATCCAGCTACACCCAAAAGCTAGGAAGAAACAAATAATTAACAGCAAAAGCATAGATCGATTGATCGATAGATTGAGCAGATCAATTATAGACTTTACGAATCGCAACCGATCAAACGAACGAACCTTAGATTGGTCAATTACTACTCTTCACTTTTCTTAACGGCAGAGAGTGGTTCAATGACATCTTGAAGAAGTCCGCCGTCTCTCATCGGAACTGAACGGGCGAGATCAGTAGCTGTAGTTATTACACTGGTCGAAGAGGACGACGAAATGGCAAAAGCGGAGATAGTTGGGGTCATGCGGCGGAGATCCATCTGACGTGGACGTAGATAAGATCCGGCAAGGTAGGAAGTGGGGAGGTTGAACTGGTTCATCATCAACTGGGACTGGTGCAGTTGAGGAAAGCTGTAACCTGTAAATCCAAGGTTGGATTGCAAGGACGTCGACAGCAGTGAAGGGTGAGAATTAGCGCTGCTGCTGCAACGAGGGCCAACGGGACTCGGGTGAGTGTGCTGCCCTTCGTAAGTAGTCACCACCACTGTCTTGTCCTCTGATGAACGCTCTACACGTTTCTTCACGTTGCAGTTCGGGTTCGTGCATCGGTAGTAGTTCCTGCAGTGAATCAATTATCGTAGATCGATCTTTTTTAGCATCTATACATGAATGACAGAGTACTGGAGTTGAGAGAGTATATTGATGAAGATAAGTATGAACGGAGAAGATGATGGCAAATGTATAATTGGAGACCTGGGAAAAGGGCTGTTTTTAACAGCTTTCTGGCCGTACTTGCGCCACCGGTATCCGTCTTCCAAGTGATCGATTTCGCTTTTCGTCATGAACGCAAACCGTGGCTCTCTTGGACGCTTTTGCCCTTTCTTCTTCCCCAATCCCTTCTCCACCCTGTTCATTATTTCCCAATTTCGATAATTTAAATGCATGTCTATATTCTAAAACCGAAACAACTTTAGAGCAAGGCTTTGAATATGATCGATTATTATCTTACGCTGTGTTATTTTTATCCTGTTCATCATCTTCACCGTCAGCTGTTGCACAACCGGTGGATTCGGGCTTCGATTGATCGGCATCGTTAGCAAAGAGATCAGTGGAGGAAGTAGAAAGAGAGGACTCATTTGGAGTAGCAGGGAAATTAACACTTTCAGATTGCTCAGGTGGAACTGGAGGAGCTGGCTCCACCATAACCGTGGGTGGCGGAGCAAGAGGGATAGAACTGGGAATGTTATCGAAGAGCGAAGAGTAACAGTCTTGAAACTCTAGTAGTTCCAGAAAACCCATCTGAGAAGCAGCTCTCTCACCAGATCCACCGCCGCCAGTGATCTCAAATAACTCGCTAGACATCTGATCTGAGTTGATGAACGATGAGATCATTGTTGACATTTCCATGGTTTGTTCTTCCCTCGCTACCTTCATCATCTCACCATGCTCACGATGACAACTGATAGATAAGTGATCAATCTTCAAACAAAACTAGGGATTCTTTTGGAGATCGATCGGAATCAAAATCCAGACAGTGAAAGCAGAAAAAAAGAGGAAAGAAGATTTTTTGAGTCTGTATTGAGGTTTGCTTGCCTGAGTGGGAAAGAGGTTAAAAGACGTTTTGTGGGGAGTTGACCGGGGATAGCAGGTGGCAAAATGTACGGACAGAGCGGAGACGCGGGCAATGAATGCGGGAGACTGTCTCGCAAACATGCTGGTCGGTGCATTGTGAACGGGGTTCAGCGACTCTTTTGCCTTGCTACAGCACGTCAAAATTCTTCTTCTCAAAGAAGAGTGTGAACGGGTTGTTTAGCACGTGCGATAACACCGCGGGAAAAAGTTCGGCGTTCCTTTCTGCCTTTCATCTACTACTTGTCAAAAGACGTAAAAGCCCTCCATCTTTGTTGTCACCGTCGAAAGACAGTAGAGGTCATTTTCGGATGTAATATGAAAAAGATGGCACGTACGAGCACCAAACAAACAAAGACTAGTAGTAAATCTTCCAAATCCAGGAAACGGAACTGATAATACTAGAAATATAAAGAAATTGTTTACGTGACCGAGGAACAGTATGTGACGCACGTGTGGTTACCACTCAGACACGTGGGTCATATGCTGACACGACTACCACGTCATCTTTCTCCGACGCACCGATGCCGCTGAAAATTCATTAAACAAGCAACAACTCAATCTTCTTTTTTCTTTTTAGTTATGTTTTCAGTTACATTTTTGCATGTAGCTGGAGTGTGAAAACAAGGAAGAAGCAGTTACCAGTGAAAAGAAATGAAGGAAACGAAAATTTCTGGGAGAAAAAAAAAAGGAAAGAGATGGACAAGTGTGGGGAAGAGAGGGAGGAGGCGGTGACGTGCGGGAGTCAACTACCTTGAGTTTTGACCGAGTTGTTGTTGTTGTTTCAGTCAAGAGAACACAAAAAGACTAGTGACTGCTTCACCAAACAATATCTCTGTAGAGACCACACCGGTGTTTTTGTTTGGATTCATCGATTCATTTCGTTGCATTTTATTCGAGTTAAATTAATTGAGAAAAACAAAACAAAATCTTCGTTTAACCATACCAAAAGAAAGAGATGCCTCAGTTTTCATCCGCAACAAAAGATCGATGCAGCATCAACGGGTGCTGATGAACTGGGGAGTGTTGTATGCGCATCAACGTCTGATTCCAGGTGCCAGCTAGTTAGGAGACATTTTTTAAGTACTTATAATAAGAGATCTTATAGAATAAAAAATATTTCTAAATTTTTTATAAAAAATTATATACATCAATTATATGACGTATAATTTATATATTTGGTAGTTTATATTTGGTTGGAGTTTGAATTGGAACAAATTTATTGAGAACATGTCTGTTGCAAACTGATTCATTTGGTTTACATACGCAACTTGTGTTGGGTACGTGCTATTGTTGTCATGTTTTAGTTGATTTGTATAAGAACACTCCTGTTTTAAGTTAACAAACCCTTGATCAGCTAGCTAACCCGATAAAGACTTACCAGAATAAAATGTTTTTTTTTTAAATGTTGCATCATGCTAATATATTAAACTTTAGTACGTGTATGTATTGCGTAATTAAGTGGTTCCCTAAGAAATCTCATCTCAACAAATTTAAAAAACTGAATCCAAACCATTGATCTACACCGTCTGTCCATCTTTCTTTCTCAAAGAAATTAATAGCGATGTCACCTGCAGTACATATCACGCAACAGATGAAGACAATCAGAAATTTCACAAAACATAAAACTGTTGCTAGTTCATCATCAACAGTAAGATATTTTTGAAAAAATAATCCGAAAAATACAATTGAAGTTTTCACCTTTGTGACTGTTTAGATAAAAAAATTTAAAAATTTTATGATATTTAAAAAACAAATTTAATTTTTTCATCTATACGATCATATATATAAAAATATTATAATATTTAATTTATTTATACCTCCTTGCCGTACATGAATAAAACACAACTAATAATTTATTATTAGATAATTACTTGTTTTTAATGTTTAAATAGTTTTCACAAATTTGAAATGAAAGAAATTGTTATCTGCCAGAGAAAGGTTTCAAGCACGTAACTGACGTAAGCAAGTCTTATTAATATCAGCGTAATTATAATTAATTAATTAATTAAATGGTAACAGCGCTTGGTTTTCGGTCAGAGTCAAAACCAAATAGTGTAGTACGTTAATTAATTTTGACCACCGATTTGATCTTTGAAAAAAAAATGTTTTAACTATTCATAATAATAATAACTTCGTACATAATTTGGTATTGAATAAAAATAACATAGATTTTGATTCGGGTGCTCAACAATTGTCAATTTATATAGTTCCAATTTTATTTTATATATTATCTTAACCAGCTGAATTTTTAAAAAATAATTATTCAAAGGTGAAGAGAGATGAAGTGTCTGTATTGGCACCTTGCAAAATCTTGAAGATGATCCAATTCCAAATAGTGAATCGATATAAAAATGACACGATGTGTTGTCCCTTACAAGCTTTGTTGATCGATCGATGTAAGACCAGATATATCTTGGAAAAGGTTAAAAAAATTAGAAGATTTCATTTCTGGATTAAATTGCCTGATGGTGACTTATTGATTTCTCTTTTAGTAATGAAGTGAACAAGAATTATACACCAAAGATGCCAATCACAACGGTCTCTTTAACTTGTCAATTTAAAAATATATATATTATCTCCACAATTTTTTAGAATAGATCTTTCATAATTTGTATCAATTTCATTAGGACTAAGCTTTTTAACCTAAAATTAAGTAATATATTTTTAAATAAAATTAAATATTAAATTAATATTTTTCATTTTTTAATATAATTTTGACCTTATTTTTTAAAAACTTACTTCATTACAATCAAACAGACTCTTCAAAAAGTTTTCTCAAATATAATTTATTATAATAAATCTACTAAGCATATAACTAGAAATTATGTCAGCAGTTGATAAAGAATTACCATTTCAAGTCCTTAATTTGCAACATATTAGAAAGAAATGAACTACACAAATAAACTTAGGAGCTCGTTGGCATTATTCTACATAAATTATTTATTAATTTTTTAAATATATTTTTTAATAAATGTTCTATAATAATTTATAATATTTAAATTTTAAAAATATAGAAACATTTTAACGCATTAGAATTTTTATTTTTTAAAATTAAAAAAATTTATTCATTAAAATAAAATAAAAATATTTTATATTTAAAAAAATTTTATTGCATATGTATTTTAGAATAACCCTTTAGAGAAACGAACATGCAGCAGATATTGTTTTATTTTTGCGTAGAAGCTCTAAGAATAAAAAAAGTTTGTTAATCAAATTGTGCGTCCCACGAAATCACGAATAAACTCAAATTGTGGTTTGCTCCTTGCGGATTTTGCGGGGAATCTCTATTTCCAAGTATATATATAATGAATGAGTCAATGCTATCTTATGATTAATTAAATGAAACCATGGTCTGTGATAATATTATCTATAATCCAATTGGTCATAAATAAAAATATTACAAGAAACTTTTGTTCATTTCTATGCAAAAATGCATACTACTCACATGAGTTATTAAAGAAAATTTTGTTTGGGATGAAGAACGTGAGATTAGGTATGAGGATCAGTGGAATAAGTCAAAGCTCAAGTCAACGTATTTCCTAAAATATTGTATAAAAGCATGTCATGTCTCCGTGAAAGTGTTCTGTTTCGTTCTTTCCTTACTTAATTATTATAACAATAAGGAAAATAAAATCCTTTATCTCATCTCATTTGTTATGTTGCAAGTATGTTGTGGTTGGGATGTGCACCAACTAGACCGCAGATGGATTTAAAATATTTCCGTATTTTCGAAGTATGGTATTCACAGAAGACCTTGAACAAAAAAGCAGAAATCTTTTATAAAAGAAATTTAAAATTTATATGGTGTAGTATTTTGTGAAACAATTAAGAGCCAACCAATAACATCCACTGTTATGTTTACGATAAAATTTATAATCTTGACGAATTCCTATGGTAATGGGCTGGTGATCTTTAGCTGCATCAGAAAATGAGCTGGTCATGGGCTGGTGATAAGGCTAGACACGCTTCTCATCCCATCAGGCTTTAGTTGAGTTTAGTTTCAGCCCACGTCCAAAGATAAAATGCCTACAGAAGCGTTTGAATACAACATCCGGGATCGTTTGGGAAAAAATTTTTCAAAAATTGATTATTATTTTTCTATTTTACTGTTTTTTAATATATTTTTTATAAATATATAGAGAATGATTTTCAAAATTTTAAATATAACAAAATTCTACATAATAAATTTTTTATATTATTATTAGTTTTTGAAATAAAAAATAAAACCTATTTTTCAAAATAAATAAAAATATATTTTATTTAAAAAAATTCTATTTTATAAGTATTCTTCCGCCGGCTATCTAAGAAAGGGAACGATTCTTTTTCGTTATTTCTCAAAAAAATAAGAAAGTAGGCAACCGAGCAAATGCTCTTGAATTTCAAACACTAACTCACTTTTTTAATCAAAATTTTCAATTTTAAAATAAAATAAATAAATATTAAATTTAATCTTTTTTGTCCAAAACTAAAAATTTCAATTCTAAACTTAATTTTAATATAAAAGAAACACAAAAATTTATCTTTTGTTAAACTCATTTTAAATTTTTACATCTATGTTTTTATAGTTTTATTTTTAAAAAATGCGTTTAAAGATAACCTAACGCTCCCATTGTGTCAATGTATTTGCATTCAAATTTAAACTATAGTTAATGTGGTGCTTTTACAGTAATTTTTAAACTTTTCAAATCCAAAAATCATATATAATATTTTAAATACAAAATATGAGAAATTATACGACATGAATAATTATATATATTATTTTAAATTTTAAACAAATTTTCTAAAAAGTTTTTTTTTTGTTTTCCGCAGTTATACGGAACATGCTTTTATTTGTACAGCTAATCATCGCATATTGCGAAATGAAATATAACTTCTTCATATCCATTTCAATAAAAAATCCCGCTTAAATCATAATGCTTTTTAATGGGCTCGTTTACGGATCAATCAAAATTTTTTAAACTCACTTTTAATATAAAATAAATAAATAATTTAAAATAATTTTTAAAATTATATTTTGATTTTTTAAAATTTATTTATAAATTATTTTTAATATAAAATAAATATAAAAATTTATTTTATAAATATTTTAAAATTTAAACTTTGTTTTTTAAACTTATTTGTAAAAAATAACTTTAGCGCGAGGTAAACACGCCCTATATGTCAGTCATATCATAACATTTTTTACATCATTCGTATGGGAAACATTTTACTCTCGTCTGATATGTATTGCTTGTTGAGTTCTTTGCAACCTTCCGCGTAAATGCTTCTTCTTAATTAACAAGCTCGATCAAAAATCTTCATATATATATATATATATATAGCAATAAAAATACTTTTTTTTAGCGATATTTTTGGACACTTTCTTTCTGATTTATGGTCAGAATGATCTTCAAAATTTAATCTATACCGCTGGATATAAAAAATAATGAGTTGAAAATATACTCATAAAATTTCAGATCAATCGGACCACGAATTTATCTTCATCTAGTCACTTGATTAAGATGACAGAAATGATACAATATATATATTTTTAAATTTTTTTACTTTCTGTCATCTTGATCAAGTGATTAGATGAAGATAAATTCGTGATCCGATTTAGCTAAAATTTTATAAATATATTTCTAATTTATAATTATTCATATCCAACGGTGAAGATTAAATTTAGAGATTACTCCGACATAAATAAAAAAAATGAGTGCTTCTATTCCTCGTGTATATATCTATATATATATATATATATATTTCACCGATTGCAACCATGTAGATGTATATATTATCCACGTGAGATAAATCCATTGAGACACCTTGATATTAGGAGATGTTTTTCATGTGCTGGTGATACAAATCCAATTAAACAGATTTGCTACGTAATGCTGTTGTCGACATAACCATATCAGCAACAACCTTTCAGTTTCTCAGTAGCTCTAGTTTATCTCATCTTTCCTTCGAGATTCTTATATACGCACGTTTCCGTCAAGCAAATGTATAAAGCGTATATCTTTATTCCCAACAGCAGTACTGATTACTGAAGTGAAATCTCTCTAGTTACGTTGTTCATGAGAAAAACACCAGAACGGGTTTCAATGTTAATTTGTTGCGATAAAGATAATAGTACTGGTTCATGATTGCAAGTTATTAACTTTCATAGACAAATATTATAGCACATATATATGTGGCCATCCATATGTTTCTGATATATAAGGCACGGGTTAATATGAATAATAATTAACAAAATAAATATTCTAGATATCATGAACGTGTTTATTTTGAGATAAACTTATTTCTTTTTAAATGAGTTTAAAAAATAAAATTTAAAATTCAAAATATTAATAAAAAATAAATTTTTATATTTATTTTGTATTAAGAGTGAAATTTGAAATTAAAATTTTAAAATAATAATTTATTTTAAAATTTTTATTTATTTTAAATTAAAAATAAATTTAAAAAAGTGAGATTGGTGGGATGGTAAACAGGCCTCAATTGTCACTCTTCTTCAAACCAATGATGATACATAATCATAAGTTTATCACAAAGTACAGAGAGCAATTCTCGTTCATAAACAAAATGAATTGATCATATTATATAACAGTACATACGTGTATATATGACAATATTAATCAAACAAACCAATACTCATATATTTTTATACAAACCCAATCAATAAATTTTTAGATGAACTCTCTCAAAAAAAAAAAAAAAAAAAAAAAAAGAGAAAGAGAATAACCAATAAATCACTCATCATCATCAGAATCTCCAGATAAATCATTAACCATGATCCTCATCACCATCACCTGCGACTGGAGACACGCTATGTAGTCTGCTGCCTCCCTGAACAATCCATCAAGCTCCAACATCTCACCACCAGGCACAAGCTTCTGCAACGTCCGCAATCTCCGTTCGACCGGACCGATCATTCGTGCTCTTCTTCGCCTTCTATTCTTCGAGATAACCGTCTTCTTTCTTCCCTTGCCGGCGATCACTGTCTTATTCTTCTTCGATAATGCATACACATCCTTATCCTTGGACTCTAAGGCCAAGAGCAAGGATTGCAAAGAGGCATCCATAGAAGTAGCTAGTAATGAATGAAAAATAATGGTAATGTTGTTTGATGTTGTTGTTGTATGAGGGAGGAGAGGTTTAAGGCCTGGTATGGATGGCTTTATATATATGTTGTTCTTAGAAGACAGGGTGGAATGGATATGTCCTACAAAATTAAAAAAGTTAGCTAGGTAGTCTAGCTAGTTTTTGATAGTTAAGAGTGAAGGAAGGAGGTGTTAAGTGGTAGGGTCTTTGGCTTATTGCTCTTGAATGAATAGGGCATGTTCTCCTAACACTTCATGCACATGCAGCCACATGATACCCTTAAAAACCCTAACCCTCTCTATCTCCACCTTCTCTACAAAAATTTTTCTCTATCTCTTTCACTTTTCTCATCAAAACACCCTGGAGGATTCCCTCATCTCACCCTTCCCTTCCAGCTCAGACATACCATGCATGGCTTTTAAGGTCCCCCTTTCTCTAGCTGCTTCGTGCCTCGACCTTATTTCACTAGTCTCTACTAGAAGTTAATTTATTGTGTAATCACACATGTCTACAATTAATGTTGTAACAACATGCGGGGCTTTTTTCTCATCTATTAGCTTAAATTTTTCCTAAAAATACTCATCTTTGGTATGCATGCATGTTTGTTCTCTTCAATTTATTACGATCATAACATGGGTTAGTATAGATGAGATGGCAAATTAATTTAATTTTTGGTTGATGTTTATACGTGTCCTGCGCCGACGAACTTGGCTTCGTTAACAAGTACGAATGTTTATTTATTAATTTTTTTAAGTGATTATGTTAATGGTTAGGCATGCATAATCACTACAACAGTTCTGCAACCTTTTTATCTCAAAATTAAAGCACTTCTAAACTTTTTCTTTTTATTTTCTAGTTGATAGATAATAGTATCATTTGTTAGTGCATAAATTCGTTAGGCAGTTTTGGATTGTTATCTTACTTGCACTACCGAAATAATATGGGAGGCGTCTTTGACAAATGTGTTGTTTTATTCCGGAAGTATATTATTAAAAAATAAATTATTAAAATTAAATAAGTCCATTTTTTGCGTGAAGTTAAAAATGAGTCAGAAATAATTTTGCGTTCTTTTCAAAGAACTTACCAGAAAAGAGAGACCATATTTACGTACAGTGTATATTATATACATGTACTTAACTTTGCAATTGCGCATAAAACAGAAAAGAAGAATACACATGCTACTTGACTAATGGTGTTGATGAGTTTAGTATTACTTCGAAGTTGGCTCTACCATTAGCTTAATCCTGCTCATGAATTGAGAATCTCTGCCTCCCATCACATGCATGCAAGTTAAGTGATTAATTGTTAGAAAATCGTTAATTAGATTTTCTTTTTTGTTATCATTATCCAAATCAATTTGCTGCATTAGGAGCTGGTAATCTTAGCTTGATAGAAGCAATTTCTGGAAATATTTATAAGCGGCAAAAAAGCTACTGCAATTTGCGGCCACTGCATGCCGGCGACGAGGAAGGAATCGTTGTTCATTATTAGCACAAGCTCCTCACTCCGGAAATGGGTAGCAACACTGCAGGGTTCTTTGAAATGGCTTAAAATAATTTTTTTAAATAAAATTATATACATATATAAATTGATAAAGTATAATTTATTTACTATTAAATAAGTTTAATCCCATGTTGTTAAATACATCTAAATTATATTAATAAAGATTTGATCTCATTTTTTTTATTATCAATTAATTTTGAAAAAACATTTATTCATCACATAATATTATAGCAGTCTAAACCGAATCAGCTTACGATGTTGGCTAATTAATCTAATTTCATTGTGTGTTCACTCATATCTATCATAGCTTCTATTTTAAGAAAAAGTCGTCTTATTTATGTCAAAAAGTTTTAGAATCTATTTCACTTCAGAACAGATAGCTTATATCACTTTATTTCAGAAAATAATTTTTATTTTATGTTAAAAAATTGTTTCAATAGAAAGCAAGTATTAAAAATACTTAATCCTGCATAATTAATCAATAAATTTGAAATGATATTTATAAAAATTTATGCTACTTTTTTTATTGCAAATTTTATTGAAAAGTTTTACATTCATTGCGTCTATATTTTCTAATAAACTTTTTAAAAAAAACTATTAAAAAATTATTGAAAAAAAGAGAAGTTAAATTGAAATAAAGAAATATGTGAGAATGCAAAGCTAAATATCCACTGCAGCAGCACCAAAGCAACATTAATTGATCCAAATCCAATCCTGCAACTTGCATGCACATATATGCTATTGCAACATATATGAATGCATCACCGCTCACTATTTTTCGAACAAGGAAATTATAAGATCCTAGCTAGCTATCTACATCGATCCTCAACTACATATAATCATCACCACTCATTCTGTCCGTTAAATAGCAGCTGGTATTAATTAGTAGCTACCTAATCCTAAGGGCGTGTTTACTATAGCCTCTAATTTTATTTTTCTGAACTCAATTTTAATATAAAATTAAAAAATTCAAATAATTTTTTTTTAATTATAAAAAAGTTTACTTTAAATTTATTATTAATATATAAATTTATTTTTTATAAAAATACTTTTTTTTTGTAATTAATTTTTAATAATTTTTTAAATTGACTTTTTAATACTCAAATATACTGATTTTGTGTCTTAGATAAACACACCCTAAATATTACTTATAAGTTTTTCTTTCTTACTTTTTACTTTTATAATTTTAATAAAATTTTTAAAATAGTTTATAAAATTTGTTTAAAATATAAAAATATAAAAAAAATTATTGTAAACTCTTATTATAAATTATTATTCTTATTATTATTTCAATACAAAAATAAAATTAATTTAAAATAATTCAGAAATATATTCTTTTTTTCAAAATTTTTATAAAAAAATACTTTAAACCATCTCCTAAATATTTGTCGGTATCCTTTTATCCCTCACCAGTGACTTGTTTGGGATTGCTTATTAAATAGAGCTTTTGTGAAATAAAGGATATTTTTGTTTTTTTTGGAAAACGAGCTATATTTTTTTTATTTCAAAAAAAATAATAAAAATATGCAATAAAAGATCTCACTTCGTAAAATTTTTCTACACTTTCTAAATTTTTAAATAAATTTTTTATATATTTATAAAATATGTATTAAAAAATGTGAAGTGAAGAAAAGTTGAGAAAAGCTGATAAACAGTTTATGAAACGCACTGCCAAACGGAACCTTAGGGGTGTTTGGCTTTGCTTTTCTCCAACCCAACTTTTCAATTTTCTATTTTACGTTTTTCAATATATATTTTATAAATATATAAAAAATTTATTTAAAAATTTAGAAAGTGTAGAAAAATTCTACGGAGTGAGATCTTTTTATTGCATATTTTTATTATTTTTTAGAAGTAAAAAAAATAAAATTTGTTTTTCAAAAAAAACAAAAATATTCTTTATTTCACAAAAACTCTATTTCATAAACAATCTCAAACGTCCCCTTAACGCCGTTAGAGGCTTTTTGGCGTCTTTTCTAACTCACATGGTTTGAGGTTGTTGAGTGCGCCAAGGATATATGCTGGCATGTAGGTGCTGGATCATTTAAGGATCCCTGTTGATGGAATATTCGCCACCAGTGATGGGCCCTTGCACATGGGCCTCCACATATGAGCCCGCTTATGTGTGATTACAAGCAACCTATAGTTTAGTTTTGGGCGTGGTTATCTAACATCGAATTTATTTTCAAAACATAAATTTATAAAAACTAAATTTAGAGTTTAAAAACAAGTTTAATAAAAAATTATTTTTATATTTAATTTGTATCAAAAGTGGTCTTTGAAATAAACTTTTAATTTTAAAAATAAATTTTAATGAAAAGCTGATTTAATTTTTTATATTTATTTTATTTTGAGAGTGAGTTAAAATTAAAATTTTTTTAAAAAAAAAATGAGTGTGTGTAGCAAGTAAATACCCGCATAGAGAATGTTTGGGACTCCACGTTCTCATTGATATATGTTTTAATTTAAATATAATTACATTATATTTTTTTTAGAAAACATAAAACTATTTTACTTAAAATATTAAAAAAATAACTTCATTTCGAACACTCCATCATATTAGTGGTTAACAGTTGCATTCATAGATCACCAACAGGAAGATGTGGGCTAACGACAAAGTTATCTTTTTCTATAACAATTTTAATCTCATCGAAACAATATTTAAACATCAAATCAAAATCTGGTTAGAATTGGTTATCTTTCATATAAAAAGTATTTATCAATTCGATTCGTGTAGCTTATTTATGTCCGCTCACAGAAAGATACGGATTATTATATACTGAGATTGCAGAATTTATTTATTTATCATATAATATTTATGATTACCATAACCTTTCTTTTTAATATCCTTTTTTATTTTATTTCTGCTAATCGTCAACAGTATAGTGCGGATGCTAATTGGGGGCCCATGATTGATTGGTAGGTCCGGATAGGATGATAAATTGGGGGCCCATGATGATATAGTGACGTAGCCACGTGCGGGTGGGCCTGTATAATCATCAATTAAAGACCAACAGTTGGGCTACCACAAGTGGGCTTTTGTAGCGGCCCCATATTCCACAACACGACAAAAGTTCTTTAAAAACTCAAAATTGGTCTAATTAAACTGGAAGTCTTTTTCTCCTTTTTGGGACTAATTCGATACTATTCACTTAAGTAGGCATTGTGTTGTATTCAAAGTTTAAATGGAGATCATACGTAGAGAACTTTTGGTATTGCTTATCTCAAAAATAATTTTTTAATTTTCAATTATATATTTTTAATATATTTTTAATATATTTTTTATAAATATTTAAAAATTTAGAAATTATAAAAAAAATTTATGTAATTAAATTTTTTTATTATATTTTTTAGATCATAAAAATAAAACTTATTTTTTAAAAAAATAAAAATATTATATATTCTAAAAAGCTTTATTTTAAAAGTATTTTTAAACGCATTAAATTAGATATCTAGTACCAATTATAGGATCAGATTCTCAAACTAAAAAAATTGGCAAATTTTTATGGGTTAATATTCTTCACTTATAAACACATACGTATTTCAGCACCCAGCCAATGTTGAACTATTATAGAGCGTGGGCTGTTAAGCCCACCAAGTCAGGATTCACTTGACCTACCTCAAAATGAGTTACTGGCCCACCTCTAAATTAGCTAGCATGTCTTTTATTTGGGCCCATCAAGCTTACACGCTACTAATCCGGACCTAACCTAACCTAACTTGGAGACCCAACAATCTTCCCTCCAGCAACACGTCAGGTGGCTATACATGGTATCAGAGCTAAAATCCTAAATCTGGCCGCCGTCGTAAAAATAACGACTGCTACAGTCAGATTCCAACCAAACTTTTCGTTGCGATCGTGAAAATAAGATTACAACGGTTAGAAATTCCTACTAGAACAAATTCGGCGATTTAATCGGATTAGATTTACACAAAAAAAAAACCTTTCGCTGTCGACACCTTTGCCGAGTCGTGAAAAGTTTTAGATCTATCTGACGTCGTCTTAAAAGATACGACTCTAACGATTAGATCCGACCAGATCTTCGTCGTTGTCATAAAAGATGACAACTCCGACGATTAGATTCTGACTAGACCATTCCGCCGCAATCGTGGAGATCTGATCGCAACAGAAGGATCGTCGCCGCCGCCTTCATCGTCACCGCTCCGCCGTTAGGATTCCGCCATTGGCGCAAATATTCTTGCCAGATCCATCGCCGTCGTTTCGACGCTGATTTGACAAACCATCGCTGTTGTTTCGTCGCCGAGCATCATCGCTACCTCACCCGAGCATTGCTGCCGCTTTCTCATTCTAATTAACACTAAGATCTCCCTCGCCGCAGTCTCTTCGCTGCTCTTGTCACAACGCAGTTGCCTCTGTCGTGCCTCTACCTATTTATATTCGCTAATTCTTCGGATCTTCGCTGATCGTCGTTCTAGTCTCTGCCGCACCCGACTTAGCCGCCGAAGTGCTACTCGATCTCTCTTACGCTGTCGTTGTCCTCACTGGATCTTTCACCCGCACCTGAAAGATCTCTATAGAAATTGCTTTGATTGTCATCGCTACCGCCATCGGTTCAAAATCATCGGATACGCCTCAACTTCGCCATTGCTGACGTCTTCGGTCTCGATTAACCCCGCTGTTACCACCGATCAGATCTCGCCGCCGCTTGGCTGATCAACAGTTCGATCGAACCTCCCGTTATAGCCAGTGCTGCTTGCCGCCATACGAACACCGTCGCCGGAGTGCCTACACTGTGAGACCATCAACTTTTCACCGCTGCTCGATTTCACACAGATCCACCGCCTATATTGGAAGAGCACGCCGTCGCCCACCGACCGTTGTTCGAGTCCACTCTCACCTCATTGATCTGATCGCATAGATCAAGGGTCTGATCTCAGGTGTTGTCGCCGACTAGCGTTGCATCACGCTCCCTACTGCTAGCTCACGGCATCGATCACGATCTTGCCGGTTGTCTTCTTCGATCCTATAAGCCGTCGGACCGATTGGACCAGACCCAGGCTAGATCGTCTTCAGGTTACCTGGTCTTACCGCTACATGATCACTCGATTCAAGCTTCGCCGCTCGATCGCCATCAAAATCTGATTTCGCTGCCTAACTACTGTACCTGCCAGTGCTCCTCACGTTGCTGCTCGCTGCTGCTAGACCTGTTCAACCGAATTGGACCAGTAAGTCGTACCGAACAGACCAAGTCATACATATCGAACCGACCTGTTTGACTCACATGACCAGTTTAGTTGAACCAGATTGATCAAGACGATTCAGACCCAACAAGATTAACAGATTTGATGGACCGAATTGACCGAAGCAGATCGAATGAGCTGATTCAGCTTGATTCAAAGACTGACCTATATAAGAACATACCAAACCAGACCGACCGAACCAGAGCTGACCCAAGACTGAGTCAGAAATCAGGCTTAATGCAGACCGAATTAAATTGAAGCAAGTCTGGTTCAGTTGAACAAAATCGGGTTCAATCGAACCAAACTAGATCAGATTAGTTCAAGACTAAACAAGACCTAGTAGATCTAATATAGAGTTAATCAGACCAAATAGATTTGGTTTAGTGCAATCTGCTAAATTAGATAGAACCAGACTTGACCAAGACTAGTCTTCAAACCTAATCGATTTAGACTTGATTCAGAACCGAATCAGACCTGACTGCAGACCGACAGTCCGACCCGATTTGGACAGTTTTGTCCAATCCGACCTGAACATTTGTGTTCATCATGATCTGGACAGATTTGTCCTACCCGATCCGGACCAATAAGTTCGACCCAACCTGAACAGATTTATCCAACTCGATCCGAACCGACAAGTCTGACTCGACTTGGACAGTTTTGTCCAATCCAATCCTAACCGATAAGTCCGATCCGACCTAGACATTTTTTGTCCAACATGATGTGGACAGATTTGTCCAACTCGATCCGGACTGACAAATCCAACCCGACATATTAGAATATAGAAAGATTAAGATGACTCACTGAGTAAGTTAGGTATTGGTGATATCTTTGCACCAACTTGAGAGAAAGTGTTGGTATGAGTCAACACATAATTATCTTAGATATATTTACTTGATTATTTTAGATATATTTTTTAATTATTTTAGATGTATTTCTTTAAAATTAGATGTCTTTTTATATTTAGAATTCTCCTAAAATTAGATTTGTTTATTTATTTAGAACTCTTCTTATTTGATGTTATAATAAATTTATATATATGTACTTGAAGTTGAAATAAAATAAAAATAATTTTTCACCGGAGAAAACGTTTAACTTCAATATAAAAATCGTTACTAAGTAACTCGTGCAATATATTTAACTCATTAAAGAATAGAACAGAACAGAATAGAAAAATGGGAGAGCAGCACATGAACATTGGAAGGGGTCATGCCAAGTAGGGAACATGTGGTAAAGAGCTTGCCACAACTCAAAAGCAGTTGCAATACATGCTGTTGCATGTTGAGCCAAAGTACGGAAGATGATATTGTTGTCTTTTAGGCTCCGCCAACAAAATGGGGATGGAAAAAAAAGTCCTCTGTTTGTAGTTTCCTTGAGTTGGCATTTTCCCTTTTTTTGTCACTTTGACAACTCAACAACTATTCACTGAACTGCTTCTTTCTTTACATGTTCACACTTTTTTTTTTTTTCCTGTTGAACAACGTATTTTTATACGCACATTCAAATACATCAAATAGAAGTCTTATTTTTAAACTCACTTCTAAATACAATTAATTACAGAAATTTAATTCATTTTATCAAAAAAATTTAAGAATTTGCTTATTAAATACCCACTACATTACAACCAAACAAGAACATGTCCTTTAGATTAGTTAGTTTTCTCCATTTATTTCTTTATTCCAAGAGTGAAATAATGAATCCAAGCTTTGGACGCAAAGTTTTTAGCATCGAAACTGCCGAGGTTTTACTAACTAGCATGCAATCCGACTCGAATCATGAGTTCTATAAGGGTCTAGTAATTTTGCACCACAGTGTCTAGAGATAACGATGTGTGACCCAATATGTAAATTTAATTCGAAATCAATCTATTTGAATCAAAAATTATATTTATGCCAAAATTGATCAGATAAATTAAATATATTTATATGAAATTCGTATTAACCAAAATTTAACTCATTTAATTTATATAATTATTTATTTAATATTATTATCTAATAATTTACAAATTTAAAATAATAATATTGAATTTTAATTTAATTTAGTTTATTTTTCTTACTTAGCTTATTATATTTTGATTAATTTTTATTTAATTTATATAATTTGTTAAAATTATATTTTTTTCCTTGGATATGAACATAACAAACTTTATTTATTATTATAAAAAATTAATTTTGATAATTCTCATTTTTAATAATTTTTGACTATTAATTTTTAGTAAATTGAACTAAAATTTAGATTTGTATAAATATTTGAATTATGTTAGATTTAAAATATTTTGATTCGGTTGTTATACGGGTATTCGATCTTTTAACTCATATTGTCGTTCCTGACAATGTCTGCTTCTCCATGTTGTCCCAAGTCATGGAATCACTTTTTGAAGCTCTTGGTATTCATTCATCGTTGTATCGACAAAATACACCTCCTCTATCTAGTAAGTGTTTGTATATACATTGTACTCTTTGCCAGTACATGATATATACCCAATGACCTCAAAGTGTAATCCATTTGATAAGATCCTAGAGGAACAACGCAAAGTTCACGGGATCGCCATTTCGAGTTCTAAAAATAAAATCCGGAGGATAAAAAAGAGCTGGAGAGCAACAAGAACTATATATAGTTTTCAGTTAAGCAGTGTAGTAAGAAGAAAATGAAGACAGAGTGACAGAGATCCAGTGAAGGTGGAGAATGGCTGGGGTGTTTGCCGACGTTCTGAAAAATTTTTTAAAAATTTTTAAATTCATATTTTTAATAAAAATTTTATATAAATTTATTTAAAAATTTAAAAATATATATAGTCAAATTTATCATTATTTATTATTATTATTTATTTAAGATAAAAAATAAAATTTTAAATAAAGTATATTTTTATTTTTTAAAAATAAGTTCTATTTTTATTTAATAATAACAAAATTTTATAATAAATTTTTTTTATATTTTTTAAAATTTAAATAAAATTTATAAAATATTATAAAAATTTATATATTAAAATTTAAAATACCTTTTTAAAAATAATGCCAAATGTCACACTTAGTGCTTCAAATAGATCGTTCATACAATAACTACATAGAAGGCGACCATGAGACTCAATCCAAAAATAAGGTCTACAAAGCATTTAGGCCTACGAGATGCTTTAGAGAGAAAATATTTCTAAAAAGAAAATCTTTTTTTGAAAATTTAAGCTTTATTTATTTATTATTTTCCGAAGTAAATTTTTTTATACTTTTCAAAATTTTAAATAAAAATTATAAAATATTATAGAAAATTTATTTGAAAATATAACATAAAAAATAAAAGACGAAAAATGATTGATAAACATTGCCAAACAGTGCCTTACAGTTGCTGAAAGTATCTGCTTATAATGAAAAGTATCTGACTAGATTTACAGCTCAAATTTTCACAGTTATGATATAATTAGAGTAGGGTGAATAAATGTCAGATCTTAACATCATGTAATCAACACCTACAAAATCCCCAAGTAAGACAATATCCTATACATTGCTTACAATGATTGCCTTACAAACAAAGGGCGGTAACTGTTTGTCTTCATTGTTCATGATTTCGCCTGATTTCCGATAATCAGCTGTGATGAACCTGTGGGGACTTTGGGCGTAACAGCATATGAAATTTTTATTTCTGATGGATTTGCTTCTGGCACTTCTTGCTGGAATGATATGTCGAAAGCCAATGATTGGTATAGGCATGCCTCATCTTCCTTGCAGTAATAAACCTGTGCTTTATACAAAGAAGTGTACACAGATGACAACATTTCCATAAGCTTCATTCTGCTGAATATAGGAGACTGATGAATGCTTGAGATAAAACATCCAAAATACAGTTCAGTTGGAATAAGGCATTCAACACTCACGATACCATCATGAACAGTTCCATAATTATTTCTATAATATTAAACTGATAAGATGGTCTTGGGTAGAAGAACAATCCCTGGGTTCTTTAAAGCCGATGGGATATTCTCGGCCAGAAACTGTGTCCATACCTTCAGAATATGTCTTTTCCCACTTATTACTGTCATAGCATACCTATTTGACATTCAGCTTCTTATTGAAAGTGCACTTTAAAAGCAACTACATCAAGCAGAAAGAGCACATTTAGAAAATTTATAGGATGTTCAGTCAATTTGGCCTAAATAGTATGAATATGTCCTCATTAGAGTCATCCTAATTTGCATAAAAAAGATTAACCTTCATCTGCGCACAGACAACTATCACATAAAAGTCATCATTACCAACATATTTCTCGCACCATGTTTAAGGAGTCATCAGCTATGGAAGAATGTCTTCCAGACAGCAGCATAACTACATATTGGCTCAATGAGAATAGAGCTTCCGAAAGTACCTTACAGTTTATTCTCCCACTAACAGGAGAAGAGGAAGTTCTTTGGAAACCAAGTAATGCTGATCCATCTGTTTCCAAATTTCCATTCAAGGGTTCAAAGTTAATTGTGTCGCCAGTGTCAGTTTCCACATCAAACTTGCTGCGAGCCTCCTGCATGTCAAAAGTGTGTCACAACTATTGTTATGTTATTTCTATGAGAATTTAGATAAACCTTTTTATTACCAGAAAATCATTTAGAAATTAAGAATCTATTGGGTAGGCTATCTAATAACTCTACAGATTAGGCATTTAAAGGTCAACACTGATTGTGGAGCAAAGAGAACATGGGTTATGGAAGGAAGCATGCCACTTAGCAGTTGAATGTTATAGCTTCTAGTCTTGACTAAGGACTCGTTGTTTAAGAAACTTCACCTGAAGTGTCAATCTTGTATTCACATAACAATTTAATGTTACTGGTGCATAAGAGTAAATGGTGCTAAGATGGAGCTTGAGAGAGTATGCATGCTTCAAGAGGGACAGCATTACTATAAAAAAAGTGTGTTACAAGTTAGGCTACACAAGATACAAATATCTGAGAGCAAAGAATTCTTCAAGGCTACTATATAGGGAGTCGACCTTGACTAAACGTAAATGTTTCAAAAGACTAATGCACAAAAAGTAACACACAAACCTTTGAGAAATGGTAACCCTCAGGAACTGAAATTGCAATGAGCAAAGACCCTTCTCTAGATGAACCACCATCAACTTTAACAATATCTGTGTCGGAAGAAAGGCGTCTTCTGAGACGTCTTAAGGATTTAGGTTTTGGTGATGGTGGTTGCACTCCTTTCAGCTCAACTGTTTGCAGTACAAGTTCTCTGTCATTCAGGTTTAGAAATCTAATCAAATTATTGTTTGTATCTGCTATGAACAGCCTTCCTGCAAAACCATGTCAAGGAAAACGAAGGCGCAGTTAGGTATGAGAAAACAGATCATTGCAGACTTATAGATAGTTTTTTCTTCAAAAGAAATCATGTTACAGAGAGAAGCAAACATAACTTCAAAACAATCTATATATTACCATCTCCAGCTTCAACAAGTCCTGATGGCTCAGAAAGCTGTGACACCAAGTGGAACATTATGAGTAAAACTGCAGCTAAGCAGGAGGACATCAACAAAAATAAAACATTCTACCAACAATGACTTAGATGCTAAGATGAATGATCAAGCACAGCAGTCTATAGACACAAAGAAGGATATTTTATCAAAATATAAAGAGGATATCTATTTCATTTATATATATATGGGGAGGGATAGAGCGACTCCCTCCTCTGTCAACCTCTATTTACACTCCAAATCCTGATCGCTGATCAGTTAGATCAGTTATAAGGACATAATGGTCTTTTGCTCTCTAATTATCATGACCGTTGGATCTAACTTGATAAATGGTTAGGATTTGGAGTGTATATAGAGTGGACGGAGGACTTCCCTCCCCAATTTTTATATATATATATATATATATATATATATATATATATATATATATATATAGACACTCTTCATACACCAACAGCACCGCTGATAAACACAACCTTTTCAAACAGTTTACATATGCTCAATGAAGGAAATGGGAGGACTCATACAGCACGCAGTTTAACCTCCATGTTGTATGTATTCCTACAACCAATATCTATAGTAACAGGGGGTACACTGAACAACATGATTAAACTTGCATTTGGGAGCAAGCATAATATCTATGACTACATAAAGCAAACACAAACTGAAATTGATATCCTGCTTAGGGAAACACTTGAGGACAAAATGCCCAAATCTCTGAAAGCACACGCACCTAAAATCCATTTTGCCAAATGAAACAGGCATTGTACTTGGAAAATGAAAAGAACGCTTTGCAAAATCAGAGGCATAAGAACTAGGGTAGTATGAGTATTTTGCAAGAAATTGGTGGCAAAACAAGAAAAAGAGTAAAGCGCCATTGCATATAAAGAGGTTGACTTGGTAGCAAAGAGAGCATAAGTTGAAGGAATAGCTGTAGCTTCAACAGTAAAAAACAACTCCAACCCGAGAGGACTCAAAATAGCTCTACTGAAAGGATGCATAAGAACAACCCATATGACAGAGAAAGATGTAGTTAGAAGAAAAGTAATGAGATTAGCATTTTGTATTTGGGGCAACTATCTTAGAAAATGAAACTACAAAGACTGTGAAAGGCAGGAAGTTATAGCAAAAATAATAAACTTGATTCTTTTTAAATCTATCATCCAATACATTCCTGGAGGTTACTGTCAGAGTAAAATGTCACAAAGTTAGCAGAACCCTTATATATTTGCTTAGAATTCTAAGTCTATATTTAGAACTTTCATTTTGCTTTTCAAGTTATACACTTTCCGAGCACATCCACTGAAAATGATTACGCTTGCAATATACTTGAAAGAGACATAGCAGCAAACTATTGCCTCAGGATTATAAAGACTGCACTAACAAATATAATTATAAAAGCAAACTTTAACTAGAAAAGATTTTCCATAAAGGGTATATGAATTCTGACAACTTAGCGGAAACATCAGAATGGATTTTTAACTCATAAAATATTGACAAAACAGCATCAGTAATCAAACCATTACAGATCAGTTTACAGCTTTACAATACCTGAGCAGATAAGGCTGAACCATCCTTAAAGCCAGCAGTTCCTGTCCCAGCCAATGTTGTAACCTTTTTGCTAAGTGGGTCCAATCTCTTAATCTGTGTGATTCCAAAGAGGAGAGGACTCAGAGGACTATGTCAGCTTTCACAAAGATGCTCATATAAGGAATGCACTACAGGCATTGGAACTAAAGGCATACTTGGGCATATTCAATACTCTGTCAATTGGTAAATAACACCACCGTGGGCCCATGGAAGAGCTCCGTTTGTTCATTGCAAATAAAGGTTTGAGTAAGCTGTATAGCATCTATTTCTAGTGTTACGCTTTAGCTTAGAACTCAAGTATTTCATTGTCCAAATTGTTTCTTGGACATGATATGCATAAAATTCAAGTATACAGGAGATGTAGAATAAGTCCATCAAAGACAATGTCCAAAGATACAAGAGAAAATGAAACAAGATGCACTATTGTTAAGTTTCCTACTTTCCTCAAAGGCATTTCTACAACCAACACAGGTATTGCTTTCCCATCATGTGCTCTAAGAAGCTAGATTTATTGGGTGTACTTCAATTGCACAGAACTCACTTTTTCTCGCTAGATTTTTAGTTCAAATTCACTGTTTGTGTTTCAGTTCACCCTGAACTCACGGAACTCATTTTTAATCCATTTCTTACCGAACTCAGTACCATGGAACTTAGTTTCACGAAACTCACTTCTACCAATTAAAACACACCCTAATAGGAAGTCAGACTACACAATTGGACCAAGTAAAATAGACAAGCAGATATGGTATTATTTCTCAGTAATGCTCTCGCAGATAAGCTGCTAGATGCTAACACTGTTTTGAATTCTAGCAGTGAGCTGCTACTTTTTCTCTTTTGCCTAATGGCTGGAGATATACAATTGCTAATAGGAACCCCTGCCGCATCCTTTTCTGTATGTGATGAGGATTCCTACTGATACACTAACCAAATATTAGAGTGATGTACATTATAAAAGTTTGTTGTAGCTTCAGTTGAACAGTACATAAGTCTTAATATCTCACAAGTTATCTCCTATACTTGAGGTAGACTTTTATGCTGTAGATATTGAGTTTATGAGTTAAAAATGCATGTTAAGTTCTTAAACTGGTAAGCTCTGTACCTTGTGATTGTACGAGTCTGCAATATAGATCTGCTCGTTTTTCCCACACAGGACTCCTAGTGGATGCTGAAAAAGGGCATCTGATCCCTTTCCGTCATGATCCCCAAACTGAAAAGAAATATCAAGTTTAGGTATCAACAAAACAATTAGCTTCTTTTTTCTAAACCATTCAATCTTATGTCTCCAAAGCACATCTACAGTGACAATGCAATCCTGATCTTGGAAAATTGGAAATGGTAGGCATAAATTAAATCACCCTGAACAAATTATCTGGGAATAAAGGATCTCCTCCAGCTAGCAACCTCGAACCCCCAGTTTTAAGATCAAGTGTTCGAATGGAACTACTCTCACTATCAGCAACATATGCCACGGACAGATCTGTACGAAGTATGTGTCAGTTTGAAATCTATATAGAATGTTTCTAAGCACGTATTGAGAATATAGCATTACTTACGGGGAGATAATGATATTCCAGATGGCTGTGCAAATGATGTGCTTGTGGCACTGCCTCAACAATAGAAAAAAATTAAGTAACCAGAAGGGTATACAAGAACTACCAAAATAAGATGAAAAAGCTGATTCCATATATCCTAGCTTTTGCTAGGATATTACCGTATCAGCAGTGAATGGTTTCCACATCTTGGTAAGACCCAAACCCTTACAGATCAAAAGTGTGGATGCTTTGATCCAATTTTGTGTATTGTACTGGTAACAATTTGCAGTAGTTGGGTACTAGGACAGTGCTATGCTTGAAACCTTAGCTTTTTTTTCTTATCCATCTCCGCGTCCCACTTCTACTTTTGCCCATTATATTATTTGAACTGTGGTTTAGACTACTAACTTTGGTGTAGATTTTGCACCAGTTGGGAGTAACTCATTCTGCAGCAGAGATTGAGGATATACATGCCTACCATCAGAGCTGACAGACTAAGCATTTTTAGCATTAACGTAGACCGCACAGCTAGGTAAACTTAAGCAGGCAAACAGCTAGTAAGTGGAAAAGTAGGAAAAAAATCTTCAACTTAAAACTCAGATTATGGCCCCTTTCTAGGATAATGATATAGTCGTGAATTGTGATTAGTGTTCTTCCATGAGCCAGTTTTATGCAAGATTCGTAAGCATGACTATCAAGAAATACTTCTTAAGGAAATGGATATGAAACACAACCGTCTCTCATAGAAACTTCACCATATTGAGCTTAATTTAACAATTCAAAACTGAAGATAGACATTACCTTGATCCATTTAAGTTTCTTTCAAAGCCATCGCCACTAAAAGCCTTGGTGATCCCACTTTTAGTCTCATGTTCCCAAATTTGATGCTGTCCAGCCATTGCAATATAAACAATCTCGTTTACTGGCTCATAGCAGACATCCCACGGAGAGTTTAAAACCTAAACAAGCAATTAAGAATAGCATCTTCAAAAACTAGAATGACATAGTTCATTAAGAAAAACAAAGACTGTTTAGCTTATTGTAATAGTAATGGTTTGCAGTTTATTCTTTAAAAGCACAAAACGTATAACTTTGAACAATATTAAACTTGCAATATCTACTTGATCAGTTCCTTTTCGTCCTCCTTCATAATCTGAACCTTTGGTTCCATTTCCAGAAATGGTTCGCACTGTCTCCTTGACAAAATCAATCTCCCTACACAAATCATTGGAAAGTAGAAATGTCAGAGAGAAGTACTAAATAAGTTGATACATTTTGGATTAAATATGTTCTAAATGTCACATGTTTGTGAACTATTCTATCTTTGTTGTTTATCTACCAATTTCTCAGATATATACAAACGCAAGGAACAGGTTCTGCACTATCCGCATATATGCTCAGTCAGTTTTCAGAAAATCAATATACACCATCAACTAAATTTTTTGTGTATAAATGGAGAAAGTATGATGGTCAGATCTATTTCAACTTGTGGTGGGAAAAGCTCAAAGGTCAGCACACCAGACATTAGTTGGGAAGAAACAACTTTCTCTATTAGTCGAAAAGGAACAGTACCAACTCGAAAATTTTAAATTGAAACTTTCTTGATGTCTCAAAGTGATGCATGATGAAGCTCTTTCTAGCAAGCTATATGGTAGTCCAACTTTATTCAAATATTATCAAGTGTTTATGTTCAATCAAGGCCATAAGAACGATAGAACATAAACTATCAATGTGGCACCTTTACCTTAGAGCATGATTCTCAGTATCTGCAACATATAAGATGTTTTTCTTTGGATTATATGCGAGACCCTAGAGGAAAACATCACAGGTGTAAGCTCCAGAATCATGTAATAAACATTGAAGTGTAAGGAGAGAAGAGTTGATAATCAGCACATTTGGCATAAGATTAGAATTCATACTCATGCATGAACCATAGATCAATAGTAGTCTATCCCTTCAAATGTTCTTATGCATGTGAAAAACTCTCATTAGCATCCAAGATATATCCTTCCAACTAGGATGAGGCATAAAAAACTCCTTTCAGCAATGACCTATAGCAGTTTTATTATCGTCCATATCATACTGTTTATTCATAACTTGGTTTTGTCTATTGGGCAAGCAGTAACAAGAAAAGTAAGTAGGTTCATCTTTTAAGTGATATATATCTAATAACTACTGTTGTTTCATATTTCGTAAATTCGACTACTTTATATAGGTTCATATGGGAAAACGATGATGATAATCAACTGTTTCACTAGCCTAATCTTATGTGAGAGATTATGTAAGTTCCTTGACCAGTTATGCTATTTAAATGTCTTCTGTCTCCTGTATGCTAAGCGGAAATATATGAAATCTGCTTCAGAAGAAGCAAGGTCTATTGATTGACTAAGATTTTCAAGTTGTATGTAATCATGTGGGAACCAGAGTCTATCCATTCTCTCTTGAATTCTTAGAGTTTGCTAGCTGGCTTAGAAATGGACATCAAGAAACAAAACATAAGGTACATACAGCACCGAGCAACCATACTAATATCTCCAGCCAGCTAGTATACCTCAAAGCCTAACATCACAAGGCATATTCTCTCAAATTCTAATCTAGTAGTTCACCAACTGAGTAAATCCAAAGAGACTTTGATCATGGATAGCAGGAGATTTCTTGCTCTAAAAGTCAAAATCAAAAGTTTTTCCTTACTTGAGGACGATTAAAGAATGCCTCATCAAAGTTTCCATCACGCAGACCTTGTTCACCGGTACTACCAACTTGTGTAATAAAACCCCCTTCCAAATCAGTTACCACCTAACAAGCACAAAACATTAATCAGATAAAGAAAGAAGACAATCATTGAAGAAGCTTTCAGATTTAAGAAACAATTGCAACTGTTCTCCACTTCAACGTCGAACTGATTAGCAAGAAAAAGAAGGTAGTGCTTCTTTGCTGGAGAGCAATGTAGCTCCACCCACACCCCTCCCTACTATATATATATAACCCTTACGATGCGATTGTGATTACTGTCTGATATGAATATCCTGTTGTTCAAGGCATCTATAGCAAGCTTCCCAGGAAATCTTAATGGTGATGTCAAAATGCTGCGACTACTAGTTCTTTCCAAAGCCAGAGGAAGGGTAGTGCTCTCCAGCAAGTTTTTCTCCTCATAATACTGAAGAGCAGCATCTACTATGTCGTCAAGATCCTGATTAAACAAATGACAGAACACAAAAAACAAATTATACTAGTACCATCAGAAAACTTTAAAAGAGAAAAAGAAAATTATGCACTGCTGATGCAAGGAACAATGTCTCGAAGGAGAGAGTTGAGTATAGTAGCTAACAGGTAGAAGACTCAACAGTAGTTGGTACTTGGTAAGAATAATCAGATAAAGAAAACTAAAGCAGGACCAAGACACGGAAAGTTAAGAAGAAAATAGACACAACATCCTCATCCTCATTTCATCCTGCCAATAACTAGCAGAACAAGTGTCATCCATAATAACTGTTGCATACCATCTTAGATGTAATGTAAAACTTTATTGGAAACAATTCCATTCATGAGAACAATATAGGCAGAAGCCATATTTCATTAAGTCATCCAAGTTGGCCAAAATGAAAATATCAAAATACCATTACATAATAATGAGAGCCAACACTCTTCAAAACCAAAAAATGCAGGCCAAACACATACAGGCATAAAGAAAAACATATACAGAAGCTGAAAATACAAGAAGAATAACACCTTTCTGTGGCCTTCACCAGATACTTGTGCAAGGATTTTACCATTTGGACCAACCAAAACAAATGTCGGCCAAGAAGTTACTCCTAATTCTCGCCATAGGTACATATCACCATCATTAACTACCTATATAAGCAAACCACTCAAGGGTTAACAGATTAATAGAGTAATCTCAAGACATAAACTTCAACAAGATGATTGTCCATCCACACGAGAATCAGTGCAAGAATAATTCATGCTACTGCATGGAACAACAGTATGTTAGACTACACTTCAATATTTTAAAAACAAGGAATAAAGAAGGATGGCATATCTAAGTGGTTGCACGAAACACCAGCCTGGCTTAGTAAATGAAGCAGTGCATGTACGTTTACTATGCATGAGTACAACTTAAACCATACTCTCCCGCTCATGATTAAACTTCAGGGCTTAAATTTTAGTATTAACTAATTCCACTCCCGTGCTATGTATGACTTTTTTCTTGACAAATTATTATTCTAGTTAACATACTATTACAACATTTATTTTCTAGAACTAAAAATTTAAGTTTTGTTACAGCACAATTCGTGATACATTTGAACACTATTGCCAAAATCATATACAATAGAGAGCATCTGAGATAGTATAGTAGAAAGCTAAGCATTATGCAAATAAGAAAAGGAGACAAATATTTAAATTTGAACGAGGCCTTTAATCAATTGATAGTACTACTCTTGACCATTGGCAAACATCCTTTTTCTTATTTGAGAGCTAGTTTTGTATTATAAGCTTTTTTATACAAATCATCTAATGAGCAATCCTTTTAATAGGATTGAAACAATAGCTTTAATATTAAATAATTCTATTTATGAAATGATGGTAACAATTACAACATTAAAAATATTTATTATGTATATAAATCCTGTATGAAGTAGTGTTGAAGTTAATTCTTGATTTTGTGACTGATCTAGTTTAATTCAACAACTCTTAAGTGATTAATTTACAACTTATTGTAACAATTAACTTGTTGTAACTCATTATAGTTATTAAGTTCAAGTAATTAACTTAACTTTATTATAACATTTCTTCTTTACTTTTTCTTTGTTTTAATTGATCTTCTTTTTTAAGCATTTGCATTGAATAGGCATTAAAATGCATCGACAGCTATGTAGTGAACTTTTATAGGTAGAAAGATTAATATAGTCCTTTACCTAAACAACTTAAGCTTAAGAGAGAATGCGGTTATAGACCTGCATGGAAAGAAAGCTTTATAAAGCAAATAAGAGGTAAAGCGATAATGAACTTGCCCACAGTTTATTAATTAAACATTCACCTAAGGGGTTTGGCAAAAGGACATCTTTATGCTTAGCAACCTTTTATTGCATGCAGATGCTCACGCATATATGAGATTTGTTTTATAATAGAAGTTGTCAATTCTTCATCAGAGAGGAGAGAGAGATTGAAATGGAGAATCCTTTCAGACCATGCACCTCTAACCTAAGTCATTCAACAGAATCAAAATAAAAACATACAAACCCAGATCTAGTGAATATGCTTCCATGCAACAATACCAAACCTCTTAACAATTGACGTACTGGGTGAGAAATATTATTACGCAAAACTGCATTCCGAATGGCTTCCAAGTCTTTCTCATTATCGAACTTTGCAGAATGTACTCCCACAACAGTAAACTGCATAGTAAAATGATAATTTCTGAGTGTTTCGAAAAAAATTTCAACAAAATATCTAAAAGTTTAAGCCACTAAAGTTAGAGTTTAGAGAAGATAGCTGAATCACCGAAAACAGTATTATGTTTTTTAAGGGTCTGAAATTTCTTGTAATGTTAACCTGTATATCAGCTACAGAATAGCAAACTGTAAAGACCACGTTTCAAATAGATCTAAAACACTACAACATAGAAAACATTGATTTTAGTAGCCTGGCAATAAAGTTTCTATTAGTAATAAGACTACACAGACCTACAAATGTATGTTTGGATAAAAACTTAACTGCAACTGTCGATCAGAAGAGTCTCAAGAAAGATATAGAACAAGCAGAAAGCAAAGGGTGCCGAAAAACAGGAGCCACATGAGGACAGAAGCCAGATAAAGAAAGGAGAGAGCATCTAGAAAGTTTGCAAAAGATGAAACTCCAGAAGAAGCAGAGGGAGTATATACCGGCTTATTACTGTATTTCTTCTCTAAATATTCCAAGTCTGGTAAGACATGCATACAATTGATACAGCAATACGTCCAAAAATCCAGCAGAACAACCCTTCCTTTCAAATCCTGCAACAAAATTATTTTTAGAATTCATATCTAGCAGCAAGTAACAATTTCTGGTATATATGAGATGCAATTCTGGAAAAGAATAAAAAGAAACATGCCACTACTACACTGGAGGAATCAAGAGATTATAAATGCAGTAGTAGTGTTGGGAAGTACCTTACGAAATCTAAGTGGAGCACTATTCAGCCAATCAAGCTTAGATGGAAATTCTGGTGCATTTGCAGCAGACCCCCTCCAAAATGGAGCAATCATTCACTATGGATACCTTGTGTATGCTGAAATAAAAAACTAGGAAACTTCTTCAGATCTATAATTCTAACTAAAATTACATATTGCTGACCTGGATTCTAAATCAGATAAGTAGGTCTTGAGCTTCTGGATTCTGGATGATCCAGATTCACCTGGAAGCATTTGGCGCATAAGTCATAAGCAGAAATTTGGCATTCTAACTAGTAATACATACTGCAGTATCTAAGCCATTTTCGTTACTTTAAGATCAAAACTAAAATCCAACAAGTGATACTGGTTTGACATGAATTTGAATTTCAACATAAAAGTAGAAGTCCAACATGGTATTATATAGTAAATAAGCTCTAGAAGATAAGCATTTATAACCAAAGGTGCAACATTTGTGGGAGATAACAAACTACATCATAATGATACAGGTAATACCTTCTCCCAGACCAAAAACTAAGGTGTTTCCTCTGCTAAACAAGTTCATGACTCCTTTTATGGATGCATATTGCATAGCCTGCAAGGTGGGTGATGAGATAAGATGCCAGAAAATAGTTAGCACTATCTACACTAGCCACGGCAGACATCAGGATATATTTATCTGAGGAGATTCCCAACAAACGGCAAACTCAACAATTCATGTTGCAAATTGTTAACCAAGTCAGAAGGACCTGGATAAGATAATGTTATGAAAGACCATGTGAGCACCATGTTAAGACATATTCTCTTCCGGACTTGTACCATGGCACCTAAGAAAGAGATTTTAAGGAAAATGAACTTGCTCAATGAAATCATATAGTTCATAATCATCACTACCTTCCAGTTTGTAATGGTAAAGACGAGACAAGAAACAGCAACACCCAAACTTCCATATCTCAAAATTTCTCTTCGAGAACCCTGCAACCTGTGATAAATTATTCTAGAAGACTTCTAAGACCTCAAGTACTTAATACTGAAGTTGAAAGAGATAATGCTTTCAATTTAAAACAAGTAACCTCATTTAATCAAGCACATACTACTTTTTTTTAACTATCTGTAAGTCAATGTCAAATATTCCTTCAATAACTTTACCAAAATGTTGGCAGAGACAGAAACTAACCCAAAAAGAAATTAGAAGAATAGCAACGCTAAACATAGAATAAGAACCTTGTTCAACTTACTTTCATTATCATGAATGGTTATTTTGATATCCTGCAAACCTCTAAGCTCAATAGCACTAACAAGGTCGAATTCATTATACAAGCTTGAACTCCATATGACACCCATAACGCTTTTAAAGACGACTTCCTAACCAGATGGTAAGAAAACACGCCTACCAAACAGGAGTTCATAAGTAAATATGTTCAAAGATAAGACTAGAACTGATAGACAGATATCTGATTGTGACCTTGTCTGCTAAATAAGTTCCTTACTAGTTAAGTTTACGTACTTCAAGTAGTTCTTTTCATCCATCCAAAAAAGTATATAAAGTATGGACAAGTATTCAGAGATGTATCAATAGGAGAGCAAAATATTCCAGACTTATTCTTATTATTAGCACATAAGATAGTTACTCCCTATTCTTTGTGATAAGAAACTCTTAATTGCGACTATGTACCCCTCATAGTTGGTCTTACCCTCGACTGGGATGAGATTTTCCATTGATCAAGTTCTTATCCTGGACAATCTCAGCATTTGCATTTTCATTTACAGAGCTTAAATTTCCAGGACTTGGAGTCTTGTCATCTGCGTCAGTTTCTCTTCATTAGTTCTGACTGAAAGTTAATGGCAATATAAATATTCATTAACCACCCTCAGGCACACAAGAGAAAAGTTGTTGAACTATCATCATGGCAAAGTTAGTCCATGTACACACGATGCAAACTGGAGGAGATTGTTATACTATTAAGCAACAAATGCTTTCATCAATATATCCACAGAAAAATTATATGTAACAGATTTCATTAAGAAAATGAATCTACTAGTGGGTTCCAGATATGCTCCACTGTTTTATAGAAGCAGACTTATTGCATGAACTACATACTATGATATTCAGAATCACCACCATAAATGATATCATGGATAGTGATATCTCCAATATTTCTCCTGATGAGCGATGGACTAGCTTGCTGAAGCACATCTTCTGATAATGTAGTGGTTACAGCAATACACCTGCATATCATATAGAACCAGAGCTTGTCAATGAAAGACCAGACAAAGATGTTTCTTTAAAGTTAAATGCATAGCAAACTGTAAACGGTAGATCTACTTCAAGTATGCAATTGCAGCATATGACTTTAAACAAACAGAAAATTATCTCTGTTGCAACATTGATTTGCAGCTTATGATGTTAAAAGCGTGTTTCAGTTGCTCAGAAGTGAGTTCCTAGGAAGTGAATTTTGAGAAATGAGTTCTGTGAAAAGTGAGTTGGAAAAGTGAGTTCCGTTTTTGTGTATTAGTTGTATTTGGAAGTGGTCTATAAGTCTTTTCTTGTGAGTGAGAAAGTAGATTTGGAAAGTAAGTTTGAAAGTGAGTTGGAAGTGGATTTGAAAATTTTGAGTTCACTTCGGGCGAAACTGAAACATGTGAAGTGAGTCTGAACTCCTTTTCGGTGGGAAAAAGTGAGCTCGAAGCAACTGAAACACGCCCTAAAACAAACAGAGAAAATTGTTGTTGCAACATTTGTTCACAGGAATAGTTGAACCTAGGTGAACAGTCTTGATTACAGGTTCATTTCACGAAGCTACTAATATAGAATGTGACGACTGACCATGATAAACATAACAATAAGTGATTTACAGATAGAAAGAAGAATATACTAATTTAATATAAAGAAAGAGTCACTAATTTATAATCTAATAAGAATCACATCCATACCTCATTCGTGCTGCTTTGGCAGCCTGAACTCCAGCAAGAGCATCTTCTATTACAAGGCACTACCAAAATGTATTTCACATTAGAAACATTGACTAAGTGGACTGGAATATGTCTACTTCAAACTTGCAGAATTCTCAAGGTTATAATCATCCAAGCATAACAGTCATTCAAAAAGGTTACGTAATAATTAAACCGGGTCAATTTGGGGAAAAGCATAAGGTAATGATAACTGGAAAATGAATTTAGGATACTAGGAATGATGCATGCATTCAGGCTCAGGTTCATGCAAATTAAAACATAATAAAAATAATAGTTATTATAATAATTATAATTATAATTATTAGTAATACATAACAATAATAATTAATAATTAAACAGAGAAACCCTATATTTCCCTGCAAGTGCAGAGTAAATACCCTTGCTAGCTAAGAGAATAAAAGGGCAGGGACATGAATGTACAGTTGGCATGCAAGATATAATAGGTGCGGAAGCAGGGGAACTGGTGTACAACAAATCTTTTGTTTTTAAATTTCCACAACATAGAAAGATAAATTTATATGACTTGGTGAAAACATAAAAAAAGAGCCATGCGTCACAGTAAATGTAGTTGTATTAATACATCTATCATTCTTCAGTTTGACGGATGCTCAGTGCGGGTACTAGTTTCACAATAAATGCTTCCGGAAAGTTCAAAAACAGTATCTTCAACGTGCCTTGTCCACTTTCTGAAGAGTTTCCCTTGTTATTCTTTGTGAGTGTAAAAGAGCATATTTATTTGCATTTTATATCTTGCTTCAAACTCCTTAACAAAGGACCTCTAATAGTTTATAAAGTAAAACAAAGAAAACCTTTATAAGGTATTCAGCCAAAATCTTTGAACAATAACGTTAGAGTTTTTTACAAAGAAGAATATGAGCCCAGAGACTGCTTCCTGAATAATTTAATAATGCAATTGCATCTATGATTTTACAATCAAGAAGAAGAGTTAACTTGAAGAAAATAAGGCAGTGCAAGTATCTACAGAGAAGATTCGCTTAAAAATCTTCTAGGGGAAAAATGTACCATACCTCACTAGGTGGTACATTCAAGCTCTTGGATGCTGCTAAGAAAATGTCTGGAGCAGGCTTTAAATTCTCAAATGCATCAGCAGAAACAATTGCATCAAATCTGATAAAAGCGTAAATGTCAAGTTCAGTTCATGAGAGCAAATCCTTTTCTACAAGCTTATGTATGTGTTCTAGAGATCAAACAGAAGTAAAGGTTCTCCTTTGCATGATAAATCCTTACATCCAGCAAAACAAGACATTTATGTAGACAACTAATGATCTGTTGAACTGACTGCGAGCGGTGTAATATAACAATAAATTATACTCTAATTTCCAGAACTGGATCATTTACGTATTTACTAATTGGACACTTATCCTGTATGTCCTGATTTTGACAGTACAACAATTAGTTTCCTGAGCTTAGAAAGACAACTCTATTTCCTTCTCTCATAAACATAAAGCAGATTCCCGTCAACAATTAAACAAGAATGGCCCAAGATATAAACAAGCTATATCAAGGATCACATCAACTGAATTCATAATATCAGCTGCTAGTAAGCATTACGAACTAAGCTCAGAAACTAATTGTTATACTCTCAATTATTAAATATGTAAATGATCCAGTTCTGGAAATTTTCAAACACAAGCCATGGATCTGATGATTCATGAATGGAGTTGAAGCACAAGGTTTAGAAAAATAACTCCAATTGCTTTTTGTTCAGTTATGTTGGGTTTTAAAGTACACATTTAGTAGAGGCAACTTTTGGTAACTTCTGACTAACAACAAAGGAATTACAAAAGTAATGCCTATTATATAAATGACTCCACAGTATCTATTAAAAACTATTTAGTAAGTTTAATTTGGATTAGTTGTTTAGAATAACTTTATAAAAGGAGTACCTGTTAAAACAATTTTAAACCCAAAGCACAGAGAAATAGTTATCAAAAGAAACAAATCAGTATATTTACATTCAGTTACAAGGTTGATAATCAATTATCTTATGCACACGTATTTAGAAAAATCTATTAACTGGAATTTACATTGGTTCATGGGCATAGTTCATAGTATCTGCAAATACAAACTATAGGAAGTGTGAAAAGTATAAAGAATATTGACTTAACATGCATCAGTATGCTCTTGATCGGTTTAGAGTTCTTTCAATTATCCAATATCCAAACCAATCCTAGAACAGTTTATTTAATTTGATTCCAAACCAGACCATCATTTGACATAGCTAGATGCCACCAATTGGGAGACAAGTTAGGAGTTAAATTCAGAAACCACTATCAAAACATGGTTCCAACTCCAGAGAGTAACTTTATGCTTTAACTGTTGCGCAGATGGAATTAGTATTTAGATTATTCTAACAAGCAATTCCATTTTGACATAGTAGAATAGTATTTAGCACATGAATTGTTAACCCGGTTTTAATATCAAATAGTAGAATAGTATTTAGCACCATACCACATCATGGTTTAAGGCAATTTTGAAAATCAATTCATGAGTAGTATTTTCATATACACGTTAACTGTTGTCTCTATGGGTCGACAACTTGTAAAACTGCCAAATTATATCTCACCAACACAGTCAAGGTACTATGCAACTACTGTTGGTACCATAAAGATAAGCTCTTACTTCTTAAGAAGTAGATGAGACCTAAAATTCATGTACTTCAAGCTTATAGCTGCTTATGCCATATGAAGTTGGTTAAAAGAAAAAGAAATGGAGGCAATGCTTCGATGACAAGCATCAATAATTTCATCTTTCAATGACATTAAGTTTTATAACGCATATAAACTAACAAAAGAAACTAAGACACTTACAGGGATGTGTCTAATCCAGCAGCAGCCAAATTGGCATCAACCTTAATTCGATCAGCACTAGATGCAACAGCAACCTTAAGCCCTTTAGCTTTACACTGAAGTGGCAGTGTAAATTATACCAGCAATACAAAAACTATAGAACCACTACTAACTACAATACCAACTTAAGAATATACCTCTTCGATAAGCTTAAGGGCACCAGGGAATCCAATTCCAGAGTTGGGTTGTGCATACTGTTATAAATCAAAAGACATCCTCAAGAGGAGAAACATACGATATAAAAACAATAGGGAGTTAAGCTCACCTTGTTGAGGTATATCTCAAAGAACCTTTTTTTTGCTTCCTCTGGATTAAATCCTACCACTCCCTTCACAGTAGCCACGCCCCCCAAAAAGTTTGCCTCACCTATGTACAAGACCAATATGACACCAAATATTGTAAGGTCGTTGCGAAACCTGGTAGTTACCAAATATGTTTCAACCAAAAACATTCATGCTAAGTCACACAAAGGCTCCATCGTCCAAATAAATTAGGTAAATCTTTGTCAGCCATACAAGACAATCAATATTATCGTAAAGATAACCTAATGACTAAAAGAAGAAGAAGAAGAAAAAAACATGCCAAACTGATTATTCAACTAGTTAGTTTATGCATCGACTGATCATAATTTTAGCAATACGAACAATGATCCACTCACAAGTTACATAAAAGATCAACATATGCGCCAAGTATTCATCCTTAGTATATATCCAAGTAGCTTGCATGCAATGAGTCAATGGTGTAACTATAGTAGGAAATAAGTTCTCCTCTCACAAATTTATAGTTTCAGTAATTTCAAAGAGCTACGAGTAATGTATTTGATGCATCATGGTCAAAATCCCTAGTCACATGGGTCAGGTTGGCAATTTTGGGCTTAGTAGTTCGCCCAAACAAGGCCTAAATGGCCACACGAGATAGGCCGGATCAAGAGGCGTGAGCCAGCCACGCACCAAGTGCCTGCTTGGTCCATGAAACCGACCAATTCCAAACAGACCACGACTAGGGAACCAAAGACTCTTCCAGAAGCATTAGAGACCGACCCAAAGCAGAAGACATACTTGTAATCAGTCAGAAGACTCTTTAAATACCCTTGTAATCCCAATGTAGGGACACAACAAAGGGCAATGTCACACTCATTTCACTCGGAAACCCTAGACCTAGTAAGCATAATAAAAGTTTGGAATAAAAAAGAGAAAAAAAAAGTAACAGGTATTTGTTTCCAACAAGTTTTGAATTCAAGTCACTTACCTCTTGTTGTTGCCCTGTTCACTAGTAAATCACCTTCTAAAACCTCAAGAAAGGATAGGGGCACTTTCTCCTTAAGGGCACTCTTTCACCGGTTTATTATTAAGGTAACCTCTAAATTCAATCACCACCGTTGGATATGAAAAATTATGAGTTAAAACATACTAACAAAATTTCAGCTCAATCGGATCACAAATCAACCTCTATCTACTTACATGATCAAGACGACAGAAAGAAGGATAACTCCAAAAAATATATATTGTCTCTTTCTGTCATCTTTATCAAAAAATTGGATGGAGATTGATTCGTGATTCGATTGAGTTAAAATTTTGTTAGTATGTTTCTAACTCATAATTCTTCATATCCAACAATTAAGATCGATTTTAAAGATTATCCGGACCATATATACATAAAATAATTCCACCAGGTTAGGGGGGCCATGCCGCACTCTTGTATTCTTTTACAACTAATAATGGTTGATGGTGTTAAATTGCTATTCGAAGTGGTATTTATTTGGTCTAGTCTCTGTGATCCCGCAGAACATACAAATAGTCAGATAATTAGGTGAATGTGTAAGCGAGCGCTTCTAACTCTGAATCAAATTGGTATCAAACCTAAATTCAAATGCATAAAAATTTTGCCCCTTCCAATTCTCTTGCATATTGATGCAATGGCATATTGCCATAGAGAGATCCATATTTAATGCATGACAAGATAAGGTCAACTTTCAACTACCAAATTATACAAAAACCATAGCTGCTCATATTCTCAGTCCCTGGAGCAACTATTTAGAAAAAGTAATGTAACTATTGAAAACATTGTGACAGATGCCCTCTAACAGAAAAGGTTTGGAAATTACTATTCCTTAAACAAGAAATTACCTCAGAAAAACATGAGTTTGAACAATAATGATTGACCAATATCTTAATTTTCTCCAACACAGACACAATCCAAGCCATCTGTTCTCAAATTAACTTAATAACGCTTACCGGTGCCCATGAAGGGAACAAAATCATCGGGGGTGACTGGAACACCCATCTCAGCAAACAAATCAACGGCAGCCATCCGGGACGGTTGCTCACTGTCGCAAAGCACGCCGTCCATGTCAAATAACACCGCCGACACTTTTCCCCAAACAAGAGCGCCGCCCTCTGCTAATGCCGCCCCCTGCTGCAACGGCGAAGAAGAAGCCATCGCTACTGCGCCGCTCCGCTGCCGCCGGAGAAGAGATGGCAAAGTTAACTGGTGGAGTGTGAATTTGGCTAGCAGCTGAGGGCAATTTTGGTAATTCCATGGATGAAGCGGGCGTATAAGAACATGGGAAGCCGTTACCCGCAGCATGGCAATTCTCGAGCCGAATGAAAAAGAATTGGAGAAATTTAACAAGATATCTATTAATGACGATTTTACCCTTCAACTTGCAGCCTGAAGGAAGCTTGGTTGGAAGAGCACCGCAGGCAGCTCAGTTGCTAGTGGTGGAAAGGAGTAGCGGGATTGTGGTGGTGAACGGTTATCAAGTGACACGTGGCGAAGATGCGACCGTTTTCTTATCAGCTTATCCTGATTTGCAGTATATTTTGTGAGGAAAAATATTATATATAAAAAGCATATTTCTGAATACAAATATTAGATTTTTTTTTAAATAAAAACTTTACTATTTGAGTATGTTTAGATAAAAGGATCTTATTTTTAAAATAAATTAAACATAGTGATGAAATCAAATACTATTGAATATAGTGTATGATATATCTTAAATTATAAACAATCGTATATATATAGAATGAGAACGGGAATAATATTAAATAATGAACGATAATATATGTACAGGAAAGGAATAAGAACATCCCATCTTGAGAAGCACTCTTTCTAAAAATGTGCCTACAAATTTTCAAATATAATTTTTATTATTGGATATGAAAAATTATATATAAAAAATATGTTATAAAATTTTAATTCAATTAAGCTACATATCAAAATGAACTAGAAAAGAAAAAAATAGCTTTATCAGATTATCTTTTATATTATATGATAAGAGTCGGATAGAAATTAATTTGTATTCCGATTGAATTAAAATTTTATCAACATATATTTGATTAATAATTCTTTACATTTAATAGTTAAAATTGAATTTGAAATTCTAGATCAAGAGTGATGCCTCTAAGATGCTCTAGAAAGTATAATGTGTCTATTATTATACACATATATATATATATATATATTAATGATAGTATATATAAATTTTTAACTTAAAAGTTAAGAATCGGTTAGTAATTAAAAATGGAATATTTAGAAATATTTTGAAAAAAGTTTTTCTAAAATAAAAAATATTTTAAAAATTTTATAAACATGTTCTGTTTTTCTATTTTAAAAAATAATAATTAATTAATAAGATTTTATAATTTAAAATATTTATACATTCTAATTTTTTTTAAATATATAAATATTAGAATAAATTTATTAAAAATATAAAATAAAAAACTTTATTAAAAAATATAAAATAAAAAATAGATGAAAAGCAATCTCAAGTAGCCCCTAAAAGTGTCTAACTTAGACCATATAATTGTTTTCTCTGATAAATACTTGATGCATGGTAATTTTTTGTCGACAAATCCTTCATGGCTTCATGAACAACATGGCAACGAATGGCATGCCAATACTATCTAGCATTCAGTTAATAACATTTTTAAAGAATAGACAGAAGGAATTCGTAGGGTGCGTTTTTTTACTCGAACAAGTCACTTGCTTCTATAAATAAGTGAGTTTTAAATTATTTCCCGTGTTCTTTTAAAATCGAAATTCATTTCAACATACAAATCAATCGCTTCCCTCTCACTTTATTTTTTGTTTTTCCTTCTCCGCTCTGTCTGTGCACTTTCTTCTCCGCTTAGCTCCATGCAATCTCACCAGCGCCGTCGATCTTCTTCGCGTCGGCTTCGCTAGATCTCTCCAACGTCGACTTTTGCTCGATCTTTTCTTTCCTCCTCGAGTCTTTCTTCTCCGTCGTGTGAGCTCACCCTTTTCCCCATTCGTGCTGTGTGATCCCAGCTCAAATCCGGAGCTCGATCTCCTTCCCTTATGCTATACGAGATCCGATCCAAGTGTCGGTGCACGATTTCAGTAGAGGTCGTTTGGTTCGTGCGAAACCCTAGTTTCGCCAACGGCCATTTTCACTGAGAAATTGGCCGCGGTGAGCTGTCGAGACTTGATTTCGTCCATCGCTATGACTTGAATTTCGTCTTCTTTTCCTCTTTACCCGATATGTACTTCTCTCCCTCACGTTCTTCCTCCGTGCCAAAAAAACCAAAAATTCAAGCGTCGAATCCCTTTAATCTCCTTCGCCGTTTTTCGATCTGGCCTACTGCAAGTGTTGTGACAAACTTAGGGCGACCACCTAATTCATGCATAGCCCGAATTTCGCCGATGACCACTTCTACAGTGAAATTTTACAAGACTCGCCGGCGTGACTTGATTTCGGTTTCTATTTCTTCTCACTGTTTTGCACTATAAGTTATCATTCTTTTTGTAGGACGATCTGTTTGTTTTGAGAATATTTTCTGGTTTTGAATATGCTGATGCATTTTATAGAGAACCCGATATATTGGAATATCATATAAGATTGTCAAGCTTGTTTTCATGTGTGATTTGATTGCGGAGAATTGATTAGAAGTCATTTTCTTAAAATTATTTTAGCTTTCTAGTTGTGGAAATTCATATTTGCAAGAACTAAAAATATTTTCTGCAGCAAATTAATTTAATTTATGGTATGAATAGTGTCCTAATTTTGGTGTTTTCGTTCATAAATTTAGAGATTACAAAGATCTCCTGCTGCTTTCGTTCATAAATTTTTGCTACCCTGATCGTTGTATTACATTTTTGGTTTTTGGAGAAGTCTAAAATGATTTGTCATTTATTGTTTTAGCTTTCTGCTGCAAGTATTTTACTGAAGGTGATAGCGGAGAATAGATTAGAAGTTATTTAATTGTTTTAGCTTTGTGCTTCAAGTATGTTGCATTTTTTGTTGCTGTTTTGTGTTGTTACGTTTCACAAATCCCTTTCAATCTCTTTGTCACTGTTTTAATTTTGTAGTGTTGGCGCTTTGAGGATGAGATTTCTGATAGTTTGAATCTTTCTCATTTTTAAGGTGATTCTCGATTTGTTTTAGAATTTTTTTAGGCTTTCTAGTTGAATTTTCAAGTGGTTTTATATTTCGAAGTTTCTGTAGAAAATGGATGAATCTTTCTCATGCAGACAATTATCTCCTAGGCTTGTTGAAACTTTCCTTTCTGTCAATCGGCTCAATTTCTGCTCGGGAGCAGGGATGCACGATTGCCGGCCATTGCATGTAGATGGTTTAATAGTAGCCACCGGCGTTTGATTGGTGCTCGTCGTTTTCCATTCTTTTAGACTCTGTCGTTGTTATATTTCACTGTTGAATTTCTCCTTCTGACCAGAAATTCTGGATTTTACCGGAATCTAAGCAGGTGGACCTAGCACTGCAATTGGGTAGTAATACTCAGAGTGACGATTATAAGTTATAATATATTATAATTATGTATGTCTTATATAACGAAGATTATAATTATATTATTATAGTTGTGAAATAATTTTGTAAATTATATGTAAAAATGTATGGTATCTATATAATGCTTCTTTTTTAAGAAGACGAAAAGTATGAATACTAAAAAAAATATATGAGTCAAATTAGCATTGATAATTTGATTAATTAAAAACTAGATTAGTTTTGTCTCAAGAAAAATTAAAAAAATAGTCTTACAATCAAATTTATAAATTACGAAAAAGGTTAGTTAGAAAAGAAACAATTTTAACATGGTAAATTTTGAAATGAATATAAACATAGTGTATTTGTATTATGTATTCAAATACATAATACCATAATACTATAATAAAAGTTATGGTATAATACTATGATTGTGTACTAAATGTGCATATATAATAAAAACTATGACATATATATTAATTTATATATTGTCTAATATAAATTATAATATATTCTATAATTATAAATATAACTCTAACATATATATACTGTGTAATATAATTGTGTCGTGTATTAATTAAAAAATATTTTTTCTAAGATTAATAACTATTATTATTAGATTAAAAATTTTAAAATAAGTTAACCTCACTTTCAAATACAAAAAAATATTTTCAACTAATTTCTAATTACAAAAAGAACAAAGAACTCATCTATCTTCAATAACACTATTTTCAGGAACATAGTCTTTCTTTCTCACGTTTTTAAGAACTTATTTCTAAAGTAAAAAAAGCGCACCCTTATTTATACGTACTACCACACTCGTGTAACTAATTCAACTTAGAGCTCGTTTATTTTATTTATGAAAGTGAGTTATATAAAGCATAATTATTAAAAATAAATTTAAGTTTTCTATTTATTTATTATTAAAAGTTAAATTGAATTTATTTATCCATACTATTGGAATACTTCAAATTCCATTCAAAAGGCATTTTATAACTGTATGAATATTAATTTGATTGTATATTTTTTGTGAAGTTTGAAATTGTTTAATCTATGAATAAATTATTGTCTCATTTGAATACTATGATTGTACTATTTATTCATTATTTACAAAATTTTAATTAATTAATTACTTAATACATAAATAAATAATAATATATTTATACTTTTAATATATATATAGACCAACTAATTATATTATAAAGAATATTTCAGTTATTTTATATTTTTTTCTAAATTTTTTGTTTTTTAACTAAACGATCTTTTTAGTTTTTTCAATAAAAGTAATTTACTCAAACACACCGCTTCTTTTTTAAAAAATTTACAATCATTTCTTAGAATAAAATAAAATAATTTGTTTTAAAAAAATTGAACTTTTCAGTTTAACCTAACATCCCTTTAGCATTACTGATGCTCGTCAAAATTCTACTCGATGACTATTAGAAATTTAGAATACTAATATAGTAAACCATCTTTGGTGACTAATTTTCTGATTCGATTCAAAAGAACTCATAAGTGTTAGAAAATAAATTAGGAAATTGAAATGGAAAATATCGTACATTTATATAGCTTTATTCCATATAAATATCTCGGCATAAATATTTATATTTAACAAAAACTTTTGCCAACACTTATGAATCATAGTTATAAAATCTGACCTGGTGATCGACCCGGATTATGTACAAGTCGCCAGGTTGCGGGTCAACCCGGCAAGTTAGTGGGTTGACCCATGGGGTCACTGTAGCAAGTAACACATGCCAAACTGCCAACAAGTATGGTGTTGTGAAAACATGTTTTACTTATCTGTTCGTTTTTTTTGTTGTAAGAGAAATTATAACTTATAAGAGAAAGAAAGATAATATAGATATCTACTTCAAAGCTCCCAGTATCTAGTTGAAGGAAAAACTGAAGAAGGTTATTATAGACGAGGAAAGTTGAAGAGGAACTGAACTGGTTTTCACAGTGGGAAGAACAACTACATGAGTCGTTGGAAGAGTTGATACCTCTCTCACAACCGCTCATCACTATAGACCTCGCTTTTGCTTTCAACATTCGCAACACAACACCACCGCAACCACCTTCTTCTTCTTCCGCTCCGCCGTCGAATCTTCAATGCCCTCCCAAACACGAGCATTAAGAAGTAGAACGCAACGGTAATGACGGCGGAGAAGGAAAAGGAGGAGATAAACTAGCGAGAACTCTTAAGAGACCTAGCCGAGAATTTGGAGAAAAAATTTTAGCTGGATTGTCGGAGTCACGGTGAACGGGAGAAGAACACGAGGACGAGCTCATCGAGGGAGAAGGAGAGTCTCAAATAATGGATTCGAAATTTCGAGTCCAATCAACGAGGCCGTAGTGAGGGATTATTTTTTTTTAAAGTTCCGGACTGACTCGGAACGGCGGGATCCCAAATCGATTCAGAACATGTCCGAATTAATCTGGATTGAAGTGGTTCGTTTTTTCGGACGATTTATTTATAAATTCGGACCAATTTTGATTACGGATCCATGACTTTTGAATTGACTCAAATAATTTGATCCGAATTCGCCAACGCTGCTATTAACTAACCATTTTTACTATGAACTAATTACTCTTAATTCAACAATAAAGTATTATTACTGCTTGTTTTCCATAATTTTCTTTAGTGAGTTTTAAATTAAATTTACATCCTATAAAGACTTTTTTGTAAAACATTAGAAATTCTAAAGGTGCTTTATTAAAAAACTTTTTATATTTTTTAATAAATATTTTACAAAGTTAAAAATTTAAATATTCAAAAATATAAATAAATTTAATTATAAAAAGTTATATCTAAATTTTTACTGTTTTTTAAATAAAAATTAATTTATTCTAAAAATTTCAAAATAATTTTTTTTTACTTGGAACCACTCCCAAACGTCCCTATTTCATCCATGATCACATTGGGACGTACCTAGCATAAATTTATTTTTTAAAATGATTTTATAAAATAAAGTTGCAAGTTTAATTAAAATAAAATTTTGTATTTATTTTTATATTGAATGTGAGTTTGAAAATATAATGTTTAGTTTAAACTTAAATTTTAAAAATAAATTTTTTGCGTAAATATAAGTTTTTATGTTTATAAAAACGAGGTGGAATTGATTTTTTTAAAGGGAATTTATTTAGGTAAACATGCCCCAGCAAAAAGTGCGACTGGAACCAGAATTGGTGGATTTTTGGAACTATTTTTGAAAGAAAGTGTCTTTTAAAATAAAATTTATAAAAAATAGATTATTATTTTTATTTAAAAAATAATAAAATTAATAATAATAAATTATTTTTAAAAATTTTAAAAAAATATAAAATATATAAGATAAAAAATTGAAATAAAAATAAATTGTCAGCCAAAAATCACCGAAATTATGGAGCTTTTCTCTTCGCAACAAGTCGAGTTGTTTTCTAATTATTTAACCGTCATTTTTCTCGAATTCAATCTGTGTGCTGCCATATTTATATATTCTTCACGAGTTCCTTGCTATAAATTTCCATCCCTTCCTGGGGGATGTTGTGCAAAGCTTACCCGATACATTTATTTAAATTTTTTTATTTATATTTTTTAGAGTTTTAAATTATATAATAATTTATTATTATTATTTTTATGTTTTAATTAAAATATTAAATAAAATAAAAACATTTATTTTAGAAAAATTTCATTCCGAACGTCCCCGTTTGTTGATTTCGCCAACTAGACTGCGTCTTCCTCCCACTTAATTAGTTCTTTTCTCTGTTTAATTTTCAATCTGGGTTGTCGACAGAGCCAAAAATGGAGTAGGAAAATTTTGGGGTTTTTCGTTTGAATTTTTTGTTGGGCCGACGATTTCATGTTCGACGGCGGTGTTGAGTGAAGAAGAATGGCGACAGAGTCCGACGGAGAAGAAGAGACAGCGGCAGCGGGGAAGCTAATGGGACTGCCTCAGCTTGAAGTCGCCGACGATCTCCGTGAAATGGCGAAGAAGGCGGTGTGGAGTGTTAGCTCTTGCAAGCCCGGTAACGGCGTTGGATCTCTTCGTGATGACAATCTCGATACTTACTGGCAGTATGGACCCTTCTTCTTCTCCTTTTTTCTTCTTCTTATTGTTGTTTTTGTTATTCCTTGCTACTCTGAATCGTCTTAAACTGGGTGGTTTTGTGATGTTCTTCTTATCAGTTTGGTTTCGATTAATCAGAGATTATACGATATTGTGGTATTTGAGTGTGGTAATGACCAGCTTCCTGTTACAATGTTTATTCTTATTGCTGTGGAGAGTTCTTCGATTGAGAACAACTTCCTTCTTATTCAATTTTCATTCAGAATGGTAATCGCAAATTGGATGGCTTGTATCTTTCCCCCTTGTTTGGGACTTGGATTTGAAGATTTTACATTTTGCGCATTGCATATGGGAAAATTATGATCCTTCAAGGATGGGATGGAATCTGAATTTCCACTATCCAAATGCTAGGAAAGGGAATTGCGAAATTCTAATTTCATTTCCATCCTGTATATCTAACCAGTAAAACAGCCATTAAGTAGTTTAAAAGTGCATTCAACTTGGCAGTCTCCACTTTGACAAAGTAAACCGAAACTCTGATTTTCGATGTTTCATCCATAAAATTTGTTGTAGCTATGTGGAAGTGTAATCTTCCAATGCTAGTAGTTCTTGGCTGACCAACTTTCAGAGACAAAGGTAGTGTTAGACTGCTAGTGTTGCCATAATTAAGTATTTTACTAATGTCCAATGCTTTTCGGAATAACTTTTAAGTTTGATTTTAGTTCACATTGAAATGCATTTTTCCAGTTTCAGGATGTTTCTTAGATCAGTTGACATTCTACAGAGCTAATCACAGCTTGCATTTCTAAAAATTGATCAAGCTAGAATTGTAAACTTATATTTTAGAATTTTGATTATGCTTTTGTAATATGGAAAGGGGGTGTTTGAGAAGTCTGGCATTGCATTTGTACATGACAAATGTATTTTCAATGAATTCATTCTTGTAGGATCGAACGCGTACTGTGTCAGAGTCTTATTTAGAGACCCGTACTTGCTTCGAGAAAGATGCTATATGTAAATCCTAAAACAGGAGTCGGAGAGTTCAATATTTATTAGCATTTGGAGTGAACGAGTATACTTGAAAATTGGAGAAAATTTTGACTTTATATGTGTATAATTATTGTTTTAAATTACTTAATTGGTATCACCATGTTTCTAATTTTTGACATTGACATGAGTATGAGTACCACTCAGAAATGGGTGTAGAATACCAAATTGAGGTTTGTAAAGCGGACTGGAGTTGTGTATTGGTATTTAACTATTTACTAGGTACTTGACTTGTAAATAGTCCAATATTGATAGACACAGAGTTACTACTTGCGATTGATTTCAACATACTAGCTATTCTTTAAATGATCAAGAATCAACTTTAGGTATTAATACCATGTTTTTCTATCAGCCAATAAACTATTTTCAAGCCCATAGTAGAAGTTTATGGTTAATCATATTGTCCGAGAAGGATCATATATCCTATCCAAGAATCCTAGTTTGATATAGGTATCGCTTGAATGTTAGAGTCTGAGTAACATAGAATGGAGCTACTTGTTATCCTTCAACGACAATTTTCATTCAGTTTCTAAGTTTGAAATAGGTATATGTGATAAAAAGAAACTAGAAAGCATTTAAACCATTTGCATGGCTAAGAATTTTGGAGAGGCAGCTTTACTGTGTATGCGAGGTCATTAGGAGCTTCTTTTTTATTTAAAGAATTAGTTCTTAACAACTTTGGCTTTGTACAGCATACCAGTTTTGAGTAGGAGTGGCAATTCGGATTTCTGGATCGGTTCCTGGATGACTTATATAACCGGGTCAAAATTGTTCAATCATAATCTGACTCATGTATTTATATGGGTCAAAATTGTCAATCCTAATCCAATCTATTTAATAACCGAATTTAATTCGGATCGATCCATTTAATTATTAAAATTATTAAAAAAATATAAATATTAATTTCTAACAATAATATATATAAATTATTAATTATGATATATTCTAAAAATATATTAATTTTGATAAAATTTATAAATTAAGTAAAACTTAGTTAAATTAAGATAAGTTAAGAAATATATATATTCAAATTAAATTTAATTTTTTTGCTATTATTATTTAATTATTAAGTAATATATTATATATATATATTTAAATGGGTCAATTTTGGGTCAATCCGAATCCGATCCGAATTCGTTTAAATTTTTGGATCATTTTCGGATCAACCCGAAATTGAACCAAATCCGACTAAAGCTTGATCCGAACCCAAATTTTTCAGATCGATTTCAGATCGGGTCCACTGGTCGAGTTGAAATTGCCATCCCTAGTTTTGAGTACCTGCTTTCTAATTTATTTTTGCTCTCTAACTAAATAAGGAGAAAGGAACATATTAGTTTTCTGCTTTTTCCTTAGTTGTTCCATCTTAACCAGTCTAGCTCTCGAACACTGCAAATTCCCAATCATAAGAACAGGATAGTTGGATCCCTGATCATAAAGGATAGTTTGACTTGTTCTTAAGGAAGTCAAGGACTTACCATCTCTTTCTTCAGGTCTGATGGATCACAACCCCATCTTGTGAACATCCAGTTCCAAAAGAAGGTTAAGCTCCAGGTTTGTTCTAATTGCCTGCTATTGTACTCCTTATTGAACTTGCTGCTTAGGATATGGTTTGCACTATCTTGGTGGTTACAAATATGTTGCAGTTGGTGGCACTCTATGTTGATTACAAGCTAGACGAGAGTTACACACCTAGTAAGATTTTAGTCCGTGTAGGTGATGGGTTTCACAACCTCAAGGTGTGAATTCATTTGAAATCTATAGTGAAACTTTCTTCTCTGTAATTGGTTGGCTTTGCTATATAATTTGCTCAAGTTTAGAAGTCACCCTACTCTTATTGTTGTAGGAGATCAAAACCGTAGAGCTTATGAAACCAGTTGGTTGGGTGCACATTTCTTTATCAGGAGCTGAACCTCGGTACTACTTTTGTTTATTTTACTATTTGATTCGTTTCTTATCCTGATTTTATGTAGCATCTCTATCTTAGATGTGAATGTTTCTTGGCACTTAGTATTAAGTGTTATTAAGCATATGCTAAGGTAATAGAATGCGGAGACAATGAAGATAGTGATGAATTTTACTTTATTCCTTAAATTCACTATGTAATAATAAAAATCATGTAAAAAGCCTTATCATCTTTTGCCATGGGTTACACTTGATTATAAGGTCATGACTTATGACCTTTTTACTATGAAATTGTTGCTATTAAATAAAATATTGCTTATTCTCTATAATATGATTATCAAGTAGAATTACATTTGCCTTAGTCGGATCAGTGGCAAGCCCCTTTATTCTTGAAATTCGTTTGGGGAAAGTTGTTGTGATGAAACTTGATATTGTGCGAGTACTTTTGAATTGACAAGGTGATACTATGCAGTATGTTGAAAGATTTTAGGAGCTCCGAGGGAGAGATGAGATATACTAATAGACCTCATAAAGAAGTTTGCATAAATTCAATTAATAGTCTTAAGGCGAGGAATTCAAGCTCAAATGAGATATACCAATCACCTCATAAAGAAGTTTGCATAAATTTAATTAATAGTCTTAAGGTGAGGAATTCAAGCTCAACTAAAACAAACTGGACATAAACAATTAAATGAGGTAACCAAAAAAAAGTAAGAGAAAAACACAACAATCAAGGGAAAAAGCAAAGGAAAATTCCTTAGATTAGAAGATTGAGGTAATGAACATCAAATAGACAAAACAAGCAGAAAAAGGTTAAAATAAGAAAGGGACTCTAAAACAATTGGAAGAGAAGAAGTTAAGAAATGTTCAATAGCGAGGTAGGGAAAGGAAAAATACAACAACAACCTCAAGAATACGTGGAAGCAAACAAAGGATCTGACCTGAAAGTAAATACGTATCGGATAAACATATTCGAAAACTATGTACTAGTCAAGATGAATATAAGAAAATAAGAAATAACGAAACAAATCCAAAATAGAAATCACAATCATTTTTAAAATAGTGGAATTTAGAAACCATATAATATTCATTATTGAGATAGGAAGGTGACATGTTTAGAATTGACGATATAAAATTGCTGTTTTCAATGGAACAAAATAATGCAAACATTGTTAGGCCATAAAACATCAATTAGTTTTCACAACTTTATAATTTTTATAGTCTTCAAAAAGTTTTTCGCTGCTTTATCAGCCTTAATTATTGGATAATACAATAGTTATCACCTTCATGTAAACTAGCATTTACAGTCTATAGAAGTGTTTAGCTTAAAGATCGTTATATAATATATGATGTTAAGTGAGTCATTTCTAAAGCAAGTCTTGCTTTTTTTACTTGTTTTAAATATAAAAAATTATGTAAATCTAAACTTGACAATTCTAGAAATGATTCTTGATAGTAAGGGGCATCATGCTATGAGTTTTGGAGTGTTGTAGCTCATTCATCATATTAACTTGCATTTTGACATGGATACCACAATTTCATGAAAATCCTGAAAAAGCGTTCAAGTTGTGTTGTGCCAAGTACCGAGGAACTGCATCCAAGTAGCAATGTAAAACTTTGCATTATAAATTGAAATCTGTATGACAAAATTGCACTCGAAAAAGTAGTGCATCTTTCACAATGCTTTTGTTATTTTACCATAGAAAGCTAAGGAGCAAAAAGTTGGAACTATATTATCATCATAACTTAATATTAAAGATAGTGTTAGACCAAGTGCAGATTAATTATGCAAGTACATAATTTAGTACACTTGGGTATACATGCGATTGGTTTTCCTACTACATAAAGGAGGCTTTAAAATAAATTACTCTTAATGAATCCATAATACTTCTCAAAAAGCTTGAAGGTTTTCTTTCCAAATCTGTTTAAAAGCATGCGAAGATGACAGATAATTATATGTTGACTTTGAGATACTTTAGAAAGAGTCAATTATTTGTTGACTTTCTTTGATATACTCGAAAACTCAACGTTTCTCCATACGCTTTACCTAGCTTAAGTTGAATATTTTACTTATAATATCTATTGGCCTTGTTCAAAGTAAATTAATAACTAAAATAATTATTTTCATGATAAATATTTTAAAAATCTAATCGCGTGCTTCTACTGTTATTTTAAAAATCTAATCACATGCTTCTACTAGTAAATTGTGTTTAAAATCCAATCAAATAAATTAGAAGAGCAACAGTAAAAATCAAAATCAATTGACAAAAATCAAACATCTAACCAAATATGAGAAGAGAAAATATAGACCGAGCCTAAAATTCTATCGGTAGGATTATGTCCCAACTCTATTAATTGGATTTCTATGTTCTTGCATCCAAATACAATATACAAACAGTTGGATGTGATTTAGAGCACGAGAACATCCTAAAACAAATAATTTGGATGTGATTTAGTCCTTGGAATAATTTTGTTAGATCTGAATTTCTTTGAGAGTGTGAAATGGTTCCTTTAGTAATGACAAAGTATCTCTCTGGAATTGTATTGAAAGTATATGATGAAAATAGCAATTTGGTAATAACTATACATTAATGGAATTCTTTATCATCTTGCAGTGAAACATTTATCAACACCTTCATGCTCCAGCTTGCCATACTATCCAATCACTTGAATGGGAGGGATACCCATGTTCGTCAAATCAAAGTCTACGGACCTCGACCGTATGCTCTACTTCTTAGTTCTTATTTAAATGCATGGTTAATGTGCTGATAGAATTTCCTATGATGCAGGAACCCTGTTCCCCATCAGCCATTTTATTTTACATCAAGGGAGTTCATGACTTATGCTTTGCTTAGATGAGGTTGCTATCTCCAGATATATTTTGATTTCAAGACAGCTTCGATGAGAAAACTGCAGGATTTTGCACCATTGCCATGCAAGTTGTCTCTCTGAAATTCTGCTGCAAACGGAGCTCAGGATGACTAATCTTATAGTTTGTAAAACTTATGTCTGAAACCCTCTTTGATTTTTATTTTAAATCCTCCTTTTTATGACAGCTAAGTTATTACTTCTTCCCATGTGCCATAAGTGTCATATGAATGAGGGGGCTTGGTTGTACATCTGTTAGGAACTAGAACAAACTAAGTCATTATGATGTTTCAATCTCTGATGTTTAAAGCCTGTGAGGATGGTATATTTGCTGCATTCCGCCATTCATTTTGAATACAGAAATTTGCTTCGATTGATTGTCCTTGTGTTTTTTCAAATGTCTTAAGATACTGCTGTGTTTTTGGCATTTACAATGTTTTCAATAGATTAGAAAGAAACAAAAGAATTTCAATGTCTCATCTTCAAGCAAAGTCAGTTCTCCTGTACATTAGGGATTGTTCAATGTTTAAGAATTCTTAGGTGGCTCGAACATTGCTCCACATGAGGTTGCAATGGCTGAGAAGCGGATCTGGAATGAAGTGCCATTAAATTGTTTCGTTACTTTTATACGGAAAGTAATCGGTAACACGTCAAACTTATCGGTTGATATTGTTGAGTTCCCACTCGCCCGTTAAATTTTGTTGTATTTACTGTACTGTTTGCTTTTTCTTTTTTCACTCCGCTGCGCCGTGTCTCGCCGCTGTCGATCCAGGTAAGATGGAGGGAGAGATGGGAGATCAAGGAAAGCAACAGCAGAAGGAGAAGGAGAGGAAGAACTATCTGAGCCACCACGCGGCGGTGGACGATGTGTTGTGGTTACTGATGAAGTGTATCAAGAACTCAACACAGGCCGACGACATCTCGACGAGGAATTTCTGCGTAATTACTCTGACAATGTGCACGCATCTATCTCATAAAGCAATAGTTTTGATTTTAGGTTCAGTTTTACCTGATTTGATCCAAGTTATACGGAAAGGAATTCTATGAAATGCTATATATCATCTGTTGGTTTGGCCAATTTCTCTGAAACGATTATTTGAAATATTGCTACTCTTGCCTACTAGGCATTTGAAGACATTTTCCTTTGGTTTTGTACGAAAGCATTGAACTTGATGGATTCTGGTTAACAGTTATTATCGTGTTATATGTCAATGATTATTGATCTGTGGTTTAGGTGAATCCCATGAAGTTGGTTGATCGGATCAAGAAGATCCAGGATGATATTGTTGCTCTCAAGGAGAGCTGCCGTGAACTACTCACAGAGAAACAGGTAATATTTACTGGCACTTGATTTATCATATTTTAGATGATTAAAGCTGAACAAATTTCTTAACAAAATATTCTGGATTCAACTCATTTTATTTGTATCATCAAATCGCTTGAATTGCAGAGCATAGTGAGAAAAAGGTAAGTGCATAACCCATAATTATATGGTGGTGTAGTGTATGTCGAAACAAACTTTCCCAGTTATTGTTCTGTCTTTGGACTTTTTGCCATATGTCTCTCTGAATCCAGTTACCTTGATAACGTGACCTGTAGAATCTGATTGATGAAGCAAGATCAAGCTTGGTTCTTCAGAAGAGTACCTTGCAGCTACTCCTGGCTTCCTTGGTCATCTCCTATGAGTGAATCTGTTTGCGAATCACACACAATTTTAGAGCAGGTGAACTTTCTTCCCCTTAAGAGGTTCTTACAGTCTCTTACTTCAAGTCATAGCTTCCACGGATATATCTCTACAATGGCATCTTCCGACATGAACTAAAGAATATGTGATGCTTGATTGTCAGACTTGCTAGGTCGTTTTTTAAGTTGTTTCAGACTTGGGATGCCTACGGATCTTCTTCTTCAAACCTTATTCACTGAATGCCTCTTATAAATATCAGTCATGTCAGATAATTACTAGCTTCGTCAGCCGACTGCGCTCATGCAATCTTTCTTTAGCGCTTCATCGACTTGTCTTGATTCAGGTGATGTGTTTGTTTAGGATATTGATGAGTGGACAGTTCATGTTAGGAACGAAACAGGTAAGAGCATTTCCATTCCCTATATGATGATCATACTTTTGCTAGTGATGCTTACAAATACTTGTTTGTTGACTGCAGGAGAAGCAAAGGATTCCGCAGAGGATATCAACGGGATGTTATTCTCAGCAATAGTTCCTAACAACTGAGATCACAAGTTCCATAGTTGAAACAACATTCACGCATTATGTGGAGCCTCTTGTTCAATTTCATGTTGATGTAAACTTCTATATACATTTTAAATCTTGTATGAATCTTTTCTGGAAACTAATTCCTTCATCTGCACAGTGAAAGCAAAGCAATAACAGATTGCCTTGTTACTATGCTGATTATAGTGCTTCGAATTATTATCATTTATTTGCTTTTGTTGAAGTTGTTCTTCTTGTTTAATTTTAAGCGAATCACAAGCAACTTCAAGTAGTAGGATAGTAGGAGAAGTAATTAGTTATTCAATGGCTTTCAACAGGCATTCAACTTCAATGTCGCTTTTATTCTGCTACAATGAAGGTGTAAGTCATTCTGCAGTCATAGATATTTCAGATAAGTCTCCAAGTGCTTGTTTAGTTGTTTATCACGTATCAAGTAAAAATATTTCAGATTTTTTATAAAAAATATTTTTATTTATTTTTTAATTATTAGGTAAAACTAATTATTTATTTTTTGTTATTTTTATTAATATATTTAAATACAAAAATAATAAATTATTATTCTTATTTTATCTCTATTTTTTATTTATTTATTTTTATTTAGTCTTATTTATTATTATTTTAAAATTCAAATTCGCGCTCGTATAACGGGTAGAAGTTAGAACTGCCTAATTACTCTTCTAAAAATGTAAAATTTCAAAATTAAAGACCAACTTCGTTCCAGTTTCACACTCTCCGATCATTACTTCTTCTCAGATGGAGCTTGTACTTGTAGTGGAGAAAGGGCCGCGCTCCGGCGAGGTAGTAGCTTGTCTTCCTTCCGCCGGCGCTAACTTCACTGTTCGTATCGGTCGAGTTGTTCGGGGCAACACTTTTGCAATCAAAGATCCTGCTATTTCGCAGAAACATCTCATCATTCAGTTCCCTTCTTCTTCTTCTTCGTCCTCCTCTGGATGGGTGCTCACCGATCTCGATACTTCCAACGGAACGCTAATTAACGGTCATGATTTGTCACCTTCCGTCTCGCATCCTCTTTCTCCCGGCGATGTGATCAAAATCGGCGAGCAAACTACCATCGCTGTCAGATCTGGTGGTGTTGGTGCTTATCAGGAGGTCGAAGAGCAGCAGACCGATAGGAGGGCGACACGTGGATCATCGTTGCGGGCGACTTCTGCGAAGACAGTAACGAGGGAACCGGCGAGGCGGGGGAGGGGAGGGAGACGGCAGGGAATTAGGGCGAGATCGGAATTGGCAACCATTGAGGAAGGTAAAGATGGGATTTTGGAGATAAGAGGTGAAGAATTGGAGGTGGAAGGGTTTGAGGAGAAGATGGATTTAGGGAAGAAGAGAGGAAGGGGGAAAGGTAGAAAGGCTGCAGGGACTAGTAGGCATGCTACTCAGAAGAAATCTCCCTGGGTTGATGTGGGGAAGCCAGAACTTGTTGAGCTGAGGGATGAAGTGGTTGAGGTGGAAGGGGATGGCATTTTGATTGAAGATGGGATTTTGGACCAGAGTGCAGTTGAAAAATCAAAGACTTATGCGCAAGTGGAAACTGAACCGGTGAAAATAGGTGAGGCGAAGAAGGATTCTGGAGAAAAGAAGGGAAAAGGGAGGCGGAGAAGACCAGGGGTTACTGGTAGTTCAGCTAAAGTTCCTGTGGAAGCTGCTGAAGGGGTTGATCAAACAAAGGAAGGGGTTGAGGAGGAAGTGAAAGAGATTGAAATCGATATGGAGAATATGACATTAGAAGAGTGGTTTGGTCAGGTGGAGAAGTATTTGACAAGAGTGATAACGGATACTTCAGAAGAGATCATTGCTGAGTTGAGGGAAAAAGCAGCAAGGAGTAGGGAGTTCATCATAAAAAATGGTGCTGTTGCTGGATAAATCTTGTGGTATTATTTGCTTAGTTAAGTGCTTTGTTCCTTATTAAGTTGTTTTTGTAGAATCTACCTTTCGTCAATTCTTATGAAGAGCTGAGATTTTCCGTGCTACTAAATTCTGACATATGAAGTTGTGGTGCAAGGTTTGAAGTGGTATTATTGTAAATGCAGTTCCTCTAAAAAGAGTTTCTTAAATTGGCTTGAATTGAGCTTATTCTATAGCGAATACGCTTTTCAAGTTTTAATCTCACTAGCCTCTAACTAATAACTTAAGAATTTCTAACTTATAGGAATCTTGAGGTAACTGTTTGCATCTAATTCTGATGATATCATATTGTTGCTTATGCTTTCATATTTGGTTGTAATAGAAAATGTCCAGAAAACGTTGAAACTCTCTTGTATTTATCAAAGTATGCCAGTTGATGGTTGAAATTCTGTAGTGGGATTTGACCTAGGACTTGGTTAGAGAATAAATCTCTGTTGCGTGTGTTTGGACATTATTAAGAATATGAACTTAATGCAAGGGTATTCTCTATGTTTTGCATGTGCTTCTAGTTTCTGGTGCTATCTATCATATGCTGGTTATGATCGCTGAGTCTAGTTATGTTATTTCTGTAAAAAGAATATTGTCCATTTGGATAATACTGGTATATGCTGGCTTTATCTGACTGTATTTATGTATTTGTCATTCCGATATAAGCTTCTTTTCATGCTACAGTTGTTTTAGTTGTTTCAAACTTCTGTATCTTTGTTTGTTTCTCAGTGAGAAGTTCATGATGCATCCTGCACATTTTATTCTGTGTACATTTTGAAGTTCTGATGCCCAGGTATTTATTTCCCTTTTTGCAGAAACTAGTCTCGCCTTTCATGCAGCATGATGTTGATACTCATTAATATCCAGTCTTATGCGAGAAGAGCAAGGTACTTGAAGATGTTGTATAACATAATTCCTTGTGGTAATAGTAGGAAGATGTACACAGATGGTTGTCTTGACATAGTAGTGTATTGTTGTGGTGGTTTATCTTCCTATTTAGTGATATCAGTTCTAGATGATGTACCATTTAAAGGATGATCTACCTGTTGAAGAAATTAGTCTATAAGTATTTACCTGTTATAACAATCTACTAATGTTGTGTTTATGTTCTTGCAAGCTTCAGATCTGCTATCATAAAACTTCAGAACTTATTTCTGTACTGGCTGTCTTCAAGTATTTTTGTGAAAGCTGTTGTGAGAACTCTTTTATGGTACATGTTATACTTGAAACTCACTGATTCAACCAGTATGCGCATTCATAGGCCATCATAGTGAAGATCAAATTTCACCTATGTTCTAATCGCAGGAAATTGTAACCTTATACTTCTGTTCTCTCTGTCACCAGAAATCATTGCAAGAGCATTTTCCATCTTTGATATGGTGATATCTAGCAAGATCTCTTACAATAATTTCTCTATTGTAGACTTGTGAAATCAGCTTCATGGCGGAGTGACAATCTTTACATACTCTTAAGTTCTTTACTATTCTGACGGCTGTTCCTGCAGTGGTGTTGAGGAGTCCAAAAGCAATAGCGAGCTTCTCGCTATGGTAAGATAGTGCACTCTCCTTTTCTTCCTCGCAGATATCGAAGAGGACTTCGTTCGTGTTTTTCATATACCCGTTCAATTTGATTTTTTCTAAGATTTCAGCTAACATTTTACTGATTTCTTCTGCTCTTGGGTGTGAACAATCTGCCATGGTGAATTGATGAAGAATGCCATCAACCTCTATCAAACTCATTCCTGGTACAGTTCTAATCCCTCTCTCCTTCATCATTTTCCTGATCTTCGAAACGTCATCCCACCTTCCTGCTCTTGCATAGATGTTCGATAAAAGAGTGTAACGCCCGCTGTTCTCTGATTCCATTTCAATCAAAAGGCTTCCGATCTTTTCTCCCAATTCGATATTTCTATGAATTCTACAGGCACCAAGTAAAGCTCCCCATACAGCAGCATTTGGTTTCATAGGCATTGAAGCTATCATCTTCTCGGCTTCACTGAACCTCCCTGTTCGACCTAGAAGATCTATCATACAGCCGTAATGCTCAATCTCCGGTAATACGCAGAACTCTTCTTCCATCTTGTTGAAATACTCAAAACCTTCTTCTACCAAACCGGCATGGGCACAGGCATTCAACAAATTCACAAATGTTATAGCATTTGGGCTGACATTGTCCCTCTTCATTCTTGAAAATATTTCTATAGCCTGCTCAGCTTCACCGTGCAAAGCAAACCCTCCGATCATTGCATTCCAAGTGAACACTTTTCTGTTCGTGATCTTATTAAATACGTCCAGCGCCAAGTCCAGCTGCCCACATTTTGAATACATATCAATCAAAGAGGTCCCGAGAACAGAGTCCAATCGGATTGAATTGCGTCTGCTGTATGCATGTATCCATCTCCCTTGCTCAAGTGCACCTGTATCAGCACAAGCTGTGAGCACTGACGGAAGCACAAACTTCCTTGGACTGATCCCTTCCTCCATCATACTTCGAAACACTGCCAGTGCTTCCGCAGAGTGGCCGCCCTGAACATAGCCATCTATCATAGCACTCCAAGAAACTTCATCTCTCTTAGGCATTTCATCGAACAATGCTCTTGACGACTTAATTGCCCCATTCGCTGCGTAGCCCGAGATCATTGTGTTCCATGTCGCAATATTTTTCAATGGCATGGACTCAAATAACTCTTTAGCCGCTGTAACCTCACCGTTCTTCATGCACCCATCAATGGTGGCGTTCCAGCAAACTGGGTCCGGCTTTTCATGAACACTCAAAAGCGTCCTGGATACTGCTACCATTCCACAGGCTGCATACATTCGAATTCCAGCGCTCACTATATAATGATAGCCGCCGAACCCAAGTTTTACTACATGGGCATGCATCTGCTTCCCTTCTTCTACAGCTCCAGCAGATGCACAGGCATTCATAAGTGGCGGAAAAGTGTACTTGTTTGGCACGGAGCCATGCAGAACCATTCGAACGTAGAACTCCACTGCTTCCATATCCGCGCCATTATCGAGGCAGCCTCTGATGACGGAGTTGAAGAGAAAGACATGGGGTCGAGGCACATGGTGGAAAACCTTGAGAGCTGTATGGAAAGTGTCGAAGTCAGGGTTAGAGTAGTGTTTGACTAGAGCTCCGGCGATATAGCTGTCCTCCGTGAGGCAGAGTTTGGCGAGCTGGGCGTGTGTTTGCTTGAGGTGGTGGAGAGAGTGAGGGCACTTGGTGTCTAATAGCTTTATGAGGGAAGCTTTGTTGGGGGTTTTAGTTTTGTTAGATTGAGCTGGTAGCGGAAGGATTGATGGTAATAGAAGTTCTGTGGCCATTGCCATTTGAGACGTCTTGGAAAGATGAGAGCAAAGACTTGTCTCCCAGAACTATTTAAATATCCTGCCATATCTAGAAAGGGCAGGCTTATCAAGTTGTGAATACAAATGGGTGAATAAAATCACAGCAAATGAATTTAAATTTTGGAATATTATGGCAGTTATACGCATACTGGTGGTCTTTTTAACTACTCCAAAGTTAGTTAGCTGATCGATTTTCCGGTTGTCGATAGGCACCAGATCAGTTATGAACTACTCACTTAACAACAAAGATTGTGGGAATTGAGTTAGGAGGCGTTTAAAATTACTTATAAAATAGAAATTTTTTAAAATAAAAATATTTTTATTTTTTTAAAAATAAATTTTATTTTTTTATTTTTAAAAAATAATAAAAATATTTAATTAAAAAATTTATTAAGTAAAATTTATTTATATTTTTTAAATTTTTAAATAAATTTTTTATAATATTTATAAAATATATATTAAAAAATATGATACGGAAAACACAATAACAAACGTTGTAATAATTCTTTCAAAAGATGCCTATATTAATATATCAATGAAAACGACTTTCTTTAAGTTGTTAAAATTGAAAAGGATATTTATGTAACTTTTATAGTAAAAGATTTAACCTTACCATGGTAACTCGAGAATAAAGATCCAGACAATTTTTGACCTTATTATTATAGACTGAGTATTTAACAAACTAACAACGTGTGGCCTCTGGTAATGTGGCTACTGTTTCGATTGATTGATGCAGTCCGTGGGAATTTGGTATGGGATCTGGGCAGGACGCAGGAGCTACAGGCAGTGTTTTATTCATATTTATGAGTTTTATTTATGAAATAGAATTTTTTTAAATAAAAAATATTTTTATTTTTAAAAAAATAAATTTTTTAAAAAAATAATAAAAATATATAATAAAAAAATTTTATTACATAAAATTTTTCTATACTATCTAAATTTTAAAATAAATCTTATAAATACTTATAAAATATATATTAAAAAATATAAAATAATAAAAATTAAAAAAAAAGCGTTTGGGATGCAATCTATGATCCTATATTTGATGATAGATTTTTTTTCTTTTGTTTTTCTTTTCTCTCTTTATTGTAACTGACACATGTTGCAAAACTGAAAAGGTGGTATAATGGTGTCATCCGCATCGTTTTCTTGTATACATATGTCTCCTGGCTTTTCAGAATTTTAAAACAATACAAACTCAGAATGTTTGATATTCAGGGAATCCACTTGTGGTCTAAAAACATGTAGTGCTCTTTTAGAAGTGCTTCAGAAGTGTTTCTCCATTTTCATCTCAATTTTATAAAATTTTAAAGATATAAATAAATTATATATTATAAAATTACATATATATATATATATATAATATTTGTTTAGAATAACACTTTTGAAGAATATATTTTTAAAAAAGTCTCAAACCATCCGTAGTCTAAGAAGCTGTTTGAGAATGTTTATAAAAAATATTTTTTTAAATAAAATAAAATTTGTTTTGTCTATTTAAAATAAATTCTAATTTTTTATTTTAAAAAATAATAAATAATAATAATATCATATGATATAAATTTTTTTATATTTTTTATATTTTTAAATAAATTTATAACATATTATAAATAAATATAAAAATTAAAAAATACTTTTTTGGAAAAGTAATACTAAACGCAAGCATTTTGCTGAATGGAAATTTTGTCCCGCAGATCCCTCAGTTTATCCTAGAAATTTGATGATTTATGGAAGCCGTCAATGGTTGCACGTAAACCAACCTCGTTGTGTCGCTGCTATTAAGTGCCGTGTCTGCGTGTCGCTGTGCTGCCGAAGAAAGTGCAGGAGGTAAAAATTTTGATTAGTTGGTTTATTTTAAATCGATATACTTAATAATCAGATTAAATTTATTTAATTTTAATTTAATTTATAAATTTATATAGATTAAATTATCAATTTTAACTCAATTTATTAATAACTGTATTTAATTAGGATAAATTTATTTAATATTTAAAATTATTAATTATTAATTTTATAATTATAAGTCTCAGTAAAATTATAATATTAATTATAATAAAAATAAATGATGTTCTTAGTAATTAAATATAATAAATAAAAATTTAAAATATACATTTTTTATTAATTTTATCGGTCCTAAAAATTTATTTTTTTTTTTTAAAATATATAATTGTTGGCTAAAATTTATGATTATAAATATATACTAATAATTTTGATAAATATAACTATCTAATAAAATTTTGATAAAAATTTTTATATGAAATCTAAGTTGTCATTACAAAAATATCTATATAGAATACTTTCGATAATATTATAAATCTCATCTTATACTATTTTATTAAAATATAAAAATAATAATTAATTATAAATACTATTTAATTTAATAATTTATAAATTATTATTATTGATTATTATTATTGTTAATATTTTAATATACGAAAAAGAAATATAAATTATTATTTTTTAAAAAATAATAATTTAAATTAATAGGTCAATTTCGGATTAACTTAAATTTTATTTAAAATGCGGGTTTAATTTGTTCAATCTTAATTCAATCTATATATTTATACGAATTAAATTTTTTAATTTTAATAATAATAAATAGATCAATTTTGTATTATATTTTTGAATCGAAAAATATATTTTTAAAAATGGATGTGGCAATACGTGGAAGTTTTTTGCACCATTCGTTTTGAAGGCTGCAGTAGCCACAAAAACATTCTCATGTAAGCTGACATTTCTTTTATTAACTAATGAGTTGTATGAGAGCACATTTTTCATTTCATTTCACTATTTTATTTTAATATTTTTTTTTTAATAAATTTTGTATAATATTTGAAAATTTTTGTTAAAAATTTAAAAACATAGATAAATTATACCATAAAATACTTTTATATCTATAACTTTTACTTATTTAGATAAAATTAAATTTATTTCTTAAAAAGTTTAAAATAGTTATTTTAAAAAACTTTTTATTTTAATCCATAAGTAATGTCCTTTTAATTGAATATGTTGGAATGCCTTTGTTATTTCTTTGATGTCATTACGTATTCATGAAATGAGGAAAGAGTGAATTGCCACGTAGAAAGTCCATCCCTAATTCTCCTAGGGAGCCTTAGGGTTTCCAGTCCTTCTAGTACTGTGAGCTAACTCTTTTCTAATAGGTATTTAACCGATGGTATGCTTTTGAGATCCTCTTCTTGAGAGATATAACTCATATAAGGTGATAATTCTTGAGAGACGATATTTTATTATTTTATATTCTCTCCCGCGCTTGGTGCTCTAATGCTGCTGGTCCAAAAACTTCGATCCCTTCCCTCCCATCTCGAAAATTCTCATTCTCATTCTCTTCAATCATTCTTTCTCTGAGACAACAATGTCGTGATCGAGTGTAAAACGAATCCAAGCCGGCAGTGAAAGCCGGAGAAAAAGAGCGACGGCGGAGGTGGAAACCGTCGCTAACATTCCGAAATCCAATCGCGAAGTTCAAGCCGTTAAACGGCAAGGATCCCTGTCCAGACAGTGACAAAGCGGATTGAATTGTAATAAACAAAAAACCACCAATCAATCTTCACTGAATAATAAATATTGACAGAAATTTCTACTAAAAAGAATTGTAATAGAACAAATTTCCGTTATCGATTGGCGGAGGCGGAGGCGGAGGTAGAGCTGGCGCTTGGAAGGAAAAGAGGAGAACAAATTTGATCAGTAGAAGCAGAACGGGAGAGGATCTGATTACAGTCGGGAGCCTAGAAGAAAACGTTCCCCGCACAGTATCAGAGTCCGTCGCAGAATTGAACGCCGGCGAGTCTAAGGATAATCTGCAGGCAACGAATCGTAGACACTGGCACTACTGTTGCTACTGCTGCAACAATCAACGATCACCGCCGACATCTCTCTCACACTCGATCTCTATCTCGGAGATGTTATATGGATTTTGTTGAAGTACTGCTAGCGAGGAAAAGAGAATGTACAATATGAAACAATGAACAACAACAACAATAACCAGAGAGGAAAACAAGAGAAAGAAGAGAAACAAATGAAGCAGAAACGCAAACGTTTAGTTCGTTAATGAAACTGTTGCTTGAAGAGGGTCGAATTATTGACGTGATGGAAGATTCGAAATTAATGCTATCAGAGAGTTGTGTTTCTATGATCACGTCCAATGTGTTTATCCATGGACTTTGCTGTAATGGCTCTGCTCTCTAAGTGACGCAAAATTATTTTGATCCGATGGAAAGATACGGAGGTGTCCCGGATGTTAGAACCTATAGTGGCCTTATAGATGGATTCTCGAAAGCAGGAAACTTGGAAGGAGCAACATTAATATGGAACTAGGATGATGGGGGATGGGTGCACGCTGATTGCGGTTGTATATACATGCATGATGGATGCTCTTTGCAGAAAACCATGTTTCAACAAGCTCAGGATCTTATCAGGAATATGATATTGGAAAACTGCCCTCCAAATGTAATGACCTTCAACACCTTAATTAATGGCCTTTTCAAGACTGGTATTGTTGATCAAGCTGCTTGAAGAAATGAAAAGAAAGTGAATCTCACCTACTACAAGGACTTACAATCAGCTACTTGATGGAATCCTTAAACAATGTAGTTTCCAAGAAGAGTTAATGGATGGTGAATTAGATGTTGGCAAATGGAAATGAGTTATATGTGTCACTTACAATACCATACTTTGTGGACTCCGCCAGTACAATATGATAGCTGAAGCTTTGCTGCTGTTGGGCATTAGATGATTGTTTGTGGCATCGCAACCGATGCATTCACTTTTAATGCGATAATTGGGGGCTTACGGCAAAGAAGGAAAAGTCTGGAACGCTGCTCAAAATTTAGCTGCAATGCCTGCTGATGCCTGTGCAATAGATGTGGTTTCCTACACCATACTAATTTCCACCTTTGTTGTCAGTAACAATTGGAAGATCCAATAGTATATCTTTCGAAGATGCTGAGTGATATGCATCCTGATGTAAACTATGGAAGGAGCTCAAGACGCGAATCTTGTTCTTGGTAAGAAGTTGAAAGAAAGTGACTCGTCAGTCTTCTCTTGTATGTTTTCGATAACAATAGGGAACAGAGTTGGTCATGCCTTGAAAATGGAAGATAATAGGGAACAGAGTTGGTCATGCCTTGAAAATGGAAGATAAAATGAGAAGACTTGAATTTCATGCTTGCGGAATTGGAGATGTCTTAGAACTGCATGGCTTTTAATTGCCTTTTACATCACAGTGGCCAAGTAACAGTATTTGAAAGTCCTTGGTATCCAAAGGATTGAACTCTTTTTTCTCTTCAGAGAGCTGGTAACTCAGCAAACCGATTTACGTCAGATTTTGGTATTGAAGTATAACACTTCATTCACATAATTGTTTTGAAAGTTCTGTTGTGATTTACTTGCAACTCCCAGATTCTTGAAATAGGATCTTATAATGCTTCTGATGCTTTACAGTTTATGTGAGCCATGCTTTGGAAAATAAAAAGGAGTGATTGAGATCGTACTTGAGATCTTGTAGGTCACTGTATCTTGATGAATATCCTTACCATTACTGATTCTTTGAATTGCAACAAGTGCTTCCACAATATGTGACCATTCACATTATGCCTATGCTAATTGGAAACAAAACTCCATCTTGTGATGTAGTATAAGGTCATATAATCTGCTTGGTCGTAGAGACAACTGCGTTGAAGCCGTTTTATAGCTTAAAATGTCAGCTTCTGCTTATATGATTATCTTCAGATAAGAACGTAGATTTTATTTGGACTTTTAAAGTTTAAACACCATCTGGAAAATCAGAACTGTCTGCTTGGAAATTAACATTCATGAGAATTATGCTTGCAACATTCGCTAGAGTACTTGTGCATTTACTATCTGGAACTTAAAGCTGCAAAGTTTACACTCTCCTTGCTGATAAATTAACCCGGAAACACTTCCTAGCTTTCCCCTTAAGTTTATTGGCATCCATCCGGCAATTCAAGATCTCACGCCTGCTTTGAGTAAAACCTTATTTCTTTGCTCCTGTTGTAAGTTGTTCGTAAAGCTTGTCGATGTCATTCTATCAACATATCATAATTCAAAGTCAGAGGCAGTCATCCATGTATATAAAAAGTGTTACTTTTTCGCATTATATTCGACTTTCTTAAAAGAATAAATGCTAGGACTCCACTTACCTTGTAATATTTAAGCATTTGGCCTCTTTTCTTTTTCATACTTGGGGTCACCAAATCCCTCTCTATGTCAAATGGTTGAGGATCCACCACAACCCCTTTGATCTGTTCAAAACCTCTCAACTGCGTCCAAATGTAGGAAAGTAAGCACACTAAAGTAACTACCCAAGGTAGATCAAATGGTAGAGCGCTCGCTTTGCATGAGAGAGGTACAGAGGTTAGATCCCCAGCATCTCCAACTTTTATTATTTCATTTTCTTTTTTACCCTACACAAGTCTCTGAGTATTTCTCGACAAGTTTTAAATTCATTGATACGAAATAATTAATTTATAGAAGGTACTGAAAAACAAGAACAAAGATACTATCCAACTTTATTTTTTAAAAGGTTTTTAGCTTGTTTTTGAGGAAAACGGCCATGGACTATCACGAATTCCTCACTTTTTCTTTGTGAGAATATTATTTTAGATGATAGATTTTAACACTATCGTACCTTATTCTTTTCAGCAACTTCCTTAAGCTCAGAGAGAATTTGCTTCTTCAGTTCATCCATAGAACAAATATCAGCGAAAGAGCCAGCATGCCCATTTGATTCTGCCCATTTCTTAGTGTTATCTTCATGTGGCTGGACAACTGCCACTAGCATTGGTTTGAAGCTATCTCCATATACCCAAATCTATATAAACAAAAGCATGAGTAATGTTTTACTAAAAAAACACATATTGAAGAAAAATTACCTTATTCTCTTTTAAAAAAAAGTAAAAGTTTAAAGATGGTTTTCTCACGTCTTCGACGATAGGAGCAGAACTATATACTTTCTCTAGATGTTCTGCTGCCACATATTCTCCTTGTGCAAGCTTAAAGATGTTCTTCTTTCTATCGATTATCTTCAGGATTCCTTCAGGACTTATTTCCCCAATATCCCCTTGAACCATGAGCCAGATACTATTACTTGACCAAAAAAATTGTAATGTGTTAGTTTAAGTTTGCTATGTGAATGAATATTCACCTGTATGAAACCAGCCATCTCTTATTGCCTCTTTTGTTTGCTCAGGATCCTTGTGGTATCCTGAAAAGAGCGTCTTTCCTCTAACGCAAATTTCACCCCGCGAAGGAGTTGCTAGTGGATCATAGCCCATCTCAGGTACTTCTTTGAGGCGGATTTCAGTATATACGGAAGGGACACCGACTGTTCCAAACATGGGTACTTCGTCAGGGAAACAGATGGAGGTAAGACCACATGTTTCTGTCAAACCTGCATAGTTGGTAATGAATTGTTAGTACTACTGCTGCAATTAATGATTCAACAATCAATCAAGTTATAGAGTGGCTCATGTATCGGTCTCTTCAATTCAAGTGTTAAACCTAAGACCAAGTTATCAGGACTTGCAAGCCATGTTAAGCAGTTGCAGATTTGAAGCCTGCCAATCAAAATTTCGGTGCGCATAGATGATTTGGTTTTGGAATCTGTACTATTACAAGAAACCAAGAGGAAAAATTCACAGCATGAAGTTATAAGCTTGAATTATGTTCTGCAAAGTTTCACGTTTACCTAGTTAATTGTATGCCTATAGTTAGACTTAAAAAGTATCAGAAACAGGTAGAAGCAAGCACGGTAAAACGAGCTTACATGTAAATCATAGATTGAAACTTCTAGTGTGAAGAAGGAATTGTACCATACCATAGCCTTGAGTGAAGAAGGCACACATAGTGACCCTTAGGAACTCTTCAATTTCGGAGCTCAGTGGAGCACCCCCACTAATAAATAGGCGAATTCGTCCTCCTAGCCTGGCCTTGACCTTAATCATAAGAAAAACCAAATTTTAGAAGGTTACTCAGAGAAGGAGACGTACGAGCGGTGAACAGAAGCTAGACTTCATTAAACCTTGCTGAATGCTAAAAAGTCTGCCAAAGGCGAGGCTTTTCTATGAGGATACCCTTGTTCCATCCAGTACAGCTTACTACAACAGGGGAAAAAAAAGCATTAAATACTTTCAGATAGTCTTGATTTTGTTAGAAACTTGGAAGAAATGTCACTGCTTACTGTTTGTACAGTAGGTCAAAAATCTTCCTCCGCAGAGGCCTCATTTCTTGCAATGCCTTCAATACCCCTGAAAAACAGATACAAAAGATATATATACATATAAATCAACAGGATCCATTCTTAGTTACACATCCAGTAGTACAGCATCAGTTGAAGAAGCAGACCGTCACGTATTCTCTCAAAAACACGAGGTACACCAGCAAGAAGAGTAGGTTTCAACTCGACAATATCATCTCTCAAGGCATTAAGATCCTGCAAAAGAGAAACATTAGCAAGCATTTGTAAAAGAATGAAGCCCGAAGTTCGATCGCATTAAACTCAAACTTGAGCAGATTTTATCTCACCCCATGATAGTAGCCAATCGAGGCACCTTTGTGGAAGAAGTATTCCTCTACCACTCTGTCAAGAATATGAGCCAGAGGGAGAAATGACAGATAGACATCATCGGATGTCATCTGCAATGTGTAATGTAAAGGATTTGAGATTGCAGCTGCGCAAGACATTGTTCTAAGTCAACAAGCCAGTTTTTCAAGTTAATGCAGAATCCACACCTTGTCTTCGAATTGCTCCAAAAACAGATCAACACCATTCACAAAGACTCCAACGTTTTCATGAGTCAGTAAAACTCCCTTTGGATTTCCACTGGTTCCACTTGTGTACATGATTGTGCATATGTCAAGAGGTCTGGGTGGTAAAGGCTCTGATCGATTTTCCTTTCCCTTGTGAAATTCAAAGCGTTACATCAACACAATGTTAGTGAACAAAATTCAAGCTTGTAAGACAAGTATTACTACTTTATGTAGCCCACTTGATTCAATAGTCGATGTACTAACCATCTCAAGGAATTCTTTCCATGAGTAAAGTTTCAATCCCTGGTCTCCAGCTCTATCTTGTTCTTGGCTCGTAATGGAAGTAAATGAAACAATCGCTGAACGGAAAGGACAGAGGAAAATATTAGTAATGTGCTTTTTGGTGATGCTCCATTTATGTATTTGAGTGTACTCACATTTCAATCGCTGAACTGATTTGCAAGCAGGTAGTAGAAGCTGAAAAAACATTGATGTTAAAGCAGCTGCTTTCAGAATGTCATGTCAAATATTTGAAGTGATGTAGATAGCGCCGATAGATTTCTTACTTGTTTTAACTTTTTATCTTGAACAAAAACAAAGTCGATTTCAGCATGATCTACTATATAGTTAACTGCTCCTGATCCTGCAATCATAATATAGGTAGATGAATTTATGTACAAAGAATTGTAATGACACTGAAATATCAAAGTCATTGTTTCTCTTGAGAGAAAATCAAGTCTGGATATAGAAGATGAAGTACCTAGCGTATCATAAAGTGGAACACAAATCAAGCTATAGCCATTGCAAGCCTGCATTTACATTTTGTTTAGTTGAAGGTTTGGTTAAATCATTTGAATATATACTGAAATCTCATTATGATGAAGATATAAACTGATAATTCGGAAACAAAAAAATAAAAGAAGCAAATTTAAACTGAAGGATCTACAAGTACCTGCATAGCTACTATCCACTGAGGGCAGTTTGCTCCATAAATTCCAACACAAGACCCCTGTGTAAGATCCACAATTAAACCACCATAAGTACTCTTTCACGTCCAGATAAAAGTCCTCAAGATTTGTTTGTAAACAATATTAGATTTCTGCATACTGGTTTAGCGCCAAGATGATTCAAAGCAGAACCGACAATCAGTACTTCCTCATAGACTTCCTTGTAACTTTTCCATGAATAAGGTTCTAGCTACAACAAACATGAAACATTCAGTTGTTTAGCAGCAGAAGTAGATAATCGCGAACAAAATGCTTTCAAGCTAAGGGTAAAACATGCTTTCTCGATCTTTCACTGAATGATATACACATACCGTTCCGTTGGTATATTCTCTGCAACCGAGCATCTTATTTTCTGGGTACTTCTCTACTGCAGTTCTGAAAAATGTACAAAACCCCTTACAAGAAATAGAATGTTACAATTATGACAGAAACCTACCTTGCAAAAAAAAAGTGAAAAGAAAAAGAAGTAGCTATATCCTATATGTAGATCAAGAACTTCAAATTTTTTAAAAGAACACTGGACTGCTGAACAAACATCATTAAAATCCTGAAAAACATAAAGGAGCAAAAAAATTTTTTGAAAGAATCTTAATGATCTTTATTGATTTTTCCAGACCTGAAGACTTCCCATGAGGTACTCATGTGAGGATCTGTCGGAGGAAAGCCGTTTTTTGCCAACTCATTCCGGTATACAGGACCTACCGACGGTTCCCCATTTTCGCCCTTTCGTCCACTTTCTACTTGAACAGCATAAACCTTCATGGTTCAATTATCTCACACAGACCAAGGTTCAGTTCCTGTAAAACACTTGCAAAGTTCAATTCTTACCAGAACAAAACACAGAAGTAGATACAAACAGCTTTAAGTATATAGTTCTCGTAATCATCCATGAGTAAGGTTCCATAGACTCACACAGAAAACATGAATGGGAATTACAACTAATCAACAAAGAACCAAGAATAAAAGAAATCAGATTTTTATCTTCTTTAATGGAAACATGGGCTACTGATTTGATCACTTAAAAAAAAAAAATTAAAAAGGGGGAAACTGAAAAGAGATGAGTATGGAAAGATCATGAAGATTGATTTCAATCTGCTTGCACTCACGAAACCCAAAAATGAGTTCCAACGAATCCCGCATGACAACTTTTCATTTTTTCAAGAAAATAGAGGAAACAAACTGACCTTGTTTTGAGAGCAAAGGTGAATTGAATCCTTCTTTTGTTGATAGAAAGAGGGAAAAGAACAAAAAGAAATGTATATTAGAGAGTGGAAGGAAATCACAGAACAGTACTCTTTAATTTATTATTTCTATCTATAATTATCACAGATAGCAAAGAAGTAAATTTAATGTTTACAGATTGTTTGGTCTCCTTGTTTTCAAACTATGGACGTTGAGAGTAATGCAATTTCTAAAATTTGCATAGTTTTTGTATTTAAGTGGTGACAGACAGAACCAAATTACCCAACAACTGTGGTTTTGCTGTTTGGCGCCAAATGTAATCGGTCTATTTTCTTTTCTCTTAAAGTAACAAGTTTGTTGAATTTTAGTTCAACCAAAAGATTACGAATCCAAAGTTTTATGTTATGGTTGAAAAAAAAATATTCACACACATTTTGTAAGCATAAACAAGGTTACTGCAGATTGGGATTCTCTACTGTCTAATTCAAACCAATAAAAAACTTACAATTTATATCAAAACCAGACGAATAGATTTACATCTCAATTGTTAATTTGTTTCGTGTTCCGATAGTATTAAGTATGTCAAAGATGGTAGATGGGTGTGGTTGGGACGTTCTGGATGATGACTAAATTTTGTAATATTAAGAAAAAAAGTCGTTATTTTATTTTTCTTTTCTAGATTATAATAGTCTCGGACACAGATGCTTGCTAACTTGAAGGATGGTTTAAGAAGAAAGAATGATTAGGTCACAAGTTTGCACTCATGCAAACAGTTAAAGTACCAATTTTTGGGGAAATTTCAAGATGCGGCACAAAACTTCGAGTTGCGGTAGCGACCACACCCATCTACCTTCTTGTGCTGGATTGCTTAAAGTAGTAACATTTTTTTTTCATATTTTTAATAAATTTATTATAATATTCTATAAATTTTATTTAAAATATAAAAAATTTTATATATCATAAAATTATAAAATTATATTATTTTTTAAAATTAAAAACTAAAATTTTTATTTTTTTTAAAATATTTTTATTTAAAAAAAATCATAAGCACTATTAAATATTTACGAATCTCTTTTTATTTTTTTATTTCAAAAATTTTATACGTTATTTCAAAGAATTTTAAAAGTTTGAAATATAGATAAATGTCAAGGTATACAACCATTATATTATATATTTATTTATTTATTTAAAAATAACTTTGGTTTTTTAAAAAACACTTCATAAAACTACTTATTTTAAATAATCTCAAACATCCATAATCTACCCTTTTCTATTTTTAGTACATTCTCATTAAAAAGATCCCTAATTAATAGAAGGCCTTCTCTTTTCATTCATTCCAAGCAATAAGAACACTAAAATTAATACATTTTACCATATTTTTCCAGAATGTGTTCATTCCAAAGAAAATAAAATTCTACAGATATTTTTTTAAAAATTAAGTTATAAAAATAAGTTATTATTATCTAATACAAAAATTTATTTAAAAGTAATTTTTGGTTAGACAAAATTATTTTCAGATGCAAAATAACACAAAGCGGACCAAAAAGTTTAGTTAGATTAGGTCAAATATTTCTCATGTTTTTAGCATAGTTAGTAGAATAAATATGAGTACTCCTTAGTTGTGTTATTGGTGTGTTTCAAATGCACTTATGCACGTAACTAAATTTTGCGAAACTGAATTTCGTAAAAATAAAATTCGATGAGAAATAAAACTCGATCGAAGTAGAATTTAGAGTAACATTCAAAATAAGTAAAATAAAATTTAGTGTGAAAGTAGAATTAAAATTTAGAGTAACAATTAATCCAAGTAAAGTGACAAACTCAAATTTGAAAAAAAAAAAATAGAGGCCGATCTATTTGAAACAAGTCCTGAGTACTGATGAGTCGACCGAGTTGGTTTAAATGGCCATCGATTGAATGGATCCTTCTCATCTGCAAGGAATGGCTCCGGGCTTTCATCAAATAGCACAATTACTGAAAGCGTAGCAGATGATGTGGTCACTCTTTACCTTCTCTTAGCATTCATTTCTGTGCTGTGACCACATTGCTTTTATGCATCTGATGCTAATTATTTCGAAAGTATTTAATAGTACTTATGACTACTTTTTATTCTTAAAATATTTTTTTATTTTAAAATAAATTTTATATAGTATTTTTAAAAATGAATTGTAAATCGTACAATTATTATGTATAATTTTTATCTTTTCTTTATGTAAAACCTTTAAACTTATTATAAAAAACCTCCCTTATTTAAGCACTTCTACGCGTACCTAATGTTGTAAAGAAATTAAAGATGAGCACCTATAAATCAATCAAGCTTGATATGTCATGCTATTTCTCGGTGCTAAGTAGATAGTAATATAAAACTTAATTGTCCGTGCAAAATGGGTAAGAAATATATTTTTATAGACCGGGCAGAATAATTAAAGGGGCTTTTGTGATTGCGTTTCCTAAACGCTATATTTTAATTTTTTTATTTTATATTTTTAAATATATATTTTATAAATATTTAAAAAATTAATTAAAATTTTAAAAAATATAAAAATTTTTATATAATAAAATTTTTTTATTATTTTTTAAAAATAAAAAAATTAAAAATATTTTTTATTTTAGAAAAATTTTGTTTGATAAGCACTCTCAGTCCTTAAGTTCGAAACAAACGCTGCTATAACTGATTGCATGATCCAATTGAAAAAGTTATTACTCCAACAAAAGATGGATATTTTTGTTCACAGGTCACTCTCTAAGAAGAAACATCAAACATGAGGTCACTCACTAATTTCATTTCTCAGCATTTTCTACTGTCTTCATTGCAACTAACAGCCATTGGTAAAGATATCAAGTGTTGATGTTAAGAAATTCAAGATGGTGAAATATCACTTTCATTTCCGACTGGCTAGCTATTTATCTTTGCACATTCATATAGCTAAGCAGGAGAGTGCTAATTAGAAGTTTAAGTTTTTCTTATAAAAAAAAAGGAAATGCATAATCTGAATTATTCAAAAATGACCTGCATATATATAGTGTTAGCAAATTCGATCCAAAAATCGACACAGAAATGTCTCCAAGTCAACGGACCTGACAGATCGATCTGCCAACACATTACACATGGTGGTAAAACCTGCACAACCAACTCAAAAAAAAAAAGTAAGAATTGTTTTTTTAGTTCGAATGTAAATAATGTAATAAAATTATTCAACACATAATACGTAAGATTTACGTGATTCGGCAAATAAATTTGTCTAAGTTCACAATCACTTTTCGTCAAGAATAAATTCTACTGATCCTTATTATGATACTATAATTACGAAGATAATATATTTAGCCAAACATAATTATCTTAATCGGTTCTCTCCACAATATAAACCATCAACAACCTACTAGACTCATAAGTCTCTTCGACCACTATCACATACATCTTAGATAAGATATTGTAGTAATACGTAGCTTCTTACAAGACTAGTACAACAGTGAATATTTAACCAAGTCATTCTCACCGAGTGCAAATCACACTCTTATAATTAAGTGTGTTTATTACAAACAAATTTAAAATACAGGATCTCTCTAACAAGATTGAAGCTAATCTCAATGAAGTAAAGAGAGAATCAAAACAAATGCCAAAGATATTATCTCAGTGAAGTTCAGGCTCACAGTAGACAGTAATAGCGTGTTAGCTCTCTAATGTATTTTCTCTCTCGTATGTTCTTTTATAAGATGGGCTCTATTGTATATATCCTTTTTTTTTTATTTTTCGAAGCACTTTCTAATCTCCTAACAATAAAAAAATATTTCTGTTGTCTCCCTCATGTGTCTGCTATAGTAATATTAACTTGCTCTTTTTCACTGCTGCCATTCGAATTTTATCAAATAGATCTTCAACGGTTGGATCTTAATGGAGATAAATAGAATATCAACTAGATTTTTCAAGTAGCACTTAAAATTTCAATTATTCTGTTGAAATTATTCTGCTAGTATGGCTTGATTAGATTTTCTTTTATAGCATTAAATGAGCTTATCGATAATTCAACTTTTCCAGCATATGATTTTCTCTCTTATTTGTTGTGCATTTTTTTTTTTATTTAGTGGCACCCAGTATGAAGATGATGATCTTATCAAGTGAGTGGAGTGTGTTAAGTTCAATTTTGAATTTTTCATCTTAGCTCATCGATCAGCTAGGTGATGTTCTTATAATGTTAATTGCCTCCAAGATGGCTTCAATTCAACTTCCTTATTGTGAGCTGTAATATGTAGACTCATTTTTCAATGAATAATGCTAATAATTTGAAGTGTAGTATCATGTTGATATTTCAGTAAGATCAACTCTGACATGTAATGAAAGAATATTTATATTTCATCTTGTGAATTTTGGATGAAAGCTCTTTGTAGAATATTTTTCTTATGAGCTTCACTATTTTGATCACTTAGTATAGTAGCTCTAACTAGTATGATATTGTGATGTATTATTGTAGCATTATAGTGGATCAAATTTATGTGCACTTCTTGTAATTGAAATCTTGACTTCTTGAATGAAAACTAAAATTCAATTTATGAATTCAAAATCTTACATGTTGACTAAATTATTTTGATGGTACTTTGGCACTGTATTCTTGATCATCGTTGTTGAGATTTTTTACTGCTCTTGATGTGAAATTGGTAATGAATATGATATTCAATACGTCCTCAAAATTTGGCTTCAAAAGGATGAGAAAATTTTGATCAAATTTCATTTAAAATTAGGCTTCACTGTTATCTAATTTCTGCAATGCATGTTTTTAAATTTTCCTCCAATATTATATGAATTTTCTGAGGTTGTGTAGATAATTTGATAAACTCTTTAGCCAATATTATTGTATGCATGTTATTTTAGCTCTGATGAAAAAATCATACTCAAAATAAATCTGCATCACGATCGAATCTGTATCTAAAATAATCATGTTTTTGGATCAGGATCAATCGCAATGTAGTTGGTTGTTTTTCGTAAAACTGTTTTGTTCTACTTTCACAACACTTAACCGATTTTATCTTGCGCTCGATGTATAGTTTTTTAAAAAGCACTGGCTTGAATTATGATTATTTAGTAGGAAAAAATTATATTTACAATTTTAACAGTTTAGTTTAAACCATTAATTCGTCAAACTTATAAATTATAATTTTTAATTTTTATTATCATCAAATTTAGTTTTAGGATTACAATAACACACAACAGTGTTATGTTGTATGCCTTTCTTATATTCATAAAAGCAACATTACTGAAGTATCTTATTTCAATAATAAAAAATCAACGAGCAGCACTACTGAAGTAGATATAAGTATATAACCATGGAACAGAAGCTCAAATATTACTACATTTATAGTGTTTTGTAAATATGGTTTTGTGGAACGAAATATTAAAAAAGAGATAAAAATGGAGTTAAGGTAGAGAGCAAACGATCCTAATGCCAGATCGAAGAAGAAGGAACAATCTGAATTGCCAATTAGAAGAAGAAGAAGTCAAAATTTTCAAACCTGAAAGAAGTAAAAGAATTTTGAAATCTAAGATATGAAGAAGAAGAAAAAGAAGATATGTGAAGTCTCAAATCTTAAGAAGAAGAAAAAATCCGAATAAAGAAAAATCTGAACGTGAAGAAAAAGAAGAATGCTGCAATCGATTTGTGAAGATGAAAAAGGACTGACATGTGATAGAGATTGCGCTATATGTAATTTCTTTACTTTTCACTTCAATTTTTTTTAATAATAAATATTTATTCAATCAAATCTATAGATCGAGTCGGCTTTGGATCTGTTAATACTGTTCATGATTGTTTTGCTACTTTTGAGTAATTCAGTGCGCAGAGCAAGTAGGATATGCTTTAAATGAAACAGGATCATCTTCCTATTCAAAACCTTAATAAATTGAAGCATGGACGGCAATGAGCTTTTATTCTACTCTATTTAATTTATTTATCGCTACAGTTATCGACAATGAAATGTGGAAGAATTGATTGCAATCTTTCAATGATCACATGCTCAGTTTCCGCTAATCAGTTGGCAAGTTTTCCAAATATTCACAAGTTTTCGTTTCTATTTTGGTTTGCAACTGATCGGAAGAAAGGAAGTGAAAGTCCTGTTAAAAAACACGAAGTTCTTTTACTTGTTAGTTGTAAGGACAGCAGTTCTCCAGTGTCCAACTACAAACAACTATTGTTCCACTTGTTTGTTCTGTTTTCCGAACTATAGGAAAACTGTTTTGGACACGAGGGAGAAATGAGATCATTGGACAGCTTAGATATAAATGAGGGTGTTAAAAAGCATGAATTAAATTCTTATTTGTTTAGTTATCATTTTTTTTATGTGAAACGGTCATAAGGCAATGTTGGAAGCCTGAATCATATGCGACGAATGCAAATACAAAAAACTATGGGTGGTGCGTTTGAGATTGTTTTTTAAAAAATAATATTTTAATTTTTACTTTTATATTTTATAATTATTTAGAGAATTTATTTAGATTAAAAAATTTAGAAAAATTTTATGGAGTAAATTTTTTTATTATTTATAAAAATAAATAATAGAGCTTATTTTTTAAAAAAATAAAAATATTTTTTATTTAAAAAACACTTTCAAATTCTTCTTATTTCGTTCTAAATGATCAAATATTTTATTTTATTTTATATTTTAAATAATTTTTTATAATAATTTATATAATAAAAATTTTTGAAATATAAAAATTTTATTAATTATTTATTATTATAATTTTTTATATAAAAATTTTATATTAAAAATTTTTTTTACTTCATAATCAATTTAAACACTCCGTTAGCACAACGATCGAGTAGAAAGCGCGAACCCAGGAGAAGGCCGGAGGTGAGAATAATAGCGTAGATTTGTTTTCCTGATTCCGGTGACGGGATGGGAAGTGATGGGTTTGAAAATTGTAGCGCATAAGGAGGATTGGAGGGAGAGCGTGGATAGAAAGGCAGACTGATGGAAGCAAAACCGTTCATGCACTCCTTCGTTCAAACAATTCAAATCTTTTAAAAAAAACGTTTTTTTGAAATAAAAATTTATTTTAAAAGTTTTTGAAAACTAGTTTATTTTTTTGGGAAACATTGAGCTGTACTAATAAGCATAGTTGTAAGAATCTGACCGGACATCGAACCGGAAAACTGTTCGAATCACGGTTCTCGGATTGAACCGTCGGATCAACCGATCGAACCGTCGGATCAATAATATTAAAGTATTTTTAACTAATAATGATAATAATTATAGTAAAAAATCTACTGCCAATGACACTATTAATAATAATAGCTATAGCAATCATAATAAAAAATTAAAGTATTTTTATTATGCCATTACTATCAACAATAATAGCAATAATAATCACATCGAAAATTGAAGTATTGCCACCATAATTGCTACTACCAATAATAATAATAACTAAATTTATAATGAAAATATTTAAATAAATTAGGAGATTATAAAAAGATAAAACTATAAAATAAATAAATTATAAAAGAGATATAACTAACTTTTTTAGGTATACATATTTGAGTCTAAATATTTTACAATATAAAAATTTAAAAATCACTAATAATTGATATTTACAAATAAGATATAATCAATTATATTTTTGCATTATCACATCCAAATGTAAAATCTAAACTACATATTATTTTTCAATATAGGACTATTAATAATTATTTTTATATTAAATATATCATCAATTTAAAAAATTTTAATTAATTTTTAAAAAATTTTTTCAACTCGGTTTGATCCGGACGGGCGGGTCGAACAGGTCAAACCGGATTAAACGGGTCGATTGAATAAACGATTTTTTTACAAATCCAAACCGGTTTACCGTCCGGATCGATCCCGGATGGTCAGTCCGGGTCTGACAACTATGCTAATAAGATGCATTTGAAAGTATTTTTAAAATAAAATTTTTCTAAAATAAAAAACATTTTAATTTTTTAAAAATAAATTTTATTTTTTTATCTTTAAAAAGTAATAAAAATATACAATAAAAAAGTTTTACTACGTAAATATATATTAAAAATATAAAATAAAAATAAAAAATTATTTTTCTAATAAGTTAAGCCAAACAATGAGGATTAGAGGATGAGCTTTCTTATTTTTTTACTTTAATTTTAATTTTATATTTTTTAATTAATATTTTCTAATATTTAAAATTTTGAACAGTACAGAAAATTTTAAGATTATCAATTTTTTTATTTGAGCTAATATATTTTGTTTTTAGAAAAATTAAAACAGAAAAGTTATTTTTTAAAAACATTTTATAAGAAAAATAGATTGTTGGAAGCAAACCGTTCATTCAGTCGTTCGTTCATTCAAACTAGGGGTGGTAATATATGATCCGATCCGAAAATGCAACTCGAAATCGACATGTTTAATCAGGATTAGGGTTGGAAAATTTCACCCATATAAATAGATGGGTTAGGTTAGGGTTGAACGAATTTGATCCGGTTATTAAATGGGTCGATCCGAGTTAACCTGAAATTGACCTACCAACCCGAAATGTCACCTTTTAAAGTAACAATTCTTGATTTTTTCTTACCGTATACTAAAATATTGGCAATAAAAATAATCGATAATAGTTATTTACAAACTATTAAATTATTATTATATTTACAATTAATTCTTTATTTTTATACCTTAGTAAAATAGTGTAAGATAAAAATTATAATATTATCGAAAATATTACTATGTAGATATTTTTAATGACGAATTTAGATTTCGTATAAAGATTTTTACAAAAATTTTGTTAGATAGATATATTTATAAAAATTTTTATCAAAATTATTAATATGTATTTATAATCATAAGTTTTAGCTGTTATCATATATTTTCAAAAAATAAAAAATAATATTTTTTTTGAATATTTAAGTACCGATGAAGATATTAAGAAATGCATATTTTATCGGACATAATTATATATCATCAGTAAAAATATCGTACACTTTCATTCAACTGATCTTATAATTCCATTAAAGCTTAAAAATATAAAATTAATAATTATAATTATTAAATAGGTCGATCCGAATTTGATTCGGTTATTAGTAGGTTGGGTTAGAGTTGACAATTTTGACCATATAAATTTATGAGTTGGATTAGAATTGAACGAGTTTGATCCAATTATTAAATGAATTGACTCAAAATTGATCCATCAATTATATTGCCACCCCTAATTCAAACAATTCAAATCTTTCGTGGCTCTAAATTGAGTCCCAAGTCCATGTCGATAAGTGGCCTCAAATTACACGACCAAAAATTGGGCTTTGGAGAAAACCTACTTGGACCTCCATTGGTCCGATTAAGAAGACAAAATCCTTTCTATCTTCAGATTGTTTGCTACCAAACTTTTGGGGTGCAAAACCTTTTTCTGAAATTAAATTATTTTAATAATCATTCAATAATTTCTTTTCTTTTTTAAAATAAGTTTACTATTTTTCGTGAAAGATCTCTCAGGGTGTGTATGGGAAAACCTTTTTCAAATCTTTTTATTTCACATTTTTTTTAAGTATATAGAAAATTTATTTAAAAATTTTAAAAATATAAAAATATCTTATGCTTTTTATTGCTTTTTTGAATTATTTTTTAGATAAAAAAATAAAGCTCACTTCTTAAAAAAAAAATTTTTTATTTCAGATAAAAAAAATTTCTTTGATCAATTTCTAGTACTTAGAGAGATAAATAAATACTTAAGATATGTCCCTATGATCTCTTCTGAACTCAGGGTTAAAATTATATCAATTTTTTCTCATATATATGAAAGGGTATATTACATGATCTAAACATTTTGGTACTCCACATATGTCCTTATTAATTACATTGCAGGCGGTTGGTATACGCAAATAAAAGCTTGTTTCCAGAATGCGCAAATTCTCCTTCAACTCATCAGCAAGTAATGTACTGAAATTGAGAGAGGCTCCTAATCCTATTCTTATAACATAAACACTTTTTTCCTCGTCTGATGATAATCTTTGCAAAAAACAAATACTAAAGTAAAAAGAATAAAAAATCACTAGAGCGCCCAAATACTGAAATATGCATTGCAAATTACTAAAGCTCAACCAACCATTTAGAACTACAAATTTATTTCTTCAGTTTGAACTCGTAACAAGTCGAGCGATAGATAACCATGACTACATGGACAGGACCCATATTGACCATTTACTTCGATAATAAACCTAAAAGCATCACGAAACTTTCATTCCCCTACCAAGGCAAAGAAACAAATTACATTAAGCTGCAGCTTTCTTCGCCGCCGGCACTTCGACAATCTCGAAAGCAGAAGTCGGGAATGTGCGAAACAGCCCCGACGATATCTTGCACGTCAGCTTCCTTGTAGGTGGATCACCCACAGAGATCTCAGACAAGGTTACCCAGAGCATCAGCTCCTTAGTCTTGACTCCAGTGATATTTTTTATCCTTCCCTTTTCGACGTACGCAGTAACGTCGGCGGCGTAGGAAACGAGCTTTCCGATCTTATCGAAGGTGTGATCGATCTTCTTCTTTTGCTTCAACCAAACGAAACCGGTATCTTCCACGTAGCCGCACTCGATTATGTCCTTCAATGGAAGCAGGCCGTTTGGGAGACCCACTTCTGATAGTAAGAACTTGGTTTTTTCCTGGCAGATTTCGTCGCCGTAGTACACTTCTGCCTTTGCCCTGATCTCCTCAGTGATTTGAGCCATCTTTTTCTTTCTTCTTTTCGTTTGTTTGGTTCTTGTATTGGGAAACGTTTTATGTTGCTTCTTGGTTGAAGCCTGTTGCCTATTGATTGATATATGGAGTGAAGTAAGTAATAAGCTCCGGTCTGGTTATAATTACGGTATTGCCACTGTTTGATGAGATAATAACTAAAAACTCAAAGCCTATTCCTCTGCATTAAACACTATTCATTAAACTAATTAGCATTCAATGTCGTAAAAAGAATGGGCATGGGACTCATAGCGCGTTGGATGAGCATTTCTTAAAAATTAATTATTAATTTATATTTTTTAATAAATATTTTATAATATTTATAAAAAATATTTAAATTTTAAGAAAAATATAAAAGAAATTTTATGTTATAAAATTTTATTATTATTATATTTTTAATAAAAGTTTTTTATAAGCATTCTTAAATACTTCAAAATTTCAAATGCATTCATCTTACGCTGTTATGTAACATGCATTAACTTTTGATACTACAATATCTTAACTACATAAATTAAAAAATAAGTTCGGATAAAATTTTCGGTTGTAAGAACAAATGTTAAAAACTCTAATATTTTCAATATTTTTTATAATAATTTATTTGTTATATTTAAAATTTATTTTCTAATTTTATTCCACATAAATAGAATACGTTCTAAGAGCATAGTTATCAGAATCGGACCGGACATCGAACCGAAAAACTGTCCACGATTTTCAGATTGACCCGTCGGGTCAACCGATTGAACCGTTGGATCAATAATATTAAAATATTTTTAACCAATAATAACAACAATTACAGTAAAAAATTTACTACTATTATGGCATTAGCAACAATAATAGCAGCAGTAATTACAGCAAAAAATTAGAATAAATTTACTATAGCATTACTATCAACAATAACAATAATAACAATTACAATAAAAATTAAAATATTGCCACCATAATATTACTACCATAAAAAATAATAATAACAACGAAAATTTATAATAAGAAATATTTAAATAAATTAGAAAATTAGAATAAGATAAATTATTAAATAAATAAATCATAAAAAAGATATAACAAACTTTTTAGATATACATATTTAAATCTGAATATTTTACAATATAAAATTTTAAAAATTACTAATAATTGATATTTATAAATAAGACATAATCAATTATATTTTTGTATTATCACATTCAAATACAAAATCCAAACTATATATTATTTTTCATCATAGAGCTATTAATAATTATTTTTGTATTATATCATCAATTTAAAAATTTTTAATTAATTTTTAAAAAAATTTTATTTAATTCGGTTTGATCCGGGCGGGTCGACCGGATTGAAGCGGGTCAAAACGAGTCGAAACGGATCAATTGCACCGACGGTTTTTTTAAAAATCTGAACCGATTTACCATCTAGCGCGACGATTTTTAAGTCGACCCGAATGGTTCGGTCTAAATCTGACAATTATGCCTAAGAGCCGTGAAAAATGTGAACTATCGATGATTAGAATGCACTTTTGCTTGAGGTCAATCTCAATCTAACAGTATGTTTTAATAGCTAACCGAATTCTACTCTATTTTAGATTTTAAATTTACATCATTTTATGTGTTTTAGTTGCTATTAGAAACTCTAATTCTATTTCAAACTGAACTTTACCTTCACAAACTTTTAGTTTTAAATTTTTATTTTACATAGTTTAATTATTATCTCAAAATTTACTTTCACAGCAACACGTTGGTCTCGATATCGGCATAGACAGAATTTCGATCTCGGCCTCGATCGACAATGCCGATTTTCATCTCCTCATTCTAGAATTTCTTTAATGATTCTCTTGAAACTTTCCTAAAAAAGTTCATCTAGTTTTGATTCTTTTTCTTTTTTTTTTGTTGAATTTCTGTTTTCTCTTGAAACTTTCTTAAAACTTTGATTTATGAATTGCTTGATTTTTTTTTTTTTTTTTTGCTGGTTTTTACTGGGTTGTTTAGTTTATGATGTTCTGATAGCTTATGATTGTTGATATGTTTGAAAATTTGTCTGTGACGATGGTAGATATGTTTTGGTTGATTTGTCTTGTAAATGTCTGGTGTACTGAAATTTTTGTTGATTTTGTTGATGTGTTTGGATTTGTTGATTGTGATGATGGTTGATATGTATAATGTATCAGATTTTGTTAATTTGTTTTATACTGTATTGGATGGATGTTGTTCTACTGCATGTTGTAATTTAGATCCAGCAGGTGCTAGTGCATGTTATAATCAGCACATAGACAGACCCAACATATAGCATTTGGTTCAGCTTACCAAAAAAATAATTTTTTAATTTTTAATTTTATATTTTTTAATACATATTTTATAAGTATATAAAAATTTTATTTAAAAAATTCTACGTAATAAAATTTTTTTATTACATATTTTTATTATTTTAAAAATAATAAAATTAAAGCTTTTTTTTAAAAAAATAAAAATATTTTCCATTCTAAAAAATTTTTATTTCAAATGCGCTCTCAATCGTCCGGAAGAGTTTTTCTGTTGTTAGGAGTCCTGGATGCTTCCAAGTAGCCAAGCACAATGCTTAAAGTATCTCGATGTGTACAATGAAAATGTTGCTTCTTAAGGCTGTACTTAGAAACACACCTACCCAATTAGTATCTCAATTCTTGATTGTGGCCTTATACAGTATTTATGTAAACACACCCTCTGGATTAAATCTAAACCGTTTGATCTTGATCGAACGGTTCAGATTTGATACGCAATGTGCGCGCAATATCCTGTGTGCACCTATTCCACACAAACACACATATAAATATAAAAATTATTAAATATTTTTTTTTTTTTTTATTTTTAAACTAACTTAAAAAAAATGAATATACCTTAAACTAAACTATCCCTTACCTCCCAAACGTTGATTTTTCAAGATTTGTCTAACCAAATCTTACTAGTTTATTAATGTTTCAAACACTCATGCTGTCTTCATTCTTGAAATCAGCAGAAGCTGTCGTGTGGATGTAGCCGATTGCATGACAGAGCTATTTATATAGTGAAGATGAGCAACAAATAAGTGATCGGTCTCTATGAGAAATGATTAACGGTTACCAACCATCCGTGTCCCCAGCCGCATGCATTTACTGCAATTGCCAGAAACAACACAACAGCTAACACACACCAAGATTTCAGAGTTGATCAGTTTCAAAGTTTCTCGATGAACAGCATCACCTGTGGTGCAGTCAGTCGCATGCATCAAGCAATTGAACAATGCTAGAAAGGTTACTAGTACATCAGACGCAGTTGAACTGTAAGATTCCAACCACTTCAGTAACTCCAAGGGTACCCACTAAAACAGAAGTTTGCAGAGACACTGAAATCATTAGCTCATAAAACAAAACCTGAAACAGAGAGATTATGAAACAGGAGAATAAGAATCAACAGAATGGTTGCAAAACCACAAGCACAAAAGTTCAATTACATTACCAAAAGGGTGTTATCATATTGTCATTAGGATAGTACCAATACCAGAGAAAACATACTGTGAAGTGTTCCCATAATAAAATTCAGGGATTTGGTAGTTGCAGTCAACTGTGGCACTAGTTTATTAAATAAGAGAGGCAAGCTTATCTGTAGTACTCGAGAAGTCCCAGTGGCTTTGAGGAGGATCATATGACCTCTGCTACAAACTGGAAGGTCTGGTTATGTTGTATACCACTCTAGAGCAATGAGGCATAGAAAAAAGTTGGTGCCTCTAAAATCATGAAATAAAAAAGGTTGCTTACCCACATATATGTCTTTGATAATAAGATTGCAAGTATGAAAAAAGTAAGTTTACCCAAAGTGAACTAGAATAATGGAACCTTCAACAGACTGGTGCAAATAGACTGGTGATTTTCCAATTCAGTAGCAGTTGCAGTAGTCCACTAGTGTTGAGGAGCAGCAAAGTTAAAAATTAAAAGAAAAAGGCTAGAAAGGACCATTTGGTAACTAAAAGAGAAGTATGAAGTTTACTTTCTTGCATTTAGTTGTATCATAGCAAAGTACAAAATCGGATAAGCTTACATCCTATAGTTAGTTGCAGTTCTATAATGCAAAGACTTGGACGACGGGGCCTCTTCACAGCTAATAGCTTTATGCTCCCGAAACAAAATTATGCAGTACCTGCAGGGAACTGCAAGTCCTGTTTCTGAAAGAGGATCAAAAGTATGTATTATAGCAAGTTGGTACTTCTTGACAATTTAAATGAACAGAGTATCATGAAATCATAAACAAGAAAGCTTGGTGCATAAGCTTGAAAACGCAAACATGCAGGAATGAAGAAGAGCAAGTAAAATTAGCACAACATACTAGAGTGCAAAACTGGTTATGAATTCTCTATGTTATACATCAAAAAGTTACTATATATTACTCATGACGGAAAGATTTAACACAATTAAGCCTAAAAGAAGGTATATCTTCAAGTTATCCACAACCAAAGGGCTTGTTCCTTTTGTAGTTTAACTCATGCAACGGAACTTTCTGTTAAACATGTGAAAACTTAACAAGTTAGCTCCTCAAGATGTCCTCAAAGAAAAAAGTTAACTCTGCAAGATAATAGAGATATAACCAGATAGAAACATCTACCTGAGTGATTCTGGACCACCTAACACCTATGCAATCATGATGATGCCTCAAATCTTTGCAGCCAAATTGCGTAGCTTCCTTTGAAGATCTAAAGTAAACCATATACTTTTAACAGTTCTCAAGATCCCATCTCACCCATTAATATGGAAGGCATCAACTTCTTCAAGAAGCTTGAAATTCTCGTCCACAGGTTTGGGTAGAGCCTGTGTTTAATCCTCTTACTTCTTGGATCTCATAATTCACTAGAAACTTCTTCCAACCAACTTGACAAAAGCAGCAGTGTATGATGACCAATGGGAACTTTCATCATCAACACTGACCTCCACCATCATCCCGGACTTAAAATTCAATTCTGAAGTTTCCTATTAAAAGAAAGGATAAGAAATTAGGTCTCACATTTTCACATTAGACGAATATGAACAAATTGATAAACTCCATAAGTATGAAATAGCTATCATCAAACCGTAATGAATTTAGAACTATCTCATAATCAGCTACAAGCATACAACCTATAAAATTAGGAAGTCAGAGGATCTTAAGAGGGACTAGAAAGGCCATGGCCCGCACCCTTTTTTGCTAAACTATGTTAGACATAAAATGACATTCTACTTTCATATATAGATAGTAAGGACTTTTATGCTACTTTAGCTTAGAAGAAGCTTGATTACTGCTCCAAATGGTAGGTGATTATAGATATTTAGTCTTTATAAGGAAACACCGATCTATTAGCTTAAGGCCTTTTTTGGGTGAGCTAAAAATAAGGAGCTCATTAAAATAAGTAGTTCATTTCTGAAATAAGCAGTGTGTTTGGGGGAAAAGAGCTTATTTCTAATATAAACTACAATTGGTGTTTGGATGAAAAAATAGTTATAAACTAAGAACAAAATAAATGACTGAAATACACTTTAATATAATGGATTCTATATGTTAAATTTGTGCATCCCTTTATATGTAATTTATTTTTTTTCACTTTGACATATTTTCTTAAATATATTTACTTTTAAATTTTTTTCCCTTAATAAAACTTAAATTTTTCTCAAAAAATTGGGGTCTAGAAACGAAAGGAACTTTTTGAAATGCTCAGGGCCAAAATTTAGGGACAGCACATCACTGAGTGGCTTATAAATAAGCAGGTTATTTGTAAGTAACGCTGACCTTACTTATTTATAAGCCGCGATAAGGACTTATTTTAAACTCATCCAAACACCCAATTTCACTATTAGGAGCTCGCTTGGGCTATTAAGCCCAAATAAGCTCACCCAAACGGGGCTTTTTCTTCAATCTAGAAATGGCTATTTTCTGGTATTTGGCTTACTCTCTTGCTTCCACTTCTCCACTTCGATTGTTTCAAGGACAGATGTGGCAGCCTATGAGCCAAAGACTTGATTTTGGTCAGTAGTTATGTCGTTGAAGATATTTTGGTCAGTTAAGCATTTGAAACACATTCAATTAAATGCCTCGCATTTAAACTTTATGCATTCTGTAATTGCCATGTATAAGTTCATAACACATATAAGATAGTGTACTTTGGCCCCCTCAAAATTTTGGTTCAAGGTCCACCATCGGTTGTGCCTCTTATTCAGTTATTTGAGTTAGTCAAAAAGTATTTAGTTAGCTTCTAGCAAACAGTAGCAAGACGAGTAAAACCTAGTTAGAAGCATAGTATCTCAATGGTAGTAAAGACATAGACTCAAACGTATAAAGGCTACTGTTTCATCGCTGCATATCTTTAACATGACAATGGCAGCAATAAATTTGTCTTCAAGGACTAACATTCAATAAAAAGTAGCTAGGATTTGGCACTTCAAGAGTATAGAAAAATTTTCAAAGCGCCTATATATTTATTACTACATATACCCGAAATCCTAGCTAAAACATATGATTTCTGTTTTGACCAGAGAATTTAATGATACTAATCGACGAACACAAGTTATAGCTATTACACTGTTAGAAGTACAGTAGCATTCGCCTGATTTTTAACACTCGAATCATTCAAACAGGAAGACACGTAAGTACATAACAGCATTTCTAGGTTCCATCATCAGACTTCATTATCGTCAGCTGGAAACCATAACCATTGAAAAATGCTTATTCTGTTTCTTCTACAAAATGTACAGTTTTGTTCCTTGACTATTGAGAAACTCAACTTTACTTAAAATGACAGGCATCTCCTGCTTGATGCAACAAAAAAAAGAGGTCTCAACTTCATTAGGCAATAGACACACAAATGCATTACTCTACATGCAATTTCTTTTAATGCAAGATGGGAAAACCAATTTGTAACTAAATTCCTGGCATACCTGCTTCTTCCTTCACTAACAACCGAAAAAACATAAGTAGAACAAAATGGAAATTAGTAGACAAAACATGTAGAACAAAGAGGATGAAACAAACCACCTTCTTTGCAGAATCAAGCACTAAAATTTCCCATTACCCCACTCCAAGTGTGGCCTGATATCCTCTTCGTCGAACTCGATCTTCTCATCTTGAATCCGGAAGTCGAACCCAACGCTTCTTCCTCTCGCTTCCATTTCCATGATAGACCCCAGAAACCGCACCAATCTACCATCAATCAATGTGGAAAGCATCGGAGCTGTTTGATCCCAAAAACCATATCCATCTCGTGATCGCGGCTGCCGAGGCGGACAAAGCCAGAAGCTAAGGGCTTGTTTACGATCAATCAAATTTACATTTTTTTTGTCAAATTTATTTTTAATATAAAATAAACAAAAAAATTCAAGTAAATTCTTTTATTTAAAATTTAAAATTATTATTGGTTATACAAAATAAACATATTAAATATTTTAAAATTTAATTATATTTTTAAAATTTATTTTAAAAAATAAATTATTTAAACAATAAACATGCTGTAAGAAAAAAATTAATAAATATGTAAACCGCAGACGTTAAGAAATATTTTTTCGAGACAGAATCTTAACTTAAAACTTGAAAACAAATTATAGTTAGATTTAATTAAACAAATTTTTAGATTTTGAAAAAATTATTAATCTATATTTAGCATAGTTGTAAAACCCGGACTGGCTCGCCTGGGTCGATCCGAAAACCGTCGATTAGGAACGTAAATCTGTCCGAATTTATTATAAAACCGTTTATGCAATCGACCCGCTCGTCCGGATCGAACCGAGTTAAATTAAATTTTAAAAAATTTAAATTTATGATATATTAATGTAAAAAAATAATTAGTAGTCTTATATTGAAATATAATATATAGTTTAGATTTTATATTTGGATGTGATAATGCAAAAAAATAAATTTTTATATTTTATTTATAAATATTTATTATTAGTGATTTTAAAGTTTTTATATTACTAATTTTGTTAAATTGTAAGAACAATAACAAAATTATTTTAAAACAAAGAATTTCTTTTAAAGTTTATTAGTTAAAATATTTTTTTGTTAGTTTATTTTTTCTTTTTATGCCTTCTAACAAAGAAAACATTTATTATTTTTTCTTTTGAATAATAAGTGTTTGCACTACCGTCAACACTTTAGTATTTTTAACATGACGGTTCAATCTATTGACCCGTCAATCCGTGATCTGTTGTTCCGGACAATTTTTCGGTTTAATGTCTGATCTGATTTTTACAACTATGATATTTAGTGATCAATCACTCTACCAAATAAATGCAAGTAGCAAAATGGGCTAGTCATTCACTTCATGCGCGTTGGGTCGAGAAGGAAACACAGAGTGCATTCTTTTGGCAACAAATAACTTAGTACAATGTTTTGTTATGAAAATAGTTATTATAAATAATCTTATTAATTAAATTTTTATTGTTTGTGTAATTAAAAGTAAATTATAAAAAGAAATTTTTTTTATTAAAATAGAATACACTCTTTTATTGTTATGTGATGGAAGCTATTTTACATTTTATTTATGTGAACATCCTGATTTACCCAAAAAAAAAACAAGTATAGGTACTTAACTTTAGTAAACCATATATTAGAACCTTAATATTGGAAATCTTCTAACTGATCATTCGTTTACTTTTGACGCTCTCACAGTCACGAGTGGCCGTGGTCTGAAATCTCGAGCGGGCGCGAAAGAGAGCAAGCTCAGCAGCCATGGCTTCGCTGACGTCACCACGAGCTCTCAACACTCCCTTCTACGCTCCAACGCAAATCCGCAAATCCCAATTTCACTCCTGGGGCCTTTTCCCTATTCCGAGATCGCGTTCAAATTCTCGACGGAAACTTGTGAAAACGCTTGCTTCTTCTTCTGTTACGCCGCCGTCGAAGTCGAGCCCCTTTGATTCGAAATCACCGGGTATTTATTCGGCGAAAGTTTATGACCTCACAGTGGAGAACGTTGATTTGGTGCTCGAAGATGTTAGGCCATATCTTATTGCTGACGGCGGTAACGTTGACGTTGTCTCCGTTGTTGACGGAATTATCTCGCTCAAGCTTCAAGGTATTTGTTTGTTACACGTTTCGAAAATTTGCATTTTCTATAGCAGCTGTCCAACTGTAGTTCTTGACTTCTTTCCCATATCATACTTATATACTGGCAATGCCAGATTACTCAAAAAAAGTAGGTCAATTTGTGAGTAATTGAAAAGAATCAAGAGCTAATTAGAGTTTGATTGAAGTCTAGTTTTTAGTTTATATAATGGCATGGCTAGGTGATTTTTTTTTATCTTAATCAGTTCTCATTAATCTATCAATTGATTTTTTTTCTGTAAATTGATTGATTTTTTTTTGGTTTTGTTTATAATGGCAATTGCGTAGTGTTGGTACGCAAGATAAAAGAAGGATCTTCTGAGAAATAAATGACACTGACTAGCTATGAAAGGAACAGCTTGTGCTAGAGATTGTTAGAGGTATCAGAGTGTTTGATTGGTAACTGGTCATTTCCATAAAAAATTATTCTGTCTGTCTTAAATAGGTATTACATCCCCTTGACTTAGGCTCACTTTTGGATTGAGTTCAAAAAATGAATGTTATAAAAGGACGATTAAAGCTTACCTAGGAGAATCAACTTTAAGTGCTTTTATTTGTGGTCCACCATGCCGTATTTGTACAAAGTTAACCAAAGGAATTTAGTCACATTCTCATGCATTGCAGAGTCACAAGATCTTGGTTTCAAAATAAATAGACTGCATGTTTAATTATAGTCTCCATGTATTGTTCACGTGGGCATATTAATTACGCTGATATGTGTAAGATATAATGAACGATGCAACAACACCAAGCTAGCGAGTAGCACAAATGTGGTTAGTTTGCAAATTCTGTCATTAGCAATTGATTTAGAGCAAGAAATCAAAGATTTTGGCTATAGATTACTGGAAAATTGTTTGGTAATCAAATATTCGAGATCTGTTGGTTATGGCAGAGAATACCCGCAGCAAATAGAAGTTAGAAGAAGAAAAGAAAAAGTAACTAGAGAAATTCTATGGACTCGTTCTCTCTTTTCAATTATTGAAAGGGATAAAAATGTATTCTCACCAGCATACAATGCCATTATCAGCCAGTTATTCAAAAACCTATTAGACACTTCTTTCTACTTTAAATCAAGTTGAACCATGTAGCCACATTAACATGTATTGTCCAGCCATACAGGAGCCAATAAATTCGATTAAATCAAACCATCAAAACTTTATCTAATATCAATACAAATAATCAAAAGCAGAATTTTAAATCACAAGTTATAAAACCAATAAGTTGAAAACACTTACTACATTATGTATCAATTGATACTCAACCAAACCAACTCAAAACCCTATAAATTTCAGTTCGGATAAATAATGTAAATTTTCAAAGAATTAAAACTAGCACAAAAACCATATAAATTGATGGATCAACACATACACAGATACCTCTACTATATATATTCAAAATACATTATGTAACAATTGATACTCAACCAAACCAACTCAAAACCCTATAAATTTCAGTTCTGAAAATAATATAAAGCATGCATGCCCGCAACTGGACGATGAGCTACTTGAGCTTCGACCTGAGTGACGTGTTGACTTGCCCTTTGGGAGATAATTTCAAATAATTAAAACTAGTACGAAACCGTATAAGTTGATGGATCAACACATACACATAGATATTTCTACTATATATTCAAAATACCATCAAGTAACTCAAGAAGCTTAATGAATTAAGTTTAAAAAACTTAGCGATTGAGGCGCGTGACTTGATCCACACTTTTCCTAAGTTCTAGGAATCTGGAACAGGTTCACTTAGGATAGGTTGTGAAGAGAAGGTCCACTATTAAAAGCTGAAGGTAGGAATGAATTGTTTTAAGGGAAAGATATATTTAAAGTATACATCATGGATTTTATAATAGTGTTGGGTGGAATCTCACCATTAACAAAATTTTGAAGCTGATTGTTGGTTTTGCAACTATGTGACTTTAATTAGCTTTTGATTATGTGTATTTGGTATTTGATAAATTTTAGATGATTTAATTTGATGAAGTATATTGGCTTTTTGTGGCACGATAATACATTTTTGTGGTTAATTTGAAATTTAACTTGATTTGGATTAGATATAATGTTAGATTAGCTTCAAAGCTGAAGTAGTCCAATACATTCTGAATAATCATTGACCGGTGATGGTGTTACATGTAGGTGGGAATATATTTGATCTGTTTCAGTAATCGAAGAAAGAGTAAATGGTTAGGGGATTCCCGTTACTTTTTCTCTTCTTCTAGCTTCTGTTTGCTACTCCCTGCTCTCTATTACCACTAATAGATCTCAAATCCTTGATTTTTCAAGTACTTATCCAGTAATTTTAAGCCAAAATTTTGTTGTTTCTATAAATGGCTTACTCTAAATCTACTGCTGAGAATCCAATTCGCAAGGTAATCACATTCGTGCAGCTCGTTAGCTTGGGTTATTTTATCTTTGTAAAGGGATTCGGCAAACCTTACCTAAGAGGGTTGGTCAAACACGTAGAAGAGTGTGGAATCAAGTCATATTTTTAGAAAATTTACCAAAAAATGTAATGCATAACCTCTTTCTAATGGATCCTTGGTTTCAAACTCAATGCCAATGGAGCTGTGGTGGATAGACCATGTGTTTGATAGCAGTCTCGGTGTAGTGTTCAAGTAAGGATATTAATAGGCTGCTCTGTAGATACTTACAAACACATTAATATCTACACCTTTAAGCTGTGGGGAGGTATCCTTCAAAAGATCCAAGCTTCCATAAGCAGCTTCTTGAGAGTTGATCCATCTGCTTGCATACATGTTTGGCTGCTTGAGCATGAAAATGAACTAAAATGACTGGAAGCATCGGAGTAAATTTATGCTGTATGTAATAACGTTTACATTTTGGCTAATATGTTGTGTCCAATCTCTTTCCTTATGATATGGGTAAATGCTAAATAGTCAAAAATGTTTTATCTTTTTAATGATGTAGAAATATTTTACATTCTGAGTGCTAGCATGACTGCAAGTTTATGTAGTTTTCTGAAACTGCGCTCCTAATTATTTTCTTTGTCATAGGTAATGAATATAATCACCCTCTGTGGGAAAATTCTGTTTTAAAAGAGTCTTAGTTTTTTGACTAGTTGTTGTGATTTTTATTTTGTGAACTTTTCCATTGTAGACATTTTGATATTTATTAGTCGTGGTTAATATTTTGCTTCTTTGGCAATGTAGGGGCATGTGGGAGCTGCCCTAGTTCAACAACTACCATGAAGATGGGAATCGAACGAGTTTTAAAGGAGAAGTTTGGAGATGCAGTCAAAGACATACAACAAGTCTTTGATGAATTGGAAACTAGTGCCACATTTGAGGTGCGTGTATAGAGTTCCCTGTGTATTGTTTTATATATTACTACCCTTTAATGACAAGGGGAGGCATCTTGTTCTTTGCAGGCAATAAACAACCATTTGGAAATCCTGCGACCTGCCATAAAGAATTTCGGGGGTAGTGTTGAAGTAGTTTCTGTGGAAGGTGAGGAGTGTCATGTCAAGTATGTAGGACCTGCTACCATTGGTACAGGAATAAAAGCAGCCATCAAGGAGAAATTTCCGGACATAAAAGTAGTCGTATTTATCGATTAGATTAGGATGAAAGAGAAAACATTATATGATCGCAATACATATGTAGTATGGCAAGCAATTCCACAATATCTGAAAAGTATGATCTAGTCCTACATGAATACATCCAAATCTCTCTACCATATACTATTCTTGACCAAAATTGTTCTTGGTTGGTGCATCTGTAGCAAGAAGTTCTGTTCATAGAGGATGTTGTTGTTAAACACCAGAATATATCTGAAGCGGTTGATTGAGACCAAGTTCCTGAGAGAAGGTACGATAAATGTCTATATGTAGATGGCAATGTGGCATCATGCTGATTCATGTTACAGCTAGCTTGGAGCTTCATTTAAAGGTACGCTTTGTAATTAGCGTTTCTTGGTCATCACTTAGATGAACTAAATGTACTTGAAAACAGGAAGCATTGAAAGGTCTCCAGGTGCAATCTGTTATTTTTCCCTTGTGATTGGAAAAATAAGATTATAAGCATCAAAGGAGGGAGGTTCGCGATCTTTGTTTGTTGAAAAATATTTGCGAAAAGCTGTTGCGAGTACCTCAAGTACTTTCGAACGTTCTGTTTCTGGAAAAAGAGCTTTGTCTATGTACATTACTTCATGACCTGACAAAGTATCTGTTTACGTATCTGAATAAGATGGATTAAAATACCGGAACTGATAAGATGAATTTATTTTACGCAGGTGGATGCTTGTCATCAGAAGAACTGTTCTGATATAACTAACTCAGAACTATTGATGTAATGAACAAAGAGAGTGCAAAAGATAGCACTATGAAGTTAGAACAGGTACAAGGCTATTACATATGCAATGACACTAACCTCGTATACACTTTGTTATCAGATATGGTCTTCTCTCTACCAGATGCATACACTTCGTTCAAAATCTGGAAATTTTCCTACTGCAATTGTTGATCACTAAGTTCTATAGAGGACAGATTTCAGCCATCGTGACAAACGGATCAAGAATGGCGCAAAGACATTAAGTAGCAAGTGGTTGTCCAACTGACTAAGAGGCTATTTGAAAGTATTTATAAAAAATATTTTTTTAAAATAAAAAATATTTTTATTTTATTTTTAAAAATAAATTTATTTTTTTAATAAATAAATAAATAATTTTTATGTAAAAGTTTTTATATTTTTCAAAAATTTAAATTAATTTTATAGAATGTAAAGTTGGAAAGTAATGCCAAACGCATTCTAAGCTCTAAAATCAAAGCAAGATCAAGAACTTCAACTATGAAATGGTGATTAATAAATCATTTATCACCGTAACAGTTAAACTACCTTGATTATCGGTATTTCAGCAATGGGGCATACAATGGGAATCAAGCTAGCTAAATCGAATCCAGCCCAGGTGCCATCAAGAAATAACCAGATGAACTCAGCAGCGCAAACAGAACATAAGCCTCAATGTTGCTTGCAACTCCAGACTTCTACATCTCTGCGCTCAACTCAATGAACGCTGCTAGGGCTCTGACGGAATGGTACAGAAGAAAATTTTATCATGCCATCAGTTGCCCCGGGAAAAAAATAGCAAACGTTAAGAATTTAAGAGCACTGACATGAACGACAATGCAGTATTCTGTAGACTTATTGCTTCAACTTTTGATTGAGTTGGGAACCTTTCATCAACAAATAGTAGCAGTAATCCAACAGTGCAGTAGAAAACTCCAAGCAGAGGCGGAAACCTATCACACTAAAATGTACTAACAACCAGTAGATACTGATTGCATAAATTGAAAAAAAAATAAATTGAAAACTGAAGTTAACCAGACGTTGGTATGAAGAGGACCGCTATCAATCGATCCATTCTGGTAGATTTGAAGGTAAACCATTTGGTATGAAGAGGACCGCTATCAAGCGAAGACAAAACCGGAGCTAAATAGTGCTAGTGAAATAGAAGGCAAAATTTATTTTGGTGACTCTTGTTTGTTTTTCCTTGTAACTTGCAAAAGCTCCTTGGCAAGAAGCAGTAATCGGACTTTGAATCCAAAACTGAAACACCTGGAACCGAAGCTGAAACTCTATAAGCTACCATGTCTTGCCCTTTTGATTCTTCTTCTATTGTGTTCTCCACACATTATAAAAGTCAACCGAAACCAACATGAACATAGCTAAGAATACAATCCACTCAAAGACTTGTTCCTACCCAAAAGAATTTGTTTCCAAATTATTCCAACCAGAAACCTTAGCTATATACAGAGACAAGCTCTTGACCTTAACCATCCAATCCTCTCAAAACTAGAACAGAAAGCCTGACCCTAACCCAATTCAACCAAATTTAAGCTTAAATCATCACCACTGGCCTTTTTCACAACTCCTGCGAGCGGGCTGCTGAAGTTTCCGGCAACCGTGTCCCGCCGGATATCAATCTTGCAAATTTATTGTTTTCCAAAAGCAAACACCCTGATATCTTTTGTTATAACCTTGTTACAAAGGCATTTTCAAATTCAAACAGTATTGATTCACTTCACTCATTTTCTTTGTACATGCCGGTGGGATGGTCTAGCCGGAATCTATGGCATTGATCCAGTAAGTGGGGGACTTGTAGACGAACCTCCTCGTCTACGCTTAGGTGGCATTGCAATCCTATAAAATTCTTGTTAATAACAAAATAGGGTGGGAGTATGCATATGCAATTACCCTAAACTCTGTAATCCTTTAAGACCGACTCGGTTCTGATACCAAAATTGTCACGACCCAAAACTGAACCCTGACGAACATTGAGTTAAACCCAAAAAAAACTATAGCATAAACATGGCCCATACCACTAGATATAAATCAAAACTCAACTTAACCCAATAAACCCTAAAAAAAATTTAACAAAACCTCCCCTAAATCTCAAAGGGAAAAATCAAGGTTAACAACAATAATAATATATGAAATTTCAAAAGAAATAATGAAAGGCAAACGACGAACAAAAATCATCATTTCATGCCAATATTACAGCTATAGCTACCGGTAGCCGACAAAATCTAATAAGACTCCAAAACAAATATACAACCATTTATATACAGTGCAAAATATCATAACGAGTACAAGTCCCTTGAAGTTACAGAGCTATCTACATAAAGGTAACGTGATACATAAAAATATACCCTCAACTAGTGGATCTGATCTGCGATGCTACTCATGCTCCACTCTCACTCATCTCTGCAGTATCTGGGTAAGTCAAAAAAATAAAAAATATATATATATATAATAAGCTTAGCCTCTGTGAGGTGAAAGTAGCAATCCCCATTTTATGTTTTTAATGCATTACCTAACCGTTATATTGCTAACTTCTACATGCAGCTGAATCCCAAGATAGATTACAACAATACTTGTTAAATTCTACATCACCCTATACCAATCCAATTACTTAACTAGAAGATACGATAACATAATTCATTACGTTAACTTTATTCTAACACCACCATATAGCATACAACTTATGCGATTTCATAATATACACCAGTCAATCATAAAGAGGCAAGATAGGAGTATATATATTCATATCGAAGAGTCAGAATAACTATCTATCAATCCAAACGGATCCCGACAAGGCTAACTTTCTACTCCGCCTCCAATTCAGACAGATTCTGGCGAGGCTGAGCCTCCAACACAGACTGATCCAGACGAGGCTAACAATCTACCTCACAAGTCTATGTTCGTATATGAAAACATATAAGATAATTTATAAAACTTGTAAATTATTTATCACAACGTATATTAGTCATAAAACATAATGACCTTCTTTTACAAATACTATAGACTACTTTTAAAAATATAAATATTATGGTTAGGCCAAAATATAGTAATACAAATGAACCACTTTAAAATCATGCGTGGAATCCACGCTTTATGCTTCGTAAACGCTATCATGTAATATCATGCCTCAGTAGAATTTGAAATGATATGATAGCTTACACATTCCTAGCATGCTTATACTTGTTCTTAAACATAATTCACATACAGCATGCATCCTACAGACAACCCATGATAGGAGGGAGTTAATTATAACGTATAGATATTAGCAAGATATGTCAAAAGTTTCAAGACAAATATTACCTGTGCCGAAATATCTAACGAAAACTCTAAAGAGAATGTGGCACGGTAACCCTCACCTGAAGTCCTAACAATCACCCCAAATCAACTGATTCGCGCTAAGCAAAACTCAAAATTTCTCGTGAAATCCAATTCAAAAGATGCGATCGGACTCGAAGTTGGCTTTGAATCGACGACGGCTAATCGATTTTCAATCCAACTATTTCCCACAAGGTAGGGCCCGCCAACTCGCCGAATTCCGGCGATGAATAGTGCTGTCCGAAAAATAAACCGCCTGAAATGAAAAATCAAGCCGCGCGGTCGGAATGCCGGCGAAAACTCTAACTCCTATCCCGCACGGTAAAACTTGATGGAAGTGTGATGGCGATGAAAGACGAGGAGGAAGATGAAGGCCTGAAGGAGGTGGAGAGATGCTCGTCGCCGGAGGAGCTGATCGCACACCAAGGAGGGCAGCAGGAGGTTCTGTCGGGAGCGGGTGGAAGCAAAAAGAAAAAGATCAATTAGGGATTAAAAGTGGGAAGAGAATATATGATTAACATGTATTTAGTTGGGCTTGGCCCATATACACCTCACAGTGCATTACATAAACGTTGAAAATCTAATCCATCGATCTCTTATTAAAATTGGAAAGGCACCAAACTTACCATTAAAACTACATAGGAATTGACCTAAACTAAATATCACATGTAAACTTTAGTCTATATCTTCGTAGTTGTAAGATTACTGTCTTTCTAGCTGTAAGATTTAAATCAACAAATACACAGAAATGATGAAAAAAAAGGTCAACAAAATATCACATGGATGAATGATATTTTGTTGTAAATCGTGGTTCACTTCATTGATGAATAAATCTTGGGTACATTCCCGTGTAGGCCTTTTCCATATATAGGTGGTTCGTTTTTAACACCCATTCAAAAGGGCTGTATTTCCTTTCATCTCCACCGTGTACAAGCAAAAAAGTTGTACTTAAAAATGTAACGAAGAATGTACCATAGTATTAACGTACACATTTAACCCAAAAAAATAAGAAAAACTCTACGGTTATTTTTTGAGAATCACTTTTTTGATAAATAAATAAGCTCAAAGTAAAGCCAATCAGCTCTGCATGAATAATATTAGACTGCAATATTTGTGAAGCCAAAAGAGGAAATGGGAAGAAAAGGTAAATTCCAAAAGCTACATGATATACTTCCTCCTGCTCCTGCAGTGCAGGCTATTCATCAGTGAATCTTCAGTTACCAAACTCACGGGAGTCTTTTTAACAGCGCAGTAACTCTTTTTTCCTCTTAAAAATTTCGGTTTACTGAATACACTAAGAAATTTAACCTATATCGATCTTTTGTGTGTACCTTTGATTATGTTCTTGTCCTTCAAAATTTGTTACTACTTCCTCATGCACGCGAATCAGATTCTAGGCATATACACACATGAAAATTTTGCTCCGTTCAAAATTTCACATCAATAACTTCTGAACAAGCATTATCAACTCCATATAGGACCACAGAATTGCTCTCAGTTACAGCCAGGAAGCATTTAATCTTACAAATATATATACATAGATCAAAGTTTAAATGGCACTTCCTACTAGGTGTAGCGTATGAATATACATAAACACAAAGAATAGTAAACGTGGAAAGGCTCAACTATTGTATATTGATTAATATAGTACTAATATTTTTTGCAATAAATTAAAGTTTGTCTTTCAGCATAGGAATTTGAAAGCTGTTGTTCATCATCTTCATCAATACCAATATGTATTAATTTTGTCGAAACCCATATAAAAACCTTGTGACCAGCTATAGTAAAACATGGAGCTACCAATCGGGGTCCCTACTCAGATGAGCTTGCTCAGTCAGTGTAAATAAATCAAGTCAACACTTGTGCAAGTTCACTTTCTTTTCATTTCACATTCACCATACGAAGAACAGTGCTATTACACAGTGGACTAGCTCCATGATCAATTCATTCAATTCCATTTCAGGAGTTCCCTGAAATAATTATTCTACCATAAGTTTTTGAGTTAGAGAAAAATGAAGAAGATAGATACAGCAAGCAGTGATCATCCATCATATGAGAATGAACGAAGATGAGTCATGGAAGTCATGCATGTTATTAATTAATCATGGGAGCAAAACAAACGGCTGCACAGTTAGCTTCCTTCCGTTCCCCCACATCATTGTAAATTTCATTTATTTTTTGTTAAGTAATATTTATTAAGGATCTCATGGGATGATCAGTTAAATTCACTAACTTCAAGAAGTTTGTTAACCAACTCACCGTACAAAAGCATGAAAGTCTTTACCTTATTCTATTCCTTCAACACTATCCACCATTTCCTTGTGCTTCCTCAACTTTCAAAACTTTTTGCTTCATTCATTCATCACTAGACATAAGATAAGCAAAAAGAAACTGATGATGATCTAGCTAGATTGTTATTCAAATTTCAAGTTTTGAATTTTAGGGGAAGAACAAGAACGTACAAGAAGAAAAAGTTGCTGCAATAACAAATTTCTGTATGTCATGTATGTCAATATATAATGGTACAGAATAAAAGCAAGCAAAGATGTGAGAACAGATGAAAGAAAGCAAGATAGAGAATATTGGCATTTTGCTTGCTGCTCGACTGCTGCATGCAGTACTGGGTAGCCAGCTGCTGCAACGATATATAGATAGTTTTGAGTGATTACAAATGCAGGCAGGCAAATCTAGATCATAGATCAGTAGTAAGGCTGCTTGCGATTTCTTGATCTATTCTGGTTGTCGTTGTTTTCCGTGAGTATAGATAGATTGGTGCAAATTTAGCACTGCAGTATGAATCTGTCCATGTTGGCACATGTGACCTGTACTGCAGCTTACCCTACCCATTTTAATTTTTCAAATGATTAAAGGACAATTTATCTGCAAGAACACCTAAATTTCATAGGACTTGCTTAACATCCACTCATTAAGTTCTTAGAGTGGGTATTGTAACCTTCTGAACTTTCTTATTGCTAAAAAACTGGCTGTGGCTCCGTTTGGAATTGCTGAAAATTTTAAATAAGTTTTTTTATATAAAAAAGTTTACATATCTAGCTCTCCCGACTCTAAGAACTTTAAATACTCTTATATATCTGATCTTCAAACGCTTTCTAGATGCCGCAAGGAAATTGAACAGCAAGAGGGTGCTGTATAGATGCTTAAATACTAGTATATCTATCTACGGCTTCACTGGATGACAGCGGTTGTCTTTCTGTTTTCTCTCTAGAGCTACTTATCTAGCTCTTTTCCATTCTGAGCCTGAGTTAGATCACCAGCAGCTGCAGCAGCAGCAGAAGGCAAAGAGGTACCTAGCTAGTCGCATGCATGCTATTATTAACTCTCCCCCTCTGCCCTGTTGCTGAGTGTTTTCATCTCCTTACCCTACTCTCTTCTCAGTGTTGCCTTCTCCCCGTCTTCATCTCCAAATCAACTAAACTCCTAGGGAAACCCCAACGAGCCATAAGCTAAATATTAATTATTATATATAGCAAACATTCCTCACTCTTCTCTACTAGGTCCATACACTTCTCTAGCTAGCTAGATCGCTTACTTTCTTTCTTTCTTTGTTTGTTTAGATTTCTTTAATTAGTTACAGGTTCATTATATGGCTCCTCCTAAAGCTTGCACTCTGCTTCCTAAAGCCAATGTTGATACATCTTCTGGAGAAGAAGCACACAGTTCTTTAGAGATCTTGCACTTCAACTTCTTTTCATTGTGGAATTTACTCCAAGGTAGAAAGTTTCCAAATAATTTAGTTGAGTTTGTTAGTTTATTTGGTTCTTAGCCGTGGAAACGGCGCTATCCTATCTGAGCTTTTCTTCTGAATCTTTTTTGTCACTTCTTTCTCCAACCATTCATTTCCGCCCAAAACTACGTTTTTTCTTGACCTTGTAAGACCTTTTTCTTGACCTTGTAAGGCCGCAATCTTCTATTATGAATCTTATTCATTGCCATCCTATCTTACCACCATCTTCTTTCTCCTCTTCCTGTCTCTTGATTCCTTCCTGCTCTCTTTTCCCCGTTATCCCTCCAGAGCTTTTTGATAAAGAATTGAATGAGCTGATCAATCGCTTTTCATTTTCTGTTTACTTTCACATTATTTTTTTTCTGAAACATGGACCATCTACACCAATGGGTTTTCATGCATGTCAAAGGCCTGCTCCAGCTTTTCGTAAAGTTTATTCAGAGATTGCAGTTTGTTATTCCTAGTGCAGATCAAACACTAGAACTACAAGGAATGTACTTTTGCTTTTTGTAATTTGTTGTCACACTATTGATGGGTGACCTGGAGAGCCATGAAATATTCTTCTCGTGACATGCTGCGGTTTGAGCACTACAACAAAATCATTTCCTTTTTAATGTTTGTAGTTTGTATATTTAATGAGAACTTTGTCTTCTTCTATGTATGTTTTGTTCATATTTCATGAACAACAGTCAGAGTTGTGTAATTTTGATTTATGTTTGAAAGCATGTCTTTGTATATTTCTAACTCTTGTAAGTAATTTAATGTAAGTTCTGAAATATGAACCTTATGTGTATTTTCATGCATGTCTTGGCGTTCAATATTATTATCAAAAACAGCAGTAGAGATTCATTATCTTCTTGACATATTGCTCCTTTGCTTTTGAAGTTGCTAGTTTTCAGCAAATGAGTGAGATTATTATTCTTTGATATTTGTCTTCATCCAGACAAATGTAATTAACAGGCGATCAATGATCTGTTGCAGAGTGCAATGTAAATTGTCAATGCCATATATCCTTTAATTTCACATAATTAACAACTCTGCAGGTATTGCATGAATTGCCTTGGACCATTAGCCATCTGTACATATTGATCGGTTTATTAGTGGACGCTCAGAACATGATGAACATCATCAGTTCAGATAGCTGTTTGCATAAGTAGCTAAGGTAGATAAATAGCTTTATGCCTGCAACACTAACACATGTTCGATCGGTAATGATGGCTGTAAAAAGCCATGGCTATTGTCGGCTCATTCTCTTTTCTTCCTTTTGGTTTTCGTTCCACATGACAATGTGATGCCTTTTTTCTTGAAACAATTAGAGAATGATGATTCTGCACAGAGCATTAATATCTCTTATATTTGTTGATGATATGATGCTTTGGTATATTTTTGTTTGGTTCATAGAATCTCAAGAAGAGTGAGTTGGTTTTGTTTGCTCTGTGCTTACTTTTCTTTCGACATATTATCAACTGAGCCCAGAATCAATAGGGAAGGTACGATTAGTTTTGGCCCAATATTAAACATCTCCTACATATATAATTCTTCTGCGCGCGTACTAGAGCTTGTATATGTTTCTGGAATGTTTGAGCAATTTGGGGGAGGGTTACCAGGTGTTGGGAACGAATCTTGAGCAATGGTAAGTAGCTATCTCGTTCTTAATGGAGCCACCATATGAGCATTGAGCTCTGATAGATTAAGATTATCAAGGAATGAGAATAAGTGATCTCTTTTCTCTCTTCCATAGCGTCAAAAGCTTAGATATGACAGAAGCTTTTAGCCATGTCTTTCAACTTTTGTGCTGGCAGATTGGTGTTCCATCCACTTTGTTGCTTAACCAACCTACCTACTTAATTATATGTCAGATTAGTGACATTTGCGTTATCATCAACAGCTTAAATTTGTCTCATATCATACTTTAAATGGACATTTGGGAATGATTTTATTAAAAAAAATTCAAAATTTTTTTAAAAATATATTAATTTATGAATATTTTAAAAAAATAAAAAATATATATATTTTTTATGAGGTTGAAAAAAAAAAAAATTGGAACTAATATCCACATGGCTTTCTAAGAAGTATGCCTTTTACGATTACACAAATCCCATTCATCAGTGGCGCAGCAAACCGTATTGATCACTTAATTTGGTACAGAACTTGCCTATCGTGCACCGTCATTGCCTCGATCAGTTACCAAATAGAACATATTAATGGTGACCTTTCGTCTTATATAGAGTCACCAAATTGACTTCTACTCCAGTGAGAAGATTAGACCCGTGGAAGATATTACTCAAGCAAAAACAATCACTTCTGGTCATTTGTGTCAAACATGTAGATGATAGTTTCTGAAAACCGAAGACTTGATAGCAAAGCTCAAGGATCATATGGTTCATGAGTTCGATATTTTATACAGGTACGCATTGCAGCACGATCAAATGGTGCTGTTAAGCCGTTTCTTAACTGGAATTTAGAAGAGTCCTTGGTTGAAAATGTTTGCCCGAATCATTATAGATGCTAGCTGGTGCACCTACACTAATAGAATAAGCTCTATTTGTTATATTTCCAAGTTTCAAACTTTAGTTTCTACTTAGCATCTCTTTTTGAAGTTGAATTGCTATACAACGCATCATCATCAATTACTTTTCGCCTCCACTAACCATTAAGCTTGCATTGTCATCACTTGACCATTAACCATCTCCGCTCCTAGTTAATCTTTCAATAATATAGTATGGTCATAAATTTATACGTTAATTACGCAAGTGAGATTCAAGTACCTACCATATATATGATGGAAGTAGTGGGTTTGGATTCATGAAGGCGACTACGGTGAAATCTCTAGCTCCTTGGACTTTGATGGCTATCTAATAGTTTAGTAATAATCCCTAGCTAGCCTTATGTGACTGAAATCTTTTGCATTCTAAGGAATAACTTTCTTGATAGCGAAACTGATAACATTGAGGGTACTCTTTCATCAAAAAATTGTGGCCTTCTTCCTCTTCTTCAGCTTTCGCCTTTAGATGGCGGCGTCTTATAAAATGATGGCTGACGTATGGTCATTGGCAGAAAAAATTCTGATAATCTACAACATCTGTGACTAAGGCAAGACATATCTGAGATGTCAGATAGTTGAGTGAAGATTTTATATAGAATAAAAAATAAAATAAAAATGAGGTTAATATATTAGAGAGTTTTATAATTTATTAGTCTAAACTTTTGAATTGGATGGATTTTTTATTGTATGAACCGAACCCTTCAGATGTCTTATTTTGATTAATTTTTTCAATATTGTATCTCTCAATAGTGGTATCAGAGCCGATAATTTGACTAAAGTTTTGATCAACGTAGTAGCTCTCGTTATTAGTGAGTGAATAGATTAAAAACAGTGTGACTTATATGAACTTTCACAAGGTGTTAGCGAGAATTGGAACAAGTTAGATTTTGATGGATTATTCTTACTTGCACAAAAAAGTACACAAAAGAGACGACCGGCGTATGTTATAATTTTAGCTGGTAGTGTGATGAACATGTTAAGAGCAATATGATTCAAATAGAATTTTACAAGATATGAGTAAAAATTTAAAACAAATTGGACTTTAATGGTTTACTCTTGGTGTGCAGTAATGTGCTCGGAGTTAAGTGGCTGAGATTCTAAATAGTCAATGTACTTGATGCACGATAAAATGCTCAGATGAAAAAAAAATAAATAATTCACTCTTGAGAAAGAAATTATTGGTTATAAAAGAGTAAATTAATCTCATATTGAATAAACGTAAAATAAAAAAATTAATATATTAAAAAATTTTACAATCTATTGACTTAAATTTTTATATTAAATCAAATTTTTTAGTATATGAATCGAATTTTTTAGATGTTTTATTTTAATTAATTTATTCGATATTTTATCTCCAAAATAATGTGATGGGTAGATAGTTGATTATGTCCCCTCTTCTCTCCTTTTTATCTATCTTTTGTTTTTGTCCTTCATATATACTAGGAATGAATAATGTGCCGTTGATAGAACAATCAAAGTATTAAACAAGTAACCTTTGCGTAGTGGTGCAACAACAATTTCCATTATAGAAATTTCTGCTTTTGGAAAAGCTACTTGAATGTCCATAAGTTATATAGACCAACTAGTGTCACTTCTATCTTTTATTATTATTATTATTATTGTTTTTGTTGTGTTGATGCAAAGAAATACGAAAACACACATAAAAAAGAAAAAGAAGTACTTATTCTGTAAGCTTTTAATCTATGTCTGCTCTTATTTTAGGGAGTTCATCATTGTTATCTTTATTCTGTTTTCCTCAATAATTTATGTGCTCTTGCACTTTAGATATGGCACTTTGGCCAATGGCGAATATCTGCATTCGCATGTATGTGAGAAGATGTATGCTAATTATATATGCAGCTTCAAAAATGTTTTTGGACAAAACACTACCCGTTTGGCTTGGCGTTTCTCTAACGATATTTTCTAATTTTTAATTTTATATTTTATATATATTTTTTATAAATATTTAAAAATTTAAAAATGTAAAAAAATTTACGTAATGAAATTTTTTTATTATATATTTTTATTATTTTTTAAAATAAAAAATAAAACTTATTTTTTAAAAAAAATAAAAATATTTTTTATTTTAAAATTTTTTTATTTTATAAGCACTTTCAAACTTCTCAATTAATGATAACTAGCAATATATCAAGGCCCGTTTGGGTGCTTTTAGAAAAATCAATTTTTTATTTTTAATTTTATATTTTTTAATATATATTTTATAAATATAAAAAAACTTATTTAAAAATTTAGAATGTAAAAAAATTATACATAATGAATTTTTTATTATATATTTTTATTATATTTTTGAAATAAAAAAAATAAAATTTATTTATAAAAAAAAATAAAAATATTTTCAATTTTATAAAAATTCTATTTTATAAATACTTTCGAACGCCCCCATTGCTGCGACTATCTTTACTGTTACTATCCATTATAAAGATTCAGGTGTTAGAAACTTTATGTAGTTCCTATAATATAAGTTATATATATACTACGTTCAATACAATAAAAGAGCTAACCAAAATAAAGCGCGTTAAAGATTCGGTCCACCCACTAAAAATTTATAATTCAAAATTTTAAATTAATAAATTTGAAACTTTCTAATATATTATACTTATTTAATTTGGACTAACTTTTTTAGCTCAACAATCTAAGGAAATAGAAATACAGCTACCTCTATATATGTAGATAGAACCATATGAGTTTTGATTAATTAAGAATTAGTCGACATTAGGGGTGGCAAATTTCGACCCGATTCGAAAACTCGATCCGAAACCGACCGGTAAAGATTGGGTTCGGGTCAAATTTTTTAATAAATTTGAGTCGGATTCGGATTGATCCAAAATTGACCCGTTTAACGCGTATAATTATTTATATAGTATATATTATTTAATAATTAAAAATAATAGTAAAAAGTTTGAATTTAATTTGTATATATATATATATTAATTTATCTTAATTTAACTAATTTTTATTTAATTTATAAATTTTGCCAAATTTAATATTTTTCTTTTTAAATATATCATAATTAATAATTTTTATATATTATTATATAAAATAATAATTTATAATTTTTTTAATAATTTTAGTTATTAAATGGGTTGATTCGAGTTTGATTCGGTTAAAAATAAGTTGGAGTAGTACCGTTTGAAAATACTTAAAACAAATAATTTTTTAATAATATTTTAAATTATTTATAAGATAACTTTAATTTTTTATTTTAAAATTATATTAATAGATACATTTTTATATATAATTTTATTGTAATACTATGATCAGAAAAATAAAAATAATATTTTTTTCGAAATAAATATATGATTATTTCTAATCAATTCGAAGACAAAAACTTTCTAAGAATATTTGAAATTACAAAGTATATATTAGTAGATATTATTTATTATTATAACGATTGCATAAAAATATTTTACTCAAAATATATACTTTGCAATATTAATTAAATTTTTGTAATAAACTCACAAAAAAAATTTCTATCTCCAATAGTTCTACTTTGTAAATAATCTCAAATGACTCCTTAATGGGTTACAATCCTGACGTGCTTGATTCCGCTCTAACGAAAGAAGTTACAGATAGTGTTGGTCTTTATATATACGTGCTTGCTCACGTATAAGACTGCAAACAAACCAACTCTTAATTAAAATAAGAAAAAAAAAAATTTAGAATTTTTTCTAGAATGTTTGGAACGAAATAGATTAAAACTACTTTAACACTTCATTTTTAAATGTTAATGGTGTCCCATTTATCTATATATCTTTAGCTCTCTTTTTTTTCTACCTACACCAACTGATCCTTATTAATCAACTAATCAAGAATCAACTATAGACTACTACGGAAGCGTTTAAAAGTGATTATAAAATAATTTTTTAAATAAAAAATATATTTTTTTTAATTTTGATAAACGAACACTATTAATTTAACTTAAACAATATAAATAAATACTAAATATTTTATAAATATTATAAAAAAAATTTAAAAAATAAAAATTTAATAAAATTTTTATGAATAAGCGTTGTCAAATAGTTTCTATATAATGAAAGTGAGTGAGGTTCTAGTCATTATTTATTATGAAAATGTATACATATGCCTTTCTTTTTCATTAATTTTCTTTGTTATTACTGCAACAAAAATAGTCTTTATTAATGAAGAGTACTCACCAAATTAATAAACTCAGTTGGTAATTACATCAAGCACCGACCGACTACAATTTATTCAGTCGTTAAAATATTAGTTCATATATAAATATAAATTATGGGATTAATCAGCTTGTTCGAATACTGAAATTTGTCCCTATTGTTAAGTTAAAAATGGAATGAAATGGCGTGGCAAATTCTAAAACCCTGCATGTCATTGGTGTGATAATGATGAAAATTAAGTGCATTGGAATAAGAACGAAGCATCTAGCTAGTTATCTTTTATTATTTTCGTTTTCTGTCATACTCAAAAGTGATTAAAACTTATAAAATAAGCTATTTTGTTTCTTTGTTGTATATAAATTTAGTGTCTAATCCTTACTTTAGGACGTATTATTTGAGGCTTTAAATTCAATTTTAAAAAAAATTTACTTTTAATTAAGTCCTTTGTAATTAAAAATATAACACTAAACACAAATTTTTTAAATCAAAATTTTACTTTCAATAAATCATATTTGAAAATTAAAAATTTTATTTTCAACTTACTTTTATAAAAAAATAATATTTAAAATTAAATTCACTTTTAAATTCTAGTTTTTTAGTTAACTCATATTTTGTAGATTCAGTTTATAAGTCATTTTAAAGTAAATTAAACACTTCTTAGCAAGATGCAGTTGATGTAAAATATACATATACTTTTTAAATTCTAACAAAATTTTCTTTAATGTAACTGTAGATATTCACGCGGCAATTTCCTCAACTTAATTTGTCATAATGCTTCAAGAATGGAAAATGACATACATACATTATTAGCATTATATATATGATAATATCAATTATTAAGGTTATATACTGTAAAATGTAATGACTTTCTAAGCACCCCCATCCATGTCATGTCCAGTCAAGTCAAATTGATTGAACCTTTGATGTGGTTAGCTTAATTAATAAGTGAAGTTAAAGACTTAAATTGCTCTATCTTTCATTTTGTTCCTTTTTTATTCCTTTGTTATTACATTAATTAATGCATTATCGCTTTGTTGGAAAATTTTGATTTACAATATAGTAATCGGAAATATGACAAAATTTTGCGGATCGTATGCGTTTAATGTTGAATAATAATAATCATAATAATAATTAACGTACTTCTACGACTGGGATCTTGGAATTCTTATACAAATTAAAGCACGCTAATTGAATTAGTTGGACTTCCATGATTTAGGTAGTATGTAATCTCATGGAAATATACGTACAAAAAATTTGATTTCGGGAATAAAGTAGTGTAATTTTGCTCGTGTTTTTTCTAAACTGTTCTCCAAACGATAGACGTAGAAGGTATTTGAGAATATTTTTAAAATAAAATTTTTTAAAATTAAAAATACTTTTATTTTGAAAAATTACTTTTATTTATTTATTTTAAAAAATAAATAATAAAAAAAGTTATTATATAGATATTTTTATATTTTTAAATAAATTTTTTAAAACTTATAAAAATATATTAAAAAATATATAATAAAATAAAAATTTTGTTTTGGAAAAACAATGTCAAATACCCCTCTAATTTTTCTGCTAATAAAAAGATTGATTAATAAAGTGATCGCATAATATTATTATGTTTTTTTGTTTTGCCCCTAGCTCTTTTGACAAAATATAAAAATCTAACCAGTACGATTGAAACTATGCTAATTATTTCAACATACACTCAACACATTGCTTGCAATTATCTGCTTTCGAACTCTTGTTTTATTTTGTATTAATGAAATTTAAATTAATTAATCAAGATGGTCTATTCTAAGAAAAAAAAAAAGCATCAAAACAAGACTATTACGTGACATCAATATGCAACCTAAGTATTACATGACATCAACGGTCAGAACTTGTTTATCAATTCACTAAAATTATTTTTTTCATACTTATTTTTTATATAAAATAATTAATTAATTAAAATAATTTTTTATTATTTTTTAAATTCAATTTTAAAATAACCTTTTATTATAAAATAAATATAAATATTTATTTTATTTAAATATTTTTAATTTATTTTCAAAATTATTTATAAAAAGATAAATTTATTTTAAAATAAATACAAATATGACTGGGAATCTTTTATTTTTTTTTTTCAACTCTCCGTTTCTATTCTTCCTTTTGTATGTTATGTGTGCTAGGTTTGAAGTCTTGTTCAACATGCCCGTTGGCTGAAAAACTTTGTGGGAACGTTTGAAAATTGCTTATAATAAAAAATTTTAAATTAAAAACTATTTTAAAAATTCTTTTAAAAGTAAATTTGATTTTTAATTTTATAAAATATATAAAGATATAAAATATATAATTTGTTCGTAGAATTGTAGAATAGGGTAAACTTAGTGTTTATTAAAATTTTAAAGAATTATAAATAGTATAAATTTATTAAAAAACGTAAAGTATTTTTTTGAAAAATAAATATTTGATAACTAAATCCAAGCATATCCTTAGTTAGATGTTAGGAAGCGTTTGATTTTTATAGTAATTATCATTTCAAATAGATATTTCATATTTTAAATAGATTTTTTATAATATTTTATAAATTTATTTATATATTGTAAAAGTTATATATACATATATAATTTATATTTTTTAGCTAAAATAGTTAAAATTATTAAAAATTTTAAAATATTTTTAATTTATTAAAAATTTATTTTATAATAACTTTTAAATGACGTTTTGGATGTTGCGTTTGAAAGTATTTTTGAAATAAAATTTTTTAATAAAAAAATATTTTTATTTTTTAAAAATAAGTTTTATTTTTATTTAAATAAATAATAAAAATAAGTAATAAAAAAATTTTACTATATAAAAGTTTTCTATATTTTTAAATTTTTAAATAAATTATCTAAATATATATTAGAAAACGAAAAATTAAAAATTTGCTTTATGAAAAAGCAATGCCAAACGGTTTAATTCACGGGGTTACCCTACTGCTTCGCCCTGTTAGGTCTAAAAACTTAGTGTAAATTTTGACGTGTTTATCACCCTTAAAATTTTATTTTAACTTCAAAAAATTAAACATGAATTTTGTTTTATATATATAATTTATTTTTTTAGATATTTATAAAATAAAATATTTAAACTTTGTTTTTGTCGATTTTTTTATAAGCATTTTTTAACGTATTTAAATAAACTAATTGAAAAGATCTATAGATTTTTAGGACGCCTTCTGGAAATTAACTGAACGTCCAAAACAAGTGAAGTACATGCATGTGATTCACATCAATGGTCACTGCAACAAAACAGAGCGATGCAAACTGAAAATATTAAACATATTACTCTACAATTGTCGGCAAATATTATTCCCGACTGAATTGTTATTATAGTCGTAAAATTCGAACCGGCCCGTCCAAATCGACTCAAAAATTATCGACTTGGAACATAAATCGATCCGAATTTATAATAAAATTATTTATGCAATCGATCCATTTTGATCCGCTTCGACCCGTTCTGATCCTCTTCGAATCGATCGACCCGCTTGTCCGGATCGAACCTTATTAAATTAAATTTTAAAAAATTTAAATTTATAATATATTGATGCAAAAATAATTATTAGTAGACTTATATTGCAATATAATATGTAGTTTATATTTTATATTTGGATATGATAATGCAAAAAAATAAGTTTGTTATATTTTATTTGTAAATATTTATTATTAGTAATTTTTAAGTTTTTTATATTACTAATTTTGCTAAATTGTAAGAAAATAACAAAATTATTTTAAAACAAAGAATTTCTTTTGAAATTTATTATTTAAAATACTTTTTTATTTTTTATATATTTTTTTGTTAGTTTATTTTTCTTTTATGCTTTCTAACAAAGAAAAAATTTATTATTATTTTTTTGAAATAATAAGCGTTCGCACTACCGTCAACGCTTTAGTATTTGATGTCCGATCAATCCATTGACCCGACGGATCAACCTATGATCCGTTGATCTAGACAGTTTTCCGGTTCAATGTCCGATTCGATTTTTATAACTATGATTATTAGTAATAAGTATTTGATGTAATTAGTGACCGAATTTAATTAGTTAGTAATTTTAGAGAACGGTTTGAAAATATTTCAATAAATGTTTTTTAAATAAAGTTTATTTAAATTTTTTTTAAATTTGAGTCTAAATTTTTATTAAAAGTAAAAGTTATTTATATTAAATAATATGATATTTAATTTTTTATGTCTTCGATACTAAAATTTTAAAATATTATAAAAAAATTATTCAAAAATATAAAACTTTTTTTAAATGTAAGTAGTGGTATAAGCACGGTTAAATAAACCCTCAGCTTGTAAAAGTTGTTTTTGTTATTAACTTGGTTTTACCATTCTTATGAAGTAGAAGTGTTTACTTCAGTAGTATATATATATATATATATGAAGGTATAATTGTATGTCAGTCTTTATATACATTTTAGCGCACTAAATAACCGTTTATAACTGCGAAGATTTACAAATTCACTCTCTATCATATGAAGAACTATAAATCGGTAATATGCTAACAAAATTTTATATTAACCGGATCACGAATCAATCTTCATCAGACTACTTGATTATAATAATACAAATAATAAAAAATAATAATATATATATTAAATTATTTTGATTAAGTGGTCGGATGAAAGTCGATTCGTAATTAGATTGAGATAAAATTTTGTCAGCTTGTTATCGGCTTATAATTTTTTATATTTAATGATAGAAATTAAATTTAAAAATCTCTATAATTATAGATGGTCGTGGAATATGTTAGAGTATGTATAAAGTTAGGAATGACTGTATCACTTCTTATATATTTATGTACTTGCGTGACATGCATTTAGTAAAACTAAAATTTTGAAATAGTTGTTAACAAGAAACCGCTCAAGTATATACGCCAACAGATTTTTGTCTACGTTTAGTCAAAAAAGTTAAATATCTCTCACGTAACTTGCTTATGATAGGCTATGAGACTTATTTCTTTGAGAAACTAGTCGAGGACGATTATGAACGAAATCAATCGCAAAAGAAATAGGAGACCTTTGGAAATTAATTTAAAATAAAATATTTTAAAATTTTTGTTGAAGTAAGTTTAAAATTTTCACGTCTAAAAAAATAAAAACTTTTCACATAAAAAGTTATACGATATAATATTTTTATTTTTTAAATTTTAAATAAAATTATAAAATTATAAAAATTATTTAAAATATGAGATATTTTTTTTAAATGAAAAGTATTTGATAAGTTAAGACTAAATCCCGTAAAGGTTTTCAACTCTGTTGAGCTTTCCAGATTAATATTTTAAAATTTAAATTCTGCTTCTACTTTAATATTCATTTAAAAGCTTAAACGAATTCAACTAATTAGTTTGCTAAATTAAATACATTTGTACAAAATCTGCTGTAAAAAAGAAACTAATTTAGCTCATATTTTCCATATGTTTTCATGGAGGATAAGTGTGAAAATTATATCGTCGGTAATGTCGATAGATATTTTACTTGCCGCAATCACTACATTAATTTCATGTCCTACTGATGAATGAACGTGTTAGGCAGCTATACATTTTTTTAAAAGTCATCAATTAACATGCCTAATCTCTTATTCTCACAATCAACCACGATCAAAACCTTAATTATCAACAACAAAAGCTAGAAATTTAGTAAAAAATAGTAACAACGATTATGTTTTATTAAATCGACGATTATATAATACAAAAATGTTTTCCTTGCTATTTATTTTTATATTAACATCTTCGTTCAGGCCAACATATAGCCTGAGCTGTGATGAGGAAACAAAAACAGAGAGCAAAGCAACACAGGGATCGATAGAGAAGTCAGTCTTCGAACTCTTAATTTGTTATTATTAAATTCACAAACGTTTTGGATTTAATTAATTTGAATGAGACATAAATAAAGCCTCTGCTTTTGGCTTTTAAAAAGTTGTAATTAACTCAAAACCTATTGCGGCTTTGTTATTGTTGCTCTCCTTAATTCTTCTTCCGTCACATGTTAATTTCTTTTCTAGCGATCCCTGTTGCTTATATATGCCCCCAGCTATGTTCTTCTCTCATAGTTTCTTTTCTTCTATCTAATAACTCCAAAAGTCTCATATTCATCTTCTCTTCTACAGGAAAAGAAATTAACCTTTGTTTGTTTGTTTCTTTTTGTTTGATTGATCGATCGATGGAAATCAGAAGATCAGTTGAGTTTGGAATGATGGAAAACCATGGGAGATCATCTGCCGTGCAGCAACAGATGATCAACAACAGCAGTGAAGATGTAGACATGGAATTCAGAAGAGGACCATGGACTGTTGAAGAAGACCTTATTCTTGTCAACTACATCACTAATCACGGCGAAGGCCGTTGGAATTCTCTCGCCCGTTGCGCCGGTAAGTTCATCATCCATGATTTATCATTAAGCAGAGATATTGGGGAAAGGTTACTCTCACGATCTATATAAACTTAACTAGCTAGTTTAATTTGTTGTTTTGTAATTAGATTAGATAAGAGAGACGAAATTCTTTAATGTTGATAGATCGATGAAGTAAGAAAGATAAAAGTGGGCGAAGGGTATCGATACATGATGATGACATGTTGGATATATATCCCCCATGGAGTTATCCATACCACTATCACAGCTTACAATATTGAACGGAATCTCTCTCAATCTCTCTATAGCTACAGATAAGCTACACAGTTAGCTAAACTTTCATTCTTGCCAATAATATCGAGGTCAGCACTCTGATGGAAACCAACACGTTGTATATATTTCAGGTCTGAAGAGAACTGGCAAGAGTTGCCGTCTCCGTTGGCTGAACTATCTCCGTCCTAACGTTCGTCGCGGCAACATCACACCTGAAGAACAACTTCTCATTCTTGAACTCCACTCTCGCTGGGGCAACCGGTATGCATCCATATATATATATATATATATATATATATATATATATATATATATATCTTCATGCATCCATTAATTATTCAATCATACATAGTCGATCATTGATGATCTATGTACGTAGGTGGTCAAAGATAGCACAGCACTTGCCTGGGAGAACAGATAACGAGATAAAGAACTACTGGAGAACTCGAGTTCAGAAGCACGCGAAGCAGCTGCAGTGCGACGTCAACAGCAAGCAGTTCAAAGACGTCATGCGTTACCTCTGGATGCCTCGTTTAATCGAACGCATCCGTGCTGCTAACAACAGCAACAGCAACTCTTCCTCCTCGTCGCCTGCGCCTGTTAACACTACTGGAGCAACTTATTGCACTACTATTGCACCAATAGCTGGATTTGCTCCGGCTGTATCGGACGGTAGAGATCTGTTCGTGCATGTTAATCCTAGTCCTGAGAGCTCGAGCGTGGCAGCATCTTCAACCACAACTACATCAGACTCATTCGACATGCAACAACAGTTCACGTCGCCGTTGATGGTTCCAACTCAAAATCAGTTGTATCAGAACTGCATGAGTAGTAATGAAGAATGGCCGGAGACTTTGTTGAGTCCTAGTGGAATTGCATGGCCGGAATTTGATCAGACTGCTGCAGGGTGGTGTGGTGGTGATATGTACGAGAGTTTGTGGACGAATATAGAAGATAGCAGTAGCAGTTGGTTCCTGCTGCAATAGTGATTCATTACTATTGTAAGTTGTAGAGATGCACGAGGTGGCCGGGAACTAAGTTAAATGTAGAAGATCATCCACAGAAGATGTACACATGTTTGTTTTGTTTTTTGATTTGGAGATAACAGGAGAAAGAAGAAAAGGAATCGAAAGGGATAATTAACAAGTTGTTCTTTTCATCTTTCTACATGTTATTTCTTTAAATTTAACTCCAAAAATTAAGTGACGTTGCAGAATAATCAATCTTGATTGTTTCTTTTTGGTGATGAATTTGTGAATACTCATATATTACTAACAATGAATTAAATATTTAAGAAAGTATTCATGTTGATTAATTCTGCGCGCGGTTTAACGATTTACTTCAAGAACCACCTCCCAATTATCTCGTTTAATTTTATGAAGAAACACCAAATATGTTTCCAAGCTTTAATTTAGAAACAGATCTAGCTAGCTATGATCACCCAAAGAAATTAAAAACAAAACAAAATAAAAAGAGTAACAAAGAAAAAACCAATATGCGACTCAATTATAAAAGGACATTATTAAGAAGTTTCATGTGGACACGTATTTAAGATTCCGAATTATATACGATGCAACTTGTTCAGAATGTATATATGACTCGGTGGATGCACAAGCTCCTCGTGGTTTAGCGTACATAATAAAATATAATAATAATGCCTACATGAAGGTTTGTTTAAGCATAAGTTGCATATAATTTATATAAATAAAATTTTGAAAATAGAATAGTGTACAAAATACCATATGAAAATTATTCGAATAATTGATTGCAAACCGTTCATATCATAAACTTGTTCTAGACTGAAGCTGCCCGTAGGTGATTATCCTATTAATACACACGCATGCAATGACCCACATCTCCATTATCGATCTAAGGTTAATTACTTAATTTTAATTTTAATACATAGTTATCATCTATTATATATATATAGTGGGACATTCAATTCAACGTTGTTGTTTGAAGACAGCCCACAAACATAGTTAACGCGCTAAACACCATTACACCACGTTCAGACATCCTTGATCACGTAACTTATATTTTAATTAATCTCTCACGTGAGATTAGAGTCATCAGAATAATGCTAGCTAGGCTTGCAAACATATGTATTCCCAACACTTATTAACTAGTACAAATATATATATAGTTTAACAGCAATTTGTGACTAAAGTATGTTTTCGTTATATGAAGCTTATATTTCTACGTTACATTTTGAACTCGAATTTATTTTTTATATTTTAATTTATTCTAAATTTACTGAATTCAAAACTAATCTATTTTTCACTAAATTCAGTTTTATTAAACTTTTTCACTAAATCTAATCTAATCTAATCACTCTCTTCAATCCCCCCTTCAGTTCAATCTGCAGCCATTTTTTCTCCTCTTTATTATTATTTGTTTATAAAATTTATTAAACGTTTCAAAATTTTTTGATGATACTATAAAATTTTATTTGCTTAAGATACCAATTCAGTGGTTTATAATTTTATATCATCAAACTACTATCCTTCGGTTGCCCTCGCTTCCAATTCAGTGGTCAAGATTTCAGAGGGTTCCAACAAATTAAAAAAATTGCAAACAAAAACTGCTATCTTAGCAAATAATTTATTTTTGAGTGTCCACAGAAGAAGGGAATCCAACAGTTCCTCGTTGGCAAAATCCATGAGCAGTCAACGGATAAGAAGAAGCTGACCTCGTGCGCATATTCTAAACCCACGCGCTTCATTGTTGCTATTCCCTTTGAACTAATTTGGGCATGAATGAAAATAACTAAATTTGATGAAAATAAAAAATAAAAACTTTTTAAAAATAAAATATAATTATTTATATTTTAATAATTTTTATAGTTACGTTAAAAATTAAATATATGATTGTATTAAAAAAATATACAAACAAAATAATTAGAATTAAAATTTCGTATATAAAAATTAAGTTTTCAATTTTTTGTATAATAAAATATATGAATTTTTTTAGATTTAAAATCTGACCAAAAAAATAAAATTATGAGTACTTAAAATACATCATTTATTACAGCACAGGTGGAACTGGTATATATTCTCTAAATTAAATCAAACAAATTGATCTATAGACAAATTCTAGCTATTTTATAATGCATGTTTTAGCTAGTTAATCTTCTTGTTCAAGAAATATTAAAAAAATATGCAGAAGACTAACTAAAAACACATACCGATCTTTCTTTTCTTCAACTTTTTATATTATTCGGGTGTGTTCTTTAGATTAAAAATGAATAATTTAAAATTAAATTATTAAAATTAAATTATTATGAATAGTATTATTAGAAATATATTTAATGTATATTTTTTTGTAAAAAAAGTGAGCCGTAATTAATTTATTTTGTTTTTTTTGTATAAATAGAAATTAGTTGAAAATAATTTTTAGTTAAAATATGAATTTTATAAGGGTGAAAATAATACACACTTTTATTGACTATAAACTTTCACAAAAGCTAAAAACACTAATTAGTAACCTACTTTATTCCTTCAACAAAGATTAAACTTTCATATATCTGGTCAAAAAACAAGCTACACAACCCACTTTTTACTGAATTAATTAATTATATTGTCTCCATATCAAAGACAGACTAACCACTTAAAAAAACTTATAATAATCGAAAATTTTTGTGCTATCCGACTAAATGCATGTGTTGGATAAAAGGTTTTTGTAATTGCATGCTTCAAAATTAATCAAACGTGATAAATTTTTTCCATACTTTAAAAATTTAATCTGCTCTAAAAAAAGCTCCACTTTGTGTGCCTAATTGTATCCTTAGTGGAAGGCAAACAAACGACTGCCTTTAAAGTTTGAAACAAATAAAACTACACTTCTAACTAAGAAAGGTTTAATTTTATTGAAAGATAACACAAGTAATTTTTAGAAAGCATGAAGATTGTGTAGCAATAATATCAAGCTATATAATCTCATGTAGTTTTATTTAATTAGTTTTACAAAAAAAAAATTCGCGTTAGGTATAACAACATTGAAATCGCGTCTTCGGTTTTCTGCAAGCATTGCCATTAAGTCTTTGCTGTTATCTTAACAACTCATTAAAAGTAAATCATATCTACTAATTAATTTTGATATTTCAGATAGTATGATCATGCCAAGATTCCTAATTGAAGTAGCATATATCTCTTGTTGATGAAAACTTGCCTCATTCTAACATCCCACTGATATATATTCGGGGGTCTTTTGCTAGTGCTATGGACAGTTTTTTATTCAAAATATTTTTATATTTTTATATAAATTTTTATAATAAAATTAAAAAATTTAAATAATACAAATAACTTATATATAATATTATTTTTATTAATTTAAATTAAAAAATTAAATTTATTTAAAAAAATTTTAAATAAAGTATTTTTTATTTAAGAAGTTTTTAAGCGCTAAGCTTTTGAAATGTTAAGTACGTGTTTTAATCGTTTAGAATTTCAATTGTTTTGGTCAGAATTGAAGTTCTGTATTGTTCATATTTTTTCTAACACAAAAAATTAAAATTGTATTTTTACGTATGAAACTCTTATTTCAATTTTTTTATTTGTACATTTTTTAATATAGTTTTATTTTTTAATATTTAAAATTTTTAAAAATAATTAAAATATAAAAACTGAACTTTATTTTTAATTTATTTTTTTAAAAAATTTATTTTTTATATTTTATTTACGTAAAATTCAGTTATGAATATTTAAAATACACTTAAACTCAGCGTTCTTGAGTGCATCTTATTATTGCTAGAAGATGAAGTACCAAACTGAATTCCAGTAACAACATTAGATTGATCTCCGCCATTAAAAACGGAGTAATCCCGAAACCAGAAGGAGAAGTCATTTGCTTCTCTAGAATCACTTCTCTGCCACACCATTATCATCGCCAATTCATTCCACTAAAACAAATCAATCTATAAATTCATGAACACAAAAAATAAAAATAAAAAAAATACACGAAATGAGAGAGAAGGAGATGCAACATCTCAATCAAAATATGGATCGATTGAATTCGAATTTTCTTTTTCATAATTATTAATTTTGAAATTTTGATTGAGTAGTTCGTCGCTTCTTTTCGTTGCTCGAAAGCTGTAGAAAGTTTTGTCTGCTAGTGCTCTCTGTATATAGGGCTAACGGGTCAGTTATTGTAGAGTCTACATCCATATGGGCACACGTTAATGTGATGCTGATGTGCATGGCAGGACAGTTATGGAAGAGTTGTTACCAGAGCAGCCACGTCGGAGAAGACAATCAAAGATGAGCTACAAAACTTGTCCCGGTTGCAATTAGTGGCAACTGGTAAGATTAGATTTCTACACCCAAGCACATTCTGATGCAGTACTCAGAAATAGCAAGGTGATCGAGTGATATGCATGGCAGGATAGTCATGGAAGAGGTCTTACTAGAGCAGCCACGCCGGAGAAGACAACTAAGGATGAGCTGCAAAACTTGCCCCGGTTGCAACTAGTGACAGCCGGTAAGATTGGATTTCTGCACCTAGGCGTATCTCGGTGCAGTATTCGGAAATAGCAAGGTGTCCCGAGTCACCTTTTGGCATTTAAGTTTAAGTGTCACTTAAGGGTATTATTAGTTAAGTAGGTAGGTGATAGGAATTAAAGTTTTAAAGGGAGTTTAATTATAGCAATTTAACTATAAGACGAAGTCTTGTGTAATGTAGAAGTTTATTAGAAGAAGAGTTTTTTTGTAGAGGAATTCTTCATCTATAAATAAGAGATGTATATCTCAGTAGAAGGGGTAGAATATTAATACAATTTAGTTTTTCAAGTAGTTTAGTTAGCTTGTATCTTACAACTTCATAGAAGGTGCATCAACTTGGTATCAAAGTAAGGTTATGAAAAAACGACGTTCCCTTACTCCGGACTCACCCAAGACTCCTGAGCCTACCATCACCATGGGAGATGCCTTACAAGCATCATCTAGCTCATCATCCACACAAAAGACATTAACCTATGGGGAAAATCTTGTGTTGGAGAAAATACGACGCATGTCATCCAACATAGAGAGACTTTTCCTAACAGTCTTATCAAAACATACCGGCAAGGAACCTCAAATCATTGAGAAGGTTATAGAGAAAACTAATTCTGCAAAACAAAAACTATCCAAGAGGGAAGCACGTTAGACGGCTACAAAATCTAAACCGCCCAGCTACCCCTACGAAACTCAAATAACACTTCAAATCAAAATCAAACACCGCTTACACAAAGCAACTAGTCTAATCAGTGGTCTCAAACAAAACAACAACACCACCAATTCAACCAACAGGATCCTACGTAGCAACCATTGCTACTTGCGCCAGCTGCATCCAAATAAGACATTACTTCCAACGAGTTCGCCTAAGCAGAAGCAAGCTGGCAGCAAGTAGTGCCTAACCAGCCAGGCAGAAACTCTTCTGAAATATATGAAAGCCAGTATACAAACACCTATTTCATTGGACCAGCTCTACAAGACACACATAACGTAAGTCAGGTAGCTCCACACCGGCCGGATACCTACGCCCAACCCCTCAAAGAACGACACAAATTTTCTTATTTTGATGGTAAGGGACCGAACGAGTGGCTTTATTTTGTAGAGAAGTACTTCAAATATTATATCACTACTCCTTTGGATCGAGTGAGCATCGCTGCGATGTACCTCTAAATGAAGCCAATAGATGGTACTAAAGCTTCGAGCATGACAAACCTCAACATTCGTGGGAGGAATTTTTCGAAGCCTTGTTCGCAAAGTTCGGACTTACTGCTTTTGGAAATCCTAACTTATCCTTACAATAATTGCGGCAAATTGGTTCGTTAGGAGAATATCTCGCTGCTTTTGAAGACTTGAGAACTCAGCTGCCACCCACTACTGAGCATGACTTGATCGGTAGGTTTTGTGGAGGACTAAGTAAGAGTCTAGTAATGGATGTCATGGCAGCAAGGCCTAAAGATTTACAAACGACATATATGCTGGCTAAGATATTCGAAAATAAAAACACTAATGATTTGAGCAACCAACGATCAGCAAGATACCTGCCATCTCGGCAACCACCCACTGCAGCAGCCTCTACTTAAACAACTGGGTAGTCAGTAATTGGCACTTCCGTAGATGCGCAAACATAGAAATTTTGAACCAAGTCTTCCAATCTGTCGATGGCTAAAATCAACTCACGGCGACCGAAAGGACTTTGCTTTTATTGCGATGAGAGGTATGTTCCGAGACATAAATGTTCAAGTCATCTTTATGCTTGCAGGGAGTGAAGCTGAAGATGTAGAAGAGGAAAATGAGGAAGCACTAGAAGCAAGGACTGAAGAAGCCACAATATCTCTAAGTGCCATGCGTGATATTACTAGACCGCAAACACTGTGAATCAAAGAGATGATCAAAAGGTAAGAAGTTTTCGTCCTGATCGACCCAGGAAGCACCCACAACTTCATCTTCGATCATCTGACAAAGCATTTAAGGCTTAGCTCCTCACTAGTATGATCACTCAAGGTGAAGCTAGCTGATGGAAGGCCGCACTCAATTGACATCATTTGTTGGCAAATTCTACAGTCCATCCAAGGGGCGGCAGTATTTGTGGATGCCTATCCATTCTCAATTGGAGGAATAGATTTAGTTTTAGGGGTACAATGGCTAGAAGGTTTAGGAGAAGTAGTGAGTGATTGGCGAAAATCACAAATGAAGTTCACCTTGAACGGCCAGGAGTTCGTACAACGGATTCAAGAGGAAGGAGTCTCACGGCTTACTAGTCTTAGCTCTAAATCCTCTATCTGCTCGGTAAGAGTATTAGCAACTGAAACTCTCTAAGAAGCTGACAGTACAGAGAGCAGTGCACTGCCTGCTGAACTACAACACTCTGTGAGCCGCTATGCAATAGTTTTCAAGCCTGTCCTTAGGATGCCCCCTAAACGCTTCCATGATCATGTCATTCCACTACTGTCCGGAGCTGCGCCTGCTAATGTCCGGCCTTATTGTTACCCACACATTCAGAAAGCTGAGATAGAAAAGGCTGTAATAGATATGCTTTTTTAAGGAATCATCCAGCCAAGTAGTTCAGCCTTCTCCTTACCCGTGTTACTTGTGAAGAAGAAAGAGGATCATGGTGTTTCTGCGTGGATTATAGGGCGCTCAACGAATCCCCGTCAAAAATAAGTTTTTAATACCTATTATTGATGAATTACTAGATGAATTATATGGTGTTCTTTTCTTCTCTAAGCATGACATCAAATCGGGGTACCACCAAATTCGTGTGCGAGAGGAGGATGTACATAAGACCGCCTTTCGAAACGTGTGATGGGCATTATGAATTTTTAGCTATGCCATTCGGCTTAACTAATGTACATGCAATCTTTCAGTCATTGATGAACGAGCTTTTTAGGCCATTCCTTCGAAAATTTGTATTGATTTTCTTTGACGATATATTCATCTACAGCAAGACTTGGGAGGAGCATTTGGAGCACCTGTCCATTGTATTTTTAATCCTAGAGAATGAGTAACTATACGCTAATTTTTTAAAATATCGATTTGGTTGCAAATAGCTTGAGTATCTCGGCCATATCATCTTAGAGGACGGTATTTCAGCTGATCTAGTGAAGCTACAAGCCATGGAAGAATGATAGGTACCTACCTCACCTACTCAGCTGCGAGGATTCTTGGAGCTCACAGGATACTATCGAAGATTTGTTAAGAACTATAACACAATAGCTGCTCCACTGACAGCATTATTAAAAAAGGTATCCTTCTAATGGACTGCAGAAGCAGCAACAGCATTCCAAACATTAAAAAGACATTGACAACAACACCTGTTCTTATTACCCTTGATTTCAATGAGGCATTCACAGTGAAGACGGATGCTTCCAATCAAGGTATTGGCGCTGTTCTCACCCAACAGAATCGGCCAATAGTATTTTTCAGCAAAGCACTTTCATCCACCACATTAGCTAAGTCTACCTATGAGAAGGAGCTTATGGCTCTAGTCCTTGCAGAGCAAAAGTGGAGGGCTTATCTTTTAGGACAAAGGTTCACCACAAGACTGATCATCTAAGTCTGAAGTATCTTCTGAAACAAAGATAGCCCACCCCCGATCAACATAAGTGGTTAGTTAAACTCCTTGAATATGATTATCAAATTGTTTACCGCTCGGGAGCTTAGAATGTAGTGGCGGATGCATTGTCCCATCGTTCAGAGGCTTCCTTAGCAGCATTCACCACATTACAATGCACGTTTTGGGATGATTCTCGACAAGCTCAACAGACAGACCCTATAATGGTAGAGCTCTGTCAAGCAGCACGAATCGGTGCTCGACCAAAACTTAGTATAATTGATGGACTGCTTATGCGTAAGGGAAAACTGTGGGTACCAAGCAATAGCTCCTTGCATTCGCAGCTTTTATTTGAATCACACAAATCGGCTGAAGGTGGACATGGAGGGCGGTTCCGTACTCTGAAGAGGATAGTTCAGAGTTTCTACTGGCCAGGTATGACAAAAGACATCCAACAATATATTGCAGCATGCATTACTTGTGCGAAAGCCAAATACGAATTCTTGAGACCAGCAGGACTTCTGCAGCCCCTTCATATACCTGATGATAATGTGTAATGTGATATATTTATCATATCTTATTATTATAATAAATATTAAATTTTTATTAAAATTCTATTCACAATATGAATTAATTTATTTTATTTTATTTTGTGAAGTATAGGTGAATAAAGAAGCAAATTATTGAAGGAATAAAATAAAAGAGCTAATCATGGAAGGAAATATCAAGCGGCGATCTTCATTGATGCATTTGACCAATCAAATCCAAATCAAAGATTTAGCATCAAATTTAGCATCAAATATAGCAACGAATCTACATCAAATCTAATCAGAATATCCTGAATATATGTTTTGCCTAACTTTATGGAAGGAAGTTCCACTATAAAAAGAGGTGAATGGAGAGCCAAAAAAAGCATCGAAGGAGCATCGAAGAGCCAACGAAGAGGCAACAAAGGGGCGACGGAAACCCTAGAGAGAGCCGACGGAAGACAGAAGGAAGATCAAATTAGAGACGAAAAATTCTTCAGATTTGCTTTCTTCTCTTTTCCTCATGTTTTATTTTTCATACAATATTATTGTGTGTATTAATATGAGTGGCTAATTTCTCTAAACTGGAGTTAGGATGAAACCCTAATAAGTTTAATTTATTTCTTGAATATTATGTGATGTATGGATTGTTGATTTTATGTGAGTTGTTAATTCTTGTTTGAAAAGATGTTTAGATTTTAAATTCGCATGCATGATTAGCATTGAATTTGATATCTAAATTATTATATTAATTGTGTTTGTGAGGACCAATCGGAGCATAATTTACGACTTACAGGATTAACAATTGTAGTTAATATTTACTGGACCAAAGTGAATGTAATTACATGATTTATGATTTCGCAGAACCTAATGCATTGTTAGTAATTTCTAAACAAGGAGTTAGAATATCACTAACGATATGTGATTTTATACTGGACCAAGGTGTTAGATACAAGATCTTCACAATCATCATAATCTATTATCATGTTTATTTAAGGATTAAATTAGAGGCATTAGTGGTGGATTCTAAAACTCCAGTTGTTTGCATACTTGTTTTTTCGATCCGTGCGTTACTTTCCATTCTTAACTCTCGTACACTTTTGATTCGTTTTCACAAACACAACTTTTGTTACTAAAAATTTGGATTAGAGTTAACAATAATCTCTGTGGAACAAACTCGTTATCTGCTATACGGTAGACGACAACCGTGCACTTGCGGGATAGACTAGGATAGAATCGCTGAGTTTTTCTTAGTTGATTTTATCTACATCACCTGAGCATGTCTAGTCTGACATATCCATGGATTTCAATGAAGGGTTACCCACATCAGGAAGGAAGAATGTCATTCTTGTGGTAGTAGATCGGTTATCTAATATGCACATTTTATTGCTCTCAAACACCCATACGATGCAGTGGATATTGCTGGAATTTTCACCAAGAAAGTCATTCGCCTTCACGGTTGCCCAACTTTTGTCGTATCCTACAAGGACCCAGTGTTCCTTAGCCATTTTTGGAAGAAATTGCATCACCTTTAAGACACCTCGCTTCATATGAGCACGGCCTATCATCCACATACAGATGGATAGACCGAGGTGGTTGATCGTGGGCTGAAATCTTATCTGCGATGCTTCACGGGAGATCATCCTCGCAAGTGGATTCAAAGGCTGCATTGGGTGGAGTATTCCTATAATATACGCACTCACTCTGCAACTAAAACCACTCCGTTCAAGGCAGTGTATGGTAGGACACCTCCTACTATAGTTGATGGTCTAGCAGGAGTAGATGCATTGTCAGCACAATTGCGGGGAAGGGATGAAATTCTCAGGGAGCTTCGTTGTCATCTTACTCGGGCTCAAAACAGGATGAAGCAGCTGGCCTACAATCATAGGCCAAAAAAACACTACCAGTCGGCCGATCAAGTGTTGTTCAAGTTGCAGCCTTATCACCAGTGCTCCGTAGCCGAACGGAAGAACCATAAGCTTCGGTATCGATACCACGATCCGTATAAAGTGCTGCAGACAGTTGGACTAGTAGCTTACCGACTCGATCTTTCTTCTACTTCAAAAATTCATCCAGTTTTTCATATGTTTCAGCTCAAGGATGCTAGCAAACTGTCAAGGGATCTCCTCACAGATAGCCGCCGACGAGTTGCCCCTTACTGGTCTCAAGGACAAGGCTGAATTTCAAGGGAAAAAGAGTGATGTGCATGGTAAGGCAGTCATGGAAGAGGTCTTACCAGAGCAGTCACGCCGGAGAAGACAACTAAGGATGAGCTGCAAAACTTGCTCCGGTTGCAACTAGTGACAGCTGGTAAGATTTGATTTCTGCACCCAGGCGCATCCCGGTGCAGTAGGGAATAGCAAGGTGTCACGGGTCACCTTTTGGCATTTAAGTTGAAGTGTCACTTAAGGGTATTATTAGTCAAGCAGGTAGGTGATAGGAACTAAAGTTTTAAAGAGAGTTTAATTGTAGCAATTTAACTATAAGACGAAGTCTTATGTAATGTAGAAGTTAATTAGAAGAAGAGTTCTTTTATAAAGGAGTTCTTCATCTATAAATAAGAGACGTATAACTCAGTAGAAGGCGGAGAATATAAATACAATTTAGTTTTTCAAGTAGTTTAGTTAGCTTGTATCTTACAACTTCATAGAAGGTGCATCAGATGCCCATTATTACAAGATGCTCTCTGTATATCGGGCTAATGGGTCAATTATTGTAGGTTTTGTGATTCTCCCTCATTTGGTGTTGTGTAAAATAAAGTTATAAATATAAAGATGCTTTTTGAAAAGCAGCTTTTGATCAAATTTTTTAGAACAAATTTGTCCTTTTTAAATTTAAAATAAATTATAAATATAAAGTCCAAATTATTAGAGTATTATAGATGTTTTTTAGAAAATAACAAACTAGAAATAAATAAAAATAAAGTTGAAATTGAGAGCCAACGATCTTTAAAAGTAGGCTACATTCACCTTAAATTTATTTTCTACTCATGCTTGCAAACTTCTGTTTTTATACTCAAGTTTTGATAAGAAAACTTCAAATTTCCTTCTATTTAGTTATTAGGCATGAGATGAACTTTTTCTAAAACTCAAACCTTATTTTATTCTATTATACAAGTGATACTGAATGCATTTGTAATAGACTTGAACAAATATTGACTTAAACAATACTATGAGTGTCTGTCTATATATATATATATAAATATTAACCCCAAAGAAACTCATATATAGTAAAAATTTAAGATAAAAGTTTGTAAAATATATATATGGTTATCCAATTGGTAAGGGTATTAGTCTAACATTTAAGAAACTCGAATTCCAATCCCATTGAACTAAATTTACTTCAAGAATTTTTTAAGAAGTATTCTAATTATGACAAATGCGATTAGAATAGAATTGCACAGTTTACTCTGGGTCCAATACAGCTGCACAGTACAAAATCACAAATGCGACTCGTGTGACCAAGTGCGAGTAGAACATGATCGCATAGGTTGTATTTGGATTCAATAGTACAAATTCATACTAGACTATCACATTAATTATTTTTAAAAAGTTTAAAATAAATTTTTTTTATTGGGACTCAAATTGGTGTCTTAAATGACAGAACCCTATCTTGATTAGTTTGATTATAATATATTTTCAAAGATTTCACAATATCTATTATTAATAAAGTTGTGAAACTATGTACGACTTTAGGCAACTCCGCGCCAGCATATTTTTTTAAACAGTTTGTGTATTTTTACCAACTTTTTTTCAATACTTTTACTATATCTAAGATCCATTAATATTAATTTTTCTTTATACTTATTGGTATACACCCAGAATATTTTTTTAATTAATATTTGTACAAAATTTTTCAAAAATGCACTCCGAATCACGCTCTATGATTGAACAAAAATAAGTTTTGTTTTCTAGTATGAATTCATGTCAGATCTAAAGAATGAAAAAAAATATCGTTTGATAATACTTATGAATTTTATCAAAATTTTATTTTAATTTCTCATCTTCAATAAATTTTCTATAGTATTTTAAACTTTTATTAGTAGATTTGAAATGTATGTATAAATTGTACGTGTTATATATATATATATAAGGAAAAATTTTCAGATTATTTTCTGAAAAGTCTTATAATTTTTTTTTAAAAAAATATTTATTTCAAATACTTCTAATATTTTTGATATTTTCTCATCTAAATGTGACTAGCAAAATTGAACTTCAAAAACTTGACTACACAAATAAATTGAATGTGGATCAGCTTACTTGATAAAAATAACCCATTATTACATTTTGCTTTACCTATATATTTGTAGTCACTCCGCGGGGACATCGGCAGCCGCCGCTCGACAGCCATCACCGTTTTCTCCCTCTCTTCTTTTTTCTTTCAAGAGAAAACAGAAGTTTTTATTTTTCTTCAGCTGAAAACTTTGATTTTTGAATTAAACGCGAATAAGCTCTCTCTATTGTGTAGTTTCGGTGAAAAGAAACTGACAAGAGCCTTTATTGCCTGCCAACAGTTTGACGTAGTCTCAATTAGAAAGATCTCATCTTTCTTGCAGCGTAATTTATATAGAAGCCTAATGCTGGTGCTTTTGTTTGGAAAGGGAAAGAGAAGTTTGAGTTTTCGGGTAATAAAGTACTATGCTATTGAGTTATAGTGCTCTGTTTGTTGTTTGCCGGGATTCTGTTCGATGAAATTCCTCTTTGAAGTTGCACTATACATGTTTATGCGAAACAGATGGGATGGGCAGCTTCCCGTGCCTGCGGGTGCTGTAGAATCATTATTGCAAAAGTACCAATCAAATGCTTTAGTTCGACACTTATTGGTTGTGGTTCTTTAGAAGCAAAGAAGAGCCTTTCAGAGGTTTTCAAGCCTCCGATAGAGTTTTCTGATTCTGCGTTGAAGCTTATTAGAGTTTTGAAGGATAAAAGGTGGTCTGAATCTTTGGAGATGGAACTTCAGAGCCTCGATGTAGAGATTAACACTTATGTTGTAAATCAGGTACTGAAGAATGTGGCAGATTCTGAGACAGCGTTCCATTTTTATGTGTGGTCCGAATCACAGCCAGGAATTCAGCATGACTACTTCACTATCAAGTCCACCATCAGTTTACTACTGAAAGACCAGAAATTTGATCTCTCAGCTGAAGTTCTCAGGATGGTGAAAGCTAGCGGCTATTCGTTGCACCGCTCTTTGTATAGGATTGTGTTAGCTGGCTATATTAGATCTGGCTTGATTAATTTTGCAATAAAAACCTTTGAGGAGATGATTGACTCAGGTTGCCGTATTTTCAATGTGGACTTCAACAAGTTCATAGGTGTGTTACTTCAACATCGCTGTTTTGGTTTAGCTGAGCAATATTACAGTAAAATGGCACAGCAAGGGTATACTTTGAGCTCATTTACTTACTCAAAATTCATTTGTTATTCGTGTGAGTCGAATAATCTAGAGCAAGTAGAGAATCTTCTGAAGGACATGGAGGAGATTCAGTTGGTCCCTGATATTTGGGCATATAATAATTATTTGAACACTCTGTGCAAGGCAAAAAGATTGGATCATGCTATGGAGGTGTTCCGAACTATGATGAGCAAGGGTCATGACCCTGATATCGTTTCATACACAACCATGATTGATGGTTTCTGCAGCATCGGAAAGGTTTCAGTTGCAATAGACTTTTGGAATGAAATGGTGAGAAGGGGATATAATCCAGATAATGCAGCCTGTAATTCATTAGTTTTTGGCTTGTATAACAATGGAAAGGTTGAGACTGCATATGAAATTATGATGGAGATGTTGAAGCTAAAAGTTGAGCCTTGCACTTCAGTGTATAATGCCCTAATTAGTGGATTTTGTAGGGCTAACAGAGTTGCTAAGTCTCAAGCAATTGTGTCTTTCATGCAGAGTAGGGGATGCAGTCCCGACTTAGTTACATGCAACATACTTCTAAATTATTACTGTGAGAAGGGCATGCTAATTGAAGCCAAAAGATTGATGAAGGGAATGGAAACAAACGGCATAAATCCTGACAGATATAGTTACAATCAATTATTGAAGGGGCTTTGCAAGTCCAACCAACTATCAAAGGCGTGTTTTCTGGTTGCTAATGAAATGGAAGCTAAAGGGTTTTGTGATGTCGTTTCATGCAATATCCTAATTGAGGCACTTTGTAGGTCTCGAGATATGGCAACTGCTTATAACTTATTCAAGGAGATGAATCAGAAAGGAATTAACGCAGATGCAATCACATATGGCACTTTAATTGATGGATATTTCAGAATTGGTTATCCAGTCCTAGCAGAGGAACTTTTTGACCAGATGCTTAAGGCTCGTGTTATACCCAATGTCAATGCTTATACTATTATGATACATCACCTGTGCAAGGCAGGCCGCATAGAACGTGCTCGTAGCTTTTTTAGAGATATGATTCAAAAGGGGATATGCCCTGATTTAGTTTCTTATAGTGCTCTAATTAATGGGCTCTGTAAGACTTCTAGAGTTAATGAAGCAATGAATCTGTATGAGGACTTGTGTAATAGGGGTTTAGCACCTGACAACGTGACATACAAATTGCTAATTGGAGGGCTTTTGAGGGAGGAGAATGTTACATCGGCTTGCAGACTTTGGGACCATATGATGGAGAATGGATATACTCTCGATAGAGCTTTATCTGAGAAATTAATAAAGGCAATAAAGATGAAGGAAGCATCATCTAAGAATTTTGGGGAAGGTAAAGTGACTAAGACTTGTAACTATTCGTCTTTTGTTGCCCAGGCATCTGTATTCATTTAGACATTCTGTTTAGGAGTTTTGTGTTTAAGGATGCTCCTAACTTTCTTTTCCTTGTGTCATCCTTCAACTCCCCCATCAGGCAAGTGAGCAGAAGTCCCAAGGAGAATCAACCGGAGTTTTTAATCCAATGCCAGCATATACTTGTCATAGATTCTAGTGTCTCGCAAGTATCTTTCATTCTCATACTTTCTTTGAAATTTGTAATATGATGATAGTTTTTTTTTAATTGAATGCATATATTTATACAATTTAAAGGTTCTATTCTAGGAAGAAAGACATTTTCAAGGATTTTTTAGCATAGCTATTTTCTTTTGAAGTTTTAAAGGTAGGCTGCTTTAAAGTTGTTCAAACTCCATAGGAGGGAAAATAGTTGACAAATGTAGGTTGTCACTAAGAGTTATCCTTGTGGAATAGTGCTTATAGTGCGGTTCGTTTTTATGAATTGCAAACTTTAGACTAAAGTCGCAATCTCAACTTACTAGGTTTTTACGCATGACAAGTAAACTTCTCATAAATGCAAACCTTATTATACTACATGCTCCAAAGATCTATGTTTCCATCGATATACCTATCTGAGTCCCTCCTCTTTAAAATTCACCATTCATCTATAACGCCCACACCTAGAGGCTATCTCACCCAAAATCCTACACCTAAGAAAAATGGAGCTCTTGAGGGATGCTAGAACGAACTCGTAGTATTGCTGCTAGGTGCACCAACTTTGAAAGTATCTGCTCTTTATGAGGAAAGCTTTTCATGTTCGATCTAATCCACATTCAAATCTAATATTATTTCTTGAGGCTAATAAGTCATGTACTGTCTGAGACTTGGAATAAAAATCAAACATATTGGATACTTCTATGAACTCTACTTATTTTGCTTACTGAAGCAAACAGTGTTTATTGCTTCTCCACATTCGACCTAATAAAATTTCAATTTATCTCTTCCCAGATAAACTGGGGATTTGCATGTCAATTAATGTTTACTTTTACTTCAACTGCAAACTGCCAAGTAGTACCTATCTGTTTGTACGTCAAAATTAATGGCTGAAGTTTACATACTATTCTCAGTTTTCATGTCAAAATATGAACAACAGGTCCAATTGCTGAAGTGTTGAGGGGTTCAACTTTTCTGTTCAAAAGGGGCTTCTCTGATCAGAACAGGGCAGATCTTGGAAGCAGAGAGAATATGCAAAGTAACAAATCTGTCAAGGGACCTGATTTTCTTTTCAAATGGAGTCGTATACTAAAATATTCAGTATCTGCTTTATTCTATATCAGGATAGGGGGACCTGAGCAAAATCCCTTTAATCATGACCTTGCAGCTGAAGCTGCTTTTAAGGCATCTCAAAAGATCACACAGTTGAATGACTGTACCAGATATTGCTTGAGGAAACAGGTACCATATTATACACATTTTAGGCTTCCTGTTTTCATACTTTGGTAGAATATAGATCACATACATTGTATAGATCTTTCTTCAAGTAGCATAATTAAGTAATGACTTTCGCTGCCAACATACCCTTAATTTTGTAGTAGTTCAAGGCCTTTGTTAATCACAACACACAACTTTTGCTTTGCACTTTCTGAAACAGCCTTTTGCTTTGCACTTTCTGAAACAGCTGGTTCATAAAGCACCATTTTACCAGTTTCATATATTCAATTCTGGCAATGTTTTTACTGTTTTCTTTGTTTGTTCTTATGAAAGAAAGTTCTTTTGAAATGAAGAGAGTTTCTTACAGCATTAGTTAGAAACTTAGTAAAACTTCAAAGCTGGTTGGAATCTATTTTCTAAGCTTAGCAACTAAATTACACTTGGCAACCAATTCATCTTTCTTCACTAGGACTAAAAGTGGAGAGCTGTAAGCTCTGTATCAAATATTATGGTAGGTGTACATTTAGAACTAGTTTTGTTCTCTGATAGGTGGAACAGGTTGGAGCGTACGATGGGAATGGCTGGATACATGCCCTACTTAGGAGCTTCTTTTTTGAGGTACTGGACTAGACACTACCAATAGTTATTATACTCTACTTTCACTATCTTTCTCTTTATTCTTTTTTTTAAGTGAAAAACCCCCATTACTTGTTGAAGCTAATAGTTGATACAATCATGGTTATCAGGTTGACTTGCTCTCAATCATTCACGAATGCTTCTAAATGGATCCAAATTCGAAACTTTTGAGGAAGCAGATGTAATTTGCTTTTTCAACCTCAGAGGAAGGAGGGGGTTATCCACTGAGTTGCTTTTATATATTGCTACCAACAACTACGATAATCCGATTGTTCCCCTTTCAATACGACCCTTGAGCTAGAGTGAAAGCATATAAAGCTTTTAATATCAGTTGACACCTAGGCATGCTGAACACCATCATGTGAGTGAGCAACATATTAGTCAAGCATGATGCAGAAATCAGTGAGCCGTCAGTATGTTGATAGTTTATTGATTGGTAATCACGCCATCTAACATGTATCAGCTGGTTCAAAACTGTTGCCACATGCATAGAATGATATGGAATGATTCTTTTCATGGCTATATTGAAAGGTAATCTGTTGATTTCTAGATGCCACAATTTGTTGTTAAAGTAAACAAAATGAGTATAACAAGGTAATTTTTCAAGTCTCATAGGTTCCCTTGAAGGGTACACAAAGGCAACTCTCCAAGTTCATGAGAAAGTTATGATAGGCTACTGTCTTCAGTATTACTTTGTATATAGTCCACAAAGGAAATGTGCTACAAGAATGACATTTAACAATGAACATGCATCTGCCTCCTGTATGAGATATAACTGAACAGTTTGCTGCTTTTGCCATTCACCTGGATTAAATTGCTCAAGCAAAACTGAAACAACTGTTACATGTGAATCGACATATCCAAACTTTCAGAACTCATCACCTAAATATCATCTTTCAATAAATTTACAGAAAGCTAAAATACCCTACTTTTGAAGAACTTCACTTAGATCCAAACCCCCAGCAGGCACGTCTGATGTCAAGGGACCGAGGATCCCCTCAGAGCTGAGACTTAGTCCACTCTGTGAAGAAGAAGACATAATCAGCATAGTAATTAAAATTCATACTGGTGATTCCGTTAAGTTGCTTAAATGCATACGAGTACTGAAAACCGGTACAGACATATCTTAAGATGTAACAATTACCTCTGGCTGGAATCTGAGCATGTCAGCACTGGCCAGTGCCTCTGCTTGAGCTATTCTCTGTTTGAATGTCTGAGCCATCTCATCAGCCTAACGATGTGAATGAAGAAATGTGTCAGAAAACAAACAAACTATACCAGAAACACATTATAATGGAGAAAGTCTTTATATGATTAGTTACCTTCTCAAAGACATAGGATCGCGGATCATGTGACCAGGTGTTGGCTCCAATTCTTTGTAGAAAGACTTACTCGGCCTCTTTCACGGTCATGTCTTAGTATCATGACCTTTTTGAGATAAATATATGCTTTTAGTTATAGTGCAGAATTTAACATGAATCTAAAATTTGTTGTATACATAAACCAAGCACCTTGAGAGTGTCACCAGGTTGCAGAACTGTGGAAATATCTGAGACCCGGTCATGACTTATCTGGTTAACATGGAGAAGACCATTAATCCCACCAGTATCAATGAAGGCACCATATGGCTTCAAGCTCTGAACAGTTCCCAAAACAACTGATCCTATACCAAGCTGAGCCTGACTATCTGCCATGGCCTTGCGGTTGCTGAGTACCAGCCTGGATTGTTCCTCATCTACCTCGACAAATTTACAGTTCCTTATCCAGTAATTCTTCAGCAGTTGATTTATGGAGTAATTAGAGAACCCATAAAATTTGAAATAGGTGAACCAACAGGAACATATGTCGAAATATTAAATTACGTACTTGGTATGAAGTTGTATTCACTAAAAGCCAATAACCAACTTAAATAAATACCGTCGATATCTGTGAAAATGGAAAAAAACCACGTAGGCCTTCCACAATAGCTACTACACCTCCTTTGTTTCCACCAACAACCTGCACAATTGATATACTTCCCAAAATAATTAGGAGGCTCATACAAAAGGTATCAATGAAGGCACCATATGGCTTCAAGCTCTGAACAGTTCCCAAAACAACTGATCCTATACCAAGCTGAGCCTGACTATCTGCCATGGCCTTGCGGTTGCTGAGTACCAGCCTGGATTGTTCCTCATCTACCTCGACAAATTTACAGTTCCTTATCCAGTAATTCTTCAGCAGTTGATTATGGAGTAATTAGAGAACCCATAAAATTTGAAATAGGTGAACCAACAGGAACATATGTCGAAATATTAAATTACGTACTTGGTATGAAGTTGTATTCACTAAAAGCCATAACCAACTTAAATAAATACCGTCGATATCTGTGAAAATGGAACAAAACCACGTAGGCCTTCCACAATAGCTACTACACCTCCTTTGTTTCCACCAACAACCTGCACAATTGATATACTTCCCAAAATAATTAGGAGGCTCATACAAAAGGAATCTGGAACTAAAATGTTGAAGTTGTAACAACAGTGATACAAGAAAATCCCTACTAACATAATAACGAACTCGAGCAATAGATAAAGACATTTGATATGCTTTTAGATACTTCTTTTCAATTTGAAGTTTTGATGAACCTTATTGCCATTTGCTACGTTAGGATTATCAATAGAGTTCTTTGGACTCCCCAGGCATAGTTTCTCAACAATATGAACTGAGAAGATGCCTAATCTGCACTAACAACCTAGAATGTTTTTATCAAAACGCTGAGATTCAAGAAGTAAACCTACTATTACGACCTTCTCTTCAATATACCTTAGTCACTGACTTCTTACTTTACCCTTGACAATAACATCCTCTTCCTGAAGCTGTCCACATCTTTCCCATGCAAGATCGTACTGAATTGATCGCAAACTCAATATCAAACTATCGTCTTGTGAATTCTCACCGATTACGACGAATTCCTCAACCAATCCTGGGTATATGCCTGCCTCCGTTACATGCTTTATCTTGTGAATACATGCTTCTTGAACAGGTACATATGCAGATGACTTTTCTGTGATATCAACATGTGCGCCATTCATGTCTGTCATAAATACTGTTCCTGTGACCTGAACATGAATAATTATCAATCAAGTGCTAGAAGAACAGGCCATTGAAGAAGAAATAAAATGAAACACTGAACCTATTTGTTTCTAAAATTGACAAAAGTGAAAGGCCAAATGTGGTGATATACCACATGATGCACATATAGGGTGCGCAATATTTGGTCTAAGCCCTCATGAGTAAAGAAGGAAATTTTTTATGAATGTCAGAAACCTTTTATAGTACATGCTGTCCAGCAGCTAATAGATGGAAGAGCGCTTATGTTTTCTGTCAAATTAAAAATAAGATTTGATACAAGGCATGAGTGCTAAGCAGCCGGAGCTACAACACGATGATATTGCCTCAAATACCTTGAAAAAGAAATGCTATTAAAAGGTGTGCTTTTGCACAAGCAGACAGCCAAACCACTACAAAAAATTCAGCTTTTACTACGAGAATAGTATGCATGTCATGAAATGCCTACATTACTTGTAGCACTACACAATAAAGTTACCTGAAACAGTTATTGGAGAAAGTTACTAAGAACCAAAATTTCCACTGATCCATCAGCAAAGAGGTGCACATCATGCTAACCACCTCATATATGTTGATCACTCGATTACTCTAAGTATAGGACTAGTTTTATTTTCTCATCATGGAGGCATAGCACAAGAAATCCCCTTACATGTTGACCACCTCTTATATGTCGATCACACAGTTACTCTAAATATATGACTAGTTTAATTTCTCATCATGGAGGCATAGCACAAGAAATCCTTACTTTTTAACTCGACTGCTTACAATAAGGGCGTGTTTCTATTCAATGGAACTCCAGTTTTTTCCACCAGATTTAGAGTTCAAGTGAGTTCACATATTTTAATGCTACAAATGAGGAACTGCAGTTTCGCATGGATCTCCACTTTCGCTTGAGTTTCACCTTCTCTTTTCACGCTGTCCGAAATAGTTTTTTCTCTTCACTTCCAACCCACTTTAAAAAACAATTGAAACATAAAATATGAACTTCACTTCCAACTCACTTCAAAGAATAATTGAAATATAAATTGAACTGAACTTCACTTCTAATTTATTTTTCAAAAAATTCTATCTCATTTTTCATTTTCGTGAAACTCAATTACGAGTATTTGATACACGCACTAACCATAATGGAGAAGTTTCAGGGATACTATTACATAACTAACCATAAACGACTCACAAAAAAACAGCCAGAGAATTCTTAAGTTTGTAATTTATCTGACTTACTAACCTATGTAATCACTAACCTATGTAATAAAAAAAAACAGCTAGAGGATTCTTAACTTTGTAGTTTATCTTACTTACTAACCTATGTAATCACTAGCAGAATTGAGTATGGAGCCTATAATGCGACTCAAAAGAGTTTAAGGCCTCAACACTTGGGTCAATTAGTTAAAGGTCTGACTCTTTCCTTTAGATATTCTCAAAGCAATTACATTCAGCATAAGCAAACATTGCCTAGCCCTTTGAAGTTGGCATGATAGAAATGTGGATCATAATTTCTGGGGTAAAGAACCCGACGTCTTAGTTATTCTAAAGGTACATTTGGGAGTGCTTAAAGTAAGGAACTTTTTCAAAAGGAGCTTATTATGGGTTTTTTTGGGGAAAACAAGCTTGATTTATTTACCAAAAAATGATAAAATATAGGTATATACATATAAAGATTTTATGACGTACAATTATTTGTACTCACTAACTATTTTACTGTAGAAGATTTATTGAAAAATGAAAAGTTGAAATAAAGTTTTGATAAGCAGTGATAAGCACTGCCAAACATCACCTAAAAGCTCTCATAGTCCTAGCAAATTAGCATCGTCATTTTATCATCAAAAAGATCCAGAACATTAATGGAAAATCTTTTCCAGTAGGCAAACAAATGCACCAATCCATTGCCACACACACCAAGAATGCATTTCCAAACAGAACTCCAAGCACCTTGCATCATTATTCTAGCAATTACACAGTAAGCCACAATTTGCTAGCAGCTTCTACAAGTAAATGAGTAATTACAGAAAGTACGCTTGCTAATTTGCCATTACAATATAAAATCAGAATAGGGTCATAGTATCAGTACCAGTGGAACACCACCTATAACATAGAAAATCAAATCAATGATACCATCACAGTATTACTGCCAAAACAATCGTAACAGGAAAAAACTCTGTTCTGGTCATCTCCCAATCAACTGCAAGTTAACTCACTATAAAATTTCATAAAACGCAATAACCTTTTGGCAACTGAAGACAAAAACACAACGTAAAATATTGAACTAGAACAACATGAGTATAAAGTTAAGAAAGGTAGTTTTAAAATTTTTAGAAAGACGAGACCTTTGTTCCGATTTCAGAATCAAAATCGTACTTCTCGAGAGCAGCGTGGAAATCTTCGACAGTGAACGCAACACCTTCCATGGGAGCAGTGCGACACCGATCGTAAGCTTCCTCAAACACCTCTTTCAGCTTTTCTCTCTCCTTCGGCTCCGCCGTCAGAGCGTAGTAGGCCGCCTTCACTTCAGCCGCCCGCTGTCGTACTCTGGTAGAAATCTACTTGTTCTTCTTGGCAAGCTTTGATGGTCCTACCGGCGGGCACCGGAGTCCCGAGAACTGCGCGAGCGATGACATTGTTGTTCTTGTTGCTACGCTTTGCAGCTGTGTTCGTTCTAGCTATCCGAAGACTAATAAGAGCAGCAACGGTTGGGAGAAAATGGAGAAGAAAGGAAAGATGGAAGATGAGATGGTGTTGTTTTGTTTTGTGCTTCATGGAGTTGTTTAAGGCCCAATTCGTAGACGGGCTTGATTGGGCTTTATTTGTGGGTTACATTTTCTTCGGTTCCTGAGTACTGCACTTGAGTGTTTTTGCAGATGAATGGTAAAAAAGTGCTTAAAATTAAAAAATTTTATTAAAACAAATTATAATTTTGTAAAATTAATTTCTAAGTATAAAAATAATCAAAATTATATTATTAATAAATATTTTATAATATATAGTTTATATATTATTTAAAATTTAAATAATTAAAAACTATTACAAAAATTTCATTCAGAAATAAGATATAACAATAAAGTAATAATAAAATAAAATAACTTTCCAAGCCATCGAAACAATAATGATGTTGCCATTTTCTGATTACCAACGAGAGCGGGGTGTTATATATAAGTTTATATAATAATATAATGTAACGATAAAGTTTGTATTTTTGCAACCAGGTTAATACAAATATTTTCTAAAAACAAAGTGTTAATTTTGTAAATTAGATACTTATAATAACTTACTAAAATTTAAAGTAATATAAATCATATCTATATTGCAAACAGCCCAACGAAATAGGTTGTAGCGCAGAAGTTGTACAAGCAAACTTTTCTTTTTTCTTACTTCCTGGTATATACACAAGTACAACATCATAGAAAATATTAACAGGCCTTGCCCTAATTACATTTTTAATCAAACTCTAGTATAAGTTAAATCAGCAGTTATAAAAAAATAAATAAGAAACGACAGAGAATGAAAGAACAGAGAGACGAGAGACGCTGAGATCCAAATAGAAATTCCGGAGTCCCAATTTTTCAGACTGTTCTTTTCAAACTCCTAACGAGCTTAGGCAGCGGACGGCGCAGTGATGTAGTCGACAGGCCGGGCTTTCGACAGAGCTTCGTGGAGCGCTGGCTCTGGATCAACGACGGCAGGGCCGTTGTAGTCGAGTGATTCATCGTTGTAAATGTCCCACCATTTCTTGACAAGCATCTTGATGTCTTCTCTGTCCATGTTCTCCTCTTTGCCTGTATACCTCCACGGCTTCGATCCCGCAGCGCAGTAGTGAACGACCTTGACCTTCTCAAGCTCAACGTTCTCCGGATGGCGCCACAGCATGGCGAGAACAAGGTTGTAGATCAATGGAATGGGCTCGTAAACTTCTCTGAAGAACATGTTGAGGAAGTCCTGTTCAGCGAATGGAGTCGGCGGAGTGATCTTTAAGGTAGCGAGGAGTTTCTCAGCGGTGGCAAGGCTTGGCTCATGGACGAACATGCCGGCGTTGAAGTAGAGAGCTGGGCGTGGCCCGAGCTCGTCTTGCCAGGTGACCTTGTCGGGGCACTGCTGGCAGTAACCGATCTTGTACTGCGGAGTGTGGCTCCATGTCTTCTCACAGAAGCAGTCCATTACCGCGTAGAACTTGCCGTCGGGAAGATCGAACAAGTGATCGATGTTTTCGTAAACCTGAATGTCAGCGTCCAAGTATATCATCTTGCTGTACTCCACAAACTGCAGGCATCAAACCAACAATTCAAACCCTTAATTAGTTCCCAATTTGGAAACAGGAAACAGAGCGATGAGGTAAAAGAAAGATTGATTTGTTACCTCCCAGAGACGGAGCTTGGAATAATTGATGACGTAATACGCCATGGCAAACTGGGTCTGATTCTCCGGCGGATAAACAGGTTCGATCTCTCTAACAATGCAGCCCTGGGACCTCAGCAGCTTTCGGTGATCTTCCGGCACATCCGGCAAGACAGCGACAACAAGAGGGTAAGCAGATCCGACTTTCCTCAACCCCTTTGCAAGACCAACAACACCCATGACGTAATCACCATTTCCGGCAAGGAACGTAACATAAGCCTTCCGCGGTGAAGCCAAAGGTTTGCCTCCAAAGTTGGCTATAGCAGCTGCAATTTTGTTAAAGATCTGAGGCGCCATTTTGTCACTGAAATTAACTAAAGAAGAGCTCTTTGAATGCGATGAAAAGAATTGAAAGGTTTGTGTTGATTAGAACGGTTGTTGTTTTGTTGGTGAATTTGTGTGGTTGTTTCGGACGGAAGGGGTTAGAGGTTTATATAAGCGTAGGGTGGTGAACTAATTACGAATATAACACATGGATAAAAGCGCATATAGTGACTAGTGGATTTGATGAATATGAAGGGTAGGAATGTGACACGTGGGTAGTTGTGATTCAAAAGGTAGGACTTGTTCCAGGTTCGAAGTGGGTTCTCTGCAGATCTTCCCAGTAGCTTCCTGTGTACTCTTTTTGGATTTATTAAGTTCTCATTGAGTTCAATAATCATTTTTTTCACACAAAAATTATTTGTTTTTATTAAAAAATTATTTTTAATTTATTTTTTAATACAAAGAGAAAATAAAAAATTATTTTCAATTTATTTTTAATAAAAAAATACATCACTTTTAATAATATTATTTAACAATTTATTTTTAAACACTTTTAAAATGAAATAACGTAAGTTTGAACTTAGAACATGAACTAAGTCCATATTTCTGACAAGTAACTAATGGATGTTAAATGTAATATTTAATAATTTTCTGTTAAAGTAAACATTCTTAAAGCTGAAGTATCAATTTTTTATAGATACTTTTCATACACTTTACATCGTCGGCCACACGGCTTGTAACTGCTCTTGCAACGTATCATCAAGAATATTAATCTTGTTATCTAAACAAAAACAAAGTTATAACTTTTATAGTTTATTTGATTCTCACTAACAAAACGAAAATTTTCAAGCCCAACTAAACAACCTACTTAACTATTTTGTAAGTTATCCTGACTTGCCTCTTAATCCATATAACACCACGTTAACCATTCTATACGAAATCAGTCAAATTTAACTCCGTACTATATATTACTTTTCTACGTGGGATTATCTCCTTGGAAGTTGTAACCTCCCTGGATTAATTAATTTAGCGGGCGGTGGAGAGCTGTAACGGTCGCATAAGGGCGGCTGTCAGTTGGAGCTGTTGGCACCACGGTGGCTGGAACACGCTTTCACAATTTTAGTAGACCTGGAGAGTGCTGAGAAGGTGCACGACTAGACACGTGGCAGTTTATAAGTAACTAAGCGTGCGAGGTAGGATACGTGGCTACAACTCCCGGAGTAGTAAGACCTACATTGATTTGACAGCTTTTTATGATAATGGAGATCAACGGCTGTCCTTCTAGTTGGGGTTATTGGGACCGACAGGCAGTGGCCATGTTCCGTTGGATGGTCGGTGCAGGCCCAGAAATTGGAACACATTGATTCTGCTTGTTCCTGTCCTTCGCTTCAGGGCCTGTTGGTGTGGTCTGCAACGGCTGAGTCATGTGAGGAGAGGATTTTGTTTATATTATCCGATTTAGTATGATAATCAGATAAAAAATAATTCAAATTTATAATTTTTTTTATTTATATAAATTAAAATTTTTAATTTTTAATTAATTTATGTAATAATTAAATTATACAAATTAATTTTTAATATTAATATGTAAAAATGATTATATAGTATTATATACCAAAATAAGAATATTATTTTTGACGAAAATTTTATAAATAATTAATCAAAATATGAAATTAGGCATATAATTCAATTATTAGATAAGATATATTATAACATAATTTTAACTTTATATATGTGTACAATAAAAAATAATATATAAAATAACTTATACGCACAAATTGTTTAAGACATCCAGTCACGTTAAATCGTAGGTATTGGATCGTTTAATCTGACGGCTATGATATTCAACAAATTCTCAATATTATTCACTACATGATCACTATATAGAGATAGAAATAAAACTTTGGCCTTTATTTCAGTCTTGCAAGTTGTGAAGCCGACGTCTCCTCTCGGGAGCGGCGTTGCCATCATTTCTCCTCCTTTTCTTTCAAATTTTACTTTTCTATGATTAAAATAATAATATTTTTAGATATAATAATAATATTTTTTATATAAAAAATTTTATTTTATAAATACTATCAAATTTCTCCTTTAACTTTTTTTTTTTTTTAACATTCAAAATGAAGATTTCATTCTAGTGAAGTGTACATCGTGCAGAAAAGAATAACTTATGCATTAATCTTATGTTTACAACAACATAGCAGAACAACATACAAAATATAACATAACATAACACAACCTTATGAAATGAGCCTCCAAATTACATTAGTCCGATATTAATAACGTGAAGAGATTAATATACTCAAATAAATAATAGACTAGCTTAATGCATTAAATTTGAATTAGTAGTGTATGAGAATGAAATTGTACTCAAAATAAAATATAAATTAGTTAATTCAAAAATGAGATAGCAACTTATTTTGAGTTTGATCAAATTGTATTATAATTTAGTGAGTTTAACAATTCATTTTTTAAATAATTTTACATTGGCCGATAATAGAACAAAAATGTATTTATATTTGATAATATAAAAATATAGCTACTAAATAAATTGACAATTATATTAATTTATGAATCCAATCCTATATACATGTCAAATTTGAATCCTAACACTATTTTTTTCAAAAGATAGGTTTTTATCAAAAAAATTTTCAAATGCGGAAAAATACGGTAGGAGTACAATTAGTTTAAACAAATATGAATAAATAATACATTGCACAAATAGTCAAAATAGAAATAGAGAAAAAATAAATAAATATTACTAAGCATAGGTTACAAATATTTTTTAAATGGACTATAAAAATTTATAGAAAGTATTTGATCATTCTAGCGATTTCTTTATAAAGAACAATGCGAATTCTTTTGAAATAAAAATAAGTTATTAAGAACTTAAATTATTATAAATAATATTTTTATCAAAATAAAGTTAATTATTATTTTAAAAATATGTTAGCTGTATATATTTTTTTATTTTTTTAATAACTGAAAATAAATTAAAATTTGAGTATTTTTAAAAAAATAAGTTATAAGAACATAAAATATAGACATGAAGGGATATTATTATAGCCGCGTTTTTTTTTAAATAAGTTAAAAATGAATTATAAGTTATTATCTATTATTAAAAAAATAAAAATAATTTTTAATGCAAATAAATAGAATTGTCAGATTTATTTTTCTAAAATAAAATTTAGCGGAAAGTAAAGTGATTGAATGTATAGTAGCATACACAAAGGAAGCCCTTCGGAAAAAAACTGAAAGTAAACACACTCATCGGATAAAATGTAAAATATGGATTCCTATGCAAAGTTAACGAACGAAATTCTATGTGAATGTGGTTCCAAACGGTCGAGAAAGAAATTTATCAATTTATTTTTTTTATAGTTTTTATTAATTTTTTACAGTAATTTACAGGTTTAAAATTTTAAAAATATAAAAATATTTACATCACAAACTTTTATTATTATTTATTTATTAAAGTATTGAAATAAATAATAAATAAAATTTAAATAAAAAATTTATTTGTTTTTTAAATGAGAACTCCAAACATTTCTAATACTTTGTCGTAGAAGTTTACAGAAGACTAAACTTCTAGACTAATGCCTCCGAAGTTTATAGAAGTTTGTGCAAGGTATGCTTCCTCTCAGGTCAACTTTAGAAACGTTATCCCACTCTAAACAATAAATCCCAACAGTCCACTTAATTAGAATAATATCCAACGCGCAGGATCAATCTTTTACTTTTCTCCGATAAGATTCTACAGGTACATTAAACACTTGGCGCCCCAAAAGACATGACAGAACAAGTAGGTCCTCCTTCAGCCCATCAATTTCTACCCCTTCCGGAAGTTTCCTTCCAAAGCTTCTCAGCCGTTGGATTTCCATCTACTGCACTCGTCAGACTACTAGTGAGCTTCTACGCATGTCTGTTTTGGTAACAATATCTAGGGGCTGTTTTAGATTTCCATCCATTTTTTTCTATTTTATATTTTTAATACATATTTTATAATTATATAAAAAATTTATTAAAAAATTTAAAAAATATAAAATTATTTTATTATATATTTTTATTATTTTTTAAAAATAAAAAAAATAAAATTTATTTTTTAAAAAAAAGCAAAAATATCTTTTATTTAAAAAAATTTTATTTCATAATTACTTCGAACGGCCCCTAGTCCTGCTTATATAAGCCTGCGTTCTCCTTGCTGGAAGTAAGCACAAAAACACAATCAAATAACAACGCTACCCCAATCTTCAAAATCTTCAGTCCTGCTTCTAATCTAATCAATCAATCAGTCATCTCTCTCTCTCTCTCTTGTTGTCAAAGAATCTCCCAATCTCAAGTTCATTCTCGACTGAAAATGGCACCTGAGATCGTTAGCAAAATTCCCCCTGCAGTCGCTACGTACGGAAGCAAGATCGTTTCCTCACCATCGAGGGCTTATGTCACATTCCTTGCCGGAAAAGGTGATTACGTCAAGGGTGTTGTTGGGCTTGCAAAGGGGTTGAGGAAAGTGGGCTCTGCTTACCCGCTTGTTGTTGCAGTCTTGCCAGATGTGCCGGAAGATCACCGAAAGCTTCTGAGATTGCAGGGCTGCATTGTTAGAGAGATCGAACCTGTTTATCCGCCGGAGAATCAGACCCAGTTTGCCATGGCGTATTACGTCATCAATTATTCCAAGCTCCGTATCTGGGAGGTAACAAATCAATCTTTCTGTTACCTCATCGCTCTGTTTCCTGTTTCCAAATTGGGAACTAATTAAGGGTTTGAATTGTTGGTTTGATGCCTGCAGTTTGTGGAGTACAGCAAGATGATATACTTGGACGCTGACATTCAGGTTTACGAAAACATCGATCACTTGTTCGATCTTCCCGAGGGCAAGTTCTACGCGGTAATGGACTGCTTCTGTGAGAAGACATGGAGCCACACTCCGCAGTACAAGATCGGTTACTGCCAGCAGTGCCCCGACAAGGTCACCTGGCAAGACGAGCTCGGGCCACGCCCAGCTCTCTACTTCAACGCCGGCATGTTCGTCCATGAGCCAAGCCTTGCCACCGCTGAGAAACTCCTCGCTACCTTAAAGATCACTCCGCCGACTCCATTCGCTGAACAGGACTTCCTCAACATGTTCTTCAGAGAAGTTTACGAGCCCATTCCATTGATCTACAACCTTGTTCTCGCCATGCTGTGGCGCCATCCGGAGAACGTTGAGCTTGAGAAGGTCAAGGTCGTTCACTACTGCGCTGCGGGATCGAAGCCGTGGAGGTATACAGGCAAAGAGGAGAACATGGACAGAGAAGACATCAAGATGCTTGTCAAGAAATGGTGGGACATCTACAACGATGAATCACTCGACTATAAAGGCCCCGCCGTCGTTGATCCGGAGCCAGCGCTGCGCGAAGCTCTGTCGAAAGCACGGGCTGTTGACTACATCACTGCACCGTCTGCTGCTTAAGCTTATTGGAGTCTTTTTTCAATTTGCTAATAGTATAGTTTAATTCAAAGTTCGGACACAATCGGATTACTACCTTGGCCAATGTTTGCCACAATAGCTAAATGTGTTTTTCGATAGCAGTGATATATGTTATGGCTTTAAGTGTATTTTTATCATAATGCCATTGTAAATTTAAAATTGTGAAGAAAAATATTCTCTTGTTGCTTTCTACAATTTTTCAAAATATTAGAGTGGGTTGTGCTTTAAGTTTTTATAATTTTTATAAAATTTTTATATGATATTTTCTAATAAACTTTTTATAAAGAAAATTTATTATTTATAAATATTATAAAACTTCATTTATTTTTACATTAATATTTATAAATAAAATAATAAATTTATTTTTAAATGAAATAAAAAAAAATATTTTGTTTTAATAAGTATTTTCAAAATATCAGTAGAATGTCAACAGCCGGTTGTTTCTGAGGATCACCAGAATAATCTCAATGTGGGAAGTGTTCTAGTTCCTTCTACAGCTGTTGCTGCTCTGCTCTTCGTAATTGATAAGCTGCACCTTGTTTGTCACAGAACAATGAAATCTATCAAACCTCCCGGTTTAGTCTGTGTTATTTAGATTGCGTTTTTTTTATTTTAGAAGTGAAAATTTTAAAATATATTTTTAGAAATAATATTATTAAAATAGATTAAATTATTATATTATTTTGTAATTAAAAAGAAATTAAAAATAGATTTTATATTATTTTATATTTAAAAACGAATTATATAAAAATAAAAAGAAATAATTTTTTAGATGAAAAGAACACACTCTTACACTTTATGTGGTTACGTATAACCTTATGCATATACATAGGTCGGATGTATTTTCTCAAAAATTATCGGTGTACAACTCCGTCAACTTAGGAATTGGTTAGTTGATTTATTAATACTCAGTGCTATCATTTTAATTAGTTAGTGCTACAGGAAGGTGTTATTGGAAGCTGGGGGGTTTCTTTTGAAAAAAAACATAATTTAATTTCCACTTGCATATCCGGGAGTCACACGAGCTAGACTACGATTCTGCCTCGTGGCTTTGCTTATCCGCTCTGGTTTTGCGTTGCTTGCCATATAACAACATCATATTCAACGATAGCGGCGACAACAGAAAATAGCAGCACCGCTGGAAATTAATGGTTGGAGCTTGACGTTCTACGCCACGAGGGCGAGCGTAAGTCTCGTGTTATTAAAAAATGCGATTCACGAGTGACAGCGATGCCTATTCTTTCTTAAAAGATAATAACAAAAAATAAAAAGGCAGTTTGTAGATTTGTTATCTTCTAAATATGAAGTTTTTTTATAACAAACAAACCGGTGGAAAGGGAAATCAAAGATATAGTTGTCACTTTCATTTTAGATTTGACACTAATTAAAAGTGTTAACTAATGCACTCGATTTCATGCTAATTTAAATACGTGTTAAGCATTAATTAATAATTAATACCAAATATTTTATAATGGTGTCAACATCTGACCTTGTTAACAATTTAGGACCTGATTATTTGAAGTAAAACATCTTAATTTTTATTTTCTTTTCGTTATTATTGAGTAATTGAATATCAGTGAAGTTTTTTCATCTAGCTCGTTGCTAACACTATAAGCTAATGAACAACGCAGGTAGCTAGCTAGATACTATAGTATCTTGTTTTTCATAATTATATATAGTGCAAATGCGCACACGTATCTTTCTTTGATTTTTCTCCAAATATATTTGGTTATGGTTAATTTGCTGATGTAATTAGTTTGCAGGTTCTTATCTCCACGCGGTGGCACATTCACATACTTTACCCAAGTCTTAGGGCAGCTGCAAAAGTTGAATAATGCAATCTAATTACGTCTATGCTATCTGCATACAGATTGCATGCTTTTTGTGGGTTTGCTCTACAGATCAAAGATTCTGGCGAAAATTAAGAGAAGCTTAATTCGATTTTGAGCTACACGTACACCGATAATCATCAACATATTTATTTTATCAGATTATGTTCTTTGTTCTAGTCTTTTGATCATCCTCTGTTTTTTTTCTCCAAAGTGCATTCTCTGTTTCTTGTCTCAATCTCAACGACGGAGCTGCAAATCAAACGAATTCATCTCATCACGTAGCTTCACGTAAATAGGTACGTTGGAATATCTTAAACTAAACGCGTCTCACTCTTCTTTAATTCTTTGTTTGCAAATTAACTACCGAATCTATGAGATGGTGCTATTAATATTACTTTTAGAGACGGCAAACAAAAAGTCGGTCGAATGATGTTTGAAGTCTTTCAAATAACATGACCGAAAAACTGTGTAAGAAAGTGACTGACATCGACATTGTTTGGTACAGCAAATGCATGTTACCTGTCTTTGAGTTAGTTAATTCAGTTGTCTCTAAGAAGGAGACTCGTTATTCAATTGATTAATTAAACAATGTCTAACAAGGATTTTATAATCATCAGCTGACTATGACTAATAAATACCTGAAATCTGGACGACTGGAAGTTTTTTAGTTTCGAAAGTTACAGATTAATTTTGATTTATCCAGTTACGTATCTATTGATTTGTCTAGAAATCTACGTGTTGTGCTTGACATGAAGATTTCTTTTTGTTTTCTTTCTCATAATGAAAATTCATGTAACCGGTAAGGGTGCGTTTTTTATAGAAAAGATTTTCTAAAAATTTTGTTTTATATAAATGAGTTTTTGAAAGATAATATAAAGATTTTTTTTTTATTGAAAGTAATTTTTCAGTGATGCGAAATTTATTTTCAATTACAAAAGAACATATTATCGGCCAGTTTGGCTGTTTCATAGAGTCACCTCATGAACTACGTTTTGGTGCTGTGAATCAGTTCATTCCCTTCATCTTCAAATAGTATCGGTGCTATGTTTTAAATTTTGAACATTTTACGAAAAAATAATTTTTTCTGATTTTTTCTGAAGAACCGACCTGTGAATTTTTCTCTAAGTTGTAAATGGATTGAATTAATTTTTGTGAAAGAAAGCTGGGATATATTTAGAAAAAAGTGTTGAAACACTGATAAAAATGTATAGAATGATTGAAATGTTTTTTCTATTCTACAATAGGTGATATAATACATATGAAATTTATGAATCTATTATATATATAACCTTGAAATTTAACAAGACTGATTTGATCAGGATGTTTGACTTAGCGTTCCTCCAAAACAATTTTTTAATTTTTAATTTTATATTTTTAAATATATTTTTATAAATATTTAGAGAATTTATTTAAAAATTTAAAAATATAAAAAATTCTATACAATAAATTTTTTTAATATTTATTTATTATTATTTTTAAATAAAATTTTTAATTTTTTTTAAAAAATATTTTTTATTTTAAAAAAATATTATTTTATAGATACTTCCAAACGCACCCAAGTGCTTCTAATTTGATCAACTTGATTGGCCCAGTTAACGATAAAGCCTAAGTTTATTTATTTTTCTTAATTTTGTATTCTTCTTCTGATGGGCTAAATGTTAGGCCCAATATCTTTTGCATGGTGTTTGTACACTTCTTCAGTTTTTCTTGTTATTTTTCTCTTTTAACTAACATGCAAAATTCCAATAATTTAGCTGATAAGCATAACAAGTCATACGTAAATTATAATAGAATTACAATAAAATGTGTAACATTATCTCTTTATCACTTATCCATTTACATTTCTACTATTTCTTTTTAAAAAGTTTTATTTTTTAGTTTAAAAAATAATAAAAATAATTATGAATAAATTTAACAATGTAAAATTTTTTTTATATATTTTAATAAAAAATTTATAAAATATTATAGAAATATATAAAATTAAAAAGCATTTTTAAAAATCACATGAACCCCACTTCATTTAAAGATAATACATAATAAGTCAGAAAAATGTCTGAGTTATGTTCGCTGAAGGGAATGCTGAATAGACAACAAGCAGTCCTGAATCATTGAATTGCAATGCTCCTTCCACAATCAACAAATTCTTTCGACTCAAAACCAAAGTCAGTATCCGATAGAACTACACTCTATAATGTTTTCTATCTCAAGTAATCTTGGCAAATACCTGCTTTTCAAGGGAATGCAGGAAGAAAACCTTCGTAAACCTATTCAAAAGCTTGATAACTAATAAATGAATGCAAAGCTAATGCTTGGATCAGCATGATTTTACATCTTACCTCCGCTTACACTGTGCATTGATTTTCAAGGGAACGAAATCATCGAGCTTTGCAAAGATGCAATTTTGAAGGTCAGTGAGCCGCTAGTGAACCGTAACAAATTTAATACAATATCAACATTAAGGTACAAACACATTGTTGCATATATCTCCAATATGTTTATGATCCATTTTAAGCATGGAGAGAAGAATACTGCAAAGGAAATTAAAATGACTACCTGTCCAAATAGGGAGAAACTGTGAAGTACAAAAGGATAAAATAGCTTAGAAAACAACTACAATGGAGTTGTTCAAATTACATATAAAATAAAATTTAAATAATATAATAAATTTATTAAAAATTATAAAATAAAAAATATTTGTCGAAAAGTTCCAAAAAGCAAATGCCAAACTCAGCAAACATCTGAAACTAATATGCCTACGGATTATATGATTCATCTAGCAACAAATTCAAATTACAAATACACGAACAAACCTTAACGAGTCTGAAAAAGTCTGAAAGCAGACATGGTCATCAGTTTCCTTGGTGACATTATCACCAAACCGAACAACCTATATAGCAGCAGGATAAGGTTCAATTTTCTAACATTCTAATAACATCAAGAGAACTGACTCAGACATTGATCTACAAATGAAGCTGTTCAATTGGATTTTATTTCTTTCTTATATAGAAGTTGACTTTCTAACTTTGAACAAAAAATCTTCAATCACATTGATTACATTCAAGCTCTGCTTTTAGACATCTACAACTGAAACTCACTTATGAAGTTAATATCTAGAGCGGAAATTAAGAGTTTATCAAAATAACTAGCATAATTTCCAGCTATTTCAATTTAGATTAATTTGTGTAATAAGCAGCTTATATTATGAATGTACTTGCATAAAAATTTTAGTTTGAAGTAAATTGAGAATTATGTTTGAAAATATATTAGTCTCTTTTTAGGTACCTAAATAACTATTCTTTCATTAACCACTTAATTAAAACCTTTTTTTTCTAGAATGATGGTATTACCTATATTGGGTATGACAATTTTGAGTTTTTTAATCAAAAAGTTACGCAGTGTTAACAAAATTTTATTAAAAACTTAATAAGATATGAGCAAATTAATCGGACGTACGAACTCTTTTCTTCAAAAATTCATAAAAACATTTCTGAATATATATATTTTTCAAAGAGCTATATTTTTCATATATCCCAACACATGCTCTAATCATAAATGAATATATTCAAGTGTCTAAATTCAAAATTGAAACACTTCAAATCTTATAATACATACATTTTCATTTCAATCTTCATAAATACAAAGACTTCACAGTGTTTATTTGTCATTTCAAGCCCAACTTCAGCATATCCAACATTCCATCACCCCTTCTCCTTACCTCTCCATTATGCAGTGAATTCCCGAACAAATTCATCTTCTCACACAAGCTCCTCAAAGAATCATCCCTGCCTGCCAACTCCATCAGTACCTTGATCCTTCTGAATGAAACATTGCTAGGCTTCTGCCCTTTACTAACCATCTGGTGGAAACACATCTCTGCAGCATCCAAGATCCCCAAATCGCACAACATATCGAACAAAATATCTGAAACAAGCGTGAACGATCCGAACCCCTTCTCCACCATATCGTTCCACAGCTCTAGCGCCATCCCTGCTTGCTCTTGCCTTCGGCACAACCTCACAATGAACAAGCACGATTGTGTGTTGGGCAAGCATTGCTTAGCGCGCATTCTCTCATACACCTTCCATGCACTCTTCAAATCATTCGCCCAGTAAAAGTGCCTGAAGAAGAGGTTGTAAGTCGTTGCATTCGGCTCCAACCCCTTCACCGACATTTCATCAAGCATTTGATATGCGTCCCCAATCCTTTTAGCAATGCAGTAGTTTCGAATTGCGGCATTGTGTGCAGCAACATCTGGGTAGCAGCTATACTCCTTCATTTCCTTCAATAATTCTTTCGCTTTATCTGGTTGGCCGATCAATCCGAGTCCCCCGATCAAACTAGTGTAGGTTATCACATCAGGCGCTATTTCTTCATCTCTCATTTTCTCCATGGTTTTCATAGCTTTAGCTACTTCTCGATTCTTGCAGTATACATCAACCAAGCAGTTATACGTAACGATATCCGGCTTCAAATTCAACTCCATCAGTTCATCAAAGAAAGCTTCAGCATCTTCCGCCGATTTCCAACCGGACAACAAAGTGTTGAATGTTTGCAGATCAGGGCGAAACTCATACTTCAAAGAATGATAAACATTGCGCGCATCGGCCATTGATTTTTCTTGACACAGAGTGCGGATCAGAGCATTGAAGCAAGCTGTGTCCTCCCCGCAGCATCGATGGTACCGCCGGAATGTTTGAACGGTTTTCTGAACCGAGCAAGTTTTAGCCACTCTGGCAAGGACCACCATTAGAGAGCGAGGAGATAAAAGGGAAGGATTGGATCGGCGGGTTTCGTCGAGTAGTTGGAAGGCGAGAGAGAAGCGGCGAGAACGAGAGAGGATAAAGAGAAGAGTGTCGAAGGTGAAAGGGGAAGGAGAGAAGTTGGTGGTGCTACGGCGGCGGTGATTGGAAGTGACGGCGAGGTTGAACAAGTTGAGAGCAGAGATTGGGTTGATGTGGGTGAACCGGGCACGGCGGAGGACGGTATCGAGGAGGGAAGAGGTGATAGAGATGTTAGATTGCCGGAGGGCGGCGGAGATGGAATCTTGGGTTGGAGAGATAGTGATTATGCGGAGGACTTCACCGATGGTAGCTTCATCGACGGCCGTGGCTTCATCGACAGCAGTCGCGGCGGATGTGGTGGTAGAGAGGTGGCGTAGGGGAAGAGGAAGAGATGTTAGGCGTCTAAGAATCATCGGGGTGTCTAAGAATCATTGGGGTGGTTCTTGTTTGGGTTTGTGGAACTGGAAGGGTTTAAGGCAGGCTGCAGGCAGACAACAGGTTACGAACAAGGGTTTTTTTAAAAGACATTGGAGTTAACAAATTACAAAACATATTTGTTCAAGCAGAAAAATCAGTGACGACTAAATCACAAATATAATGTAGTGGTGTACAAACTGGTGTATGAAAAATTGAAACATTAAATCTGGTGGATTGAAAATCAGTAAAATCTGGTGGGTTCAGTAAAATTCTGGAATAGAGTGGCTACAGAAGCAATTGGCACTCTGTTACAATCAACGAACAGGTAGAATCCAACACTAAAAGTACAAGAACTTTCTCCAACTTTGAGTATAAGAGAGAGAATTCCTGCACAAACAGACTGTCCAAGGTAATTTTAACAGGGTAATGACTACAAAAGAAAAAAAAAGGTTTTTTCCTCATCGTCCCAATAGCGCAGCACGATCCTTTTGAATTGCATGATAAAGGTTTGTGTCGAAAAGTTCACAGCGGATAGGCATCTCCATTTCATAAAAGGGATTCTTTAAGACGTAATCCGTATATAGTTCATAAATAATTTTGAGAAGACTCTCCATATGCTGTGTGCTAGGCTCACAGACAACAAAAAATTTTGTTCCTGTCCAAGCATCACAAGATCAGGTCAAATTGCAGAAATCCTAGAAGAAAGATCATGAAAAGCTCATCACAATCATTCAACTGGAACTTGCCAATTGTACTACAGAAAACTTGTTGGTAGCAATCAGCTTACAGTACATGACTATAAATCTTCAGAAAGTTTCACAACTCAATGAAAATCTCAAACAAGACAGCACAGAATGTCAAACACTGAGCTAGCTTCCTGATCTACAGAGCTGTTAAAGTAAATACTGGACCAATCATAAAATTTGGAGTAGATTTCAAAGAACCTTATCTGCGCTTGTGGCAGAACTTTCATGTAGGAAAAACTATAACACTGTTCTCATTGGTTTTTCCAAGCAAATGAGAAACAAAAGCATCCTATTAGCACAGGTTAAAAATCATTTGAGCAACAGAACAACGACCACATTATCACTGCAAATAGCAGTTTTGCATCTTGTAATGCCATGTTGAAGTAGCTAAATTGAAGTTCCAGTACTAAACGAAAAGAACGTGAATATAATTCATGGAGTACTACCTGGAATAACAATTTACTAGAATTTGTGTCAAATGCATACGTCATGAGTTAGATAGATGGGAAGAAGTAAGATTATTAAAAAAGAGTTAAATATTTTGTTTCATATTGTCGTTTGGTGGAAAGTGTACTGCATGGAGCTAGCTCTTAGAGTCATCCTTCCATGCCTTCTAAAAGTTAACATTCTTGTAAAGGGCAGATCAATCAAAAGAATATTCTAGGTTGCTTAATAAGGTCCTTCTAGCTGAAGCACTCACCACACGAAAGCAGCTCCATTATTGCGACTTGATTGTTTTGAAAATTATACATGGTACAGGCTTTCTCTGTATACAACATAAGAATGCCAGATTGCTCAAAAGGAGTAACAACTGTAGCTAAACCTAGAATGTTCATAGCGTATACCCTCTATGATGAACATAACGTCTCAAAATTCTCTGTAAAATATGGTATATTACTTATATACTTGAGAGGGGTATTTGAAACATGTCCGTTACATGGACAAGAAGTACAAGCTAAGATGCAAAGGTCCTACAAAAAACGAGAGAGAAAATGCAAAATGTTCCTTGTGGTCAAATATGCATCCATCAACCACATGAGTGTTCAATGTTACGAGTTGTCTATTCAAAATCAATATGTAAATTGAGGGAAGGGTGCAATGATATAATAATAAATTTTACATAAATCTGAAAACATAAGCCTAATACTTCAACTTAAATAGGGAATAGAGAATAAGATATACTCCTTCCAATGGAACAGGAGATATACATTAATATCCACGTTGTTGTGCTAGCAAAAAATAATATTGTTTAGATCCATACCCATAGTTTGAGATTGAGACATAGTGGATTTGATTAAAATGATGGTAACTAATAGCAAAACTACTGACAGTGCGTATAGAATCATCATAAAAAAGAGAGCATATTAACTTAAGTTCAATCTACTAGCTACAATTACAAGTCATAACCATAGTAAAGTTTCTCGAAGGAGATTGAACAAGATTCTCTTAGAGAGACATAGGAGCATCAATAATTCATTTCAACACATCTCCAGCAAACACAGCTTACTATCTCTCCTAGAAAAAAGGTAAAAAAGGATGGAACTTTAATTCACTAATCATACACACTACATTCCGTCCACCCATACATACGTGAAAGTAATTTATTTGACTATCTAATTTCCAAGTAAATTTCTCATCAAACGCAAAGAGAAAATTTAAGCTAACCATTTTCCATGGTGCTCAACAGTACAACTATAGAACAAGATCACGCAGAAACAAATCTACTGGGCAAAAGAGATGACAAAAAAACTACCAGTAAGTGATTGGAAGCAGTGGAGATCGAAGGTGTTCGCCTGCAGAAGATCAATACCGTTGCATCCAACGGTCGGCGATAGTTGCTGTGAAATGGCGTGCATCGAGTGCCACAAACTCGCTAGCCGCAAGCTGTCATTCGTGTCCATCCTTCCAGCAGTCCCGTAATCCTTCAAATTTCATTCACTCATTTATCAACGAGCCAATATCAAATCAAATCAAAATCAACAAGAATATCAACGACAGAATTTTTATAAGCATACTTTGTAGAAGATGAGCCCTCCAGATTTGTTAATAATGAACAAACTGTAGATCGCCGCCATTGATTTTACCGATTGATCAACGCCGGTACTCTGGAGAAAGTTATTATTCTGATCACAAAAGAGAAATAGCGACTAGCTCGAAAATTAGACGAGTAGAAGAGCCGAAAGTGGGTCGGGTTAAGTCAGATCCTACCCTGATCTGACCCGTTTGTACTAGGTTATAGCCTTATGCTGCGTAACCTGTTAACCATTAACGAAAACACGGGCGGGTTTGAAACCAAATGACCCGGCCCGATAAAACCGACAGAGAAGCACCACATAACTACTTCCCCTCTCTCTCATCTAAAAACACAAACATTTTTCTCATCTAAAAACACGCAAACATTTTTCTTTCTTCTTTCAAACCATTCCGTTCACCAGAATCGATTTCCGCCACCGTGTGTCGATCCATGGCGGCGGAAGAAGAAGAATCAGTAGCTCCGGTGACGGTGAAGATCAACAACTTGCAATTTACCTATCCGGGAATCGACGGCCACCCGCCGCCGAGATCCAAGCCGCTCGTCGATGCGTTCTCTCTCTCCCTACGCTCCGGCCACCGTTGTCTCCTTGTTGGATCCAATGGCGCAGGTTAATTCAATCTCTATCTAGCTGTTGAGCTATTCATTTGTTTTGTTTCTTTGTTCTGGTTATTGGATTTTGAATCTCGATGATTGGTTGATTGATTGATAGGAAAGACAACGATACTGAAGATAATTGGTGGGAAACATATGGTGGATCCGGATATGGTTCGAGTTTTAGGGAGATCTGCGTTTCATGATACTACCCTTACATCTTCAGGAGAGCTGTCGTACTTGGGTGGAGAGGTAACAGTTTTAAATGCTGTTGCGATGGAAATTTAATGATTCACCTACTTACATATGATAGGCAATTCATTGTTGCATGATTAATGGTTGAATGTACTTACATTCGTCTTTCTCATCTCTAAATTAGAACTGAAGAAACTTGCAACGTGGATGCATTGCAGTTTGTGAAGCCCAATGAAACTCTTTGAAGTCATTAATTAGTTGCAAAAAAGCAATTCACAAACCTCTAGCTGGATGATTCTTTAAGTCGTGGAGTATTATGTGTAACTTGCAACGGGGCCACCATTATCTATATGAAAAAGCTGTAACAATATTTTTGTACCAGAAACTAAGCTTTGGTGTTGCTTTTTGGCAACTTATGTTTTGGGAATTTGTAAGTGCATAGTCTTCGTGTGGGGTTGCTGTGTTCTATTAGGCTTTGTAGTACATCATATATATCAACTCTTTATAGTTAGATTATCATTGGATATATTTAATGACTCCTTCCTGTTGGTTTAAATTACCAGCCGAAACATTGAACCTTCCACTTATGACTACATTCATCATATGCAGGATTGTTTGAAGCTTTAAAATGCCTTTAGCTAGAGTTTCTTATGTAATCGTGTTGTTTCTGCAGTGGAGACGAGATGTTGCTTTTGCCGGATTTGAAGTCTCAATACAAATGGATGTTTCTGCAGAGAAGATGATAAATGGAGTTTCAGGTGTGGATCCAAAAAGAAGAGATGAGCTGATCAAGGTTTTCTGTTTTCCATATTGAGTTGGATTTACTGTACCTTATGTGTTCTACTTGAACTTCTCGCACCATCCATAATTCTTCCATATTCTTTGCTACGTGTTGTCTAATTTTATTAGATGGCAATAGCCAGGCTTTATTTCACATAATTTCAAATTTGTTAAAAGCTGATGTTTATTTTTATTTTATGCCTTATATAGGTTTTAGATATTGACTTAGCTTGGAGAATGCACAAAGCATCAGATGGTCAAAGGAGACGAGTTCAAATCTGTATGGGTCTTCTTAAACCATTTAAGGTATTGAGGACTTTGTATTGTGGTTTTGCAACTGCAAGCTTCTACTTTAATTTTTACGTAAAGAAATCACATTCATTTTCAAATATATAGGTTCTTCTTCTTGATGAGATCACCGTTGATTTAGATGTTCTGGCAAGAGCAAACCTGTTGAACTACTTAAAGAAGGAATGTGAAGAACGAGGTGCAACTATAATATATGCCACACATATATTTGATGGTCTAGAGGATTGGCCATCACACATTGTGAGTTTGTCACCAACAATATGGGCATAATGCAGTCTTCACCTCTGTTTACCTCTAACCTTGAATGGCAGGTATATGTTACACATGGGCGACTGCAGTTAGCACTGCCCTTGAAAAAAGTGAGAGCAACAAGCAATTTATCGTTAATGGTTAGTATTTCTTTGTATCTTACTTGTTACATCGTTTTCACGTGAAGTAATTTGGATTCTTCTCTATTGGATGTGAACTGTGTATTATTTGAAGGCTGCTTCTTCTGGCTTTGGCCTCCTGATTATGTTACAACTGGTGGTGATGCTGTTATTGCATTGTTATAAATGATGCAGATATGAAGCATGCAAAGTCAGTAGAAGTTTGAATTCTACTTCGTTATTCAAGATCCCCATGTATTTATCGATTGCAGTTTGTTCAATGTCATTTCAGCTCTATTATGAAGTCATATTGATGCAGTCGGCTTTGTCATATGTCTCCAAGTGTATTTTGTATCTCACAATATGTAGGTGTGATGTGTTTGTCACCAACTCAGAATATAGTAGATCTTGTTCGAGAATAACTAACTAAAGCTAAGTTGGAGTTTGGTGGACCAAATGGAAGTGCTAAGCATATTTTTTTATCTTGTTAACAGTGGATGCAAGTTGGTATATAAAATTGCATCTAGTAGCCTACTTCATGAATCGATGTTATTGCTTTCAAGACAGGCTATCCTTTCCTTTGACAAGTATATGTTCCTCAGTACAATCTCTACCAATAGCAGTTTGGAGTCTAGAACTTCAATTATGTTCCATCTAATTTTTATCTGGAACCTTTCGTTGCATGGGTGTTCTTGCAGACTTTGTGAAGTTTGATCTCATTCTTCTAGAAGTTGTCTACATATTCGCTGTATGTCCAGCTAACATACCTTATTGTGACAGTTGATCATGTAGCTGTTGATTCTTGCCTGTCTAGCGAACTCTTACTTTTTAAGTTCTTTTGATTAGTGCTGATAACAGTATTGCAATCATTCATCCATCAGGTTATGCGATAGAGTAGTTGACTGTAATTTGAGATAATGCTTGCATTAATTTATTTGGAAAGAGACATGCTTGTTTTTTCTCAATGGGGATCGTCTCCTAAAGGATGTCATGTAAATCTCTTTGAAAATGTTGCTAAACAGATTTTACTCATCTAGGCTTGTATGTATGTGAGGACAGTCCATTAGAACTCGCTACATATTTTGCTTAAGCAATGAGAATTATGACTTGGATAATACATATTCTGCTATACTTTCAACAATTAATTTTAAAAAGATGTTTTCCGACTAACTTTTCCCTATGGACTGATCATTGGAAATACTTCTTTGTTACTAGCTTCGTAAATATTTCATAGTTTGTTACTGATTAAGAAAATTAAGATGCTGCTGCTCTTCTCACTTTATGATTGTTACATTTCACTTGGGCTGCAGAGGACCGTAGAGAGTTGGCTGAGGAAAGAGAGGGATGAAGAAAGGACTAGAAGAAAGGAGAGGAAAGCAAATGGTCTACCAGAATTTGAAGAGGCTACCGAGGGCAGCAGAGTCATAGGAGATCCTGCGAGGAATACCGTCCAACTAGTGAATAATGGTTGGGCTGCTGGAAGACTGCATTCTACTGTAGCAGGAGAAGAAAATTTCTTTCTCAGTTCAAACCGTGTCCTTAGGCAGTAGGACTTCCTAGCTTATTTTTCTTACCCTGTTTGATAGCACCCTGTAGTGCTTCCCTCTTTTACGAATACATAAAGATGTAGGGGCGTTTGGTTCAGCTTTTTCCTGCACTTCTTTTTAATTTTTTATTTTATGTTTTTCAATATATATTTTATAAATATTTAAAAAATTTATTTAAAAATTTAGATAGTATAAAAAAATTTTACGTAATAAAATTTTTTTATTATATATATATTTTTTTATAAAAAAAATAGAGTTTATTTTTTTAAAAAAATAAAAATATTTTTTATTTTAAAATAATTTTATTTTATAAGTAATTTCAGGCGCACAGTAGTCTATAAAAAACATGGTGCTTGAGTTTGACACGGTTGTACCGAGCAATAGCTGCCTAGTATGCCCTCTTGTATTTGGTAATATAATATTGTCTATGTTACATGGCAAAGGAAAGTCAAATGTTTTATGGTTATTTTGATTATTTGGAAGAACTGCTGCAAGTGAAGTTAGTTCCATCTGAATCAGTTGTTTATGTATTGCAGTATTGGTAAAAGAGCCATTATTGGAAGAAAACAAAATTGTACGATGAACAATAATGGCTAAATGTTGAGCCATGAATGGTTAGATAAATCTGCACACAACAATGTTGTGCATAACTCATTGGGATGGGACTTGAAGACGATTGCACTACGATTGATGATCGCAGTATCGAGATGGTGTCATTTGGCAAACCTTCATATGAGTAGTGGAAATCTTAAAATCCAGCATCACTTTCAACTCTAAGATAAAAAATCAGCAGGACACTTTATCCAGAATCCAGCCAGCATAGTTTGGAACAAAATCCAAAAATTGAAATACATTTCCAATTTCTCTTCACGTTCACGCAACAGTACGCTATTCTATTAGCAGCACTGCATATCCTAATATCAAAAGCAGCATTTTGAAAGCAATGTCTAATTTACAAAACCCTTCTAATAGTGAGTCAATTTAATATCTACATTCTTTCAGGAATACAGATGTTCCAGTACAGCTCTCATCAGGATAAACATAAATTTTAACTGGTACAGGAACTGTTCTTCAAGACCTGCTAGCTATATTGTTTGAGAGCCAGTCCAGCCCTTCATAAAGCCCTTCTCCTGATGTTGCACATGCGCTCTGGATATACCTGCAGAAGATATTGATGGTATCAATATGTTTTGCTTCTACCAAAGGAAAAAATTGATGAGAGAAATCTTTCAAGTCATATAAGTGTTAAGTACCAGTGGCGTTGACGAAGGGAATGCAAGCCAAGCTTGTCAGTAATCTCTGCAGCATTCATGGCATTGGGGAGATCCTGCTTATTAGCAAAGACAAGGAGCACGGCATCTCTCAGCTCATCCTGTTCAATGCAAAAGATCACCTTTCAGCATACCTCACCCTAAACAAGCATAGTAAACGTAGGTTGGAGTCTCACATATCAGAACCACTAATAATTAATTAGTTGCTGCTCAAAAGCAGCCTATTTGATGGATGTATATCTGAGACATAAGATTGGTCTTCTTTAAGCTACTTTACCTCATTCAACATCCTATGCAGCTCGTCTCGAGCTTCCACGATACGCTCTCGATCATTACTGTCCACAACAAAGATAAGACCTTGGGTATTTTGGAAGTAGTGCCTCCATAAAGGACGAATCTGGAATGAACAAGAAGATAGAAATATTACTACGAATCAACTTAATATTCGAGCCACTGGTTCTCACAATTCAAGCAAGCTTGCCTAAAACACCAAGTCATCTATTGGCTTGACAAGTAAGCAGTAGTTGCAGCCACATTCATGAGAAGTACAATACCTTGTCTTGACCACCGACATCCCAAACAGTGAAGCTGATGTTCTTGTACTCCACTGTCTCCACATTAAATCCTGAACAACAAAGGAATATTAACTCACTAGAATGAAAATACAGCTATACATATGAAACCTAGGACCTCACTGTGAAACCAATTAATATTTAATCACTATGAATAGCACCATCACAATGAAAAATTAATAATTTGGAAATATCAATTTAAGGGAAGCTTAATATAATATGTTTGAGAGATAGAGAGGGAGGATAAAGAATATCATCATCCTTGGATCCATACACTTGGACTCCAACAACCGAAATAGAGAGAAAAGGCTCATTTGTCCTCAATATTTAACCATAGATAACAACTAAACCATAACGCTCTGCAGATAGTTTTAATCACCACTGTAGACTGATATATCCAATACAAAGGAATACAAAAGGAGGTGAACTTGCATGCAAAACCATTACCAATAAATAAATAGATCTAACACATAAAAAGATGGGCTTCAAGAGATGGCTAAAGACAATCAATTAAAAATATTTCAGGAAACCTTTGATGAAACTACATCTCAGTATTGAAAACATCACATACCAATAGTAGGGATGGTTGTCACGATCTCTCCCAGCTTCAACTTGTACAAAATGGTGGTCTTACCAGCAGCATCCAGACCCACCATGAGAATACGCATTTCTCTCTTGGCAAATAGCCTACTGAAAAGCTTGGTGAATGAAAGACCCATTTTTATGTCTGAGTTTGAGGAACCAGAATAGGTGTTAGAACCGCACACAACATGGAGACCGAAGTCAATTGACTGTGCTTCAAACTCATGAATATAAGTATCGAATAATCAAAAGGGCGTACAGATAGTTGCACCAAATGGTCAATCTAGGGATTAGGTGCAATCTACCGAAAACAGAGAAACTCTAACAAACCTCAATAAGGTGATTCCCCCTACTTACTATGAGGAATAAAACACACAACACAGAGAAAATTAAACAAAAAAAACGGATATTATATTAGATTCAGATATCATTTAAGAAATTACATGAAAGAAAAATCCACGTGTTTTCCTTGTTACTAAACTTTAAGCAAACAAAATCAAGCCATATGCAGTTGAAAAAAATAACAAGATCTGCAAACAAAGAAGAGAATCGACTTCGGGAATTAGATTTTAACGATACATAATAGTGATGGTACTAAAATTTGAATCTAGAACGTAGATCCACAAGCAAAGATAACAGTGAACTACTGTTCAGAGACAGCAACAATTGTTCAATCAATTAACAAAGATACATACATAGATTTTGAAGCAACAAAGTAAAAATTTTCACCATATAATTCCAAGTTTATTTGATCAGTAACCCAAAACTAATCAAACCATATACAAAACCAATTAAGAAACAATCATATCATCACAACCTAAACAATTCAACCTCGTCAACAACAACAACAACAACAGATTCGAAGAACACAACAGATCTAAGGCTTACCGAGAACAGAAATGGAAGCAACAAATTAGAAGATTGTGTAAGAAAAAAGAAAAAATAAACTCGCGAGAGTGATCCTAGCAAGAGAGAGAAGTTATCCTCACCACAAGCACAACAAACAGAGAAATAGAAATAGAAAAATTTCCGGGGATTTTATATCTGGGCTGGGCCATATAGATAGCGGAGTCAAGTCTCCGGCATCTGTTATTAAACCAAACTTTGCAAACTCGGTCTCTTACCAACATGATTAAGAATAATCGGCCTCGGTTTGGTTCATTAGTATAGCCGATTATATTTCCGTTAGATTTAACGGAGTATTGATTGCCGGCCCGCTGACCATCGCTAAGAATCTGATTCTGTTCTTTTATTTCATTTTAAAGCCAAACATAAAACACAGGAGAAAAAAACAAAACCTGGACTTGAAATGTTGGTTTTCTATTTGGAATTGAATAGTTGGAAATCCATGCAGGTCAATGTAATGGAATTCCATTTTATGTTTTCTCGTTACTAGGAATGTAGTCAGAGAGAACTTAAAATAGGATTCAATTCAAAGTTTCAAATATTTTGTAGAATCTTATTCTCTTCTAGCTAGTTTGCTGGAAACACATTGCCAAGTCTCTCATGTTATCTTTCAACACTTTAATGTTTTGTGTGATCATCTTTCCGGTGCTGTTTTTTAATATAAATATAACATTTTATTGATCTATTTTATCTATAATTTCATTCACTAAAGTGCTATTTGTTAATAAGAGCAAAACTATTGTTTAGATAATGGCTTCGGCGAAGGTTGTTCTTTACTTTATTGGTAGCTCTTTCAAAAAAAAAAGTTATTTAAATTCTTGTGCTTATTCTAGCAAATTTAGTGCTTGTTTATTCTACAGAAAATGGCCCGAAATTAAAATTTTGATAAAAGTTTAGATCCTGAGTTATTAAAAAATAAAATTTATAAAAATAATTTGTAAAAATAAATATAATGATTTTTTAGTAAAAAATTACTTCCAAAATAAAATAAACACGCTCCTACACTCACAAAATTCTTTTTTAATATTTTATTTATTAAATATTCATTTTTTAAAAGATTACTTGTGAAACCTTCCTAACATGTAACTAGTCCAAATTGAAACACGATCAAAATAAAAGTCCAAACAACAAGGCAGACACTATAGAGGTTTGACAATTTTCTAGAACCATATTAATATCTAGGCTAAGAAACCCGCAGTTAAATGCCATCTAAGCCGATAGGCACAAAACGAAAGGGATTTAACTTATAACTGCGCTGAACTAACCTGTATAAATACACATATGACGAACAGAGTCATCACTGGCAAAGAATCGTTTGCATGAAGGCTACACTCTATGAATATAATTTACATGGTGGATCCGCTCATTTCTATGTAGTTGACATGATAATTTAGGAAAACTCTCTATTCTCTAGTTAGAGGCTGACGTTTATATTATGAAATGGAGCTGAAACTTTTGATAGGATCTGATTCTTCTAGCATGGATGTGGCCTGGAAACAGTCAGCTGCTTCGTATAATCTTCCATCATCCCCTATGAACCACAACCAAATGATACCATGCTAGCTGGTTTGTAGGCTCCAACTTCTAGCAACAGGCAGAGGCTTTGAACCCCATCCTGCACAGCAGGGAACCTACTGATATTTTGCAAGGGACGTGGTTTGGATCAATGTAAAGCCCATTCACAAAAGCATCCTAGCTTTCTGCAAGCAGATTTTTGAATCTCTTCAATACGGAAGACCAGAATACACATCTGAAAGCCCTTGCCAAATTTCAGTGTCATTGGCTATGTTTTCCTCGACCTCATAGATGAACCAAAAAGTATCGACTGTCATGAATTTTAATCATCAGATAACAATAAACTTAACGTCTCTATCAGAGACTCGAGTTCAGGTTTGCTCTATGAAGAAAAAAAAAAGATGAAATTTTGAAATATGTGCATCTCAAGTTGTGATAGAATGATTGCTTCTCTGAAACTATCTCAATCTGACAACAAAGTAACAGCAAGAACTGGAGAAACTAATATCCATTTGTGTGCATCTCAATTCGTGCAAGAATGACATAGTTCTCTGAAAACTATCAATCAAACAAAATCTTACAAATAACAGCAAGCGCCAAACAAACTATGTTTAGAAAAGAGCAAGACTACTAATGAAGTTCATTTTAGTATCAGTTTTGTTCTATTTTTTATTATTACAAAGCAAAATATATAGCCACAAGAACTCCTGTAGATGCTCTCAGACACACCTTGGACTTCAAGTGGCAGGAAGTAATTTTTTATGCATCCTTCAAACAGAAAATTCTTGTGAGAACTGATCAGGACTGTGATGGACTTGGTACCAATATTCAGTGCCTTCCCTCTTAAGGTTGCATGTCTCAAAATAAGGACTAAAAACCCAAAACTAAAACTTTATGTATTAACGTTCAGTCGTTATTGTTCGATCAAAACATTAGATCAAAATTTTTTGTAAGTGTGCCTTTGGAAGAGCTTCCGATAAAAATTAACTTTTCAACTCACATTTTCAATAACTTCTATAATATATTATAAATTTGAGATCAAACAAATAGAACTCTTTTTTCAAAATAGAATAAAAAATATCTTTTATTTAAAACTTTTTTTTTATAAGCACTCTTAAATACCTCTAATTTGTCAGTTAATGTTTTTCTTGCTTAATTAGCAAAAAAGTCTTCTAATAATTCATATTGAGACAAGAGTTTGTAATCATTGCTTGAGAGTTGCGAGTCTTCCCCACTTCTATTATGCCATAGGGACGACATAACTTAAAAAGAGATTATGATCTCCTTTGGCAATGGATTTTGGAAAGTATTTCATATCAACTTATTTCATAGTTTTTAATAAAATTTTTATAATATTATATAAAATTTAACAAAATTTTAAAATAAAAAATTATATGTTATAAAATTATATTATTATTTATTTTTATTTTTTAAAATATTTTTAATTTTAAAAAAAACTATTTTACAAGTACTTTTAGACATCCTCTATAAATTACTAGTTTTGACTTTTGAAAAATGGATTACTTTGAAAACGAGAAAGAGAATAATTAAACTTCATAGCATATGATTGTTTACATGAATATTTTACGCAATAGGCCGCAAGCTACTACCAAGGCCCAAAGTTATATTTAGAAGAATTTAGAAATTTGAATTTCAGTAGGAGTATTTGAGTTTATTAAAAAATTAATAGTTGCTTATATAAGAGTTTTGTATAAATGGCGTGTTTATCAACACCCCAAATTTCCATTTTTTTAAATTTATTTTTATTATAAAAAATATATATATATTAAAATAAACTTTTATTAATAAAAATTTTTAAAAAATTTAATTTTAAAACTTACTAAAATATAAAATTAATAAGAATTTTATTTTTTATTAAATATTTTTTATTTTTTAATTTTATTTTTTAAATTTACTTTTCAAAAATTCCACTTTACTCACTTTACCCACAAAGTAAACACCCCAAAGATAAACTTTTATAGAAGAAGATAAAAGATGACACAATTTTATATGATAAGAGCTTATAAATGAAAGATGTACAGAACCTCATGGGTACGAAAGAACCGAGGGCATGTTTGACTTAGCTTATTTGCTGCTTTTAGCAGAAAATAAGCACTAAACAGTATAAATCATGTTTGAAAGTGTATGCTTTTTATCAAAATAAGCTGCTTTCTTTGGTCTAAAAAAAAAGCATCAGATCGATGCTTTTGAGAAAAGCACCGCGGGTTTTTTTTCACCGTGGCTTGGAATTGTCCGTTTTATCCATTCTAAGTTTACAAAATTACAGAAATTATATATCTCCTACCTACCCTCTCAACTCTCATTCTCTCAATTTCTCTCGATCGTATTCGCCCACTTTTCTGCAGCCGCAATTTGCTTTCTCCGTAGCCGCGATTTGCTTCCCCAACATCAATCTTTGGTCTTTTTTTCCTCCGACATCTTCCCCCAATGTCGTGCTGCTCACTATTTTTTTCTGACGCTGAATTGAGCTTGTCGGTGTTTGTCGAAACTCTAATTTTGTGTATTTTCTTCTCCGACGCCGACTCGTCCTCCCACCGTTTATTTCAGTCAATTGAAGATAAATCACTTCTCGGCTTCACAAAGTTTCTGTGCTTGTTGCTGTTGGTGCAGAGACGACAATGAAGCCTGGAGATGTGATTCAGTGCGGAGAATGGGGCTACCGTATTCTCTACAAGAAGCGTACTCGCAGAAGTAAACAAACTTTCCTGAATTTATTTATGAATTGATTGATTTGGTTTTGAATACTGCTGTGGATTTGATATTGTTAATTTGGTTTGGAGATTCGTTAGAGTATGTGGATTGTAAATTAAAAATTTATGAAATAAATTGTTATTAATGTTAAACAAGGACCGCATTTTTCATGAAGTCAGTATGCACTTATATGAGCTATAAGTTTGCTTGGTACTTGTTCTTTTATATGCTAACGTATGCAGGAAAGGCTATTTTGTGCTTTCATACATGTGGCTGTTTCAATGTGTTGGGGGTTACATATATGCATTGAAAGTTTGACGGGTATAATTAGGTCTATAGAGTGCTGTCTTCTTATTAGGAAGTTAGGATAGTCTAGCTGCTTAATTTTTTAGGATTCAATAAATTAGGCTATTTTACCAATAATTTGATGGGTTTATCTAGGATTCCAAACTTTCCTTAAAGAATTTAAATATGTGTATCACATCATGAAAACGTTTTGTGGCTATCTGCGTCACTTATCATCCTGATTTCTAGTTCTTTGTAGTGTGCAATGATAGTTGAGTATTGTTTACAATGTACCTAAAGAGCTCTTGAAAGTTGTAAGAATGGATACAGTTGTTGTTTTCATAGTTGAAGTTTCTGTAAGTTGTAACGATGCATGCAGTTATTGTCTTTCATAGTTTAAGCTCTTGTAAGTTGTAATGATGCATGCAGTTGTTGTCTTTCATAGTTGTTATAATCTTTGTGATTCTGTTGATCTTTAAATTGCTGGTGCAAAAGAGATTTTGAAAAAAAAAATTCTTTTAAACACCCTGCAGACTAATTGCTGGATGTGTTCTGGTTGGTTTTAATTTACAAATATCTTGTGCTTTTGGAAAAAAGTGCATCCTTCAGTGTTGGAGAAACTTCTTGTTTGAACTAGGCTATTGATTTTAATTCAATAAACCACAAGACTAGATCAATATGCACATTATAGGAAACAAAAGATGGAATAGAATTTGTGGTCCTTTTCCTTACTGGAATGCAATTTACACTGATTTTTTTGATTTTGCAGTAGGTTTCTAGGTGAACAATTGAAACAAATAAGCAAATATATACTTGTTACTTCCATACATGTCTGTGTTTGTGATAATATTATGGTGCATGCAAGGTTTGTGATTTAGCTTTCTGTTCTTGAGGATTATCTTAAGGAAAAAGTTGTTCTCTTGTCTGGAACTTCATCTATGCTTTGAAGTTTTTAATCAGAGCGATTGTAAAATATATTGAACATTCACTTCAATATCAATTCTGCAGCAAGGAAAGTATGCTTGTATCTGGTCCTTTGCTTGTTTTATGTACTTATTTTAGTTTCCAGTATTTTGCTACTATGAGGTAGGAACTTTCATGTGTTATCCTAGGCTTAGCAATTACATGTTTAAACAATCACATAATATCTTGAAGGTTTTCGGTTCTAAAATAAATATCTTATTGATATGCAGGTGCTGAGATTGAAGGTTTTGGTGTTCCTCTGTCCTGAAAGCAGAGTGGTGTTCCTCTGTTGTTCTCTGCTCTCATTTGCTTCCACTTATTGATAGCAGGTTGTAATATTTTAAAAAAAAATTTAACATATTTTAAGCAATGGGTGTATGAGTTAGCTAAAACAGTTAGTAATACATTTTTTCAATAGATTGTTTGAAAGGTCAGTTAGTAAAAACAGTTAGCTAAAATTGTTTACAAACTCATTTAGCTAAAATATTTGGTTGTTGATAATTGTTATCTGTGTTGAAAAGATGCTTCTTTGGTTAGCTAAAACATTTGAAATTGTTTTTTTAACTAGGTACCTGTTTAGTGAAATTTTAAATGTTAAAAAGAATTTCTATAAAGCATTTTTCTTTCTTATATATGTGATATCAACCATGAATCTGTTGAAGTGCTTTTTTTTTTTGGTGAATTTCACTTTGTGAAGTAATAAGAAAAAGAAGTAAGTGATTCTCTTTCCTTGTTAATTTTTGCTATTATTTTACACCAATATTTTTCTTTGGTTTGGAGATAACTATTAAAATGTATTATATTAAATATTAATATATTTACAAGTAATTTAAATATATTATTACAAAATTTATAATAATAATACTATATTTATTAATATGTTTATAAATATTATTATCAAAATATTAAACAAAAATATTCTAAAAATATATTATAAAATTAATTCAAAAAAATTAGATAATATATGAAAATAAATTTAAAAGTTTAATTATATACTATTTATTATATATTTAAGAGTATTTCAATCATTGAATATTTCATTCATTTATAAGCACAAGTTTAGCCAAACATATATACAATTTATTTTTACGAAAAAGCTTTAAACAGTAAAATTCATCCAAACATAATTCATAGAAAAGCAGCTTTCTAATCAAAAGTTCAACGGCTGTTTTTTTCAGCAAAATCACATAAATAGCAGCTTTTATCCAAAAACTCTAAATTTAAATCTTAGCCAAACATGTCTTGAGTTAGTTACTTTATTTATTTTTTATTTTTAGTTTTTTTAGAATAATTAAAGTTTTGTGTGATCACAAAATTTATCAAATATTTCACTACTATACAAACAGTATTACATTGTTAAAAAAACTAACATATAAATATTTTTACAACAAATATTTTTAGCTACCCTTATTGTTTTTAATAAAAAATTTGTTAACTCATATTTTGAATCGATATATTTAATAATATTTTGAATTGATATTTTTTGAAAAGCAAGATATGATGAACAAGATCATGCCTCAACACCCTGAGATGAATTTGTCCAACGCTTAAGTTTTACTGAAATCTCCAATTTCAGTACTTGCTGATTTCATTTTCAATTCCGAAGTGCAATATATACCTCTACTATTAGTATTAGCAGGGTCTAACTTGGGGATCTTTCTTGTGATTGTTTTTTGGGTTGGACGGTTTCTTAGTTTAGGGATTGCAGTATGCAGACTTCCACTTCTGACTGGTGGTGTTTTGTAATTGATGCTCTATCTCAAGTAAAGTTGGGATTTACTGAAATCAATGTTTTATCTCTGCAATTTCTTTCTTTTTGTTTTACTGCAAGATTGAAGTAAATGGTAATACACATAATTCAAGATAAGAACATTTTCTGAGCTCAACCGTTTCAACCAGTAATTCCTCAATGGAGAAATCTATGGCCTGCTCTTCCTTCCTTTGGAACTTCCCTGATTCATGCGAGCAAAGGGATTGTTTCTGTATGTGCATATGCTTTCATTTATGGTTCAACACATTTGGCTCCATCGATTCGAAGGCTTGGTTTATAAACTTGCAGGTTCATGTCTTCTTCGTTGCTGCTGCCCTTTTCCTCGTCTATGGCGATTTTGCTTGCCTTCTCGGTCTCTCTTCCCTTACCCCATAGAACCATGTAAAGGCCAACAACTATGAGACTAGACCCCATCACACTGTTGAAAACATGAATGCAGATGATCATATATAGACAGCAATCAAAGACTAGACATAGGAACTAGCGATAATTATAGGCAAGGACATGAAGAGATTACCTTCCCATGTAAAGCTTCTCGTCAAGGATTGCCCAGCCGAGCACTGCAACTATGACTAGAAGCAGCGGACTGAACATGGACACGAAAAGTGGACCTCGTTTCTCAACACACCAGGACATCAGAGAAACGGCAAGGCCTGAGCCAATCAATCCCTGAAATTTCATCCAATACAAAGTGTAAATTTAAAGAGTAGTGCTGCATTGAATTAGAGCATCAGGAGAAGATCAAGTTACAAAGGAACTTGCATTGTAAACAGAGGCAGCAGCCCTGATGTCCCAGCCTATTGACCACTTTGAAACTTTCCTCTCAATACATGCTCCAACAATGAAGCACTGGACAGAGGCCATACCACACATCAATGCCGATGTTGTGTAAGGCAATGAGAAGCTCTTGCTCATCTTGGCCTGCGATGATGCAATTGAGAAGCCATCAATACCTTCATTCATCAAAGCTATCAATTTAACACAATGATGGAAGGGAACAAACATAATATAACCTGTATGATGAACCAAAGAGCCCAAGCTATGCAGCTAAGGAGGACCAATGTGGCGCCAAGGGCCATGTTTTCACCGCCTGGCTGGCTGCTTCCAGCAGCAGTCATTCCCTCGGCGTACCTCCAGTGAAGTGGTGAAGGCCACAACTTCACCAATATGCCTTTGTAGAAGGTCATCAACATCGATCCTCCAACACATAGGATTGTTCCTACAACTTTGGCTTGTCCTGCCATTGTTTTGATTCCAATTATCTCCAACCTACAATAACAGTAATGCAGCAGCTAGGGATGAACAACGGTCATAAATTTGGTCCAGGTAGTAATTCTTGACAGAGTAATACCTAAAAGGAATGGCCATTATGAATGTCGCGGCAGGTAGTACATTATTGAGGGCGCACGCGATTGTTGGCATCGAATATTTTAGGCCTAAGAAGTAAAGCAGCGGATTTAATGTTGTTCTGCCAAAAAAAGGGTGAAAGTAATTTTAACCAATATCAGATGTATAGTAAAAATCTGTATTTTGATCTGATAATATACATGAACTTACCCAAATAACGAACATAGGAATATCTGGAAAATAACTCTGCCGGTTAAATGCATGCGGGCGTTCCTGTAAAAACAAGTTCATCACCAGCTATAACAATTCAATTCACCGCACATGACAGAAATTTACTTCAGTGGTAAAAAAAAAAGAAATTAGTTCAATTAATCTCTTGGAATGATCAATTGCCGTTTGTTTATTGGAAAACAATCTAAGTTGGATAGTTTCCAAAGCATGCAACAGCTACAGCTAGCTTTTCTTTCAGTACTGTAAATGCAACTTTCAGTAACTAGAAACTTCAACAAAATTGAAGCTTTTGAAGTAGTTGAAGCAGGATAACAAGTATTCTTTAGACGTCTAAGAATTGCCGTACTGTTATCAAAACCTCTCAACAGTGAAGAAGGAAATAAGGGCGAGAATAACCGCGGCGACAAACTAAGCACTCATGTCGCTATGGCAAAGCTTGGATGTAAAGAACGTTCACATATCCAAGTTGTACCGCCACCGCTGCCCGCCAATCTCTACGTCACCCATCTATGTAGCTAATTTAATCATATATTGCTAGCTAGTAAAGGAAAACACTGGACTAACCAGTGAAATTAATCAATATAGTTTGATATTTTAAACGTTTTGTTTTTGGCTTGAAGCACGTTGAAGTGGTGATCAAACGAAAAGAAGCAGCGTGCATGGCATGGTTGTATCTATCCCCTTCTTCTTCTATAACGCTCAGCTTCAGCAAAAAAAAAAAAAAAAAAAGACCAGCACGGCTTCACCTTCAACTACTTCTATACATCTACAACATTAAACTGAAAATATGATACAAGCTTTCCGTTGTGAATTCGATAACAACTTAAGCTTATAATGAACATGGCACTAAACAACCAATTAATTAAGCAACTGAAAAATGTGTATACCTTTCTGCTAAGATGGCAACAGGGACAAGAGCAATGGTGGCGACGATTTGACGGTAGGCGATCATAACGTAAGGGCTCATACCGGAATCCATGGCAAGTTTAGAGACCACGTTGAGTCCGGCGAAGCCTACTTGGACTAACACCATTGCTAGAGTAGGGGTGTAATCTCCTCCTCCTCCTCCCATTACTAATTGCTCTTGATTTTTTCTATTCTTTTTTTTTTTTATAAACTTCCTATATGTGTATTGGTGCTACTTTTTTTCTGAGAATGAGAAAGGGAAAGAGATTGAAGACACCCAAGCGAAAAGAGCTTATTGTAGTCTTCTTATATAGGAAGATGCAGCGTTGTAGAGACATTTAGACAAGAAGAGAGAGATGCATAGATGCTCAAGTCTGTCGCGTATGTAGTTATAGTTGGCCTTTAAGGTCTAAGCTTCCAAATCACGTTCGAGGAAGATCAAAAACTTCACTAATCTTATGCAATTACCCAGAAAAAAAAATAAGAAAAGAAAAGTAAACACCATAAAAATTACTTTGTAATAGTTGTGAAACACTTGAAGAGAAGTTACGATGAGTTTCTATTGGTCAGCAGAAAAAGTTTGGTGTTTTAATCTGGTTAGCTGACGTTGTGCAGCGATATCCGCCGAAGAAGTGCAAAACAGAAAGCGTACAAGACACAGCAACCCCTCAACTCTCTCTGCCTTCATTTTGCTGCTACTTCCATAATGGCTTTCGGATTTTCTGCAGCAGCTTTTTTTTTTATGTAATGCTATTTTTCTTCCAGAGTTCATAATTTTAACCTGTCATTGTCTTTGTTGTTGTTATTTTTTTTTTTTTTTTTTTTTGAATCGACCGTATGCGGGGAAAGACCGTGAAACCGCTTCTACGGAGCAGCTTGCTTTAGCTGTTGCTGTTGTGCATCAGACAACGCTAGCTTGACGCTTTAAATGACATGATCACAACAAACTGAAGCTATGGATAACAGATGTATTTCCCAGGAAAACCACAAAAAAAAAAAAAAAAGGAAGTCTTCCAGCATTTCATCAGAATCTGAAAGCAAAATCTTTTGGAGTGTTAAGTAAACGAATTAACGATAGAGCGTCTGAAGATTTTAACGGTACCCTGTAAAAGAAATGTGCCTACCTCTCTTTTGAGCTCAAAGGTGCCAATATAATCTTACATGTGAAATATTTGTTTTGATTTGGAAGCCATAAATCATTCGATCATTCTTTTCTTGTACCAATAACAAACAGAAGTATCACAATAAAGTGTCAGCTCTGACGTACGAAAAAAAAAAAAAAAAAACAAAGAGAGAAATAACTCATAAAAGTGATTCAGGAAATATGCAGAGTAGAGAACTAAGAATATTTCGTCGTTCCATCGTAAACATAAGCATTCAAATCAGTTTCAACAATACCTGCTTTTGGGCGAACAGGACCCTGGCAATAGCACTTTCAGATACACATGAAAAAGTTAGATGCAGTTGGAAGGACGAGTGATAATGTATCATAGTTGACAATCTCTTAAGTTAGGAATACAGTTGAGAGTGGCAATTCATGAAAACCGCACAAGTTGACTGCTACTTAATTCTACATATTGCCAATCATTTAAAATTAGGTGCTACTATAAATTGATAATTTTCTAATGAAATAAGTCAAAAAAGTTCCTGATGATAAAGGTACCAGATAATGCATTAAACAACCTACAAGTTTGCTAATTTGTGTTTTGCTAGTGATATGCAGCATGTTAGATTGTTTTATGATGATATGGAAACTAAATGTTTATAATTGCATGTTTTCCTTAGCACCCCTTCTCACGTATGTCTTGGGTTTTCTTGCAAAAACTGCTCACCACTACGCTATACTCTTCCTAAATTCCTAATTCTCACTCAAGTATTTTTTTTCCAAATTTGGTAACCAAAATGCATATAATTGGACAAACATTGCACATGTTTGACCCAAATGGAAATCAGTTTCATGATACGTATGTCAACAGAACTTTTTCGAATGAAACTGAACATACAATGAATCCCAGATAACTGTCCCAATAATGCAAATCATGTGTTTTGAAGTACAAGGAACAACATAACCGCATTCATATAACGTGACTCACAGATTATAATACACTAATTAGTCACACAATCCAAATGCACTTGTGCTGATTCACATTGCAACAATAACAACAAGAAATGGTTATGCCCAGCTGATTTTTTGCTGTTGTTTAGGCTGTAAAGACTCCTAAATGGAAAGCTAGAAACACGTGGAAAACAAATTCCTACCAATCACATTATTCGGAACATTATTCCTACAGTTTATCTAACAAGGATACATAATTTATGCGGCAGAAAGGAAGCACCTCAAAGAATCAGCCATAACAAAAGGTCATTTCAATTAGATGATGTTGAAGAGAACATATCGGCACGTCCACCGTTCATTCTTTCAGCCTTCTTACCTCGCTCACCTATATAGGATGAGCAAGTCAAACAATTTAAGTATATTGTCCAACTGTCAAGGTGAAGAGTTCAAAAGGTTAAATAATTAGTAAAGAGGTATGTATTGGAGTAGATCAGAACTCAGGTGAAGGTAAAATAAAATATACTTGCACTAGCTACTACCACAGTAACATTCAACATCTGAGTTAAAATTGAGACTGAACAGCTATGATAATACAGACAACCAAGGCGTGCAAATTATTTCTCTAACTTACAAAATGGTATAGGCTAATTAGAGCAGATTAATTACAAAACAATAATTTATTTAGACTTCTAGAAAGCAGATCACAGCAAAGAACCTGATTCAAATGAATAAGATGATCACTTACCTGTGCGAACTCTGATTACATCTGAAACAGGTATTACTGCATCATGAAATAAAAACCATTAATGTTATTATGGATATCTTTGACTCTAAATGCATATGAATTTCTATAAACAAAAGTTTATAATAAGAAAAAAAAAACAAAAATTGTTAACCAATTTACCACTAGCACTTCTTTGCATACAGTCTCATTCTCATCAAAGAATATAACTTCATCACTTAATAAGAAACGAAATTAAATTGTTGTGCAGGATTAAACTTCAACCAAAATCTCTTTGTACAAATTTCTAAGTTTCTAGAAGAAAGACATGAATAAGTACTTACAGAATATCTTTGCATACAGTCTCATTCTCATCAAAGAATACAAGTTCATCACTTAATAAGAAACGAAACTAAATTGTTGTGCTGGATTAAACTTCAACCAAAATCTCTTTGTACAAATTTCTAAGTTTCTAGAAGAAAGACATGAACAAGTACTTACAAAATATCTTTGCATACAGTCTCATTCTCATCTAAGAATACAACTTCATCACTTAATAAGAAACGAAAATAAATTGTTGTGCTGGATTAAACTTCAACCAAAATCTCTTTGTACAAATTTCTAAGTTTCTAGAAGAAAGACATGAATAAGTACTTACAGAATATCTTGCCATCGCCAATTTCACCCGTTCTAGCCTCTTCAATTATTTTATCAATCACAGCTTCAACCTAGAACAATATGAGCAAAAGTAGAACTATCAGCATATCATAAGTAGAAAATAATCACTAACATACAAATTCCAACAACAAAAGGGGTTGTTGCACTAGTTTTGGAAAATTTGATCTTAGGCACTATCAGGTAATTACTAAGTCAGATATAGTTGGTATGACAACTACGGGAGGATAAAGATCATTACTAAGTCAGTTGGTATGACAACTACGGGAGGATAAAGATCAATTTAATCACAGGTTGAAGAGATAAAAAACTGCAATAACTACATGTTAGTAGCTAGCAACATCGAGCCCTACCGCAATTACACCTGATACAAGGTCCAAATCCTACAACTAGAAGACGAGCCGGATTGATAATAAATTCATAAGGAGAAATAAACAAATGTTGGGACAGTTCCATGAAGAACAACCATATGTAAATGGTTATCTTACCAAATAGGATTATATGAAGCTTATGAAATAGGCTTCAAGAAGAAGCTGGAAAATTTTATAGGTACTAGTAACAATTCTGTGTCGATTCAATGTTGGCCACCATGCTTATTGAAATCACTTTCTCATGTAACATAATCTCCCAAGTTAGATTGGAATCACTTAATATATTTTATAATTATTTCTGTAATTTAAGGCATACAGTGTGGGGCAGACATTTTTGCTTTTAATATCATTATGAATTTCTGTGTTTATTGTTTAGTACCCCAGGCATATATCTAACTTCTCTTGAACTTCAAGTATGCTCTGAACTCTGCAAAACTACCTGGTCCTTGCAGACCACTATCTCCATTTTGACTTTGGCTAAAAATTTGTCTTCAGAGAATTCAGATCCTACCATGGAATATGAAGCATAAGCATTGAGAAAAAGAATAAGTCAGAATAAAAATTGTAAAAGAAGAAAATAGATAGAAAACTAAGTAGATAAAGTAAGACCTACAAAGAACACGATCAACTTCTAAGCTGCAAGTCTTATATTGAAATAGCATACGGAGGAATTCAATAAATAATTGCAAACGTTAGTTCAGAGATCTGAGGATCTATTCACCTACTTATTATTTACTATAACTACTAGAATGAGATTCTGTCTTCTCACTTTACATGTCTAATAACAAAAGATACTGATGTGAAATTACATGGTGGTCCATGGATATTTAGTCAAGTCAGAAGCCATTAAATCCTGAATTTTCTTCAAAAGATAGTAAAAGTGATTCTGTTGTTTCAACAGTATATTTGCAAAGGTAAATGCCCTTGAAAGTTCCTAGAACAACAACTGAGCCTTACACTACTAACCAGAGTCGGCTATATAGGTTATTTCATGCCATTATGTTGTCAGAACAATATCCTCATTCAGGCCCAAAAAAGATAAGTTATGTTTTTTGTTGAAGTGGTATCTGACCAAGTCTTCTTATATCACCATCTAGCATTCTTAATAGAAGAACTTTCATTCATTCACATTTACAAAAAGATGCACCTAGAGGTTCTCACTTTACATGGTTAAACCACCTGAAACAAGTCTCTCTTATTTTGCCCTCAATAGGCGTCATTTTGACTTTTTCCCTGATGATTTAATTTCTGATCTTATCTTTAATCGTGTATCCACTCTTCTACCTTAATATCTGCATTTTTGTCACACTAATTTTACGAAGAAGATCTTCAGCAACTCAATTATGACTGTGAGGTTACCTTGAGATCTTCACAAGCACATCCTATTCAAGCGTTACTAAATTTTGTATTTTAGTGCTTCTGTCTTCTAAAAAAAGTGCAGTCTGGTGCTTCCCTCGAGCTTGTATAGAATTTAAGAGTCAACTATCCAAGAATACACATCATACATTTAACAATATGATCATTAAACGGGAGAAAGAACATTATAAACAATGTGGCTGTTCTTTCTCTAAAGCCATGAAGCAATTGCGTGAGCATTTCTCAATATTTTTCTTATAATAAAAATAGAAATATTAGTGTAAGACAATATTTGAAGCAAAGGTCTTTTCTCATTATGAGAAAGAAAGGCTCCTTCTCTTGAACAAAGGTTGTACTGATCCAGTTTTCTAGTGCTTGTTGTAGAAATTTTCGAACTTCTAACCACATTGAAACAGGTTACGACAACTCTTAGTTAGCTAAAAGAATTTTCTTGGTAGAAGCATGAAGCTCAGTTTTCATAGATGGGGACTCACATTGTCCTACCATTATAAAAGCAGTGCAAGTTCATACTTGGAAGTTCCATTCATGTTTTAAGCATGATTGAGATTATAATTCCTAACATTAAGGGATTCAATTTTCTAAAAAGAAAGGATCAGAAGTGAAGCCATCAAAGAGAAAGTTGGAGCGGTGCATGTTTAGCACAAAGGGGAAGTCACTAGAAGTAATTTGACCACTAAGTTGAAGGCTTATACAGGCTCTAGCTAAAAAATGTTAGTATATGGAAGCTCCCTTGTCAATAGGAGTAGAGGGAAAACCAAAACGACTTGGTCAATGATGTCTCTACTATTAGCTTGGCAAGTATCTTGTTTATCAATGACGTGAAGGGATATATCTAGTCAGCCCCATCTAACAGTGTGATGCTTAGCTGTTGTCGCTGTAGGGTTTTCAAATTTCATGCCTTTTAATTTATTAGTTTTTAGTATAGTGCAAAATATTATAGCTATTCCACCACCACCATTAATCTTTGTCACAACATACAAGCGACTCTAAATTACTAACTGAAAACAATATTCAATATTTCAGTGAACAGTCCACATGCCCAAATATTACATATTGCAACATTTATTTAACTTAAGACGCTGTAATCCTGAAGCTAATATTATCTCCAACAAAAATCAACAGTCCATCCACGCTAGATTCTACGTTGATATGATCTAATGCAATAACGTCATCCACAATGCCTAAGTGAGCTTATTGACATGATCAAGGATCTTCCCTCTCCAGGCAGTCCTTGAAAAACTCATTTTATATCCTATAAAATACAGATAAGAGAGTACAATTGGACATGAGCGGCGCCATAGAAATGTCAAGAAAGCAGTGGATCATCATGTCCACTGTACTTTGAAGTCTTGAACAGACAATCTCCACAATTTCTCAGGATCCTTGATTTTGCTATCTATGAGCATTATTTCAATAAAGGACATACAATACTTGGAATCAACGACCAGAAAGAATACATATTGGTTGGATGGATGTGTTAATAAGACAAAGTAGAATGATTTAGGAGGTGATTTATTTCTTAAAAGTTCACAAGGTCCATACAAAGTTAAGCCCATCTACTTCTCAAGAACTAAAAAGAAATCACTGTAAAAGAATGAAATTCCCTGTTTCTTTCTCCATAGAAGAAACCTAAGTTTTGTTTGCGTACTAAATGAAATAAAATAAAATATGTGCTCAACCATACCTGCTTGCCTTTCTGCTAAACCTCCTTGTGCTCCAAATCCTTTGACATCAGAGACAGTTACACCCCTGATGCCCATCTTCAATAGAGCCTGTTTCCCAACACATCAAATTCACTGATCATAGAGCTATGCAATGAATTGATCAAACAAACCCAAGTTAAAAGTTAAAACAAGTAAGAAACATCACTTTCGTTTTCACAAAGCAACAATTTCACTAACCGATGAAACATGGGGAACTCTCCAAGGCCTTGTCTTTCAGAACGCACCATAAATTCAGTGAGAATACAACCAAATCACAAGAACCAAAACCAATACAGCGAATTCCTCACCTTAAAATTGCTTCAATTTTGTAAAAATGGCAATCTGGCACATAGTCTGCAACCATCCATCCGACAAAATCAGTAAAAACACAATCCAATCAATGCAGTTGGCAGAGAAAAATCAAAAACGAAATTTAAACAAAAAAACATGATTTCAACAAAACTGGCAAGTTCAAACTCATACCATCGGAGCTCTGAGCTCTGATAACTGGCAAAAAGGAACCATTTCTTGAGATTCTCTTGACAGGTTTCATATTGAGAAACGGACATTCTTGTTTGGGAACGAGGATGGACTTGGTAGGGAAAGATTTAAATGGAATTACTGTTGTTGTTGTTGCTTGAGGCTTCGCTGTAGTTGTGAGATAAAGATTAAAAGCAGCCGCCATTAGAGAGCTTGTTGAAGCTTTCTGTCTTCTCGATGCGATCGCTTTAAAAAAGAGCTATATCTTCTGTTTACGGTGATTCTAAAACTCAAATATGTAATAACAGCCCCTTCCTTCATCTGAATAAATCTATAAGTAATTATAATTGGTATAAGTAAAAATTTATTAAAGTAATTACTAAAATATTGAATAATACATCATTAATTATTTGATATTAATTTAATTATTAAGTAGTTGGTTCAGTTATAGTTTGGTCAAAGAGTTTGTTGTTTTCATGATAAATGAAATTTAAGTCTCTTTTGGAAGCTAATCTAGAAATTTAAGTCTCATTCAATTTTCTTTCTGGATCTTTACCCTTCCTCAAAATTTTCTTCCTTCTCATTTTCATTGTTTTGATATGGATATTTTCATAAAAGAACATCTTTAAGCTGATTAATTTAATTAATTTATAAAAAAATGCTTATTTAACTCTATTTCTTCAAATTCTATTAATTCAACTTATATAAATGCATTCCTTCGAAAATTAACTAACCCCAAAGTCAAGCCCTCTCATGAAATCGATTAACTAATCTTAACCATAGTTGAGAAATTCAAATTAGACTGGTAAGTTGACCTGAAAATTATCAACTTAGAGCCTAAATTAGTCAGAATTTACAAATTAATCAGATCTGCACTCGATACGAATTGTTCTAGAGTGATCCGAACGATTGTGAATTGACCTGTCAATTTTATCTTTCAGATCAATCTGAAAAGTTTAGAAAATAAAAAAAAAATTATCAAAAAAAAATGAAGTTTCTTTTACCACCGCATTGGTTCGTCTTATAGTCTGTGCTCATCGCTCGAGTTCGATCGTCTTTGCACTCAAAACTTTAAATCCATTGTTATGTTGCCAGTTCTACTACTTCGCTGCTCCAAACACTCGACCGCTATTCTTTCTACTCTCGAATTTCAAGTTCTCTTTCAGCACAGTGCAAATCTTCTCCAATAATTTCGAAATTTCATTTAGAGATGAAGCTTGAAAAGAAACAAAACTGAACTATACAAAGAAAGCTTTGAGCTGATCTAATTTAAAGAACAGAGGTTAATTAGAGGAACCATGTGACTTGAAATCTAATTGGACCAAATTAAACAATTCTTTCTAACAGAGAAAGTTCGATGAGCTCTTTATGTTTTGATTTTCTATTTCAATTTTTTTCTAATTCAGGCTTATTGATTCAATTTTATTGTTATTGATTTCTTTTTGTTTTGATGCTTCTTGTTGTCCTTCAGAGTAGAAGTTTTTGGCTTGATTGCTCGCGAGCATAGAACACTTTCGCAGATTTTTATTTTAATTTAGTGTGTTTGCTAATTTTTAGTGCACAAGTATGTTTCACCGTGATCTGTGATTGCTTATATTTTTATGTATAATTTAAATAGTTTATAGATTATGCACAATTGGTATATGGAAATATGTAGTTGCAATAATGATCTTGAGTTTGTTGTTACCTTTGGATGGATCGGGTGAAGAACATGCTTAGGAAGTCGTAGCATTTGAGCATTTTGTTGTTGTCATAGTTTTGAACTCCGGCCATCTAAATTGGATGAAGAAGAAGCACTCGGATTGTTTGAGAGATCAGCACTAGGTTGATTTGTTGATCCGCCGAATCAATTCAAAATTCATCTACTTGAACAAATTTTCAAATCAACATTCGATACGAATATGCTAGTTATGTTTTTTAACTTCGACCAACTCCAAGAAGAACACACTCAATCGTCTCTTTTTCTTTTTTGGCTCTTATGTTGGAATTGTTTTATAAAAATTCAAATTCTTAAAGAAGGATTGATTTAAAAGAAATTAATTGGAAAATATTCAAAATATTGTAAACTTTAGAATGAGCGATGTTCGTTTGATTAACAATACTAGTTTCTCAAAAAATATAACACGATTAAGTAAAATATAGCACGCCTAAAAAAATAAAACTAAAATATTCAAAAATCTTTGACACTTTTAACTCATTTTTCAAAATTCATTTTTAAAACATATAACTATATTTTTCTAAAATAATAAATAATTGTTACCATATTAATTTTTTTTTAAAAAATAATTTTATTTTTAACATCTTATTTCTAAATATATAATAACATAAAAGATATGAAAATTATTAATAGCTCATTTTTAATTAAAAAAATATAAGAACTGAATTTATTTTCAACGATACTATTTTTATAAACTTTATTTTGTAAAAACTTGCGTTTAAAGCCAAACAAAACGCATCCTTTGTTGCGGCGTTTTTTTTGAAGCTAGAGGTAGAGCTCCTCTTTTATGACATTGTTCTTTTTCCCGTTGATAGTAGCTGTAAGAAGTCGAATATGTAAAATAATAGACCATTTATGCAAAACTAGTTGCAGAAAAATTCCAAAACGTAAACACTTTTGGAGCTAACTTAAATAATTCTCATTTACTTTGGGCAGCTCAACTTTCCTTGGGGCAAGATTCCAACTTTTGTGCTTTATTTTTTCTGGTTCTTAATTTTTTTTTCTTCTAGAATTCGTGAAAGAAATGAAATCGGGAGAAGAATTCGTTTACAGAATAAGCACGTCTGAAGAATGGGAAGAGTTGCAGAGCACCGGAGAAACTCTCGGCGGAGATCTTGATCGCCGCACTGGTTGTATACATCTTAGCAATCTTCCCCAGGTCAAAATTAATCATCAACCTGTTAATTTCTGTTAAAGTTTATACTATGGACTATTGAATTGGTGTTAAAGATCTGGTTTTGGTTTTTTGTTTAGCAGGTTAAGATGACCCTCGATAATTTTTTCAAGGGGAGCAATGATCTCTTCTTGCTACAGATTGATGCCTCTAAGGTAAAATCATAACTTTCATTAGTTATGTTCTTTAATTTTTACGGATAGGTTTGATGAATGTGTTGAGCGAAGATAGCTGACAGTATAATGGGTCATGATTTTTGGCGTATCTGGAATTATGAGAACTTTAGTATTTAATACAGAAACAATGGAGTTTGTTGTGGCGGTGTTGTTGGTTCAACCCTCATGCACATTTGAAGTGAAACCGAATTGAGCTACTCGTAACGAGCGTAGAACCATAACATACTGTTGCCCCATAAAAGTAAATCCTTTTTGTTTTTTATGACAATAGTATGTTTATGCATTAGTACTGATTAAGGTGCCATTTGGCGAAGTGTTAGAGGGCTTTCAAGGCTTGCTTTTCAATTCTAAAGCACCTCATGTTTTTTAATAAACTTTCTACAATATTTTATAGAACTTTTAAAAATTTTGAAAGTACAGAAAAATTATATATGGTACAATCTTTATACGTATAATTATTATTATTATTTTAGGTAAAAAAAGTTAAGCTCGTTTCTCCAAAAATCTCTAATATATCTCAATTTTATAAGCACTTCCAAACATCCCCTTAAAGATATGTAGTACTATTGTCTCTGGAATCAGTCAACTGTAAAGAAATATCTATTTAGCAACGCTCGTTAATTTGATGACAGATCCTGAACTTGTTCACATGAAAGATTATCAGACTTTCTAGTTATGGTTTCCCATATTAGCTCAAGTATAGCTTTTGCCGTTATGGAGTGTCATGCCTATTCAGGATGCAAATGAGCCTTTTCATTTAGTTCCTTAGTAGACACTTAGAAATAAACCCTTTCTTCATTCTTTCAGAGTGCTATGTTGTACCTGAATTATTTCTGTGCCTGTAACTTGTCCTTCCTATCTTGAAGTTGGAACTTCAGCCTTTTCATAGATATTGCAAATTATAGCTTTTAAAAGATTGCATTTTCTCTCCTTGTTGCTCTTCTTATCAGGTTCCATCCTTTGCCTCGCAGTCATATCATTATGCTGCAACTAACATAAGAGAACTTGCATTACTTGTTGGATGTTGATTGGCATAAGTTCTATCTTTTTAGATTTGACGCCTCTTCTTTTCAGGTGTAGTACTCTTTAGTCTCAAATGTTTGATGCTTTAGGAAGTGAAACATAATTGTAGAAGCAAACTCGACTGTCTCACTATCTTTAGCACCTCATACTTCCTTTTGACATGTAAGTTCATTATTTCGAGTTCCTTTCGTTGGTAATACTGAATGGCTATGGTATCAGCCATTGTCCTTTATTTCATTTGTTATGGGAATTGTCTTGTTTTTGAGAGTGTACCTGTCTCCCAAAAGCAATGGGGTGCTCTTTTATGCAAATCCATTGTCCATGGTGTTTTAAAATCATAACACAAAATTTTCCGATTCATTTGATTGGTTTTTATCATTTTGACTGATTTTTTGAAATCCATATTGATACCATGATTAATTTCAGCTTGGGGATGGTTTGATATATGAAGCGGTGGATGCTGCTCATTCATTCCCACACTTCTATGGCCCATCTAGGAGCTTCGTTCCTCTTCCACTAAGTGCTATCATCAAGGCAGAGAAGTTGGATCTGAAAAATGGCGAATTTATCTGCAGTTTGTTGAAGAGCATATAAGACTAGATTTGAGCCAGATCTTATACTAAAAGGCAAACACCTAGAACACTAAGAATAATTTGTTTTCTGTCAAAACATGGTTAAAGAAATTGATACGAGCGTTTTGGTTGTAAGCGTTGGAGCTAGAACTTTGTCTCAAGCATAAACGAACTTGTATTCATGCATCTTGTTCACGGCTATCTTATTGCAGGAGATTATCCACGGTGATGGTTGGTAATTGGAAGTCTTGCCTCACAATTTCAGTTCTAATGCAATGAGATTGCAAGATGATGACTGACATTCAAAGAGAAAAGGTGAAGCAATTTTGAAATTGGACTCTTTCCATAGGAAATGGTATGAAGATACCTCTTGGATAAAACTACCAGATGTGTACATTATCTCACTAACACTGATCCCTTTAAGACAATTGTGGAAGAAACCTACCCAAATTTACAAGAAAACAGTTTACATATACCATATATTCGAGCGGCGTCTTTTGTTGCACTATAAAATGAAATATATGCACACTCTTGTACCAACGAAAGAAAAATGTATTACATATGTGATTCAACATGTTTCACTTACCTGATTTGTGAGGGGTAGATGTATTGTAGACGTTTCTGCAGATGCTTTTAGTTGCACCAAGCTGGTTTTCCTCCCTTGTTCATCTGTGTTGAGCTTCTTGTAGGGACTTGAACCCCAGAAGTAACCCCGTCCCTGAATTTTCCTTGCCTCTTCTTTCCTAGCCCAATCAAGTTCGTATAAGTTTTTGCAGCAGACACTCTGGTGAAGGCAGCTTACTTTTCTGGACTGTGTTAACATTAATCCGGTTGACGCCATCAGAACTGCTCCGGCTACCATAGTAAGAAGATAACATTACTCCAATCACGAAACGATCCTTGTCCTCGTGGATCACAAGATTACTTGGAGAAATTTTAGTCTTTGCTTGAAACACAATCTGAATAAAAATAATCAGCTTAGATAGAAGACAAAGAACACAGCATGTTGTTGTATGTTGCTCATGTAAAACCTGAACTACACGTGGACTGAAGGCTATGTTTGTAATTGATAAAAAAGTAGAGATATTTGAAAAAAAACATATTTAATTGAGGAGCTAAAATGAAACTATTTTAAAAATATCAAAAGGATTTAGAAATTAATTTAGAGATCATTGTAGATTGTTTCAAATTAAATATACTTTTAAATAATAGTGTTGAAAAATAAATTTATTTTCTTAATTTAAAAAATAAAATCATTATGATTTTTATGATGTTTAATTTATTTAATCTTAAAACTTAAAAAGTTATTAGAAAATTAAAAATATAAAAAGCTAAAAATATATAAAAATTATGATGAATGCATAAATAAATTTGTATATATTAATTTTTTAAATAAAAATAAACTTTTTAAATAATTTTTATTTTAAATAATTTCCAATAGTCTCTGACTCTCTAAAATTGTAAGAGAAGATAGCGGGCATTTAAAATTATTTATAAAAAAGGATTTTTTTAAAATAAAAAAAAAGATATATTTTTTTATTTCTAAAAAAATAATAAAAATATATATAAAAATTTTTATTACGTAAATTTTTTTTATTTTTTAAAATTTTAAATATTGATAAAATATATATTTAAAAATATAAAATAAAAAATCAGAGGACGTGGAAAAGCTCAACCAAACACCACTAACATAAACTCGAGGGCGGTCAAATTGACGGGGCATGTAATCGCAAACTCCGAGAAAATCAATCAAATCACTTATTTACCCTTCTCTAAAACCCTGCGCACTCTCTTTCCTCAAAAAATCTTATAAAGAAACAAAACAAAAAACAATTCAGAATAAGAAGATCGGTAGGAATAAGAGGTCCTGTTGCTGATATCAACTTCGATTTTGTTCAGGTGATCTCCATTACCAAGTTCAATTGATTAATTTTGCGTTTGTTTGTGTTTGAAACTGTCTGATATGGTTGAAATTGAGGCTTTCTCGTTGTTGATTTTCTAATATGTATTATTTAATGTATCTATGCTTCTAAAAATTCTGATAGTTTGTGGAATTGATTGATTAGATTTCTCTGAATACCGTAGCTCGCTATTGAATATAATCAGGACAAATACGAATTCAATCTTGTAAATACATGAATATTTTGAAAGAAACGTAAACACGAAATTCAAATCTCATGTGGCGCCAACCTACCAGGCAGAGAAGAAACCTTGTTTGATTATTACTGGTCGATTGACACTGTTCTAAACCATGAGGTTTCCGGCGATAACGCGTTTCCGAGCGGACCGCACACCTTCAATCTACTCAGCCAACATTCTCATCAACCGTCATGCTCGTAATGGCGACATTGATGCTGCGCGGCGCATCTTTGATTCCATGCCAGAGCGCAGTATTGTTTCCTACAACTCTCTAATTGCTGCCTACTTCCTCCATCGCCAATCTGCTCGTGCCCGCCAGCTGTTTGATCGAATGCCACACCGGGACACTGCTACATTTAATGCCATGATCTCTGGCTATGTCAAAACAAAACAACTTAACATGGCCCATGAGGTGTTTGACACCATGCCGTTGCATGAGCGTAATGTGGTGTCGCACACTTCTCTTCTTCGTGGGCATATTGAAGCTGGCGATATTCTTGGTGCTGAACGGTTGTTCAATGAAATGCCTGAGAAGAATGTGGTTTCATGGACCGTTATGCTGGGTGGGTTGCTTCAAGATGGGCGGTTAGATGATGCAAGGGAGCTCTATGATAAAATGCCTGAGAAAGATGTTGTTGCACATACCAGCATGGTTGCTGGGTATTGTCAAGCAGGTCGCATGGCTGAAGCACGTGAATTGTTTGATGCTATGCCTAAGCGCAATGTTGTTTCTTGGACTGCGATGGTTTCTGGGTATGCCCATAAGGGGCAGGTTGACATGGCAAGGAAGCTCTTTGAGGTGATGCCAGATAAGAATGATGTTTCTTGGACTGCTATGCTTACTGGATACACCCAGGGTGGACGTATTGAGGAGGCGGCTGAGTTTTTTGCTAGGATGCCAGAGAAGTCACTCATTGCTTGCAATGCCATGATTCTTGGTTTTGGGCAGAGTGGAATGATTGCGGAGGCTAGGGAGGTCTTTGACCTGATGCCAGAGAGAGATGATGGTTCATGGAGTGCGATGTTGAAGGTGTATGAGCGTAATGGAATGGAATTAGATGCACTTGATACCTTTAGGAAGATGCAAATGGTTGGAATTGCTCCAAATTACCCTTCTCTCATTAGTGTTCTTTCGGTTTGTGCAAGTCTAGCACTTCTTGATCATGGGCGTCAGGTCCATGCAGCTATCATAAGTTCCCACTTGTCTGACGATGATGTTTTCCTTGCTTCAGCTTTGACCACCATGTATGTAAGGTGTGGTGATCTTGCCAAGGCTAAGATGGTGTTTGACTTCTCTGAGTTCAAAGATGTTGTATTGTGGAATGCAATGATCACAGGCTATGCACAACATGGTGTAGGAGAGGAATCTTTAACTGTCTTTTACGATATGCTCTCTGTGGGCATGGTTCCTGATGATGTCACGTTCATTGGTGTTCTTGCAGCTTGTGGTTATACCGGAAATGTTGATAAAGGGAGAGAAATTTTCCAATCAATGCAGTCCGATTATTTAATTGAACCAAAAGCCGAGCATTATGCGTGTATGGTAGATCTCTTAGGCCGAGCAGGTCATGTATATGAAGCATTTGAGATGATTAACAATATGCCAATCGAACCTGATGCTGTAGTTTGGGGTGCTTTTCTAGGTGCATGCAAGCTGCACAAGAATACAGCGGCTGCAGAAATGGCTGCCAAGAAGCTTTTGCATCTTGAACCTGGAAACTCTGGCCATTATACCTTGTTATCCAATATATATGCTTCAAGTGGGAGGTGGGGTGATGTTGCGGAACTAAGGAAGGCTATGGGTGTAAGGAAAGTAAGCAAAACTCCTGGCTGTAGCTGGATTGAGGTTGAAAGAAAAGTGAATATGTTTACTGGTGGTAATGTGCTTGAACATCCTGAGCATGTAATGATCAGTGCCATGTTGGAGAAATTAGATAAGCTGTTACAGGAGTCAGGGTACCATCCAGATGGCAGCTTTGTGCTACATGATATTGATGAGGAGCAGAAAGCTCATAATCTACGGTACCATAGTGAGAGGCAAGCTTTGGCATATGGACTTATGAAGATTCCTCAAGGTGTAACTATCCGCATAATGAAGAATTTAAGAGTTTGTGGTGATTGTCATTCAGCAATCAAATTGATAGCAAAGGTACTTGAACGAGATATAATTGTGAGGGATGCAAACAGATTTCATCATTTCAAGAATGGGTCTTGCTCTTGCAAGGACTATTGGTGAGCCCGAGCCTAAATGCTCAGAGTGCCACATGCTTACAAAATTAAGTTTGTGGGAATAATTATAAAAGATTGGCAATCGACATCTATGCCTTGGTCAAGGAGGGGGGTGGGATTGGTTGGAAGCCACCTGCAAAAATCATGTCAAACATTTTTATATGGATTCTTTGATGCGACCGAGTCACTTAGTGGGATAAGCTAGTTGAGGAGTTGAAGAGAAGATAATTCATAAGCTCCATTAAAACTTCAGGAGTAGCAAGGTAGAGAATGAAGAGAAGGACGGAGATATCCATTTATCTTCTTCTGCTTGTCTAATATTTCTATGATGTTTATGGCATTTATTAATGGTTGAACTAGCCCCTCTTAATCTCTGAGAAACTAAAAATCATATACTTTCTTAATTAAAATGTGATATACCTTGTGTCCTAGTTTAAAAGGTGTCTCTTTTGGTCTGACTTTTAGATGGGATTATAATCCATTATAGAATTTTGAAGGTATTCCCAAGTGTTTACTGTATGATTGATCACAATATGCTAATTGCTTGATGTTACCGTTATGCAAATTGAAGATAATGTCGGCAATACTCAATCCATTAATCACTTAGTTTCTACTTAAGTCTAAGACCCTAAGGCATAATACAATAGTTATTTCCCATTTAAGTTCTCAAAGAGTTTATTTGCATTTGTTTAGATCTTAAGTCTCCATTCTGAAAAATAGATTACTATATAAAGCACTATTTTTTTTAAACCATATATTCTGTTGTCAAGAAGTTTTCTCACTGATAATTTTCATTAGTCCCTTTTAATTTTGATGTTGTATAATATATATAATTGCATTTTGGATCAAAAGGATATTAAAGAAAGAAGAGAACATATGAATTGGTGATATCCTTGACGTCTAGCAATCTTTATGATTGTATGCAATCATCAATATCTCAATTGATAAAAGGAAATTTTTCTGGTTTAAATGAATAGCGTTGCTGCATTGGCATTTTTAACAAAAATATACCAGTGGTCATACTTGTAAATCTTAACAATGATTTGTACTTTACTCTTCTGCAACTGATATTGCAGTCAATATTTGAGCTGCACTAGCGTTAATAATATCTCTATTTGTAAGGGAAAAAAAAACTATACTTAGTCTTAATGAATAGCATTTGTCCTCTTAAAAGTTGAGCAAAGGGTCCTATGTTTTGGATGATAACAAAATTTGTGCCAATTGTAATCTCTTACAACTCATGCAATTTATGCAGAGTGCCATGCATCGCCTTTGTAGTCGACATGCATGAATGGAAAGAAGCAAAACTATTCCAATCCTAGTTAGCAGTACTAATCTTCTGATTAATTGTAAATCATTTGCAATTTAAATGGCAATTACACATGTGCTGCACCATTTTATTCAAATGAATTTTATGCTTGATTGTCTCAATATGAATGCACTGTGGGTCCATAACTATTGTTAGCCTTAATAAATAACATTAGTCTACTAAAAACAAATGTAGCAAGCAAATAATTCAGCACTTGGTTAGATCCCTGAAATAGTGATTAATCTACTGATTGTGTCGCACTATTCTAGCACAGGTTGAAACTATCTAAGTTGTAAATCTCATCCAAAAACTTCATAGAAACATATATTTTGAAAACTACCCTTGCCATTTACCCTTTTGCCAATTTGTTTTAGCACTAGTTATCTTGTGTGCTATCACTCTCCAGTCTCCCCAAGTCAACGGTAGTTTCTTAAAATATGAGAGATATTTCTATCTTTCCTTTAATTTGGAAAAAAGTTAAGTGTGAGTTCTCCCCTTAAACTGATTCTTACTTCACTTGCATATGTTATAAGTTGCGTGTTGCTTCCCGAACCTTGCCTTCTCATGCTTGTTACTCCTTCTAAGCATGAATGACGAGGTTGGTCAATTTCTTCCTTTAATCTCAGTTTTTAGTCAAATTGAGTAGGCTCTTTCTATGATTTTTCTCCCCAATGTCTGTTTCTTTCTCTTATCTGTATGCTTAATTGTTGAGAGATTTAGTGATTATGGGGGAGTCAACTGTCATTTTGTTGCTTACTGGTCAAGAACAAAAGATGATCTCGTGTAAATGATTTTTAATCTAGATGTCAATTCTAGGTAGTTCAATTTAGTTTTAAAGTTTGTCAAGCTGATTTATTGTTTTCAAGTAATGTAGAATATAAAATCTTCTCCTTCTGAATTAATTTGTTTTTAACTGCATTTTCATTTTTTAAGAAATTCTGAAGACATTGATAGTGGTCAATGGAATAATTTATTTTGTATTATTATGCAGTGTTTCTTAACTAGTAATACATTTTATGTGTGGCCTTTGTAGGTTCTTTTGCAAACTAATGCATAGGAAGTCCGTTTGCATAGTAAAATGGTAAACCTCCAAACTTGGAATAGCACTTTTTTATCTGTTGGAACGTCTATGCTTTGGCCTATTAACATCATACTACTATAGGTCAAGAAAGAAGACTGCTATGATGAGAACTGTTTAGATGATAAATCTTTGGTCTCCAAAGTTCAATCTTTTATTCAGGATCCACATGCAGAAGATGAGGTAAAACACATTTAATTTTTAATTTTTACATTCAGTTTTGCTTGTTGCTATCTGTCTTTTGTGTGTGCATGCACGCTTGTGTGTCTCAGAAAATCAACATTGCAGCTGATGGAAGTGGTTGCGTGAAGGTCTAATGTTGACTATCTTTAATGTTGTCTATCTTTAAGAGACAAATAGTGGGTTGGGAAATGCTAATATCATATACTTAATAGGATATAAGTTTGGTACATCCCATGATTGAAGATATTGTTCATAACAGAGCATAATAGTGTCGAAAGATCCATGTAGCATCCTTAGTGGGATACTGAATTTGCCACATTCTAGAACTTTGTTACATGCATCTAATCTTGCAGCCATAAAACTCTCTTAATATGGTTGTAATACATATAGCATGGTTTCCCAGCATACTGAATTTGACTATATTTAGGTCTAGGCAAAAGTTTTCATCCATGCCTTCAATTAGGCATTTGCATGTTCACGTTGCCTAACATGGGGTGAGACTAGGATTGAACTGTGCTACTGCCAACCAGGAATAATGGGGCTATACTAGAGTGGATCTATACTAGGCGTTGTCTCAGACCATAGGTATGGTCTTTGGCTTAGAATATCACTAGGCTCATAAGATATTTGGCTAAAGGGCCAATATTCAGTCTTTAGTCGCATATTATCTAAATTTATTTCGGTGAATACCTCACTTTTTTGAAAGAAAATAATTGTGCCTAATGTACACATTAGCTTCAACCTTTCATCCATTAGATGTCCTTTAATAGACCTTTCAAAAAATTCTTATCTTGTTTCTTCACCTTTCCACTTTTGTAGACAGGCAATTCTTCCCTTATCTCTCTCTCCTCTCTCTCACACGCGCGCGCGCACACAAATTCCGGGATCTGTTGGTATTCCTTACAAATTTTGGCTTCTGGTACAAGAACGTACAAATAACTTTCTTTTCATTGTAAAAATCTAAATTTTGAAAGAAGCTTCTTTGTTACTTTCTTGATTCATGAAAAGTCTTTCATATCTCTTGGTCATGGCTCCTGCTTATTTACAAATTGATTCTAGTCAACTTTTTCATTGGTTAATCGTGCATTGTTGTGATTTATATATAACACAGGAGCTTCTGTAAGATTTATTCATAGTAGGCTATGAGGACAAGAGCTAGTTCCATACATTATCTAGTTTAGAGTTGATGAATGTTGTGACTTGAAGCCTCTGCTTCCATTATCTTGTTTTGGAAGTTAGAATGTTATCTTTGAGGAAAAAAATGATATAAGCACGGTAGCTGGTATTGTTCTTCTGTCTATGATGACTATGAAGCTTTGTGGTGTGGACTATGCAAAATAAACAAATAAGAAAGACACAATAAAAAACCATTTGGTGGCAGTTGTCGCTGATCTCATTGCCTATTAGGAATACTGATGTAGATGGAGAGTGGAGCTCAGTGGTTATTTGGAGCCTTCTGCGGGAGAAGACAAACATCTTCTGAGAAACAAGGGAAATCTGAAGTTTGTTCATCTGCGAGACATGCTGGGAATTTTGATATTGTTCAATCCATCTGTTAAAGTTCAATGGCATCTGGTGATAAAAGGATATAAATTGTTTTGTTAATGCTGAGGACCGTGTCTAGTTCTTTGAATTCCTCATTAAGAAGATAAAGGTGCCAAATTTTGGAATGTATTCTAAAGAAGTTCAGATGCATCAACAAAAGAGCACCTATCATATCCCGTGGGCACATTTGCTTTCTTCACTCAATCGCTCCGGAAGCCTCTCCACACCTTTTTGACCGGTTCCAACACTTAGTCTTCAATCGCCTACTTGCCTCTCACTTGCCTATGAGAGAGATGGACCCATTAGTTTTGGAATGTATGTACTCGGTACTCGGATATGTACCCAGATCTGGAAGTTATCTGGATCTTTACTAGTTAGTCCCAGTAAAGTCCCCAGACTGCATATTTTTTTGAAACGAGGTCCTTGGTAACAAGACATAAAATACTTATTTTTTGTTGAATGAAGTTTTACAAAAACAAATTGAAATAACTCAATAAACAGCTAACTTTACTGAACTGGTACTAAAACAAAAAGGAGAATAAAAGTTGAATTGAATATACCGGTCAACAAACTGCATGAGATGTATGTTATTGAAGGCTTTGAGCCATTTGTAAAGATGATTGTGTCCATCTGCAAAGAGAAGATGGAAAACATTAGGGCACTCGAAGTCATCCTTACTCCTGATGAGATATACTCTTTTCTGCCACCCCTGGAAAGTGCCCAACTTGACTCAAGCGGGGGAACCTAAAGCAATAACAAGGACATTTCCCCCTGCACTTGGTTTGTCCCCTCGAGGGGAAGAACAGAAAGTAGATTGGTCTTTGTCACATGACTTACTCTCAGGACCGGATAATGTGATAAAAGACAGAGTGCTTGGTTGTTGTATTATCCCAAAAGCTTATGGCTGTAGCATGTTCTTGGAATAGCTGTCATTGAAAATTCTTCTTAATAGCTGGTTTCTTTGACATGGTTAGTCCTGTTCGTCTTCTACTTGTTGAAGCATCATTATTCTTATGTTATTTGCAATCTTGCAGCGAAGTCTTCCAGGCTCATCTTCTGGTCCTCTCAAGTCCTACTTTGTTGGAATGGGGTTTTCTCCAACACTAGTTGAGAAAGTGATAGGGGAAAATGGTTAGTGTAAATCCATATATATCAATTATAAACAACTCTGAAGTTCCAAGCCTTTGCGGAAACAGTAACACTGAATCTTTTCTGCTTTAAAATCTAGGTGAAGCAGATGTTGAATTGCTTTTGGAGACCCTTTTTACATACAGTGTAAGAGAAATTTAGCTCGTATTTTTCTTTTGAGTGATGTCATTTGTCCATTTTTAATTGATTCAAACTACAGTATGTGCATAACTAACATGCTGTATTTCCAAGGCTCTTGAGAAGTCCCATTTCGAAGACTCTGGTTCTCCTAATGAATTACCTTTCTTGGTCAAGCAAGAAGATGATTCTTCATTGGATCTTACTTCAGATGATGAAAAGGATTCTAAGGTACATATAAATTCACTTTTCTTTTCCTGATCATCTGATGCCCAATCTTTTTGAAGAATATAACTATTGCTACCATGTTTCCAGATTAAATAAGTTGCTCCAACAAAAGAAATGAAATTAGACACAGTGATGGTGCTGACTATAAAAATAGAACAATACAGTAGCCACCTGATTGTTTTCTTAACAATTAGTACCCAGCATCACTTCATCCTGCAGAGTTACCAACATGAACTAAACGACATTTTGCGCACGCGAGCGCGCGATGTTCATGCTACTACCTTTTATTCTCACACTGTGCTGGTGATGTATGCTTATCAAAATTCTGCCTCTAGTCAACCTCGATACTTAAAATATGTATGCTTATCAAAATTCTGCCTCTCCCACTTTTAGTATCTAAGTTGTTGTAAAAAATGTTGTACCATGTTTTGAAATGGGTGAATGCCCTTGTGTTCTCATTCAGGAACCTAATGTTTGTTTGGATAAGAAGTCTCAGCTATTAATTATGAAATTTTCAGAAGAAGAGGTTGATTTTGCTATAAATCGACTTGGTAAGTAACTCAAAATTTCCCTAGTGTTAATTGCCATGTAAAGCCAAAGACACTGCTCTTATTTTGAATTTCAGGTGAAGCTGCAGCACTGGACGAACTTATAGACTTCATCATTGCAGCTCAAGTAGCGGGATATTCTGGAAACAAGGTGAAATAGGATCTTTTTCTCCTATTGACTACTTTCCTACATTACATTTAATATTTATTTCTTTTACGGCATTTCATCTCTATAAGTTTTTCTATCAGGTCACTTCTTTGGTTGATCTGTTTCATTATTCTTGGTTAAGTATATTTTCGTACCATATTGTGCTCAATTATATTTTAATTTCTCTCGATGTATTGGGTTCATTGCTTTAGCTTCTCGCCTGGACTGTGACTGCGTACCATAAGCCTCGCCTGGATTGTAAGACCAGTTTTGAATTTGTTATACTTGATTTCAATTAGTAAATAATTACTTTATAATTATTAGTTTTCAGAAATAACAAATTTTAAACTAATTGATTAGCTATTGAAAAAAAATGGTATTTGCATGTTATATTTGTCATTTAATTAAGAATTCTCATCAAATAGGACCACACTGGATAATTTTGGGCTTATTGAGCCCACTGCAACTCAACATGCCTAAACTTCAAGTCCGTATCCATTGTGTCTGGGCCAGTCCAACCTGGACATGGGCTCCCTTAGCTGTAGCTGGCCAATGTATGCTAAAGTAAAATTTTAGAAGAGAACAGTAAATATGAATATTTCTTGAACAAAGCAAGTCTAAAAAGCTTGTAAAATTAAACACTGCTGAAAAATCACTGAAATGTTGATGCTAATTATGCTATAACTATTACTGGAAGTCCTTGAAAGTTAGTACTTCAAAATTTTGAAAGAAATATTTCATTTCTTTTTCTGAAAATTCAAGAAACAACTGAAAAACAATAATAATAACTAAAAGAAAAAGAGATTGAAAGTTATAGTCATCAAACAAGTCCAATCAAACGTAACCAGTTCAAAATGCCTAAGATATACTACTCAATCTTTGAATCCAGTCTGCTGACTCAAGTCACTCTATCAGCCTGGCATCCTTAAATCGCACAGACGCACACCTCCTTGGTTCATTTCAATCTGAATTGTGATGGTGTGAACCTTGTGATGCTGAACAACTATTTTCGTGTTAATTTATAATTGATCAAATGAGCTATTAACAATTAATCATGCTTTGCTCCATATGCAAATTGTAAATTTGAAAATTTTCTTTTTTCCAACTAAAGTTCATTGAAATGATTGATTGGGAATAGTAGTTTTTGTTAATCTAAGATGATAAATAATTGCTTAGGAAGCAATGGCTGAGAAGTTATTTGGCACAATGGACAGAACAGTTTGCCTTCTTCAAATGGGTTTTACTGAAGGCGAAATATCTACTGCTATGGAGAGATTAGGTAAGTCCTTGCAGTGTGTATTATGGTGCCTCATGCTTGTCTATTTATAGAAATTGCAAGCTTTTACTAACATAGAGAATGTGATCACCAGACAATGAATTCATGTATTGTCATGGAGATGCATATGAGAGTAAGCGTGTGATGAGGAAACCTATGAGCCTTATTTTATCAATCACAAACGATTACTTGTGTAATTAATGAGCAACAGATCCAAATGCAGTATCATTCTTTTGTGAGCTGCTTGCTTTGCCTATGAGAGTGATAATAAAATTGTAAATATGCTTACAAAGATATTTAACACCTGCAAATCCTTCAACAAAGTTAGCACACTATAAATAAATAGCCTTTTGAATTTGATAAAGAATCCCTTGACAATTTGTTTAACGTTGATAAAAAAAGATTTTGTTGTCCTAGTATTTACCATTTTCTTGAGATGGCAGAATTTCACAAGAGTTTAGAATCTTATTTGATACACTTTTCATCAAAACAAATATTCCTCTTCGTTAAAACTATCAGGCCTATCTTAATTCACTAGGCATACTTTCTATCTGATATTAACAATTGGTTAATGCAAGTAACATGAATCCATTTTTTTTTTTTTTTTTGTATACAAGCAAAACACATGATGTCTAGTTTATTTTTAAAGTAACTGTATGACCTTCAGGTGAAGATGCTCCCCTGACGACATTAGCTGATTCTATTACGACTAGTCGAAGGCTTAAAGAACTGGTCAAACAAGAAGAGGTTGCCCCCATGTTGATGTCAACTTTTTGTTCCCTATTTTTGCCTTTATATCTTTCACCTCATATGCAGTTTCTTCTAGTTAAGATTTTCACATTATCAAGGAGTTGTTATGTTACAAGAACAATGGAACTGTGTTCTTCTAGAACATCTGGTGAAAAGGACGAGACCTTTCTTGGGACTAGCTGACCTGATGTTAGAAGTTTTGCAAAATAGAATTCACAACGAATATGAAGTTACACTGTTTATACGAACAGCTTTTCTTTTCTTTTCTTTTGTTTCTATTTTGTTTCTGTTTTTGTTTTGTTTTGTTTTGGTTTTTTATTTATTTTATTTATTTTGTTTTGTTGTTTTTTCAAGAGTGCTGGAGAAATAGATAAGTTCTGGTGTTTGTTATTGAAGAATTACACTGCCAATTCTCTTTGTGAGAAATTGCCAATTATCTCATCGATGTTATCCCCCATTAAACTTTCTAGCATTTAGAAGATACTTTAGTTGAGTACCATATGTAGGTTGTATGATTTCTGAGTGAGGTTAGATTAACACAAGACTTTTGCAAAGTTGAAAGTAGGGGTATGAATTAGAGTTCCATTCTTTTATTGAAGTTTCATTTATAAATTGATAGGCACAAGATTATACGACATTGGTGGATGGAATGCCAGCAGTCTAAAAGCTGCTGAGTTCGTGGTCCTGGTCTCAGCTTTTTGTATCTATTGGTTAGTGATCCTAAGAAGAAAACTATGGATTTAATGTATAATTCTGAGGTTCTTTTAAGGAAAAGTTGGTAAAAAGGTAATCTAGTTTTACAACTATAAGAGATGTTGATGAGCTTTCTCGGGTGTAAATTCATGTTGAATTCACCCCAATTTTGCACCAAGCATCTTTCTATGTATTGGGTCATTCTTGATTGAAGCGATGTCATAGAAAATCTGCTTTCTAAGCAATTACATCAAACAGCATGAGGACACCTTGTCCTGCTTCTGTGAGCTTGCTTCATTTTTTCCCTTCAGTGTGATCTTTTTTTATAATGAACTCTGAAAAACATCATTTTCTTTGCAGAAGTTTGTGTGTTATTTGTAATGCTCTAAGCCTTTTTATGTAACTAAGTTTGAAGGAGTCTTCTAGAAGCTTATTTCTTTTGGTTTCTGCAGATTCCAATGGATGATGGTTGTGAGAACAAAATGCAGAATCAGAATGGAGGGGATTCACGAGCTAATCCCCAATTTGAAACTTCGAGAAACCATTATGCTAGCCTTGAAAGGCGGACTAACAAGCAAGAACCTTACGATGGTGGTTTTGATGATACTGAGGAAATGAAAAGAGCAAAGAAAGCCAAGTATCCTGCTGTAAGTGATAAAATGTCCTCCTGTAGCAGTCATTCATATGCTGGGGATCCCTATTTTGGTAATGATTTTGTGGACCCAGAAGAAACAAAGCCAGTTAAAGAAGAATTAATTAATTTGATTACTCCCAACTTTAGTGGGAATGCGTGGGGTTTCCTATCCAAAGCTCCTTACTTTTTCTATGGCAATGTGGCAAATGTTCCTCAGACTACATGGAGAAAGCTGTCACAGTTTTTATATGGAACTGATCCAGAATTTGCACTCACTGAAAACTTTTCAGCATTAAGAAGAAAGGAGGGTTATATTCATAACCTTCCACACAGCAGAAGGTTTAATATCCTACCCAAGGCCCCTATGACCATTTGGGATGCTCTGCCACATACAAGGAATTGTTGGCCATCCTGGGATGAGAGGAAGAAGTTGAATGGTATAAGTTGTGACACAACAGGAGTTACTCAAGTATGTGAAAGATTGGAAGGGATAGTTAGAGGTTCTCAGGGGATTTTGTCTGAAGAGAATAAGCAAGAAATTCTACATCAGAGTAGGAAGTCAAACTTGCTCTGGGTGGGGCCAAACAAGTTAAATCCAACTGAGCCAGAGCATGTGGAGCGCATCTTAGGATATCCTGTTCGGCATACTGAATTGTGGGGACTGGAAGCAGCCGACAGGCTTAGATTACTCAAGTACAGCTTCCAGACAGACACATTAGGGTATTATCTTTCAGTCTTGAGGAGTATGTATCCTAATGGATTAAAGGTGCTCTCAATTTACACTGGAACAGGCGGGGCTCTTGTCAGTTTGCACAAACTTGAAATTCATATGAGATGTGTGGTATCCATCGAGTCTGATCAGAATTGTCAGAGACTCTTAAGCAGATGGTGGCAGACAACCAGACAAGCTGGAGAACTGGAGCAAATAGATGGCATCGAGAAGCTGACAACTCAGAAAATGGAGAGTTTGTATAGGCAATTTGGTTCATTTGATCTTGTTATCGGATCAAATCCCGGAACATATGTCTCAAATTATGTTGCAGAGGACTTATCTGGGATGGACATGACCCTTTTCTTTGAATTTGTTCGTGTATTCCAAAGGGTCAGGAGCATAGCAGGGAAAGGCAGACAGTAACTTCACTTCCTGAAAACCACCCTATTAAGTAAACATATTAGTTTATCTAATTGAAACCTCTTAGCTGTACAATTGTTGATGTCAGCATCTTTCTGATGATTTTTACTGTGGAAGATGGATAGTACATGCACAAGGGTAGTAATCATATTTTCTCCATAAATTATGGCCAATTTATCAAATTACCTTCAGAGCTCTGAACATCCCATTTTCAATTGTTTTGCACTACCCTTTTGGTTAACTTACTATTGGAAGTTGAGGAAATTAGTATAATTCATCCTTTAGTTTTTCATTAATCTTTACTTTGCATTAACAAAAATATTGTTCTGCTGTTTTCTGGTACGTTATTCAAATATTCTTTCCTAATTTCGGTTTAGCCATTGCACAAGTTTCTGCTTATATTACATAATCATTGATTGTTCCCATCTTAATTTGTTTAGTTTGAGAAAAGGACTGAAGGGAGACATCCTGGCCAAAACTTGCAAGAAAAATGTGTAGCTGTTGATTATTTTTGCCATGGCGAAATTTTACTGCACTTCGGCTATCTATCATTTAGTCAAGTATGGGAACAGCTTATGTTGGAACTCTAAAGTTAATTTTGATGATAACAATGAATTAAAAATTATAATTTATATTAGACTAATAATTTAAAATTAAATTCTGCGGGATTAGATAAATCAAGATTTATTTTACTTACGGCAAATAATAATAGTTATTAAACAGCCAGTTGTTTTGCTATTGTAAATTAAGCAGCATACAGAACAGAGGATCTCATAGTCATACTATAACTAGCTACTTAACTGTTGAAGCATACGAAGACTTTTCTATATCGTTCAAAATAAAGTATTGGGTTCAACAACAAAACGTCAGCTCAAACTCTTTGTTTCAAAATTTTCTAGACTTACAACTCACTGAAGCAAACTAGATACAAGATCCACAACGAGCAAAAATTTATCCTCTTTATAAAAAAAAAAAGCTCAATGATCAAGAAAAGAAAGCAAGTTAAACAACTAAGTTTGACTAATCAAGTCAAGACTGGCAAGTCAAACAAATCCAAATCAGTCAATATGGGATGCATTTAATTTGGACAAGCCAACTCAGCTCTCATGTTTCTGACAACAACTTAACTAAATCAAGTTCACAATCACTGGCGGGTAAATTTAAATCTCTCTATGCTGCATTTAATGCCATGAAGATATTGCACCAAGATAATCGAAAGTAATCGTGGAAGCGGTTGATTAACCGCTGAACAAACTGCTCCCTCTCTGGCCTGAAAGTCTACCAATGAAAAGGGCGCCAACGTTAATCTTCTTCAATGGAAAAATCGTCCTGCATAGAGATGAAATTCTATAAGAAGGGAGACAGAGCAACAGAGAAAATAGAGAGAGCAGAAAACGAACAAAAATATACAAGAACTCAACAGCTCTACAACGTTATCACTCAAACAATTGAAACCTTACTGCTGATCACACTGAAGATATCTCTCTCAGCAACCTTCCTGATCATCTCATTAGAAAAACTCCGTGAACACTCAATCATCATGAAATAGATCGTGTGCTCAATTTTTATTATTTTCTTGTAACTTTATATTGATTTTGTGACAGAGGTGTTGCGAGCACCTGGTAAAGAAGCTCAGGTGGAGCTTGGTGAAAGTTCTTAAACCTTGTAATAGAGCTAGCATATCAGCCAGAGGAGCAGTGGCGTCCAGTAGGCTGTAAAGGGTTGTCTTGGTGAAGAAATTCGGTAAGAGTAAGTGTGCTTGGTGAAACACTTTGCTCTTGGTGTATATGTAGCTTATTAAAGGTTTAGTGAAGCTTTGGCTCTGGTGATAGAGCGTCCGTAGATGTAGGCAAAGAGGTTTTGCCGAACCACGTTAAATATTCTGAGTACTATCTTCTTTACCTAAGTCAGCAAACATTCTAACACTTTCTGTCTGCATGTTATATAACTAACTCAACCGGCTGTAAGCCTGCTGTCTGTAAGATCATTAAACTTTACGAAAATTTTTATTTATTAACTCAATTCAACCCTCCCCTCTTGAGTTAATCTTACAGGAGATTCGACAATTAGTATCAGAGTAGACCTCCTAAAATCAAAGGTCTAATAATCTTGAGGCAAAAGATCCTTATGACTAACTTTGTTCCTATAGCTTTTGAAGGAAGATATTCCAACATACCACCCCTCTTAGATGGAACAAACTATGATTACTGGAAAACAAAGATGACAATCTTCATTCGAGCATAAGACTTCACACTATGGAAGATCATACGCGATGGACCAATCGTGCCAACTAAGGCCGGTCCAGATGGAATTCGAATTCCAAAGACAGAACGTGAATACAACGATGAAGACAACAAGCTTATATCAATGAATGACAGAGCCATGAATCTTCTCTCACAGACCTTTGGATCCAAATGAGTTCAACAATCCGCCACTTGCAACTTCGCAAAAAAATATGGGATCAACTAGAAGTAACACATGAAGGAACCACACAAGTCAAGAAAATCAGAGTAAACCTACTCATGCATGAGTATGAAAATTTCAAAATGAACCGAGATAAGTCCATTACTCAAATATTTACTAGACTTACTAACATCACAAATCCTCTGAAGAATCTAGGAAAGGTCTTCAAACCCGAAGAGCTGAAATGGAAAGTACTAAGAGCAGTACTGCCAACCTTTGGATCAAAAGTAGATGCTAAGAGGAAAATCCAACTTTTCCTCAAATGTCTCTGGATGAACTAATTGGTAAATTAATGGCCAAATAATTGTAATTAAAAAAATCTGATGAACGTCTTGAAGGGATTGCATTAAAAATAAATGACCAGCAGGTAAGTGATTCTCCTCTGATGAAGATATTGCACTTCTAACCCGAAAATTTAAAAGCTTTCTTAGAAGAAATAAGTTCAGAAAAAGAAGGGATTTTGGAAGAAACAATAGAGAAGAAGACAAACAAAACATAAATTGCTTCAACTGCAACAAATCAGGACATTTCAAAAACGAATGTCCCTTGCTGAAGAGATCTAAAAACGAAGACGTAAGAAGAAAACGAGCTATGGCAGCCTGGAGCGATGAGGATGAAAGCTCATCAGAAGATAGTCAGACTGAAACTGAGAAAAATGAAGAGGTCAACTTATGTCTGATGGCAGATCATGAAGACACTAATGAGGTAAATTCTACTGACTATGATGACTCTAATGAAGAATTACAAAATTTATTTGATGAACTATATGCAAAATATCTACATGCTAAAACTGATTGCAAAACTATGAAAGTATGCATGCATAAATTTAAGGATGAAAACGAATGCCTAAAGAAAGAAATACTTACACTAAAAAACGCCTTAAAGAACAAGACTGATTTTAATAAAAGACACACTGCATGCAGATATGACCATATGAACTCTAAACTATGTGCACTACATATTGAAAATAAACGTCTGATGCAAACTAATGAAAAGCTACATGTCAAACTAAACGAATGTAAGACTGGTGAACTGACAAGTTGCGCAGAAAGCTCAAGTATAGACATGATAAAGAAAATTGCTGAACTTGAAGAATTGAATGAAGCACTGAGTCGAGAAGTAGACAGACTGTCATATCCTACCATTCCAGATCTCAAGCCATTCATGAATGATTATACTAATATGTACGTGAAAGAGAGCAAGCTGAAGGAAGAAAATAAAAAACTACTTCAAGAAAACAAAAGTCCGCAAAGTAAGAATCTCGATCTAGAAGCTTCACTGACAAAATTTGTAAAAGAAAAAGATAGACTTGATGCGATACTGGGAGCTCAATGCAGCACATACAGAAAAAAAGGAATATAATTTGTACCAACATCTAAAGCAATTGGTAAACAAATCTCAAGGTATGACGATCAGCCCTCTACCAGCTACACAGGTATGTTGACAGCAAAAGGGTGCAGAACAAGAAAAATTCGGTGTCCAGAGCATGCACAGCAAATGAGTCATATTCCCCAACACCTTTTATCAAATGTTTTCATTGTGGTAGAAAAGGTTATAGTATTAATTCTTGTTGGTATAAAAAGAACACCAATAAAATAAAAATGATATGGGTTCCAAAAGAAATATTTAACAGTACTAACTCTTTAGGACCCAAAAAAATTTGGGTACTTAAGCATTGAAATTTTTTTTGCAGGAAGGAGAAGAGTCAACCCGACTAAAATATAATAAATGGTATTTGGACAACGGGTGCTCAAGACACATGACAGGAAACGAAAAATACTTCAGTAGTTTGCAAAAACAATTCGGTGAAAATGTAATTCTTGGTAACAACAGTAAGTGCAAAATAATAGGTGTGGGAAAGATAGGTAATTCTTCATCCATCTGCATAGAAAATGTTCTTCATGTTAAAAAATTAAAACATAACTTAATAAGTATAAGTCAACTATGTGATAATGGCTTCAATGTCAACTTTGATAATCACTGCTGTTCAATCATTAATTTATCATCTGGAGAAGAAATATTAAATGAAAAAAGGGAAGTCAACGTTTATGTACTTTATATTGATGACCATCCTAACCATAAAAAGTGTTTAGTTGCAAGCCAGCAGGAAAGCAGCTGGCTCTGTCACAGACGATTAGGACACTACAACATCAAGATTCTATCAAAACTGTCTAAGTTAAAATTAGTAAAAGGTTTGCCTGAAGCAAACTACAGTGTAATGAACTATGTAATGTTTGTGCTAAAGGAAAACAAGTGAAGTCATCATTCAATCGCAAACAAGTGATAACAACTAGCAAGCCATTATAACTACTACACATGGATTTGTTTGGACCATCAATGACAGTAAGCCTGGGAGGTAAGTACTACTACTTAATAATTGTAGATGATTACTCTCGTTTTTGTTGGGTTTATTTTCTTGCATATAAGAATTATGCTCTAAAAATATTTGTATGTTTCTTCAAAAAGATTAAAAAAGAACTCGATCTCAATATCTGTGCTATAAGAAGTAATAATGGTAAGAAATTTCAAAAGTTTTATTTTGATGAATTTTGTGACACTAATGGTTCAACGCACAACTTCTCTGCTCCTACAACCCCCCAACAAAATAGTGTAGTGGAAAGGAAAACTAGAGTGCTAGTAGAAATGGCTCGAACTATGTTAATAGAGCAAAATCTGCCAAAATATTTTTGGGCTGAAGCTGTTAACACTGCATGCCACATAATCAATCGTGCACTCATTCGTCCCATTCTTAAAAAGACTTCATATGAGCTTCTAAAGAGAATAACTCAAAATATTGCTTATTTAAGAACCTTTGGATGCAAATGTTTTATACTAAACAATGGAAAAGATAACCTTGGAAAGTTTGATGCGAAGAGCGACGAAGATATTTTTCTTGGTTATTCCTCAACATCAAAAGCATATAGAATTTTTAATAAACGAACCATGATTGTTGAAGAATCAATGCATGTATTATTTAATGAGTCTAACAATAGGCCAAGAAGGAATCCAGATCTAGATGCAGGATCAGCAAAAAAAGAAGAGTTATTTCCATCGACAGAAATACAACAAATTATAGAGAACCAAACAGCTGATGAACAGCCAGCTGAAATAACAGAGGAAGGACAAACTTCTGGAAGTCTGCCTGATCAAGTAGAAACTCATGAACAAATCAATAGACCTTTCAAGCACAGATCGAGTCATCCACAGAAAAACATATTGGGTGAGGTAAATGAAGGTATAAAAATTAGATTTTATTTTAAAAATAATTTTATGGAATACTCTGCATTTGTATCAAATCTAGAACTAAAATTCATATATGATGCTCTGACAGATAACTCATGGATTATTGCTATGCAAGAGGAATTAAATCAATTTGAAAGAAACAATGTATGGCATCTTATTAGGAAACCATCAAACAAATCCATCATAGGAACTAAGTGTGTATTCAGAAATAAAATGGATGAAAATGGTAATATCATTAGAAATAAAACCAGACTAGTAGCAAAAGGATATAATCAAGAAGAAGGAATAGATTTCGATGAAACATATGTTCCTGTTGCACGTTTTGAGGTTATTAGAATACTACTTACTTTTGCATATCACAAAGACTTTAAACTCTTTCAAATGGATGTCAAAAGTGCTTTCTTGAAATGATTCCTAAAAGAAGAAGTGTATGTTGAACAACCACATAGCTTTGAAAATACAAATTTTTCAAGTCATGTTTATAAACTGAACAAAGCGCTCTATGGTCTGAAACAAGCTCCCAGAGTTTGGTATGAGCGGTTAAGCACATTTCTGATTGATAAAGGTTTCAGTCGAGGTAAATTGACTTAACTTTATTTACCTTGCATAAAGATAATGACACGTTAATTGTACAAATTTACGTAGATAACATAATCTTTGGTGCTACTAACGAAAGATTGTGCAGAAAATTTTCTGACTTGATGCAAGAAGAGTTTGAAATGAGCCTCATGGGAGAACTGAATTATTTTCTTGGTCTACAAATTAAACAACTGAAAAATGGAATCTTTATAAGTCAGAGTAAGTACATTAAAGAATTGATCAAGAAGTACAGCATGGAAGGAAGCAAAAAGATAAGCACTCAAATGTCTACCTCTTGCAAATTAAATCGAGATGAGACAGGTAAAGCAGTTGATCAAAAACTATATAGAGGTATGATTGGATCACTCTTATATCTAACTGCCAGTAGACCGGATATTCAATTTAGTGTGTGCCTATGTGCTAGATTTCAAAGTGATCCAAAAGAGTCCCACATGATAGCTGTAAAACGAATTATTTGGTACTTAGTTAGAACTAAAGAACTAGGACTGTTCTATCCCTAAGATGTGAATTTAATTTATATGCTTATGCTGACGCTGATTTTGGGGGTTGCAAGCTTAATAGAAAGAGCACAAGTGGCTCATGTCAGTTTCTAGGAAGCTGCTTGATCTCATGGTGCTCTAGGAAACAAATTTCAGCAGCAATGTCCACTGCCGAAGCAGAATACATAGCTGTCGGAAGTTGCTGCTCTCAGGTACTTTGGATAAAATAGCAACTTTTTGATTTTAGTTTTGACTTTAAAAATGTGCCCATATTTTGTGACAATACTAGTGCCATCAAGTTAACAAAAAATTCTATTCAACATTCACGCACAAATCACATTGATTTAAGATATCATTTTATTAGAGAGCATGTTGAATGCAATAACATAGTATTAAAATTTGTTAGCTCTGAAAATCAACTGGCTGACGTCTTTACTGAACCTCTAGGATTTGACTCTTTCTCAAAAATTTGCTATGTCAAAAAACTAGGCATATGTATAATATAATCTTACTCTGCGTTGCATCTCTGTTCTGTATATCAACTTCAGCATATAATCAGCCACACAATAGCTGGCTGCAGTTATCAAAATGAAGGTAAGCAGCTGACCGGTCACGTGCTAAACACATGACTGAGCTGATTCATTTTAGGCTGAACGCATTATAAACTAACCCAACCAAGTAGCACTCCCCATTTCATCGTCTTCAATTCGAAACAAAAAAAAAAAAAAAAAAATTCCCTCGCAAAACCTTTGCTCCGAATCCTCAAATCTTGATCTCTCAAATCTTACTCAAAATCTCTGCCATGGCAAAGAAAAACCAAAAATTACAACCAAAACGCTCCAAAACTAACTGAGGCAAGGCCGACAAATTCACCGAAAAGCAAGAATTTGAGAAATACAGTCGGCAGCTGGCAATCCCGATTTTGACTTCGGCGAGCATAAATTTTGATGATTTCAACTACTTCGGCCTAGAGGTGGACGAACTATTTGAGGCATAAGGTTGGCTGCCGTTCAACGATTGGCCAGGAGAATTTTTTGAAAAATATGTCCGAGTATTTTATGCGAACCTCCATGAAACCGGAAATTCCTCTGTCCATACCATGGTAAATGGTATTGAGATAAATCTGCAGGCGAGATCCATGTCCCTAATGCTAGACATACCCTACAGAGAAGAAATGCCGCCCGTAAGTGACTCCAAATTGAACTACCTGAAACAAGCACTGGACACGGACATAGTAACCAAGCATCAATACGACTCTGCTGCTCACATCTACCTCTGCTTCCAAGAGCTCTGTGCCATATTATTTCAAAAATGATAGTCCCTCGGTCTGGCGGTCGCAATATCATCACTATCTATGATGCATTTTTGCTGTGGAGGTTAGTAAAGAAATTTTCTATTAATCTCTGTGAGGTGATGCTGCACCACATGATTAGAGTATCTAAATCTGAAAGCAAGCACTTTCCATATCCCCATATCATCTGTAGAGTATGCAGCATTGAGATGGTGCCCATGGGGTCACTACAAGTAAAAAAAATGTTCAAGTTGGATGCCAAATTCCTAAGGGAAAATTACAGAGGCAGAAGGAAAATCCAAGGATACTCAAGCAAATTCTCTGACCAACACACATGCAGCCCTGTCTTCTCTGACAGAATGCCTCACCAACATCCACAATGCAATCATGGAGCAAACCAAGGAAATCAGGAAGCTCAATGTTACTTTTGAACAACTTAAGGATGCTATATGTTAGCCAGAGCACTCCACAACCAGAACTACACAGGAGGACACCAAAACAGAAGTGCCCAAGCTCAAAAGCATGCAGGGGAGGATGCACCTAATTTAGATCCTCCACAGATGGACACAAGCAGAAATGAAGAATATGCAACTCCTGAGACTGCCACTGAGCATCTTATGAATAAGGAGTCACCCACTGAATGTCCTGTCCAAACAGCCTCAGAAGAAATGGATCCTGAAAATGAGCAAATGTCCATTACTGTCTATGTAGCTTCAGCAACCCTGCAGGATGATCCTTTGCCTCAAGCAGCTCCAACAGAAATTCCACCTGCAGCTCCAACAGAAGCACATCTTGATCCTTTCACCACACAACCTCCTTCCTCTGACCCTCCATCATCACACTCCAACATTCCTAGCCTACCTCTCAAATGCAAAAATCTAAAACGAAGGGCTGACAAATCTGTTTCTAGCTCCCTAAGCCTTCTTAGATGATGATGTTGTGATCCTTCCCCAATCCTCTACTGCCAAACCTAAACATCAACGTCCCCGACCCCTGGTTGCAGGACATCATCCAGACGCAAAAACATTTAGTTAAACTTTGACTAGGCTTAGTTTGTTTACTTGCTACTGCTTTTAATGTCTATGTTAAGACGTTCCTCTTATCCTTAGTTATGTTTAGATGTCTGTTTGGTTGTTTAAACTTCTTGTTATGACATCTTGATTATCCTTGCTCATACTGACTATGTTTTCAAGGACAAGATTTTAGTTATGTTATATTATTGGTACAACTTTATCTTTTTAAGATGACAAAGGGGGAAAAAAATCAGAAGAATTATTGCATGATAGCATACAAATATGATGGTTTAAACTAAGGGGGAGCAACATACAGGTAAACAAAATAGATGCACAAGTTGAGGGAGAGCTATGTACATGTAACCAAGAGTAAAACAAAAAATCTGATTGCTTTTGAAAACATAAATTAATAATTCTTAATTAGTTTGTCATCATAAAAAAGGGAGAGATTGTTGGAACTCTCAAGTTAATTTTGATAATAACAATTAATTAAGAATTATGATTTACATTGGACTAATAATTTAAAATCAAGTTCTGCAGGATTAGACAAATCAAGATTATTTTACTTACGCAGATATTAACAATCATTAAACAGCCAGCTGCTCTGCTACTGTAAATCAAGCAGCATACAGAATAGAGGATCTCATAGTCACACTACAGCTAGCTACTTAATTGCTGAAGCATACGAAGACTTTTCTGTATCGTTCAAAACAGAGTATTGGGTTCAACAACAAAACTTCAGCTCAAGCTCTTTGCTTCAAAATCTTCTGGACTTACAACTCACTGAAGCAAATCAGATACAAGATCCACAACAAGCAAAAATTTATCCTCTTCATAAAAAGGGAAAGCTCAATAATCAAGAAAAGAAAGTAAGTTAAACAACTATGTTTGACTAATCAAGTCAAGACTGGCAAGTAAAACAAATCCAAAGCAGTCAACCTGGGATGCATTTAATTTGGACAAGCCAACTTAGCTTTCATATTTCTGACAACAACTTAACTAAATCAAGTTCACAATCACTGGCAGATAAATTCAAATCTCTCTATGTTGCATTTAATGCCATGAAGATATTGCACCAAGATACCTGAAAGCAATCGTGGAAGCGGTTGATTAACCGCTGAACAAACTACTCCTTCTCTGGCCTGAAAGTCTACCAATGAAAAAGGGCGCTAACGGCAACCTTCTTCAACGGAAAAATCGTCCTGCATAGAGATGAAATTCTATAAGAAGGGAGATAGAGCAACAGAGAAAATAGAGAGAGCAGAAAACGAACAAAAACATATAAGAACTCAACAGTTCTACAACGTTATCACTCAAGCAATTGAAACCTTACTGCTGATCACACTGAAGATATCTCTCTCAGCAATCTTCCTGATCATCTCATTAGAAAAATTCCGTGAACACTCAATCATCATGAGATAGATCCTGTGCTCAACTTCTATTATTTTCTTGTAACTTTATATTAATTTTGTGACAGAGGTGCTGCGAGCACCTGGTAAAGAAGCTCAGATGGAGGTTGGTGAAAGTTCTTAAATCTTGTAATAGAGCTAGCATATCAGTCAGAGGAGCAGTGGCGTCCAGTAGACTGTAAGGGATTGTCTTGGTGAAGAAACCCGGTAAGAATAAGTGTGCTTGGTGAAGCACTTTGCTCTTGGTGTATATGTAGCTTATTAAAGATTTAGTGAAGCTTTGGTTCTGGTGATAGAACGTCCGTGGATGTAGGCAAAGAGGTTTTGCCGAATCACGTTAAATACTCTGAGTACTATCTTCTTTACCTAAGTCAGCAAACATTCTAACACTTTTTGTCTGCAAGTTACATAACTAACTCAGCCGGCTGTAAATCTGCTGTCTGTAAGATCACTAAACTTCATGAAAATTTTTATTTATTAACTCAATTTACCCTTCTTTTCTTGAGTTAATTTTACAGGAGATTCAACAGCTTCTTATACTTGTTCAGTCCGTAGTGTTGAGAATTAGGAGCGTTTTCGATTTGGTAACATACGCTTTCTTCGTGAAGAGGTGGTGATATTTGGGACAGAGACATTCTGTACACCTGGTCGTGCTTGGTGAACTGGTTTTCGTTGCAAACGAAAAATTCCAACGTTTTTCTCTGTGCTTTGTAGAGCATGTATGGATAGATAGGAGCGGGAAACATCTCCAGTGTTATATTATTCTGCATGAGTCGTCTTGAATTCGACTCTTCGTGCCGTATATATCTTTTTGTAATTATTAACATGTGAAGAAAAAACGGCTAAACTTGGTATGTCAATTTCATTTTCAAATCTTACACCTGATTCCAAATCCAGGTGAACTCATTGTTTAGAGCCAACAACCTGAATGCCACGCCTGTTTGATTGATGCACATGGTAGGAGAATTTCAAATTCAACTCTCCTGTTCTAAAGCGTCAAATGAAAGCTTAAAAAGATCGCCGGCGATTTTTCCTCCACATGGCATGATTTTTATCCGCAAGATATGAGAGAAAGTGGAAACGAGCCAATTGATTCAAGTTCCTGTGCATGATGAGAAGTTGTAAATTGAACCTCTCCACTAACCAAGTCAATGGATGGCTTTGCTCATTTGTGTTGGACAGAATCATTGTGTTCAGGTCCCCTTCTTGCATGATTACCAGTGCAAAATGATCGACTGGGAAAACGAAAGAAAGAAACAAAAGTTCTTACTTCAGGTACTCGTTCGTTTGTTCATTCATTCAGTCATTAAAGTAGCACAACTATAATATGCTACTGCTTTTCAAAATCAATGATGAATTGGTACAAAGTTCGAATATTAACCGACATTTCTTCGGATAAAATAAATGCAAAGATAATACATGTTGGAACTTCACAGTGTTAGCGCTATTATAAACAAACAATATAGAAAAATTCATTGAAAACTAATAGGCATTCTACGTGTTTAACGGAAGATCAATGAAACCTGCTTGGTAGAACAACCTTGATGCCAAACACTTGAGCGCATTTATAATTTCTTCTCTCTTCTTCGTATCTCTTTGCATTTTGCACGATTCAGTACAGACACAGACGGCAGTCTCACGCACATCTTATTGTGATGCCGAATCCTTTTTTCAGGAAAGAAACCTAAAAAAGGATTAAGAGTAAACTAACAAGTAGATACTTTTTTTTATCTTCTGTATCGCAATCGCAAAGCGATAAACATTCAGTTCTATCAACATGACATTTACTTTTTTTTGCTTCAAATATCTTTCACAGCATTATCTTTTCATATGAATATCATTGAAGAAAGAAGACAAAGAGTGAATTAAGTAGCTAGGCTATCAAATCGAACATGATATCTTTATTAGTTCATGCATGTTGACTGCATTGCTAAGAGTTCATAGTGTTAGTGGCGGACATATATCCATAGGCCGGTCCTTATTCACAACTAGCTTCAAACTAGCATTTCATCTTTATCAGAAGAACTTCTTTACAGATGAAAATAGAGAGGGGAAACAAAAAACATGTAGATGCATGGAACGATTGAGATGCCAATGCATAGTTGATAAGAAGAGGTTTGTTTTAGTTGTTTAGTACTAAAGATTCAAAAATGTCATATCAGCAAATAATCTCTCTCAAGAAACTTTTAGCTAACTAACTTTTGTTTCCAACTCATCTAAAGCAATTAAGGAGTCTAAAAAAATTCAAGCTTTAAGCATCTTAAAAGTAAATCAAAGCAAAGAAAAAAACGAATCTAACATCATTCAAAAGAAGATCCATCCAAATGAACCTCTTGCAGACCATGTCTCATCTGAAGGTGTGCCTTGTCACACTAGAGTACTCTCTTTTTTACTTAGCATTCAAAATATGCAAAACATCCCCAATCAGATTCTGACTTAAAATCTAGAGAACTTAGCTGTTTCGGTGAACTTGAATTTTATTCAAGATACATGAGAAGTATGTCCAATACCTAGAACTCAACCAGTTACACTTCTACTTTTACATAAGCAACAATGCAAGTATCTCGTAACTCAACTTTTTTTCAATATATAAAAAGCAAGTTGTAAGTAAATTTACTGTATTTATTTTTAAAAACTTAGTTTCAAATCACTTTCTGATAAAGTAACTATAAATAAGCCTTATATATAAATTGCTTCTAGAGTGATCGCACTTAATTAAGATTTTATGAAATAAAAATTCTAAAAGAAGAAGATCACAGCAATGATGTTAGTCCATTATAATTAGAAAGCACGCAGTGAAGAATCTCTTTTGCTTCTAGAAAATATTATTTTGGACTTCATTAATTAATCATGAGTTTTGTATCCATTAATGAGAAATTCGACAGTACTACAATAATCTCCATATTATTGCATATTCAATGTTCCAGTGATGGTTGTACTAAGAAATTAGAATTCTAAAAGTATCAAACTTCAATTAATTATATTTTGAAACGTGAACAACTAAACGTATGTGAATAATTAAGGAAAAGAAAGAATAAAAGATTGGTTATTTTTTGTGCAAAAGATCAATGATGCATGTAGTTGTTTGGCGGAAACAATGAATATACTAGTTTAGTAATTAGCAATGAGCATTTGGAGAAGCTTCGCAGTTGAAGCATGTGGTGGTTTAAGGTATTACTCACATTAATGTAATGTCAAAGAAACGTTCTTTCATTTACAGTAAATAGCTAGCAGATTGTTTATCTTGTGTTGGTCACCAAAGAAACAAAAGCAATACTATTGATCACCATATATTAGAGTAGCTCCATATTGTCTAGTTGCCAAGCTAAATAGTTATTGATATGTGTAGTATGAGATTCCTACGCTAATAGAATTGAACAATTTTTTAAGAATTAATATTTTTTAATTATAAGTATATATTCATTCTAGCACCTAATTAATATAAAACTATTAAGAAACGTGTGCCGTTAAACCTATTAAAATAGAATCTATTTGACCCGATTCAAAGTGAATTATTTGAGCACAATTTTAAATACCTACGCTATTAATTAGATTCTAATTTATCAAATTAATTCGTATTTTTACGATCTTATTAAATTTTATACATTACTAATTTAAACTTAGTCTAATTTGGATCCCAACAATATAGATTTAGCCTTCCTCTCTTATTGCCTTAATAGTTTTGAGGTAAATTCTATACAGGCATAGCTAATATGATCTCAAAGCGGATTGTACGTAAAAATTTGACTCTATTAGCGTCTGCGAAAGAGATTGCATGCTGGGTCCAGCTCTATACTTTACATGTGAGTAGGATGATAGATTAGTCTCATATTGTCTGTTTACCAAACTGATCAATAGATGTTGATATATATTTGGGCAGCCTCTATATTACTCTATAGTTTTGGGGTGAGTTATGTACAGTCGCAATCATTTCTTTTAAACCGCAAACAATTGGGGCATATTTGAGAAAGCTTTTTTTTTTTAATGTTTTTTAGTAAAAATTTTAAAATATTTTATTAAATTTTAAAAAAACAAAAAAATTCTGATCGTAAAATTTTTTTTATTTATTATTTTTATTAATTTTTTGAAGTAAAAAAATATAACTTACTTTAAAAAAAAATTTAAAATATTTTTTATTTTGAAAAAATTCTTTTTAAATAAACACTTCCATCCAGAAGGTTATCCAACTTTATATGATAGGTAATCCGTATCGCATATTGCATAAATCTTTTGGTAAAAACAAGTCCTACAAACTAAAAAAGTCAGATTCTACATGCAGTAGATCGTGTAATACTTGCAAGCTAGCTAGTTTCTCAGAAGAACTGTTTAGAAGTATTTATTTATTATATTTTGATTAATGAGTTTTACTATTTTAATAAAAAAATAATAAAATCTTATTAAATATAATTTTTTTATAATTTTTAAATATTTAAATAAAATTTGTAGATTATTATAAAAAATTTATTAAAAAATATAAAATAAAAAGTTTTATAGAATATAATATCAAACAGCTCCTAAGTCAGCAAGTATAATGACGGAAGAAAAGATAACCTAAAAATTTATAATATCCCATGTTTTTCAACAAAGTTAGTTTTATGTTATGTTATCTTTTCTCCTAGGGGTGATGCAAACCAGCCAAGTTCAAGGCATCTTCCTATTAACAAAATTCATCACATCGCATGTGTAAGGAAAAAAACACTGTCCATATTAGTACGTGACAACGGTGATAGATATTTTATATACACTTTAACTGTAGGTTTTTGCGCGGACATTATAAGCAATTTTGGAGTTTCAAGGCATGTGAGAGCTAACACTCTCCAAAGGTCAATGAGTTGACAACTGTAGTAAGCGTTTATTTTGAAATAAACTTAAGTTTTGAGAAATAAATTAAATAAATTAGATTAAATTTTAAAATTTTATATTAATTTGTATTAATAGTAAATTTTAAATTAAAATTTTAAAAAATTTTATTTTATTTTATATTAAAAATTAATTTTAAAAAATAAAATTTGTAATGTAAAAAACACACGTTGTAAGAGAGTCGGTCTTTTTATAAGCACTGTGATTTAAGCGATCAAACCACTGTGATTCAAGCGATCATGGTGTGGAAAATAAACACCTTATTTTATCAAGACATAAGAAATGAATCGTGACCGCACGATTGCTTGCTTGATCAAATGTCTGAATTAAGGAAGGACGGAAGTGTCGGTAAAAAAAAGGTGCCTATATCCTTCGCCAGCCATTTTGTCAAATTATGTGAAGCTATTTGCAAGTTTTAGCAGCTCATCTGAAGAGTAACATCTAATCAACTGCTTGAATATATTTTATCGTAATAATGATTCAGTTATAACTGTCCGTACAGTATTTTCTTTCCTAACCTTAATTAATTTGAAGACAATATATAGCTAGAATATTCAAGTAATTGAAGTAGTACTGCAAGTTATTCTTCCTTCAGAAACTAATGAAGGAACCTGTCATCAATCAGTAGGTCATATTTAGACTTAACTCAGAAAGTTGCAGTTGTTAATTTCACGTAGTTGTCAGCTTTGTTATTAACCGAACAATCCACTACTGAACGTTACGGTAGTTGATTGGATGGATATCAGCTATAAAAAGATACGTTGCATAAAAATTTTGTATAGACTAATAAGTGGAAAAGTGCAAACTTTTAACTCTCTGAAAGCGAGAAAACTGCAGTCAGAATCTAAGTTGATAGCAAATTCTTGATTACTCTACTAATCACCTAACTAAACTATATGCAAATCCTTGTTAATCGTTTTTAATTATTTTCTTTATGAAGGATTAATTTGTCAGTTTCAAATTATAAGACATCACTATGATCAAGATACTTTAAATAAACATTTGATTGAATTAACATATATAAGATCGTTGTATCTAGCAAATCCACATAGCTTCAAAAATTTAATATATCTGAGATTAGTGTAACAGCTCTGGAAACTAAAAGATTCCATTTTTTTGCCGAGTTTTGGAGTGTGTTTATAACATCTTTAAACAACTGTTTCAGATAAAGAATATTTAGGACTTGTTTACATAATTTTAAACTTATTTTCTAAAAATGACTTATGAAAAATCAGTTTGAAAGTTGAAATAAGTTTGATATAAAATAAAATTTTGTGTTTACATTTTAGTAAAATTCAGTTTGAAATTGAAACTTTTAATTTTAGAATTTATATTTTAAAAGTAAAATTTTAACTGAAATATATTAAGTTTAAGTTTTATATTTATTTGTTTTGGAAATAAATAAATAATAAAGTTTTTAAATAATAATGTTGTGTCCCCTTAGTCAAGCCAGCTTGCTATGGACTGGCAAACTTTGGAAAACATAAAACCTTTATAATTACACATCTTCCACTTTCTCTGTCTCAATTTCTGTGAGAAAAGAATATATTATCAATCTGTCATCACTCCCTACTCCTAGTAACATAATACATAATATTGTCTTTTTATTTTACACAAAGCAATCATTCAACACTATTCTATGCATGGAAACTTCCTAATTGGTTTTAAAGATAGTTTCAAGAGTTTGGTGTTTTTCTGTAGCACTTGCAATGATGCTTTCTAACTTCTCCATTAACCACAACATTGCTCCTGTGTCAATGATGCATTCCTCTCTTAATTCCCACCATTCTCATTTCTATATATTGAACCCACTCTCTCATACCTTGACTAAGAAAAACCTTCATTCAGAATTTTCTTCTCTTGGTTCTTGCAGAGTTCTTCCCTTGTCTAAACCTCTTTTTACTTAAAATCATGTAGCACTTTGTCTTTAAAACTTGAGCAGAAACCCTTTAGATTTGCTGCTTATCTTCTGTTCGACCCTTTGCATCTATGCTACATTGATCTCATCCTTTGAGATCTGATTATCATAAGCCATTAATGTAATTACATTTTTATTGGAAGTTCTCGCTTCTGGAATCCGTAGTCGCTGGGCTGCTTCGATCATGTAGTTTCCAATCCTTTATCCTGCTCTCATTTTGGGAGGAAAAAAAATAACTTTTGCATTGCATGCATTGAGAGCTAGCTTTTGTTTTGCCATATATAAAAAGGTTCAAACTTTTCCCTACAAAAATCAAAGAGAAACATGGAGGAAACTTTTGTACCATTACGCGGAATAAAAAATGACATTAGAGGAAGGTTGATGTGCTACAGGCAAGACTGGACTGGTGGATTCAAAGCAGGCATCAGGTATTGGAATTATTCCAGCTGTGTTCTTTTATCAAGGTTGAGTGTTATATTGTTTAGTAACTCATAAAGTCTGGTTTTTGCTTTGCCTATATATGCAGAATCTTGGCTCCTACCACCTACATATTTTTTGCATCAGCAATACCAGTTATTTCATTCGGGGAACAATTAGAGAGAAACACAGGTATAAGGAGAAAAGAAGAAACTTTTCCGGATTTCGTTACTACAAATTTTAGGGAATTGTGTTCTATATAACATTTACTAAAGAAAGAATGTAAATGGTCTGAGCAGAAGGAGTATTGACAGCAGTACAAACCTTGGCATCTACCGCGCTCTGTGGTATCATACATTCGATATTTGGAGGCCAACCTTTGCTGATTCTAGGTGTTGCAGAACCTACTGTGCTTATGTACACCTTCATGTTTAACTTTGCAAAGGACAGAACTGACTTGGGTCCGAAGCTCTTCCTGGCTTGGACAGGATGGTGAGTCCTAAGTAAAATTCACCAAAGAAAACGAAATCCTTCTTTGGATTTAGTTTAGGGAAGCACTTTAAATCATAACTTTCGAATGCATACGTTGTCAGGGTTTGCGTATGGACGGCTTTTCTATTGTTCCTACTGGCTATTCTTGGTGCGTGTTCCATCATCAATCGTTTTACCCGCATAGCAGGAGAACTTTTTGGTCTCCTAATCGCCATGCTCTTTATGCAGCAAGCAATCAAAGTATGCCGTTCTTAACTCTTATTTTTTGAATTGTAAAATTTTGTTACAAAAGCTACAGGATTAACTACTGCTATTACCTGTGAACAAGTTGTAAAATCTGAAATACTTGAATTCGATACAGGGACTTGTGGATGAGTTCAGAATCCCACAAACAGAGAATCCGAAAGCTGTACAATTCACTCCACCTTGGAGATTCGGCAACGGAATGTTTGCTATAGTCCTCTCCTTTGGTTTACTATTAACCGCGCTGCGTAGCAGGAAGGCACGATCATGGAGATATGGAACAAGTACATACAACTACAACATCAGTGACTTCTTTCATTGAAATTTTAGATTTCTAGTGGAAGTCAAAATACTTTACCTTTGCAAGTTAACAATGTCTAGGAAATATTCTGCAGGTTGGCTTCGAGGTTTCATTGCTGATTATGGGGTGCCACTAATGGTTCTTGTCTGGACCGCAGTTTCTTACATACCTTCTCGTAGCGTCCCAAGAGAAATACCCAGAAGACTTTCCAGCCCGAATCCCTGGTCACCTGGGGCATATGAAAATTGGACCGTTATCAAGGTAAAATCTTTTTTTAACTAACAACATAAATCAAAGCTTCGGTATAGGAAGAGATACTACAAGTATAATAAGCAGTAAAACTGAAAACTCTTCAGTCTTAGAATAATTTTAATGGCAATCATCTGCTGACGAACAGGAAATGTTGGATGTTCCATTCCTTTACATACTCGGAGCATTTATTCCAGCCACAATGATAGCAGTCTTGTATTATTTCGACCACAGCGTAGCATCTCAACTAGCTCAGCAAAAAGAGTTTAATCTGAGGAAGCCACCGTCATTTCATTATGATCTACTTCTGCTAGGATTTCTGGTACTTCTTTCACCTGGCACTAACTATTTCGATTCATTCACTAAATTACCTTCAAGGTGAAGAGTGAAGTCTCAAAACAATTTATGGCAAATACCAACTTTAGTCCATCCTCAAAGATCTAAAGTATGTAGTTTTTCTTCACCTCAGACCTTATTGTGTGGCCTGATTGGAATTCCTCCTTCCAATGGCGTAATTCCACAATCACCTATGCATACAAAAAGTTTGGCTACTCTCAAGCATCAGGTAAGTTTGCAGAAACCCACAGCACACCCGCATAAGGAAAAAAAGTTGATATTATGTTGGTTTTGAGTTTCTTTAAATGCTTCTACAGCTTCTTCGAAGTAGACTAGTTGCAACAGCACGCCAAAGCATGAGCCAGAATTCAAGCCTAGGACAGCTGTACGATAGCATGCAGGAGGCTTATCGGCAAATGCAGACTCCTTTAATCTACCAGGAGTCTTCAGTCAGAGTAGGATCAAATTATCAGTGATGATCTTCTATTCTCATATAGAAACCTCTTGTTCATAAATGAATTCCTGATCCCTTTCAAGCAGGGACTGCGAGAGTTGAAGGATTCAACAATCCAACTGGCTTCAAGCATGGGAAACATAGATGCACCAGTTGATGAGACAGTATTTGATGTTGATAAGGAGATTGACGATCTTCTACCTGTCGAGGTTAAAGAACAGCGTGTGAGCAATTTGTTGCAGGCCATGATGGTTGGTGGCTGCGTAGCAGCCATGCCGATTCTTAAAAAGATTCCAACATCTGTTCTTTGGGGTTACTTTGCTTTCATGGCTATTGAGAGCTTGCCCGGTAACCAGTTCTGGGAAAGGATCCTATTGCTCTTCACAGCTCCAAGCAGGCGATACAAGTACGTAATCCTAGAAACAAGTTATCCTCGAAATTTCAATCATCTTAAAGATTCCAGCTGAATAACTAAACAAACTAACTATGCCAGGGTGCTCGAGGGCTACCATGCAACCTTTGTTGAGACTGTGCCATTCAAGATAATCGCAGCTTTTACTCTTTTCCAAACAACTTATTTGTTGGTCTGCTTCGGCATAACATGGATTCCTATTGCTGGAGTCCTCTTTCCTTTGATGATCATGCTCCTAGTTCCTGCAAGACAATACATTCTTCCCAGACTCTTCAAGGGTGCATTCCTTACTGACCTGGATGCAGCTGAGTATGAAGAATCACCAGCTCTGCCATTCAATCTGGTATTGCGATCTTTCTAAAACAATTTCAGAAACTTCTTACAGTTTATATTCTAATGATGATATTTCTATCTAGCAGGATGCGCATTTATATTCAGAGACTGGGGAAATTTTAGACGACATGGTGACCAGAAGCAGAGGTGAAGTGAAACATATCAATAGTCCTAAAGTGACAAGTTCTACTGGAACACCATTGTCTGAAATGAAAGGTCTCCGTAGTCCCCGGTTCTCGGAGAAGGCATTTAGTCCTCGAGTGAAAGAACTGCGGCAGGAGCAAAGTCCTCTTGCAGGAAGAGGGCATATCAGTCCAAGAGGAGAGATACGACCATCCAAGTTGGGAGAGATTTCACAGAGTTCGACTCCAAAGTAGTAATAACAAGCTAACCTAAGACTACATTCCACTATTTTAAGATCATAGTATGCCTTGTGTTTTCTATGTCAGTATTGTATTCTGTTTCATCTGTGCAAAAATTCACTATATTAGATCTTATGACAAGATATTCTCATGCACAAAAAAGCTTCCATTTTGGACAATATTGTCGAAAGAAGTTTATGCAAAGATGTGGATCTACTCCGCGGCAAATTCTATTGCATTTCTGAAGCAAACTAAAAACTGCAGAGACAGCAGTAAAAGCTACTCTAAGACAAAAGCAGTTTCCTTCATGTCTACAGGAAAAGCAACCCCCAAAGGATAAAAAAATGTAATTACTATTCTTTCTAAGAATAATTCCATTGAAAGCAACAAGCACAACTTCTCTGCAAAACCACCAATTTAAATTATTCTAGTAATCTACACAATATTTCTGGGACACCAAATGGAAGGCCCCCGTAAACAACTTGCATGAGGAATTTCCACGATCAATCAAAATCCAGAGACCAAAAGGTAGGAACAACGGGAGATGGAGAAAATTGCTAATCATGTTCATTAATTTCCTCAAATACTTTATTGAAAAAGAAATTTTTAACATGATCCAAAATTTTCTAGTTGACATCAATTGATCTTGTACCTAAAAAGTGCAAGAACTATTTATTTCTCAACCTTATAGATTCTTCTTTATAGTACTATTCATCCAGCTATAAGAGCACCTTCTATCAACTAACATCATCACAGCATTCTTCTTAGAGACATCAATGAGCCAGAAACATCATTGCTAGAAATAGCGCTCGCCATAACCACAAGTAAGGCAGCAACAACAAAAGGAATCCTATCATTATGCAATTGAGAATGATACTTAAGATTGGACAAATTGAAAAGATGACCCAGGGATACTAGCGGTTCTGGTTCATTCTGCAAAAGGAGCAAGTGATGATAATGATTGGAGATTACAATGCCTGTCACACACGATCTGTCGAAGATTTTGAGGAAATAGTTTTCAGATCATTGAACTAGAAATAGTAGATTCCTTGGTAATCCTAGTCCCCAAACTAGAAGTTTTTTTCTTCCTGTATTGACACTTTTTGTTTGAACTTCTTGTTCGCTCATATTAGCAGGATAGAGCTGAATATCTAAGTCCAAAATAAAATGTGTCCTTTCAATTTACTACTTCCCAGTATTCTAAAGAGGCATCATGGAAGAAATTATCTCGAAGTTATTCCTAATATTGACAAAAATTGTGCTATGGTTGCCATTTGACACTTTTGTTCTGTAAGATTATAGTACTGAACATCTAATATACGATAAACTTAACATCAGCTAATTTCTTCTTAAAAGGGACATATCATCTTACCTCACATAAAACAAGAAGGAAGTATGCCATAATCCTACAGAACTATCACCAATTGGTCTCTGGAACTTAACAACATCAAATTCAACTAAACACCGAAAGGACAAGAAAAGTTCACTTATAGTAACATTCACATCGGGTAAAAGCAATGATAAGGTAAGACCTACGTTTATAGATATGCAGTATTTTTCATGAGTAACAATGCCCCCACAAATGTTCTCTATGCGACAATAATCTGTTCTAATTCACCATTTCAGGGGGGAGCGGTCTCATTTGATGAGTTCTCCATTTATGATATGCGCTTAATAAACAACTTTATGCTTCTGATTGACAGCAACTAAGATAAGATAAACAAAGATACCTGACATAACCAAGATGCCCATGCAGAGGAAGACTTGCAAACCAAAATCTCTGTTAAATGACGATTCTCAGATTCGGTACAAATTTGCAAAAGGTCAAATTGTCCAATAAAAGTAAGCTTTCTAGCAAAAATAAGAGGATGGAAGCCCTCATTGTGTATCTACAAGGGTAACCCATATTGCAGAACAAAATATTTGCATCTCTCCCCTTTTCCTCTCTCTATTCATCCAGCCTTTATCAAAGAAGCTTCTCTTTGATCCATAATTACATAGGAATTGAACATAGTGGCAGGAGCGATATTTACTCATCACCCCAGCGCACGCCATGCTTAGCACCAAGATAATAAGCACCGATTGGGCCTCTTCCACCGAATTGGTAGAGCTCTGGTGTTATCTTGTTGTCATCCATCTCTTTTAAAATAGGAGTTAAAATGTCCCAGGCGGCAGCTAGTTCATCACTCCTCATAAAGAGATGATTGTCTCCATCAATAACATCCAAGACTAAATGTTCATAAGAATCTGGCACTTCTACATTATACCTACATATGCATATAAAGAAACATAGCATATTAGATTCAGTTGCTTATGAATAGGTAATGACATCAAGAACAAGGATGAGACAAGGAAGGATTCAATTTAACTGGAGAAAGGGTCAAGAACTAATTTAAGTGGTTTTGAGTGAATATAAAATTATACTTGTCCCTGTAGAGCAAGTTCAATTCTGATGCATCCAAATGCAATCCAAGGCCAGGTACTTTATTATTGACCTTCAGAAGAATAGCTTCTTCGGGTTGATCACGAAGAATTAGTTCATTTGTTGAAAGGTCAATACTTTGACCAATACGTTCGCGGTAGAGGTTACCAGGAACATGGCGAAACTGAATGCGTATCTCAACCCTGGATATGTTAAGAAAATTAGAGTTTGTAATAAATGTAATCCCTGCATTATATAAAGTAGTGTCTACATCCTAGTAACAAGTGTTCAGCAGTTATGAGTTTCTACCTACAACATGAACCAATTAAAACTACTACAAGCAACAAAACTTGCAGTACTAGTAAACTAGTTAGATTTTGGAGCAGTTTAAAGTATGAAAAAGTACAAAAAGGAGGTCGAAAGACTTTAAACTAACTAATAACTTTATTCAAATTAACAAAAGCATATAACCACAAACAAGTAAGTTTGAATATTTATATCATGCCTACAAATAAATAGGGAATGTCAACTCAATATAATTAAAGAATAAGGTTCTCAAAATTTGATCGCATCTCCCTCCATAAAAAAAAGAAAACTTCAACATTCAAAAAAAAAAAAGTTAACTATTTTGCAGAACTCCAACTAGCACATGTGTACCGGTCATTACCTGTGCTTTATAAGCCCTGAACCAGTTTTGATCAAGAATGGTACACCATCCCAACGAGCATTATCAATATGCAGAGCAGCAGCAAAGAATGTCGGTGTCATACTGTCGAGATAAGTATCACCCTTTTCTCGACAATTACCTTTGTATTGCCCAAGATTAACATCATGGAGATCCAATTTCCTAATTGATCTCAGAACTTTGACCTGAAGGAATTACGACCCAAAATTGATTTGAAATCACCATATTTGCATGTTGAAGTAGGCAGTTTTACCTTCTCATCTCGGATATCTTCACCATCAAGACTTACAGGTGGCTCCATTGCAAACAAAGCAATTGTCTGGAAGATGTGACTATGGACTATGTCCCTAATGATTCCATAGCCACCAAAATATCTGTGCTTGCAATAAAAAATTGGAAATTAGAGATGTTACTTCATAAATATGCATAATGATGAACCACAACTACAGAAGGATAAGGAACAAGGGCTTCATTTCTTCCAACTTTGAATTGGAATCTTGATATAGATGTGCTATTACTTTATATGGTGAACATGTTGCAGTACATTATTGGTGGTTGATGGTTTATCAAACAGTCATGACCATAAGTAGTGGCCACAAACACTATAAAAATATTTGGAAGGCAAATTCTAATATGCTTCATTAAACACAAGTTCTTACATCATTTGCTTAAATGAGATTTACTGTGATTACCTCCCTCTTGCTTCTATACCAGACTCCTCAGAGAATATGACCTGTAAGACATAAGTCATTATCAAAAATGGAGTTTCCTATTTACAGGGTGTTCACTATCAGGACACTTTAGTTATAACAATCACAACTAGCAGTACCTGCACATTGCGTATGTAAGTCCGGCTCCAAAGTGGCTCAAAAACCAAGTTAGAGAACCTCAAAACTGTAAGATTTTCAATTAAATCTTTCCCCAAAAGATGATCTATCCTGAAACACGATCAAACAAGTACTAGATCTAACACTATCCAGCAAAAGAAAGAGGAAAATATCACATTGTACAGATAACAGAGTATGAGGGAACCTGTATATTTGATTCTCTTGATATTTGGAAAGGAGGATTTCTGTCAGCTGATGGGAATCAACAGAATCAAGGCCAAATGGCTTCTCAATAATGATGCGGTTCCAACCTCTTTCAGATTGTGCATTATCAGCAAGACATAATGCAACATCTAAGAGAGCTTCTTGCGGCACAGCAAGATAAAATATCCGGTTTGCTTCATGGACACCCTATTTCAAAGGAAATAATATGTTCTATATCAGAAAAATTGAAAGATAGTCTGAGCTGGCTGCTGCGTACAGATCAATAAGCCATCTCAGCATAATTAAGGTAGAAGAGTAGGTAAGTTATACTGCACCAAGAGACACAAAGAGTACCTCAATTTGCTCCATTTGAAACTTGAGCCTTGCCATTCCAATTTTGTTATCAAAGCCTCCATACACATGGTATGTTCTTTCAAGAAAGGCATTTAACTTTTCCTCACAGTTTTCCCTGCAAAATTCACAGTCTACTTGAGTAAAAACATCCCTGCTCTGTTAGTGTGTGTGTGTGTGTGTATATATGTGGTGGAAATAAAAGCACGTCAGCATATGGGCAAATCCACGGCTTATCAAATCCTAACCATCGGATCAAGCGATCTGACGGTTACAATCTAATTAAAAATTACGTAGCCTTAGGGTAAACACGTTATTTTGCTCTTCTTTCTCTAAATGAATTCTAACTATCAGGATTGCTTGATCCGACCGTCAGGTATGCCGTGAACGCACCTTTATACGGAGGTGTCTTTATCCTAATCATATAATTGTATGTTTATATATATTTATATATATAATGTTGAAATGATGCATATCACCTCTTAAATGTATATTGATGCACACCCGTCTGTACAAAATTCTAAATTTAATCTCTATTATTGGATATGAAGAATTATGGTTGAGACATGCTACAATATTTCAGTTTAATCAGATCATGAATCAACCTTCATTCAACTTTTTTATCAGGATGATAAAAAAATAAAAACTCTAAAAAATATAGTCTTATTTCTTTCATCTTGATTAAAAAATCAGATGAAGATTGATCGTGATGCAATTGAGCTAAAGTTTAGTTAGCATATTCTCAACTTATAGTCTTCAAATCCAATATAAGAGACCAAATTTGAAGCTTTGTATTGACGGGACCGTAATGATGTGCACTAATATGCATTTAAGGAGTGATATACTTATATTCCTACTGGTACGAAGCTTCAAATTTGATCTCCGCTGTTGGATATTAAGAATTATGAGTTAAAAATATACTGACAAAATTTTAACTCAGTTTGATCATAAATAAACCTCCATCCGATTTCGTTATCAAGATGATAGCACGAAGACAATATATATGTCTTTTTAAAGTTTTTTTTTTTTACCATCTTGATCAAGAATTCTGACGAAAATTTAAGATATTCGTGATCCGATTGAGCTGTAATTTTATCTGTATATTTTCAACTTATAGTTCTTCATATCCAACAATAGATATCAAATTTAGAATATTGTACTGATAGAATCCCGCTGATGTGCATGAATGCACGCATAATGAGCAATGTGTTTCTATCCCCACTATATATATAACTTCCCTACTTCAGCGGATCATGTATGATTATCCAACTTAGAAGGCCCACAGAGGAATTTTTTGTTAGGTGCAAGAAATAACTATGAACAAAAGAAGCATACTGGTGATCAACACGACAAGTCAAGGTTTCAGCAATAATGGACTTCAGGTCCCCATCTGATAATTGCTTTCTAGAATATCCAAATATATTGACATTCTGCAAGGAAGGGAATAATCAAAAGCTTAACATGTGAGATAGAGGCAACTTTTGAGCTATAATATTATTTTATTATTAATTTATAGGAAATAATGCAAGTGTGCTGGTGGCATCCAACTTCTTTCAATAAGATAAGTTTTTTAAGAAAAGGGCAATGATACCTTTAGGGTGAGAAGGAAAATGGGATTTCTCTTTGAAGAAAGAAATCCTTCCATGTCACATTTACACATCCAGAGTGCATTTAGTATAAAACTCAAGTTATCATCATGTACATAAATTTGAAAGTTGTAAAGATCTTTGATCATTGAGTTTCCAAGACTTATCCTTACATAACTAACCATATATGCCACATCAAAAATACCATTATCAATGCTACCCATCTTTGCCAAACCCAATCTGTCAAGACCATTCAGATGACATTAACCAAAAGGGAGTTAACAAATAAATCTAAGAATGTGTACAACCTCTAACAAGTGCCATAACCACATTATCCAGCCCAGATGAACTCATATATGATCAAACAAAAATCCAACCTTAAGTTTCTAGTGGATCTCAGAATAACGTAGGGCCTACTCCAAACTTTTTACCCAGTTACAGAACATAATTTGAGGATTACCTTCTTTAGACAAAGCTGCTATGGTAAAAGACATGATGGCAGTAGTTATAGCAGCTAAAGAAGATTTCTTAGGATATTGGAACACAAGAAGTTGGAGAATGGATTTGACTGATACAGAGCAAGGTGAAAACTATACCTCTGGCAGGAAGCCACTATAGAACAGGGCAAACAATGCTGGGAACACCTTACTTTTTGCAAGTTCACCAGTCGCTCCAATGACAGCAACACAAAGAGAAGACCTGTTACCTAGTTGCTCAATAGCAGAACTTGTTGCCACTGCAGATGATGGAATTCCAGAGACAGACTCGAGATTAAATGATGTAGTAGGTAGACCATTGGATTCTGATCCTTCCTTGTCTTGAGAAGTTACAACTAGTACATCTTTGACTGAGTCTGCTTTACCAGCAAAATGTACATGGAAAGAAACAATTACTACCATTAAACTAACAACAAGACCTTTGCTGTAGTTGCACATTGGTATGACTAGAAACAAATGCACCGAAGTTCTAATAATGTAAAGACCTTTTTACATTACAATACCATTAAACTGAAGAGACTAAGTTGTCCCAAAACCTTTCAAAAACATGCAAGGTATTCTACTATGAATTCTGGTAGCTCATAGAGATTGTTGCCTTCAAAAGTTGAAGATTTTTTTTAAATTTTTCTTAACACCAGTCTGATTAGCTTCTAGAAAGTTAGTTTCTCTTAAAAAATATTCTACAGGATGAATTCACAGTCATATCTGGCAGCAGGAAACTATAGATTGGAATGCTGCAATAAATAACAAGAATAGATTAAAATTTTCAACAATCACAAAAACTAGTGACTACAATGTCAGAATAAGATTAAATTACAGTTGTTAGGACAAAATGACTAACCATTTATTACAATGTCAAGATACACCAATTCTTGATTAGAGTTTTGGATTGGGAAAATTACCCACCAGTAGACAGGTTTTTATCATCACTAGCATCCTCCCTTGACGGTGATGCAACTTCTTCGTGATTAGATAAATTATCCAGTCCTTGAACTTGTATCTTTCTTAGCGCCTTTTCTCGTCCATGACATGTTAAGAACCTCTGGTCTTTAACCTTTGAAATATCCAAAATTATAAACAGCAAGCTCTCAATGTATTGAAACAGGAAATCGAAATGCAAACTAGCAAAATTTCGATGCAAAATGCGTCAATATGAATTTTATCATCATTCACTGTCCAGTGTCCATTCTCTACATTCCATTTAGAATTATTTATGGAATTCAAGTTGAAAACAGAGTAGTTAGGGAAAACAACGGTAAAAAACAACATGCTATGCTAATTACAACCACTCAAACTCAAATAGCCTAAAACTTACAAGACAAGAAAAAAAATCAAGTAACAAACATTCTCCAAATAAAATGTGCACAAATTCTCTAGACATCTTACTCACAAGTCACATATTCCGTTCAAATAAAAAATAATGAGCAACTACTAATCGGAAACAAACGCAAACGGTCACTTAGCTACTTTTAACTCTACTCCGTTCTCTTATAAATGAGTACAATAATAATAATAATAGTAAAACTCCATCGTCCAAATTGATCCATTAATTTTCATTCAAAACACTCGAAATCGACTATCCGAAAAACCACTATCGTAAAATAACAACTAATGCTAAATTAATTTGAAAATTTTAATTTGCAAAGAAAAAAATTATATAACGAGCACTCACACTGGGAGAGATAGAACGCGCTGGAAATCGCTGCAGCAACACGCAGGAAGACAATGGCGAAGGGAGAAGCTGTAGTAGCGCTACCATTTTGTTTTCTATCCACTTAAATTTTGATTTCCCAATTAAAACGGAATCCAAATTAGAAAGATATTTTCATAACCCAATCCAATCGAAGAAAACATTAAACTAGAAAGGTAAAAAAAGCCCGTAAAAATAACACATGCGGCATGGGCTGGTTGCGGAAGTTACACGGGAGATGAGATAACAGAATGGTGGCCCAACAATTGGGCTCCTGGACAATGAGATCGAATTTAATATAGCATGTAGTGGGCCTGAGTCGGTCTAAACAGTTAGTTTCCAATTCATGAATGGGAAAAGTTTCTGTTGGTTCCCGGTTCTCCGACTTTGATTCGGTATATAAAATTTTCGTTGATGACAATTTTTTTTTCTTTTTGGTTTTCTTATAAATCCAGTTTGACAAAATTTTGTTATTTATAATTATTTATTTCAAAATTTTTCTTTTATTATATTGTTACTCTAAAGAAGATGAGTTACCTTCTTCATGAACAGTCTCAGAAATTTTATTGGTATCTACTGTTTTTTCTTAACCCAATCCAAAATATTTACTGTTTGATAGCTTTTGTGGAAGACTTTTGGGTTCAAATGTGAGAATCTTTGACACCCAGATAATATTACCTTTAATTTTAGTTTTGATCATAGTATGAAAAAAATAATTGTTTTCTTTAAATTGTTCTGCAAAATTCAATTGAATAATTAGTTTTTTCTCCTTAATATGTCGATTTTTATTGAAATGCTAGATTTGATTTGATAAATGATCTTGATCTTGTTCACTGTTATTCAATTAATATATATATATATATATATATAGGATAAAAATACATGATATTTTTAAAGATACATGATGCACATTTCGATTAAAAGTGACCGGCGAGAAATCCAAATCTAATCTCGACCTGGATATAAAGACCAATGAGTTAAGAACATGTTGATAAAATTTCAGCTCAATCGGAATACGAACGACCTCCATCGAAACTTTTGATCAAAATGATATAAAATATTAAATTTGACAAAAAAATATATTTCGTTTTTGTGTCTCTTTGATTAAGAATTCTGATAGAGATCGGTTCGTATTCCGATTGAGCTGAAATTTTATCAATATGTTCTCAACTTATGATTCTTCATATCTAACGATAGAGATTGAATTTGGATATCTCGCCGATCACTTTTGACCGGTATGTGCAACATATACCTCTAAAAATATCATATATTTTTATTTTATCCCATATATATATATATGGGATAGGATAGAGGCACATGACATTCTTAGAGGCACATGTCGGCCAAAAGTGGCCGGCGAGACATCCAATCTTCACCGTTGGATATGAAGAACTATGAGTCGAGAATATGTGAATAAATTTTCAACTCAATCGGATACGAACCGACCTCCATCAGAACTCTTGATCAAAATGACATAAAATGTTAAATTTGACAAAAAATATATTTTTCGTTTTTGTGTCATTTTGATCAAGAATTCCGATGGAGGTTGGTTTGTATTCCGATTGAGCTGAAAATTTATCAATATATTCTCAACTCATGATTCTTCATATCCAACGATGCAGATTGAATTTAAATGTTTCGCCGGCCACTTTTGACTGGCATGTGCACTATGTGCCTCTAAGAATATTATGTGCCTCTATTCTATCCATATATATATATATATGCACATATCATTCTTAAAAATACATGTGTATACATGCCGGCCAAAAGTGACCGGCGAGCTCTCCAAATCCAATCTTCACCGTTGGATATGAAGAACCATGAGTTGGAAACATGTTGATAAAATTTCAACTCAATCAGAATACAAACCGATTTTCATCGGAACTCTTGATCAAAATGATATAAACCTTTAAATTTGACAAAAGATATATATTTTGTTTTTGTGTCACTTTGATCAAGAGTTCCAATGGAGGTTGGTTCGTATTCCGATTGAGCTGAAATTTTATCAACATGTTTCCAACTCATGGTTCTTCATATCCAACGATGGAGATTGGATTTGGAGAGCTCACCGGTCACTTTTGACCTGCATATATACACATGTGCCTTTAAAGATGACATATATATATATATATATATATATATATATATACAGTAAATATAAAGTTATTACAAAATTTACGTTATTAAAACTATTGTGATATGATCTAATATTTTCTAGCATAAAACGAGATATTGATCTATCTATCAAATTAGTTAGCTTTTTTTATTCATGCATCATCTCCGAGACTACGACTTCTTCAATACTAATTTAAACATATTTCAACTAAGTAGCTTGTTTTTATAGAGGCACAATTTTTGGCCATTCCACTTCTAATCTTAGCCTCACCTCATTTTTGGAGGCTCAATGTAATCATATACAAGAATAGCACGATTAGCCGTTAGTCTCTGGCACCATTTGACAGTGCATTTCAATAATTTTTTATTTAATGTGTTCAATCTTCTATAGCATTCTACAATTATTTTTTAAACTTTTAAAAATTAAGTTAAAAGAAAATTTTACGCCGTAGAATATTATTACTAATTTTATTATTTTTTATAAAAAATAAAACTCATTGTTTAAAAACTTTTTAAAATATTTTTATTTTAAAAAAGCTTGCTTTATAAACATTCCTAAACATCAAATATTTGCTTATGTATATGGAACATCTTCCACTTACGTACTTGCATATCAAATTAATACACAGCCATCTTCATCTCAAGGAAACAAAAAACCTTGACAACATGACAAATATATCGAAGTGAAGATGATGATGCATGTTGAAATCGTGCAAAGCGCTCTAATGGAGTTTGCTTCGCTTCAATTTTTTCTAGTACAAATTTCCTCGTTCTGATTTTATTTATCTTTACATTGAGGCAAGAATCCACAATAATTTCTCCCTACATATTCTTTAAACACGCCTGTTGCCTGTATATAGATGTCAGTACCTATTTTGTAGTTAACACTCGAAACACAGCGTATAACGTTAATTCGTACTGCATCATGCATTCATGCTAAGTTCAAACGCACTTATCAGAATCCAAATCCATGATAGATCGGGGCAATCCCTCCAGAAGGCATTCTACAGGAGGGATGGTGATCGTCTGCGAAGCACCGTAGGCGTTCCAACAGAACGGGTCTGCAATGGACTCCCCCTTCGATGGAAATAGCTCGACTTCTGTCAATGTTATGTTAGTGCAAGGCAAAGAATCACTGCAGCCGAAACGAATGGGCGGGCTGCGGATGTCATAAGTTCCCTTGATGTTGGTGTACTCGATGTCTGAGATATAGACTGCGGATGACTCGTTGGCGCAGCCTTTGCCAGGGCAGTAGTACTGATCGATTACGATTGGATTGCGAACGGTGTCAACTCTGATGTTGCTGAAACTGACCGATGAAACGGAACCTGACCCCCCTTGCCATGTCTTGATCCTGACTCCGTTGTCTGAATGCCTGATCACTGCATCCTTTACAGTTATATTGCTCACGCAAGCACGACTGTTCTGCTTGCCTAAGCTTCCGATGCTGTAAATTGGAAGTTTTTTATCCCAATTTAACAAGAAGGATAATGGCAAAAAGAGTAATGAAACTAGCTAGCTGAGCTTGAATTTCTTGCCTGATGCCATGGCTCGGCCCGCATGTTATGTTCCTGATGAACACATCAAGACTGCCTGATCCAATCGATATGCAGTCATCACCTAACGATTGTGAAGTGTAAGAAATTTCACTGAACGCAGTTGAATGATTAATTCATAAGGAAAATATTTGATATGAATATTTCGGGCATACCATTGGAGATGACCGAGTTAAAAATTCCGACATTAACACTGTTCGTAACATGGATGCCATCAGTGTTAGGACTGAAGGCCGGGGAGTTTATGGTGACTGAGTTTACAGTAACGCGATGGCAGTAGTCGAACCTGAAATGAAACTGAGGACTGTTCATGATTCGGAGTCCCTGGACTTTAACATTGCTGCTCATGAAGAACCTCAACGCCTGCATCATGCAAACATTAATTCCAAAGCTAATTCAACCAACATGAACATTCTAAATAATCAATCTAATGAAACTTGCTTACCACTGGGCTGTCGCAGCTTCCACCCAAAGTAGTTCCATTAGGTCCCTGTTTCATTGAAAAATTTAAAATTATTTCATCTTTCTGAATCTCTGATAGAGATATGAAGATTGAGATTCATATGTGTAACTTACCCTGTGAGGTTTGCAAGAAAGGTTCCACCATTTCTCTCCCCTGCCATCAATGATCCCGTTGCCTTGCAGCACCACGCCATCTGCCCTGTAAAAAACTAGCCACTGCCTTCTACTATTGCTCGATGGCCATGCATCTGGGCCGTCAGGTGGAATCACAACTCCATCAACCTACGATTTTTTGCAAAACAAAATCACCATTTAGTAACTGCTAGACAAACAATATATATATGAAATGTTGTAAAAGCTAAAGCTTAAAAAGTGTACTTGGAAAACAACGGTTCCTTGGCAAGGTCCAGCAAAAATTGTTGAACGGATCATGAAAGAATGGCCTTGAGGCACAAGAATAACTCCAGAATCCGAATTGCAAACGGAATCCCACGCATTCTTGAAGGCCTCAGTGTCATCAGACGTGCCATTGCCTACTGCCCCAAAGGCTCTTACATCGAAAATGTTCGTCGAATTCTTAGAGTTTGTATCGGAGGCAGACGGCGACGGTGGAATGAAAATTGAAGTGCTACGAGCAAGTGGTGGAGGTGAAGCAGGAGCAGTTGAGTTCACAGAAGGTGTAACAGCGACCTCCGGTGATTCAGCGTTCGGGGGATCGGCTTCGGGAGGCATTGCAATGTGCTCGTGATGCTGCTTGTGGTGAGAATAGTGACTTCTTCCTTCAATAAAAGTGCTAGGAATGCTTGAAGAGATCATTAGGAACAGTATGAACAATATCTCCATTGTTTAATTAATTGATGATTTTAATCTTGGTAAGCTAGCAGTTGGTGACCAAATTTATACTAGGAGTTCTTGCAAGTTGCTAACACAAGAACAAGCAGACGAAGAAGAAGATTGAAGTTGCTCACGCGAGATAAAATAAGATTCTAAAGAGTGAGTGCTTGATACTAAACGAAGATTTATATATATAGCTAAGTAAACTAGGAGGAAGAGAAGTTAGTGGTGTTGTTGTTGCTGAGTTGAGAGAGAGAGAGAGCTAAGATGATGGCAATATTCTAATGGCGGCGACCGACCAGTTAGCGAATGCCGCAATCTTTTTGAAAGAATGTGGAGTCTCCATAGGACACAAAGATTTTGAGCTTCTGCTTCTGCTATCACTTTCATTATTCTCTTATATTCTTTGACCCCAAATCTACCTGCAAGCTCATAGGTGAAGCTTTTCTGCTTATAGTGTTTTTTCTTTCTATTTTTTTGTTTGTATTAAATTATGTTATAGAGAATTGAAGAAAGAGATGAACTGAAGATTTATTTACGTGTTTGGGATTTTTTTAAAAAAATTTTTAGTGTCTGCTTCTCTGTGTTTGAAGTGTTTTTGAAATGGCCACTCCCATTGTTGGTGGAAAGATGAAGTACTGTAATGGAACTGAACTGACTCATTTAGAAACTATTCGATTCAAGAACTGAACAGTCAGAAATTATTCTAATGAAGAAGAATAGTTATATAACTGGATATATAATCTCCACTAATCCAAGTAGTGGAAAGACTTGTCAATTATTAATGAAATAAATTAACTGCTTAATTACTTTTAAAATTTCATAACAATAAAATGAACTTGTAACAGATATTGAATTATGTGATTTGCACTAGTGGAAGATGAAATGTTCCATGTTTTATATATGAGTTTGTTCTTTTCGGAAATAGTCCTCAGAATTATTCCTAAAAATAGATAGAAGTGGGACTCTCCAGTTTGAAGAGTTATAACTTAAATAAAGTTTTGATTGTAGACTAACTTTATATCCTTTGCTGAAACACAACACGATGCAGTCGTTCATTAGTGAGAAACTCAATTAACAAGTTTATCTTCTGATAAAATTGCAGCACTTAATTTGGAAGAAGCAGAAAACCTGATAACTCATTAGTAGCTGAGTTTCAGTTCTTCCAACTTTTTGCACGACTTGTTTTAGGTAAGAAGAAAATATATCAAGAAGATAAATAACTCATCTTATTAAAAAAAAAGAAATTTATTAGTTATTGCTTACTGACATGATACATATTGAAAAAAGTACAACTTTCCGAAATTTTCCTGGACTTACTGCAGTTGAAACATGCCAACACTGTACGTATTGATCCGTCAACATATAGAGAGCTTCAGAATAGCCGGAGATTTAAGTTGTACGCAATACACTCCTGTTTAACTACTGCATACATAGCAATTCATCAACTGATACCTAATGGTGATTGGTGGCTTTGGAGGCACGCATGCGTTGCTGCACTTGTAATGTTGGTGATGATCTTGAAACAATAAGGATAAGGTGGACTTGGACGGCTGCCAGTGTAATTGTGGAGCTCCGCAAAAGTTGTTGCTCACGCAGACTTGCAAAGAACTCCAAAACAAAAAAGCAACCATACACTTGTTTCTGGTAGAATTGTTTAGTTTCAATGGGATCTAATTGACTGACCAACTAAAATTTACATGCAATAGAGTATCTCTTCCACTTCACCATGTTGCAGGAACAGAGCAGTTCTGAGCAGTTTTAGAAAGATAGAACGATCAACAGAAGCTTGTGCTTTTATTTTCAAAGATGCGACCCATACAATTAAAATTTGTGCTTTCCTGAAGATGTCAAAGAAACACTTTATTGCTCATCACTTGCAGAATTACAAAGATGAGAGACTGAGCCAGGAATGACATTTTCTTTCAATTTTGCATACTTAAACTGCGTATAAGATGTGTTTAAAAGTATAAGAGAAAACAACATACTAAATGATTACAGGTGAAAGGGAAAATCTTATAGATTGTAGTTTTATCCCTAGTCCGCAAACGGAAAAGGAGGATAGGCACCTTAGGAGGCGGCCTTAGAGATGGAGGCAAATGTTATATGCTAATCCCATATAAGCTCCAGCTCAATTCCCTGATGATAATCATAAGAAAAGAAGAAATAACCTTAAAGCGCTTAGCTTATTAACTCAATATGTCCTAGACATACACGGGCAGACATTTTGTGTATCAATGTTTGAGCAACAACAAACAATTCTCAACCGCACAAGAGGTTCATGTAATTCATTCAACGTTAGGATCGGATCGATGTGCTTGTGAAATGGTAGTACTTATGAAATAGAACTTTTCTAAAATGGAGGATATTTTTGTCCTTTTTAAAAAACGAGTTATTATTTTTTTACTTCTAAAAAAATAATAAAAATATACAATAAAAAGATCTCACTTCGTAAAATTTTTCTATATTTTCTAAATTTTTAAATAAATTTTTTATATATTTATAAAATATATATTAAAAAACGTAAAATAAAAAATTAAAAAAAAAACGTTGGGGAAAAGCAATCCCAAACACCCCCATATCCAACATAAAACGGGACGTACGGAGCACTCCTATACACTTTGCTTGCCGCGATACAGTGCCGTGTAGTATCACTACGTCAGAAGTTGAGCTGTTGTCGTTCGAACTTGAAGGCGAGTTGGTGTATGATCCGATCTGCTGGAATGCTAATGGTGTGATGCAGACAATCACAAATACCTCCCCTTTCCTGCTTGCAGGAAGGTGAAAAACAGTCTTTCCAGGTGAGTTCTAATTTCGGTTGTTGATGTTAAGCTTTTCACCTGCTAGTAGTTCAATGTATAAAGATCGAGCATAGAAAGTATATAATGAGACAGATACATGAATTCAGGAAACAATGTTTGAAAACAGGAAAACAGTAACGGCACCAGTTAACAAATGAAACATAGAACTGCAAAAGTTGCAATTCGCTTCTAATAACAACTTGAACACAACCAAGGAGCACAACAAGTCTGTACATAATCTTCAACCCCACCATACAAGCAAATCATGGTTAGAGAGATACTGGTAAAGCCTTTTGAAAATAAGAATACAATTTCTTCCCAGGGGAGAGAAAATACAAGGTAGCAAACAAATAAACATGACAAGCGTAGAAGAAATGGTGCTCCCTAGCACCATATTCACCAAAAAAACATCTACCAATACACATATTGGATATTCACGTGTCATATTGACTAGAGTCCTAAGAATGCACACTGTTTCCTTGCATGCTCCGGGATCAGCTTGACTATCATATCCATTGGCACTCCTTTGAGCTCTTCACATCAGTTCAAATTACATAAGGACATCACACAAGCCTTCCAAGTGAACAATAATGACATCAATGACAAAAAAGAAAAATACCAGCGACTTACCATGTGCTTTAAAATTGAACAGTGGAGGAAGGAAGCGGCCATTTGGTAGCCTGGTGTTTGGATCACAAAGCTCATCGAAAAATGGGTGGATCAATGCCTCTAGCTGCATTTTATGTTACCAATTGAAACTCACGAACAGCAAACATGAAAATACAGTAGAAAGAAATGCTCATCATATACTCACAGCAGTACTCCGGAGGTTTGGTGAATACTGAAGAAGCCTAGAGACAAGATCCACAGCTTCAGGTGGCATACGCTTATGAAAGAGCTGATTCACATAGCACAACGCATCAATCATAAAGAAAGTCCATACAGTGGGACACCATATTACGACATGAAGTACTGAACGAAATGTTGATATACCTTGTGCCATGGGTGCGCTTTTATCTGTGGGAATTTAAACTCCGTGTAATTCGGATTCATGCATTTGATTTCTTCTCTAGTTGGGGTACCTAAGATCTGCAATAAAGACCTGAACCTTGAGAAAAGGAACAACCAGCTAAAAATTCCAATTTACGAATATTATGTGTATAACCATGGAACACAATAGAAGAACAAAGATTTGTACCTTGATGATTTCAACTAGCTGATCAACACCACTTTCGCCTGGAAAGAGAGGCTATCCAGAAAAAAGGGAATCAGACTGCAATTTCAAGTAGAAAACAGATTGACAAAACATTTACTAGCTTGATGCATGGAATTATACCTGGCCTAACATAAGCTCAGCAAGAACACATCCAGCAGACCATATATCAATTGCTGTCGTATACTCCGTAGCACCAAAAATAAGCTCTGGAGCTCTATAATACCTGGAGCAAATGTATGATATGTTAGGTTCTCCCTTAACCTGTTAGAAGTACACAAACACTATGTTAGATAAAGTTGCAAAAGTTGATAACCCCATTCCAATCAAAAGATGACCAACATACCAGTACTTTAGCACTTCCAAAGTCACATAATTTTAGCTGGTGAGTGTGCGGGTTGACCTGTTAACAGAGAAAACAAGTTATGACCAATTATTGCCAATCGATTCAATATTACAACATGTAACAGCAATTATCACTGGAAGACAAGTCTTATGCAACTACTATATAAAGACTACAATGGGAGTGTTGCTGAACTATTTAATGTTAGCCCAGGGAAAAAAGTTATATTTCCTAGTCCAATTACATTTCAACTTCACGAGAAAAACTAAGAACAACGCTCTCTTCATTCACACTAAAAACCAATATCAAGCAGCCTACAATAACCAATTACTTTGAGTTCTTTCAAACCAACCAAGGATCTACAGAAGAGCATACCAGTAGATTTTGTGGCTTGATGTCTCTGTGACAAACTCCAATGCTCCCATGAATATACGCCAATGCTCTAAGAATCTGTCGCCGAAGAAACTTCAACATTACTTCTTCAGAACAAAATCTCATGAAATAATTTGATTATGATGACAACAAAGATAGCTGCAGTTAGATACACATTCAGCCAGATGATCCGAAACCTCTGTGATGCTAGAGGCCAAGTACAAGGCACTAAACATGTCTGCTGAGTAGCTCACTAATGCGTGTGGCATGCTTTAAATTCAAAACAAAATGAATCAAACTCCAAACTAAATGCTCAGGAATTCTACAAATGTAACTCATACCTGGTAGGTATAAAGCTTCACATATATCAGAGGCATGCGCTGGTTCATCTTGTTGTAGTGCTTGATTACACGATGAACAGTCTCAGGCACATATTCCAGTACAAGGTTGAGATAAAGCTCCTCCTTTTCAGTTGTTGAAAAGAAGCAATGCTTCAAAGAGACAACATTTGGGTGATCTAGGAGCCGCATTGTTTGTAATTCCCGGTTTTTGTACCTCTTGTCTTGAAGAACCTTCTTTATAGCTACTGTTTCACCGATCTCCAGACACTTAGCCTAAGAAAGGAGAAAATATCAACTTTTCACCAAATCATCCTGGCTTACATAGGGATTCGGTAACTAAAATTGTTGGCTTATTTTATGAAAAAAAAAACCCTAAAGGGGAATACACTCAATTACCAGAGACTAACCTGAAAGACAACGCCAAAGGATCCATGTCCAACAACTCTCTCAGCCATGTAACTGATTGTCTGACATTAACAAGCAAATAATAAGATTAGAATTACAAGGCATTACAAAAAGTAAACTCAAACAATTTCTACATCCACTATTCATAGCATCATCACCTGCTTTGGCTGCCCATTTCTACCACCAATAGTTGTTACAATTATATGACCAGTCTCCGTACTATTTCCATTGATTACTATTGCTTCAACTTCCTGCAATCATCCAGAATGTTCAGAATAAGACTTCAAACTCAACTGAAAAGGTTCCACTAGCTCAAAAGAAGACAAGTTCCAAATGCCTGAAGCATATCCTAGTTCTTTAATCTACCTTATCATCTCCTAGTTTCATATCATTCATCTCTTCTGGTAATTTGTCCACTCCAACGTTACCGCCACCGTTGTTTCTAAACCCTGATGAGGGTGCCATACTTATTGAAGCCATATACTAGAAGGAACAATCTATAGACCTCTAATGGCAATCGGTTGTATCGCGCTTCTGCAACAAATGAACCAATTCATAACCTGGTACATAACAAAGACAAAGACTCAAATAAGCAACAAACATCAGGGAAACGAAAATTTCCCCAAAACCTTTAATCAGTCTTATTACTAACTTAGCTCAAACTTGTTACTTAACAAAGAATTAAAAAAAATAAGCCAAGTATACATGATCTAAAGCATCATTATCAATGCAAAAGTTGAATCAAAATGACTCTAAATTTTAAAAGAAGTATAAAACAACAACGAAACCTCCCAACAAAAAAAAAAAAAAAAAGATGTTTGCTACTTCATAACATCAAATTTCCACGGAGAAAAAACAATTTTAAACCTTCTTCTTAATCTTTCTAGAGAATCATCGCTACGAAACCTTAAAAACGAAAATAAATTTGGATCCACGGAGAAACAAAGCCGACGTCTTTATGCCCAATACTTTAAATCACTAAAAGGAATAAGCATATCAGAAAACCATCCAGATAACTAAACCAGGGTGAATGGATGGGGATCTAACTTAAAAACTAGGTGTCGTAACACAGTAGAAGCCATAATAACCCCAGATTTTTCACAAAAAAAAAAACTACTAATTATCAAATTGCGGAAAAATTAACAAAAACATGAAAACTTACCAGATCTGGAAAACCACAACTGTTCACCCCTCAATCTTCTAGCGAAAACGCAGAAAATCACCAAATTAAAGCAAAACTTGAAAATAAAAATTCAATCTTCCTCTCTTTCTTGTACTCAAAATGGTATTCAAACTAACAAGAAAGCAAAGAAGAAATCTTTCAAGTTTGAAAACAAGAAGCTTTCCTTCTTCTTCTTCTTCTGTTTCTTTTCTTTTCTGTTGTTTTATTTAGGTATTTTTTTGCTCGCTTGTGAAATGTGAAAGAGTTAGTTTGAAGTTTTATATTTAAGTCCCTGGAGCTTAGTGCCTGTTTACCTTCAGATAAATTCATCTCTTTTAAATTAAAGTTAAAATTAAAATATAAAATAAATATTATATTTTTTTATACAAAATTATTTTTAAAAAAAAGTTTGATGAGTTAATAAATAAGTCCTTAAAGAAATAAATGTTTACTTTTTTATTTTCACAGAATTGGGTGAGAGCGAGTCAGGCGGTCAAAGCGTGGGAGAGACTTTTGACCGTTCTTTAAATTAGATCAAACAAAACCCAAAGCGAAGAGTAATGTTACCGCGACAAAGTTCCTCCAGCTAACACCACACACAACAGCAAGACCCCACCAATAAAAAACGTGTGGGACACACCATAACAAGAAACAAAAAAATTCTTTTCTGTTAAATCCGGGATATGTAAAATCATTTTTCATATAATAATAACGTTAAACATACATAAAAATTTTTAATGTGTAGCTCTAAAATTTATTTCAAATTGGGCTAAAATTGAATCCGATCAATAGAACAATCCTAATAAAATGGTTGAAGATTAATTCGATCAATATATTTATATATATCAAAATTATCAATTATATTTTAAATTATTAATCGAATCATTTAATATCAAAATTATTAAAATAGAATTAAAAAAATTAATTTTTAACAATAATATATAAAAATTATTAGGTAATTATATATCAAAAATAAAAAATATTAATTTCGATAAAATTTATTAATTGAGTAAGAAATTAATCAAAATATGAGAAATTAAAAAAATATAAAAATTAGATTAAATTTAATAGATTATTTTAAATATTTTCTAATTATTATAATATATATTATAAACAATTATAGTATTAAATATGTTAATTTTGAATCAATTTAAATTTATTTAATTTTTTGATCGGTAGGCATTCGAAAAATGACCTATGCATAATTAAAATCAAATTCCGAAAATTGATCGATTTCTGAATGAATTCAAAGATTCATGTAATATATAATCATCTCTAAGCACTGTAGTCTGGCACGGCATGCGGCAGGCTAGAGCAGCAGGTGTGGAGACGCGCACGCAAGGTGCTACCAGACCTCGTTTGGCATTATTTATTAAAAAAATAATTATTTAATTTATATTTTTAATATATATCTTATAAGTATGTAAAAATTTTATTTAAAAATATAGAAAATATAAAAAAAATTTTATATAGTAAGATATTTTTATTATATATTTTTATTATTTTTTTAATAAATAAAATAAAACTTATTTTTTAAAAATAATAAAAATATTTTTTATTTTAAAAAAATTTTATTTTATAAGTATTCTTAAACTCTTCCTAATACTACTATTAGTAGTTTATTCATATATGAGCTGCTGCACTGAGGTGATTAGTGGGTGATTAGTTTTGAATTTTGTAGAGAGTTCAAATTAAGCTTAAAAACTAAATATATGATATTTTTTATCATTTCTCCTAAAATGTGTCAATGAAAATATAATTTGTAAAGTGGTCTAGAAAAACAAAGTAAAAGGATAAGTGGCCAACTTGATCAAAGAGTCTGAGAAATATTTTTGTTTTTTAGGTTGCTTTTAAAAATAAGCAGTGAGATGATTATAAACTGTTGATGCTTTTTATAATAAAAATGATAAAATACAGACTAGATTTATCAAATTTATAACTCTATTTTTATATTTTACTAGAAATTATGAAGTATAGTAAAATTATTATGACAATTTTAATTAATATTTGGTATTCGTGATAGATCTTAATTTATGTAATGTATTCATAACCAAGACTAGATTTTATTACAATTAACAAGTTGTTCTATTGCACTCATGCTTATTTTTTGTATTAATTAAAAATTAAAAACGTAAACTAATTTGACCAGCCGCTCATAGAAACAACATTTGATAGCAACTTCTTACGGTAGTTTCTGAATCATATACTCTGAATAAATTAAGTTACAAACTTCAACTTTATCAATAAAGTTCACTAATATTATAATATACTCTAAACAAAACAAACTTGACTTGAATAATGAAAAGTCCTAAAATAAATCCGGATAATTAAAAAATAACCGACTTTGATTAAGTTATTTTTCTAGTTGGTTTTATAAATTAATCATACGTATGATGTTTCGTAGAAACAACGAAGATGTTACTAATACTAGTATGATCCGATCATGAAAGTAACTAGAAATAATTCAATACGTGAATTCTACACTGACAGTTCATGCATTTACGAAATCTTCTGGACTTTCTTGGTCCAAAAAAATAAAAAAAGAAAGCAACAGATAACTTGTATGTAATTGATCTGCTTGTGATTATTTATCCACTTATTATTTCAGTATATGATACAAGTTGATTGGAGAATTTGATCATGAATTTGGTTTGTTTTTCAAGAATACAGCTTATTAATAATCATTTGAAGTTGCTTCTTAATTATCATCGCACGATTGTTTTCATTTTCTAGAAGAATGATTTCCACGTTATTTCGCTAACTCTCGATACAAACTTTGAAAAAATATAAGCAGATTTGTCAGATTCACATCATATCTTTCGAATCGATCCAAAAATTATCGATTTAAAATCTAAATCAGTATAAATTTATAAATAAATCGTTCAAACATATAGATCGAAATAATTCAGATTGATTCCGACGATTTTCGCATCAATCCGTTACACCGCCCACTCTAGTTCACTCGGATTGGGCTTAAAAAATTAGAAATATATGACTTGGTTCGAAAGTGCAATCATATTCCGGCAATCTCTTTCTTCTTCATCTAGGTTTTGTTATCTGGCTCTTCGATCGCTATGCTCTGCCTTCGTCAAATTCGTCGCTTTACTTTGTCGATTTTATTGCTTCATTTTTCTTCATCTAGGTTTTATACTCCGGTTCAAATTCTTCATTCACTGTCCATTCTGACTTTGACTTTGTCGAATTTATTTTTTCCTTCCATCGATTTCATCGTTTCGGTGCCCGCTTTGAAATTTGTCAGCTCTGCTACTCTGCTCCGCCACCGGTATCATCACTTCATGCGCTGCTCCTCCTTAGCATCATTCTACTCCTGCTACAATTCCGTCGCTCCTCTAGCCGCCTACTTTGCTCCACATGCGATTTCGGTATGTCTGTTACTTTGACGGGTTCTTCCATTTTCTATTGCTATCCGATCGAAATCCACCGTTAAATCCACTACACTAACTGGATGCTATATATGTATATAGCTTGCATTGATCATTGGCTCACTATTGGCTGGATAATAAGATTGATCCGGCAGGTCAATCTATCACCCGTTGATTCAGACGAAAACAAATAAGTCACCTTCGGGTCGGTTCTGACAACTTTGAATACAAGTCATTAAAAGAACAATCATATATATCTTTCGCAAATATCATGCAGTATTTTCAATCAAACCACAAGTCATACTTAATAATTTAAGAAGTTACTGATTTTCTCCCAGCATAGGAGACAATTATTCAAACTCATTCAAATTCCCAAACGTCCATATAAGAAGGTTTCAGTCCCATTCTTTTGATCATGGTGCTATAGATATACATGTGGCACAGTAATTGACATATCTGAGCATGTGGAAAGGGAAACATATTGCATTTTCCAAGCAAAGCTCTGTAGAGATTATGAGCTTGAATCGAGAAACAGCTCAAATTATTAATGACAAAACTTGTCAAAATGTGCATATGGTTGGTTTATTTTGGCAACAAAAACCTATACAACAGATGCACCCAAAATTTAAAGCATGTACTTTATCATCGTTGGTTAAATAGCAACATATCCGCTTAGGAGACAAGTCTTCTTTGCTAAATTTTAACAAGGCAATCCTAAGCAGTTATAGAGCTGTGGGAGGGGGTCCTCATGGAATCATTACCAAGAGCCTTGAAGCAAATGAGAGAATGAATGAACGGATGAATTGGATTCAAAGTTCAACACATTTTATATGGCCTCGTGCTTGGTTTGCAGGTTAGTGATTCAGACGACAAAAGCAGAGGCTCGTTGGACGAAGCTTGAATAATCCACATCTGATTGATCTTCAACAAGTCCACCAATACCGTTTATTATCAGGATTGAAATCCCAGCAGCAACGGACAGGGTGATCCCGGCTTAATCTAACATTCCGTACAATCAGAAAATGCATAATGAGAGGTATCACTGTATCAGAAAACTGAAAGCAATCAGCAAAACAAATTCCAGAATACAAATAAGGACGTGTTTCAAACGCCCATAACTCTATTTTTTTTTACCAAATTTTGATTTCTGAATAATTTATATATTTCAATTACATAAAAATTTTAAAATTCTATTTTCATATGCGAAATTTTTTTTATTTGTACATTTTTCAATATAATTATATCTTTCAATTTTCAACACACTTTCAAAAACTATTAAAATAAAAATACTGAACTTTATTTTTATTTTATTTTTAAAAAACTCTATTTTTTATTTTTTATTTTTACGAAACTTAATTATTGGCATTTAAAACATGCCCTAACTGTCGCTGAATGATACGGCTAAACCAAATCAAATAAGTAATAATTATTGAGGTGCTGGTGCACCTGTATCTGTACGAGAAAAGGAGAAAAGAATGAAACATTACACAAAGTTATTTTTGATGTCTCTCTCCAATTTCTTGTGATAATTTATGGAACAAGGATAGAGAGCCTTGTACAATCAGATAGAACTAAAAGCTAACTTCTCCTAGTTATCTCACAGTTTTGCCAAGTATGACTGTAGCTTCAGATCAAACATAAAGAAGCTGTTCTCCAGAAAGCATATGGTAAGACCACATGTTGCATTGATTTTCTGAACAATGCGGCAAACTTGATTATCTGCCACAAACAGAATCAAAGTGGCCCTGAAATAGGTGCTACCAGATGATACATATTATACAGGGCAGTATCCAAAAGATATATCTCCAAGAATTCACTTTGAATCATGAGTAATCATACAGTGAAATACTCTTGTCATCTGATACGCTTGCAAGACGTCCTGCGCGTACTCCCGTTCCCCCAGGGGGGCGAAATGCTACAGCCCAGACCTGGTCAGAATGATTTGTCATCGTCTGCACAGATGCCCTCATGCTTAGGTCCCAGAGCCTCACCGTGCGATCACTAGAGCCTGTTGCTATGGCTGCACCTTCTGGACTGGCATCCACAGTCAGAACCCAGCTTGAATGGCCAGACATTGCCTGAATAATACTCTTTCCATCTGAGTCATACATGTGAACATGGGTATCATCACATGCAGTAAAGAGTACACGTGCATCCACTGGGGAGAACACCATGGACCTCACAGGCATGAAATGGCCGTCAAGATGATGAAGGAATTTTGCACGAGCCACATCAAAGAGCGCAACTGAGCCATCCATAGATCCACATGCCAGACGCTTTCCATCTGGACTCCATGCGACTGACAGTACAAATTTCCCACTTCCAGTCCTATCAGGTTTGGCCCTCTCCGGTCTTGGAACATCCAAAGATGCAACTAGTTGCCATGAGGAAGTATCCCACAATTTGACTGAGGCACTGCCACCACCAGCAACTGCCAGAACGGTACCCTGCAAGGACAAGCTTTTAAGCAATCAAAGGCAAACATCTCACCAGAACATTGAAAATCACAACAACGTGCCCTAAGAAAAAAACAAATTAGTTGAACTACAATAATCAGGATACTGCTATCTGAACTTAATCAGCTCAGATCAACAAAAGTAATGTTAGGAGGAAGAGGAAGTATTTTTGTAAAGAAAAAGGCCTACTAGAAAGAAAACATTTGCATTTACAATACTTAGATCTTGAGATACCAATTGTTTGGACATAATGAGATGGGTACAACTATAATTATGCATAAACATAACGGGTAGCCACTGATTGATTCTTGTATGCTTCAAAATTTTGAGCTATGAGAAACCAATGCACATCTCGAAATGGCACAACAGAAGCTCATGACTATCTAGAAGGATGATCACAACATCAAAAGGTGAAAAACTTATCTCTAGTTAGCAAATATAGAAATAAAAAGGTCAGCTTCACCTGGCCTTTGGATGCTTCACCGACTGCACACCAAATTGAAACTTAACAAAAATAAGAAAGTGTCATGCTGTCATTAACTATTTCAGACTAAGACACCAACAACTAAGCCGTCATTCGACAACTACCCTCCCTTCAGTAATCGTATACACATGTACTGATGTACTCCAACTAATTATTGATTCCAAACGACAGTTTACGAAGTATAAAAAAATACATAGGTCAAGAGCAAATAATCTCACCTTCTACTTTAAATTTAAAAAAGAAATCACCCTTCGCACTTCTTCGTTACAAACTTGACTGCAAACAGCAAGCTACCTTGAAGAACTTTGACTACTAGGAATAAGAACATTAGATAACATAGGCTATTTGAAATGCGGAGGGACAACTGTGCAAGCTTGTGCAAAACGGATGCCTAACCTTGAATTAATAATTTCTTTGATCCTCATATGCAGAAGTGGTGCGAAACACAAATAATCTCACCCTCTACTTTAATTTTCTATCAAAACTAATTCAGAGAACTTCTTCACAACAAACTTGACTGCACACAGCAAGTTACCTTGAAGAACTTCAACTGCTAGGAATAATCACATCAGATGGCAGAGGCTATTAGAAATGTGGCTGGCAAACTGTCCACACTTGTGCAAAACGTGTGCCTAACCTTGCATTAATAATTTCTTTGATCCTCATAAGCAGAGGTGATGGGAAATGTGGTCCTTTAATGTAACCTGGCTGCCTAGGGCTACATATATTATACACAAATGGTGAGCTTAAAAGAAACATTTGTGCAATTAGGAGTTAGATCCATATCTGTTGAACATATAGGACTTGCGTCTTACTAGAATCCTAATTCAAAAAAGTCCTCATTCTCAAGGCCATTCAGTCAGAGCTATAGAAACAACAATACCAAAATCCTATCGCATTAAGAACATTCCTTTCATGTAATTTGGAAAGTTTTCTTCAAATGGGTAATCAAACAAGTCCATTGAATTCCTTTTCTACAAATACTCCAAACAAAAAATGAATTTGAACAAATACAACATCAACCTCGTTTTTAACGCCTTAAAAAAGTAATTCTTTCTTTGTACTGTAAGGCAGAGCTAACAACCTGATAACATGCAAAATAAATGACTTCCTTCTAACCTTCAGCATAAAACTGATACAAAAAGCATACCAAAATCTCAAATTCACTCATCTTAACACCAGTCATCCTAAGAGGCTAAGGCAGCTAAAAGTGAAAGAGAAACAAAATCCTGATGGCAGCACAAGCGTTTACATTATGATCACATAAGTAACTCAAAAACGTTCTTTTCTTTCTTCCTTCAGAAAGAACCGTACACTGGCAATCATTTCCTAAAAGACCATTGCACTATTCAATATACGAAACCCATTTTATTCTGACACATCCATTCACCAAGACAACCTATTCATAATAAATGCTAAACAGAAAAATGTCCTAGATTCGCATTAACACACTAACACCGAAAAAAAATCTTTATTCTTCTATAGAAGGAAACTCACCTTGGGATCAAATTGCATTCCCCAGACCTCTGATGGGGGTGCTTCAAGCGTAGCTACCGTTGCATTACTATCAACTTCAAACACTCTGATGAAGCTATCGATCGAAGCAGCTGCAGCAATGCGACCATCCGGATGCGCCGCAACAGAGACGACGCCGAGCGCGTGGGTTCCTCCGAGCGGTCCCGGTGAAGCCGGTTCAAGCTCGTCGGGCTTCCAGAGCCGAACAGTCTCGTCGAGCGAACCGGACAGCAGCAGCGCCTGCCTGTCTCCAGTTGCCGGTACCCACGCCGCAGCCCAGATCGAATCCGCGTGCGCGTTCTCCACCGTCTTCAGTCCCGCCAACTTCATCTCCTCGTTCAATTGATTGCTCTTTGCGGCCTTGTTAAACCCTAGCGCTAGCGAGGAGAGAGTCGTGCGAGTGCTTTTTGAAGTCAAATTTTTTTAAACAAAAAATGTTTTTACTTTTTTAAAATAATAATTTTATTTTTTTATTAAAAAATAATAAAAATAAAATCTATAAATTTTTTTAATATTTTTAATATTAAATATTTATAAAAAATATAAATTGAAAAGCTGAGAAATGCTTAAAACGTCCCTAACGGTGTATTTGGATAAAAAATTTTATGTAAAAAGATACAATTTTCAGCCAGAATGAAGCTCAAATTTTATCTATGTAAAAAATTGATATTACAATTAAAAAAAAAATCCAACCGTAGACTTTCAATATAAGCAGCAGCAAAATTTATGCAATTTATCAACATAATATGCACATTGAAAACTAACATAAGAGATCACATAAGGATCAGATATATCAGCAGTACTTATTGCCTGAGATCACAAGAATCTGCACCTTTCTTCTTATATTTGCAGTTTTCGCAGCCTCTCTCAATCTCCTTCTCATAAGAGTGAAGTTCCTTAACAATGCGCTTGCAACTACCTGTCTCATCCATCAATTGTTATTATTATAAAAAACCTATCATTTCTCAGCAAAGAAAAACCATCACAGCTTTATCACACTGTGCTAATCAATTACATTGATCTTCAACAAAATTCAGAAACAAACTGCATCGTTTGAGCATAGCGGTAATCATTAGCAACAGAAGCTAGAATCTATCCTTCCAATCGTCTGAAATCTACCCAATTACCGCGGCAGCGTAGAAACGATGCAAGAGCAGCAGCCATAAGAAACAGCAGGATCGGCGGCGGCTATCACGACCACGAAAAGCTCGCCATTTTGTGCGGCGTCGATTTTGAACATGAGCAGCACTGCTTCGAGCAGCGGCGTCGATGTATTGAGCACGAACACGGTTATCAGAGAGGGAATAAAGCAACACACAACCGGCAGCATTTTGGAGTAGTAGCAGGGCCCTAGAGCAGTGACGATGCGCAAGCAACGACGTTGAGGAGGAAGAACTGGCAATTGCGAAGAGCAGCTACACGTCGCTGTTCCAAGCAGCGGTTGATCTCGAGGAGTGGCAATGTTGATCGCGAGCAACGTCATTGAGAACGAAGGAACAGCGGTGGCTCGTGGCGGCTCTTGCTGCGGTGAGGAAGGAGGGGTTAGCGGCTGAAGAAGAAGATGCTGATTCGATTTAAAAAGAGAAGGAGATACCGCAGCAAAGACTGGTCGCCGACGAACGGGAGCGAGAGATAGTGCGGAGAGCGTGGGAAGCGAGCGGGAGCGAAGATGCGAGGGCACGAATGAGAAAATCTAGTGCCACCAAACGCTGCCGATTCTGTCTCCCCTATTCCAACCCGATTTGGGGTGTAACGATTCTACTCCTACACAGTAGATTTTTTCCCCCCTTCTTTCTCGTTCTACCTCTCTTTTCAACAGTATATTGCGATCCAAACACAACACACGGAAGAGAATTATTTTCCCTCCCCCTCCGTTCCCTTTGGGCGTGTTTACTTTGTGGGTGAAGTGAGTTTTTTTGAACTCACTTCACCCAAATTAAAAATCAAATAAAATATTAAAAATATTTAATAAAAAATAAAATTATTTATTAATAAAATATTTATAGTAAGTATTAAAAAAATTTTAAAAAAATTTATTAATAAAATAATTTTATTTAAATTTTTATATATATTTTAAAAGTGAGTTTTAAAAAAATTTATTTTGAGGGGTTGGTAAACACGCCCTTTATGAACACCCGAACTAAACATTGCGCAAGTGAGACGAGTGACGACTGGAGAAGGACGGCGAGATTTGAATGGGCTTTCCTGTCCTTAAAATGGGCCTGTAAATTGTTGTTATATGTTTTATAAAATTGTGGTATTAAAATTGGGCTAGGTGCTATCCATGATTCGTTTTCAATGTCTATATTAACTTTAAACAATATTTGGTAATATTTTCCTGTTATAATTTTTTTTATCGAAAAAGGCAAGAAATTCCAGTTTAACGACCATAGCTCAGCCCTAGTGTTTATTATTCTTAAAACATGAGTTTTTAAAAAATAAATAAAAAGTAATAATTATAAAATAAATTTATGAAAATTATTAGAAGAATTCATTAAAAATCAAATTTTTTTGACAAAAATCTCTTTTGAATTTATTTAGAACATATTTTTAATACCATCGAACTCTAATTTTTTTTCCAATCTTTAATTCTTGATAACTATTATTATTCAAAAATTTATTTCTATATTTATGCTGAATTATATTTTTACCAAAATTTTTTATATATTTTAATTATCACGTCCAATTCTAATTCTAGCAAATTTAACTTCTGGTCAAACTCTAATTTTATAGAACTCATTTTATAAACTTATTTTTACGTAATTAAAATAAACTCTTACTATTATAGATAAGCACACCCTTATAACTTTTTATTATGGTTCCAAATAGGGGCCCGTCTAGTATTCCGCAATGATACCTAAAAGCACAATAATGAGATAGATATTACAAGTTAAGAGGGATGTCAGATGGAAGAAGAGTTTGTGATTTTTCCGTAATCTAGAATTGATCTTCCTTCTTTTCTAAAGTGAACAAGTTAAAGACTAGTAAAAGCTTTTATAGTTTATTGATAAAAGGTTGTTGGTTGTGAATTGAAGTAAATGTGTGAGAATATTTTTAAAATAGAATTTTTTAGAATAGATTTTATTTTTATTTTTTAAAAACGAGCGTCAAATTTTTATATTTTCTAATTTCTTAAATAATTTTTTTAATATTTATAAAAAATATATTAAAAAATATAAAATTAAAAATTAAAAAACTATTTTTAAAAAAGCACAAAACCAAACAACTGTATATGTAAAGATGTAGATGAGAATTAATTAAGAGAAATGTCAAAGCTTCTACTCTCCAGTTTTTCTCTTTCTCCACCTAACCTAACCTTTGTATTATTATTAATATCATCAATTTATGTTTCTTGCATTCGTTGCCTATCTGATATAGCTAGCTTCTGACGGCAATTTATATATACAAAAATTGTTTAAATAAATGTTTTTTATAAATTGATTTTTAATAAAGATTTTGAAAACTAAGTTTAGTTTTTACTTAACTATAAACAAAAATTATATATAAAAGTTTTATAATATATTATTATATATATTTATTAAAAAATTATAGAATTTTTATAGTACTATATGAAATAAAAACTAAAAAAATATTTTAAAAGCGAAGCCAGATGCTTGAATATATGTACACGTGGGAATGTTTATTTTGAATTAAACTTATATTTTTAAAAATGAATTGAAAAATAAATTAAAAATTAAAATTTTTCATAAAAAATAAAATTGATATTTATTCTGTATTGTCAATGAATTTTGAAGTTAATTTTGAAAAATTAAGTTTTTGATAGAATAAATTTATTTTAATTTACTAATTTATTGTTTATTAAAAATAAATTTGAAAAAATAAATGTGGTGAATTGATAAACAGACTTTTAGTGATGTTTTTATATATGGAGAGCGTTTGAAATACTATTTTTATTATTTTTTTATTTTATATTTTTTAATATATATTTTATAAGTATATAAAAAATTTTAAAATTAAAAAATATAAAAAAATTTTATAAAATAAAATTTTTTTATTACATATTTTTATTATTTTTTAAAAATAAAAAAAATAAAATTTATTTCTAAAAAAATAAAAATATTTTTTATTTAAAAAAAAATTTATTTTATAAACACATGCTCCCAATCTTTTGGTACGGCAAGAGTTCATAATATTTGTTATTATATTTTTATGTATAATATACCGCAAGATAAAAATACTTTCATTCTTGTTTGCGAAGATATTTTCAACTATATTAAACCAAAAGATCTTATCATCTAATCTTTCAGAGCTGACCATTTAATTTAAAGGGTGCCTAAAAGAATATGAAAGTTGTCATAGTGAACAAAACAGGAGCAGAATTAAATTATTAAGCAAAGAGTTTTCAACAAGTGGATTGTGATTAGCGGCAAACTCTAACCTTGACAAACTTTGTTTTCTATTGATCCAATAGCAGTTAACTAGAAGATTAACTAATTAATTATACATTTTTCGTTAATTATTTTCTAATAATTAATATCATCTGTGTCATCATATGTCATGCTTATCTCATCAATTGAAGAAGAACAGAAACAGGTTGCACAAATTCATATAGAAAAGTTTTTTAAAATATAAATACATATTAGTAAAAAAATTATATCTAATTTTTATTAATTATTTCAAATTTAAATTAAAATTTTTGTAAATTTTTTTTAAAGTAATTCCAACGAATTCTACTTCATGTTCATGGTTCACTGCTCTTGATAATAATAATAAGTGATCTGATCTAGAAAGGGTACTAATAATAGAAGAAAATTAGAAATGTCAACCCGCATCAAAATATAGAAGAAGCTTCTCCGCTGGCGGGAAGAACACGCGGGAAAGTCCCCGAATCAGGAACCGATTCTTCAGTGGGCCACCTTCCTATGATCCTTTCTATATATCTAACGGTCACTAATTATCATAACAATCCGATGGCTCTTATTTATCGGTTATATAAGTTTGACTGCGGCGGGATTGAAAGGCAGTTAGGTGAATTCCATAAGACTCCGGGATTTGATACTCCACGTGGCTGAGTTTTAGACTACGAACTATCATCGCGTGCACGGGACCGTTCTTTAACTCGAGATGGGTAACCCTCACCTGTCCGTCAGGAAACTACCGTCCACCGGTTACTGCCGGTAACAATTTGTTGGTGTATAGATAAATAACGTATTAAGAAAATTCAATCTTCAATTTTTGCCGACTTTGATAAGCCAAGGAAATCCACAAACCAAGCCAAGAGGACCGACAAAACAAAGAAAAGATAGTTGGAAACCCTAGCAGAAATTGAGCTTTAATTGTTGATAAAGATTTGGATTTTTGGAGATTCTTTATCAGATCGTGTTGCGGGAATTGGATTGTTGTGTTAATTTGAGTAATTGAAGCGGAGATGGTGGCGGGAGCAGAGGTTTTGCATCAGAGCATTCCCGTGCTCGATGTTCAGTATCGGTGTATGGCGAAAGGGATCGAGGAGATGATGGAGGCAGTGACTTCAGGACCGGCGTCACCCCCGGCGGCTGGTTGCCGGCAGGCGGCTAGGGGAACTGATGCGGTTGCCGTTGAGGTAGCGGCGGCGTCTGAGCTGGTGAGTTGCCTAGATTATTTTGTTATTCTTAAGTGGAGTTAATTGGTAAAGATTGTTCTTTTCTAAGGTTTTGGTTTGTGTTGGTTGTTGTGAGTGTATGGATTTCGTTTCTTTGCTCTGTTTGATTTGTGTGTACCGTAATGTAGCCGTTCAATTAAGATGGTTATTATTGTGATTATTAGTGATTTACGGATGATAGTTGTACTAATTGGAGATAAAAGGCGTTTGATTTTGTGAGGATTAAATGAGTTCCATCTATGATCTCTCTTGTTTGTCATATGTAATTTACGTAACTGCTATTGTTAAGAAATTTAATTACTCACAAAAAAAAAAGGAAAAAAAATACAGAAAGTATTCTCTTAGTATGAAGCCGATTCATAGTTCCATAGGATCAGAAACCATGGGTTTCTCAACTGATAGTAGTTATGATACATGTTTTGAGTTTTCTGTTAATCTCTATTTGAGGATTTTTCTTATTAAAAAAATTTCCTTTTTCTCTGTCAATGATGGTAAATCTTGTGTTACCCTTCCATCTCCTGGGGTTAAGAAGAAGCTTCACTCCCGTTATGACAAGCTTGGGCTTTTTAACATGTAGCTATGGTTGTTAATACTTGCTTTATGTATTTTCAGGATATTAGGTTGTCAGATGCTATTCCAAGTGCTGCTGTTGAACCTACAGTTCTTCAATTTGTACCTACCATTAGGTCTGGTAGCTTTGCAGACATTGGGTTTCGAAGGTACATGGAGGATGAGCACATCTGCATTGATGATTTGGCAGCACATTTAGGTACCTCTTTCAGGTGCCCAGAACCTAGTGCCTTCTATGGCGTCTTTGATGGGCATGGCGGTCCAGATGCGGCCGCATATCTGAGGAAGCATGTTTTGAGGTTCTTCTTTGAGGATTCTGGTTTTCCTCAAGCATCAGATGTGGATGACACTTTCGTACAAAACGTTGAGAGTTCTTTGCGCAATGCATTCCTCCTTGCTGATGTTGCTTTGGCGGATGATTGTACTATTAGCAGTTCTTCTGGAGCCACTGCATTGACAGCCTTGATCCTTGGGAGGTATGATTTCAGTTACTCATCTTCCATTTTTAAGTTTTTCTCCCATAATTTAAGGTCATTGTGTAATCTGATCCCCAGTTGTATGTTAGTCCTCGTGCTTTAAAAGGTGATTATGGCGTCATGAGCAATTCCAGTGTTTGAGGTCCCAAGGGTTCATCTCAGTACATTAGAGTAATTGTGTGTAGTACCCTCTTTATTTTATTGCATTTATAGTTTTGCTTTGTGTCAGGATTTGAATGCTTGCTGACTAGGTTAATAATGGGTACATGCAAAGTTGCAAGCAGCTATTTTCTTTGTTATCTGAGATATTTTGAGAAACTATATATTCCACAGCTCACTGTATTGTTAACTCTTTTAAATTTATTATTTCTAGGCTCCTGTTGGTGGCTAATGCTGGTGACTGCCGAGCTGTCTTATGTCGAAAGGGTCAAGCAGTGGATATGTCACAGGATCATCGCCCTATCTACCCAGCTGAGCGCCAGAGGGTAGAAGAATGTGGGGGTTTTGTTGAAGATGGGTACTTGAATGGCGTTCTTTCAGTGACACGAGCGCTTGGTGACTGGGACATTAAACTACCCCAGGGCTCTCCTTCACCGCTAATTGCTGATCCGGAGTTGAAGCGGGCAATGCTGACAGAAGATGATGAGTTCCTGATTATTGGGTGTGATGGTATCTGGGACGTGATGTCAAGTCAACAAGCTGTTGGTATAGTTAGAAGAGGCCTTAGGCGGCATGACAACCCAGAGCAATGTGCAAGAGAGCTGGCGATGGAGGCATTGAGGCTGAAGACTGTCGATAATCTCACTGTTATTGTGGTATGCTTCTCTACAGAAGGTCAAGACCCTTCACCTACTTACGAGCATGGTGGAGATTCACGTCAGAGACCAAAGCTTAGGTGCTGTAGCCTGTCTGCAGAGGCCCTGTGCAACCTTAGGAGCTGGTTGGAGTAAAAGATTCTTGTTAACTTATATAGCATAGAAATTCTTCGTCCTTCTGCTGTACAGATGCGATGGAGGGATTGTGAGGTGTTGTTCAGATTGAGGGCTGCTTCAGTTACTGAGCAGCGAGCAGTTTTGTAGTTATTTTTTATCAGTCAAGGTGATGGGTTGGTTGTACACACATTCATGCAGTGGTTACTGGAACGCAGATGTCCGTGATATTGTTTCTTCCAGTTCTTATTCTGGCAGAAACTACCCACAGTTGTACATACTTGACATATTGATAAATGTTCACCATTGGAAACATTAACTAAATTGTTATATGTCGATGCTATCTGGTTTGTCTTAGTGATCTTAGTCTCTACGGGGAGAGCCAAGGATTTCATCGTTTGCTCGTGTTCCTTAAAAGTACTCAGGTGTGCTAATCCTTGGTAAGGTATGTAGATCCTTGTCGAGTGCCAAATACCGTGGGTTCAGGAAAGAACGAGACGTTCCACTACAGGGTTGGCCGATTCATAGCACTGAAAATAAAGAAACAGATCATTGCTTTGTTCTTTCCAGACGAAAATAGAACTGATTCTTTGCACATGCTCCCCAACAAATAGAAGTAGGTGTAGTTGTTGATAAGGTAGACTCCATACTTGAAGAGTGTGCCTGTTCCGAATAGCGGCAAAAGTAACGCACATCATATAAATAAGTTTCAGAATTCAAGGCCGTATGTGACCAAAGATTTTAGAGCAGGTGAATAACTGCGATCTTGCAGGTGTTTTGCTGTAGGTCTCAACTAAAATAGTCAATCCATTAAACAACGGATGGTATGATTAAGCCACTGAGAACATCCTTTTGGAGAGAAATCATTCTTAAAAGTAAAAGTTACCGATCCTTGACTGTGGCTCATGTTCAGCTCTTTGTCCTCATATTATGATAAACATTATTCTCAGACGTGTTTAAAAGTACATATATACTAATAATTTTTTTTAATAAAATATTTTAAAATAAAAAATTTGTGTGTTTTAAATTCATATTTTAAAATTTTTTATAAAATATTATAAAAAATATTTTAAAATATGAAATTTTAAAAAAATAAAAAATAGCTCTATAAGCACCGCCAAGTATCTTCGAAGTGATCCAAAAAAAATAGTGCTATTACCATTTGCAAAAACAAGATAGCAGCACTGTGGTTCGCTAATCCAAAAATTCCAGGCCAAAGCACTACATCTGAGGTAGTCGTTTCTATTTGACATGCCACTTCATAAATGGCAAGAAAATGGTTTGCACCAATGATCAACAGCTCCGAGTGACCTGTCTACGTCGGTAGTTGACATTTTCGTCACCATTTCGAATTGGAAACTCAGGCATCCTGCCTAGCGGAAGGAGAAGGTCCCTCATTGTATCGTACTCTTTCTGTGGTTATCTTTGCAGCAGCCAGCACCTGTTTGACAACAAGCAACCTCAAAATTAAAGATACCAAACAAACATCCAACAAAGAGACCCACTTTAAAAAGATAACCTAGCTTGCCATAAGAAGCAACTGAAACTTGCAACAATTTTCTTACCAAAACCATAACACAAACCAAATAACGGGTTAGGACATTCTCCCCAAAAAGAACCCTTAACCTGATTTAAGCTCATACAAACGAAGGTAATTACATGTGATACTCAAACATAACCTCATATTCATGATACAAATGGATCAATAAATATTTTACCTGCTATCTTGAATCAATATGCTTATGGTCCATTGGGAGCGAATGAGTTGATAAGGCAGAACCAACCAATTCTTGTCTAATGCAATTTTATTTAGCAAAATAAGTTGATAGAGATTTTTCCTTGTAAGAATGATGAGGAACTTCCGGACAAGACATTTTCAGTTCTTAAAGGATAGCTCCATTTCTTGTCAAAAATTGGCATAGTAAACAATAATCAGATGACATTGTAGTTAAATAGAACATGTTGAGAAACATAATCAGGGGCCTTTCTAAAGTTGAAATTGGAAATTCAACCTGCTACAGCGAACTTTAATACTAACATAGAAGTGAACCCCTACATCTTTACCCGTTCACTTATACAATAAAATTTTATGTAAGACAATCTTTACCTTTACTGTGGATAACTTCTATATTTGACGCTGAACTAAAAAAAATTGGAACTAACGAATCTTAACAATTAGAGAAAGGCAGAGAAAGGATAGCCCTCACGTGTACACCAAGCAGTAAAAACATTGCAAAACAAAAATATTGTTGCAGTATACCTAACTAGCAAAGGCAAATTAATCAGATTTGCTATCAAGAGATCAAGTACTTATAGAAAGACCATATATACACTCATACAACATACCAACAAGATTTCTCCAGAGTAGAAACAGGTATAGGAATTTTTAGTTCCGAAATTCCTCCACCATTGACCTCTGAAAATTCATCTTCAGAAGTATCTTCCTTACAGAAAAGCAACAGAAGAGAGTGTAACCCATTCAAGAAGTGCCCTCCACATTGTTGCAAATGAAGACAACTGAAACAGAAGTCCTTGACATTAGCTAAAACGAAGGAGGAAAAGAATGTCCTAGACATATGTCAGTCTACATTTAAAGAAACATACTTCAGACTTAGAACTCTCTGGAGGTGTGTTGTACCAGGAATCCTCAACCTTGAACATGTGTGTGTCTAAAAGAACATGTATTTTTAGACCACTTCACAATCCCCTGATCAACATCAAATGTATCATGATCCTCATCGATTTGCTCCTCTTGATTGCTACGCAGTGTTGGTAGCAAAGAATCCCGGCTTCAGATACTCGTTAAAACTAAGAACAAAATATAAACGTGCTATAAACTGACCAAAACAAATAAAAAATTCTCTAAACGGGTTTTATAACTAAGCACCATATAGCCACTATTTATGTCCTTTCAGCTAGTCACCGGCATCTAAAGATTCTGATCACCTGAAGCAACAGCTTCTGCTCCTTGTTGTAGAGCATTCACACAAGCTTCAGCTGATGCATTTCAATGAGTCATCAACCTCTTCATTATGTGCTAAATTGGAGCTAACTGAGTTGTTAGAAACATCTTTCTTGTTTTGTATCTGTTGGTCATCCAAGTTGGTCTACATCTCGGTTAGTAGCGGAGGGGTATAGGAATGGTGCCCAAGTAAAAAACAGGCTAGTCGACATGGAGGTAAACCACCAACTCGTCTTGGATTAGATCAAGTGGATCCTGACTTGTTGGGATTAACAATCCGTTCCGTTAATAGTTTCATATTGGCTTAATGTAGCTCCTTTCAAGGAAGTCTTCGAAGCAGTTTCATATGGTGCACGCTCTTCAGAAAAATGCCCATTTTCCTTAGTTAATTGATTGGAATGCTGTTCTATAGAAACAGAAGGCTGAGTGTTGATCTGCTTAACTTGGTCCCCAACGACTAAAGTACTTGAAAACTGTTCCTTCATTCTGACCCTTGCCTTTACTTCTGGGAACATTTTCTTTTGCAGATTTGATAGAATCTATTCCTTGAAACTGCTGTTTCGTCCTCATGACCCATAGTTTCCAATTGTTCTGCTATCATCTTAGAAACATTTTTGCAATGCTTCTGAAGATTTTCTGGAAGAAACTCCACTAGCACTACAATCAATGAAATTGGTATGTGAAATCCAAATCCATGTCACCGACTCTAACTTCATTTGTACTTGCACGTTGTTTTAGTTTAAAACCAGCATTAAACTCGCATTCAAAACCCATTCAATTGGATGAAATAAAAAGACTGGAACCATGCAAGGCACTTTGAACTCAAACCTCACAAGGAAAAGAATTACACACCTCAGAAACTCGCTTCACTTAAGAATTACGTATCACAATTGATGTATTAATACATGACTAATAAAGAATTATAAGCTTAGAAATATTATCGTACTAGAGAATTAATTATTTATTAATTCATCAAGAACAATATTTAAAGAACTTTAAGAGGGAGAACATTATTCATAATTGCTATTTCTCCAACTTGATTAATTTTGGGGGAAAAAGAAATCTCTTCAATATCAAGATAATCGTTCAACAATCTTCAAAAAAAACATAACTTCGATATTATGCTGGGAGACAAATTGAATTGTCTATTTGCCCCATTGGCAGATTCAATGGAAATCTCTGCCGAGATTTTTTGCAAGCAGTCAAGCAGACTCTATGATCTAAGAAGCAAACTGCTCTAGGTATTCCCTTAAAACAACAGTAGCAAGTGTTTCCACCATAAGAACGAACAACGCAAGGATCGTCGCTGCCGGTGTCTATGGTACCAGCATGATCATGATGATTTGTTGTTCCCTGCTCTTCTGCTGCTGCTAGGCCTCCACCATGCACTGCTCTAGCTGTTGAGATGCAACAAAAACAATGCTAAGAAAGAAAGCAAAACATCTATAGAAAAGAAGATAATTAAAGACTAGTGTAGAAGTACCAAGTTAGGAACTTACGTTGAGCGAGAACACAAACACAGTTGATCATTACTACTATTGAAAGAAGAGCACTAAGGAGCTTGGCTTTCTTCTCCATTGTCAATTTGATATTGGGCAGATTCACAAGTTTGAGTTTTAGTGTCACTAGTATATTTATAAGGTTCAAAAAATGCCCAAAATTCTAATACACTGACAGTATTACCATATTAATTACTACATTTTTGGAAAAAGGAAGAGCTAATTATAGGAATTATGAGTTTCATTGAGCTTTGACTAGGAACGCAAACGCAAGTTAATCTTTTAATTGCTTACTTTGACTTAATTCACTCAATTCTTCTGTTTTTCTTTGTATTTTCTAGTGTATACCTTTATTAAAGGCATAATTTATCTTCATGTATTCATCACCAGGGGGTATACTTCACTGCATATGTATTTACCATACGAGAAATAAAAATTGTAAACTGAAATCCCGTAGGAAATTTGGACCTTTATAGAAAACCATTAGCACTTTACTAATTTTTCATTTTGTATTTTCCAATAAACATTCTACAATATTATCAGAATTTTTTAATTAAAAAATTATAATAAAATTCTAAGTCATAAAATTTTATAATTATTTATTATTATTATTTTTTAAGAAAATAAATATTTTTTTAAAATTAATATTTTATTTTAAAAAAATTCTATTTTATATAAGCACTCTCAAATATCTCTCCATACATTTTGTCTTAATCAAAGATCATAACAGATAACCTCCAGCACAAATATTTTTGAATGATCAATCTGAACTTGCAATGACAAACTCACAACGATATACATTTATATAAGCATACATATTTCTTCGGTTCTTCAAAAGAAGGCGGAAATTTTAACATAAGATTGAAGTACGCTTCTTTGCTGCAGGAAACTGCAATGGTGGGCATTTTGGTGCACAACGTTTGCAGATAGACTGGCACTGTTCAATTGTGTCCAAACAGTAATATGAACCTGTCCTTGACAAACAACAATAGCAACTGCGTTTTTCACAACACATTCTAACGCATGGTATCAACACCAAGTCACTGCTCCCTTCTTTAGCAACTACAGTCGCATCCGTTCCTTCAATTCTTTTTGCTTGCAACTGCACTTCACCTGCAAAGATTTTGAAAATGTAATCAATCAAGAATAATAGCGAAGTAAGAGAATAAAAAAAGTGAAGAAAACTAACGACTACTATCAAAGATTCAGGAGACTTTTTACATTGGCTGAGAGCAAGAAATCCAGAAAGTGCTATAAGAAGAAGAGTGAATTTCATAGCTTTCTTCCCCATCATCATCATTTTGGATTTGAGAATCAATACAATAAGGTCTGTTTGTTGTTTTCTTTTGCCCCCTTTGGGTGTTGCTGTATGTATGTATATAAATAAGGTTTAGAAGACTTGAAACAATCACGTATAGTTAGTTTTAAAATTTTTATTTAATGCAAACCTTAAGCACTTAATAATGTTTATACTGCTATTGATTACCCTCTAATTTAACAGTGTAAACCCTGTAAAATGATTGTCGTAGTAGGATTTAGATAATCTACAATGAATTTTGGAATATTCTATTCTTTTTGGTGCAGTGCATGGAATTATAATTGTATTTATATCGATCTTGTAAATCAATGGACATTCATTGCACTCTTGATCTGAAATATCTGAAATACATTAATCTAGTATTTATGACTAAGTTTATAGGTTTATCACGCCCAAGTTTCTTATGTTAACGGTTGCACAACGTCCTCGCAAATGTGTCCATCTAATTCCCAAACGTATTACATTGTCTGGTTCCAATCGAAGACAATGACACGTTTTAATCAGAATAGAAAAATATTATCTCGACCGGTTTAGAAGGTATTTGTGAATGATTATAAAAAAAAATTCTAAAAAAAAATTATTTTTTTTATTTTTAAAAATAAGCATTATTTTTTATTTTAATAAAATAATAAAAATAAGTAATAATAAACTTTTGCGATGTAAAAATTTTGTAATTTTTAAATAACTTTATAAAATATTATACAAAATTTATTTAAAAATATAAAATGAAAATTATGTTTGAAAAGCTTACAAAACCCACTATTATTACTAAGAGTGTTTTAGAGTATTTATAAAAACAATTTCTGACATGTTCAAAAAATAAACTATATTTTTTACTTTAAAAAATGAATAAAAATATTTATAATGTAAAATATATATTTTTAAATTTTAAATAAATTTTATAAAGTATTATAAAAATTTTATTGAAATTATAAAGTTAAAAATTGATAAATATTTTTTCATAAGTACTACAGTGAAGGCACGAAACATATTTAGAAGGTATTTAAAAATGTTTTTATAATTAAATTTTTATAAAATAAAAAATATTTTTATATTTTTTAAAAAATAAAATTTATTTTTTTATTTTTAAAAATTAATAAAAATATATAATAAATATTTTACTATGCAATATATTTTTATATTTTTTAAATTTTTAAATAAAATTTTTAAATATTTATAAAAATTTAAAAATTAACTTTGTGATAAGCAATGTCAAAACGCACTCTTACACCAGTTAACCCAATATCATTTGTAAAGGATTTCAACCGTGGGGCCATTTGAATACTAACTTCCCAAAACCCAGAAGCATACCAAGCAAACTTGTTCAAACTTAAACTTAGATTTTTCCAAAACCAAGAACATCTATCACAAACCATTAACATTAGAACCATATACCATTCAATACAATACAATACAATAATACATCAGAGTGAATGATCTTACCGCAAACAAGAATCATACACATGGTATTTAAAAATTCAGACCGCACTCCACCGAATAGCCAACCCGCTCATTTACTAATTTAGGAGACGCGTGAGACTGTTTGAAGAGCGTGTTTATAACTATTTTAAATTCATTTAAAATAAATATAAAAATTAAATTCACTTATTTTTTCCATTATTTTTTTTTAAATTTATTTTAAAACCAAAAAATTTATTTGAAAATTCATTATTAATTAAATAAATATAAAAATTGAACTTACTTTTAATCTTATTTTTTAAATAACTTATTTTACAATTTCAATTTCTGAAACTCAATTTATTAACAAAAAAACACACTCTAAAATAAAAACTTTTCTTTTTCAATTTTTTAAAAGGTAAGCTTAATTGTTTATTACATACAATTTATTATTTTTTAAATTTTTATAAAAAATATTACTAAAAAATAAAAATAATTTTTAAAATAACATGTAATTAATTAGCAAAATTCCGAAGAAATGGTAACAATCACCCATAGCCTTGCTGGCAATTAAAAAAAACAAGCTCCCAAATTCAGAATGGTTCATACGTTATTACTTCCACAATTTCAACTACCAAGCAATGCCACGTAATCACATATTGCAGAACCTACTACAAAACTGCTACTAGTAGTAGAACTAAAGTCTAACAATGAACCCTGTGCAAACTTTAGGGATCCATGGATTCGGTTGCAGCAACTGCAAGAGAAGCTTTACAAGAGCTTGCATCAGTTTCAGGCCTGCAAGTGAAGTGGTATGACTTCGTTTGTTTTGCGATAATAGTTGGTGGGATTATCTGTGCAGTTGTGCTTATTTACAAAAGCGAGGGCTGTGGCTGGAGACAACTGAGTAAGAGCAAGTATCAGAGTCTGCTGCTAAGCGGGTTATCTGACGATGAAGCGGAGATTGGAGCTACTTCAATGGCTGGTTATGTTGGTTGGGATCAGTTATGGATGACTTGTTGGAAAGGGCTTCATCCTGCATGGTTGTTTGGAACGCGGCTTGTTTCTTTTCTTGTTTTGGCAGGGATTCTGCTTTGGGATTATAGTAAATATGAAGCCCTGGATCTGCTATACTATACTGAGTATGGTGTTTCTTTTCTTGGCTTTTTCTTGAAATTTGGTTTTGTTAAGGAATCGTTTAATTCAACTCTGTTTCTCAATTTCGGAATTCGATTGTGTTTGAAAATTTTGTATGCAGGTGGACTTTCTTAATGGTGATCGTCTATTTTGCGGTATGTCTCTCTCTTATCCGCACTCTCGTTGTTCGATTAAATGCCTGAATGGAATTTTTCATATTTCTCATAGTTGTTGAAATTAAGTAATATTATGAGTTGCAGTTTTCCGCTAGCTTGCATGTGTCACTACTAAAAGAACTTTTTTCTTGAAGCTGTTCTCCCTTATAGACATGATTGTTTTGTAAACAAAGATTCTTTCTTACTGACAATTTATTTTGGTTTTTGCAACGTAGATTGCAACAGTTGTATCTTATCATGGTTGCCGGAGGTATTCAAAAGAGGAGGGAGACAGCTTTAGCATTTCATACAGTATTGACTACAGGCTTCCAACTAGAAGAGACGCGAAACTTACCGACGCAGCAAAATATGAAACTACTTGTAGAAGGAAAGCAATTAAGAAGAAAGCTGGATTTTGGGGTTATGCAATGCAAGTTCTTTATCAGGTTGGCGTCTTACACCTGTCTGAGCCATGTTTCATCTGAAATCTGAAACAACCTACCTAAAGCTATACATGTTCAGGTTCAATATATGCAAGTAGTTCCGAACTTGCCAAATTTCCATGTTTCTTTCAATTGAAAACTTTACTGTAGCATTCAACACAAGTCTTTTTCTAGTGATTCAACCAAACTACTTACTGTGAGCTTATCTCTTTACTTCTTTTGACACTAGCATTCCCCTTTATTTGTGAATGGTTTCAACCTACCTAAGTGAAAGGTTTCAACCAACCTAAAGCTATACATGTTCAGGTTCAATATATGCAAGTAGTTCTGATGAACTTGCCAAATTTCCATGTTTCTTTCAATTGAAAACTTTACTGTAGCAATCAACACAAGTCTTTTTTTTAGTGATTCAACCAAACTACTTACTGTGAGCTTATCTCTTTACTTCTTTTGACACTAGCATTTCCCCTATATTTGTGAAATTGTTAAATTGAATGTGCATCTGCTGAGCAACTTATTCGTGCAACAGACTAGTGCTGGTGCTGCAGCAATCACTGATATTGTCTTCTGGACTGTTATTGTACCAGGCCTGTCAATGACTAACCTCCAGTTGAATTGGGTATGTATATCATTCATACCTATTCAAGAAGCGTAAGTTTTCATATGTTAAACAAACTAAGCAACCCTTAGATCTTCTTGAGCAATTGTTAGAGAGTGATGTATACTGCAGGGGTACATCAGGATAACTAGTTAGTACTAAACAGCACATGTCCCAATCGTACGTTACTAGGTGGTTCTTATTGTTCGATCAAGTAATAGCTCTATCTGAAATTTTGTTGAGCATATCTTGCAACATGGAAGGACACCAATGACATAGTATTTTTTTCCTCCTAACAGCTAATGAGAGATCTCTTTATCGAAATGCACTTTGCCTGATCCTAACTTGTGCTTTAAAAGCCAATTTACTCAGCAACTTACCACTGGTGACTTAAAATACAAATTGCATGAAAGAAAATATAACTTAAACCAAGTATTGAAGCATGCAAAGAGTGCATAAGCCTCTGTGACATGACTAAACTGAAGTCTTCTGTGCAGTCTGTGGGCCTGTGGCAGGATGATCTGATTGCCTTAAAAACTATGTTCTCTTGGAAATCATACGAGGAAATAGTGCTCTTTAAGACAGTAGAGTTTCATGCAGTTTATGTAGTAAGATTTGCTGCACAATCTTCACTTTCACCCACCATGTGCAGATTTCCTTCTACTGTAACAGAAAGTGCAACCAAATTTCCTTACTACAATGCCAGAGCTACACCTATATATTTATGGTTCAAAATTAACTTAAAACAAGAATAACTAGACAATTTTTCCTTAGCCATTAATCTCTTCCTTCAAGATCTGCAATCTGTTTTGGCAGGTAATGGGAATTGTGCATACTCTCAACATAGCAGTTCTCCTCCTTGATAGTATGCTTAATAATATGGTGAGTAGAGAGCCAAGTGAAGTTTCTACAAATACTTCATCTCAACTGAATCTAATCGAGTAGTTTGCAGCCCTTTCCATGGTTCCGGATTGCATACTTTCTTCTCTGGAGCAGCATTTATGTGATCTTCCAGTGGGTTGTGCATGCCTTGGGTATTACGTGGTGAGTTCCAGATGCTCTTACGATTAGCTGATAACAATTTCTTCTGTGGAATAAAAACATTGCCTAAGACTTCTCTGCATAATTCAAGAATAATAAAAGCGTGTTCTTAAGTTTTGGTTTCCTGTACTAATTTGACAAGAGAGACGTAGAAATGTTTCACGACATTCACGTAAATTAACCTTTATTCTTCTTTTCTAAATCTGAGAAATGAGAATCTATCTGTACAATCGAGTTCTGTTACTGAGTAACATGTCCTGCTTCTCAGGTGGCCATATCCTTTTATTCTGCTCTCAAATCCTTGGGCTCCTCTATGGTAAGAACCACAATGAATTAATTTGCTTTCTTTTTGCTAAAATTTTTTTAAAGGATTCGCAAGACGCATATATTCATCATGCAGGTATCTCTGTTTGGCATTTCTGCACATTCCTTGCTACAGTATATATTGCCTGATTGTAAAAGCAAAAGTTTCAGTTTTCTCAAAGTTGTTTCCAGATACGTTTGTAGGAAAACACTGCTGATATACAACAATTCCGTATGTCCTTGTGGTTCGTTACAGCAAACTTAGAAGCTTCTCGACTTTTTACGAGTCGAGGGACGCATGTAACGCATTTGACAAGAAAGGATCGTCTTACAAACTTGTTTTCATTTTTCCATGTTTGTTGTATCTTTGTCGTTTCAAGAAACTGGCACTGTAAATTATAAAATGGACACTTTCACCTGAGGTGGGTTCCAGGAGGGGTACCATTTTGTTCTATCATATAATATAATTATTAATATAGAAATGCACATACGACAATTAGTTGTATCATATATATATATATATATATATATTATTAAAAAATAATAAATTTATCTTTAAAAAATTAAAAAGAAATTCTTAAAGCTTTATTTTGTAGTAAGTGTAATGCTTGGAGAACATAAGAAGGCATTGTGTTCATGTTGCTGCAAATATATTTTTTGGCCCTCCTTGTTCTATCATTTATAACTAATCAAGGGAGGTGAACGTTCCACGATTAGGGTTTTCGAAGTTTGGTAAATTCTTTATTCCAGTCAGGTCGCTTAATTTCCCAAGGAGAGGGAGGCAAGTCTGTAAACTTTGATTGGCATGCTACAAACTCAGTGCAATCCAGGTTTTCGAGTTGAATATTATTGGATATTTAAGTTATACTAATGAGGACTAGTAGCGGAGGTGACGGAGATAAATATTTGAAAAAAAAAAATTTATTATATATTTTTATTTTATTTTTAATAAAAAATAAAATTCGTTTCTAAAAATAATAAAAATTATTTTTATTTTAAAATAATTTTATTTCAAAAATACTATCAAATGTTTTTCAAAAAATAGATACTACAGAAACATTTAGAATTATTTACAACTAATTATCGTATGTGCATTTCTATATTAATAATTATATTATATGATAGAACAAAATGGTCGTATATACATAGATTTACCGAAAGCCTTTGCACTACTAGCTTCTAAGGAGGTGTTTGGCTTTGCTTTCTCCCAATCCAACTTTTCAATTCTCTATTTCACGTTTTTCAATATATATTTTATAAATATATAAAAAATTTATTTAAAAATTTAGAAAGTGTAGAAAAATACTATGGAGTGAGATTTTTTTATTGCATATTTTTATTATTTTTTTAGAAGTAAAAAAAATAGAGCTCATTTTTTAAAAAAATAAAAATATTTTTTATTTTATAAAAGTTTCATTTCATAAGCAATCCCAAACGTCCCCTAACTAGATTCTCCAAACAAGCTTGCTTACGAAGGACACTGGTGCAGGATATGCGGCAGCGATCAAGATCAGATGAAAGACTTTGCCAAGATAATGGTGAAGTTGATAGGATTTGAGTGCTCACCGAAAAATAGGGACAAATCAGAAAAAGTATGCAAGTTTGTGAACTATTGCGTGGACACTGGTGAATATTTCTCTTTGATAAATTAATTTTAATAGGTGAAGTGTGTGTGGCTCGAACCTAGATCTTTTTCTTTGATATTATTTTAAATAAATCAGTTGATAGTTTAGACTTTTTACAAAAAAAATTATTTTATTTACTCATCACTTTACACTTCTAATAAAAAAAGACATAACTCTTTATTTGTCATATTCTTATTAACATATTCAAATAAGGTGAAAATTATTAATAACTCTTACTCTATATTATAATTATACTCCTTTTTATTATTATTATTTTTATTCATTACTATCGTATCTAAAGAGTGGGTATTCATTGTAATACTAAAGATAAATCTAAAATGCATCTTATTTTAAAATTAATGAAGAAGTTTATTTAAGGTAATAATAACATTATGATTTTGAATTGAACGTACATAGCGCAAATCAAATAAAGCTGTATACGCGCGAAACATAGTTAAAGTGATACGATTCGTGTATCACAAATCGTGAAACTAATTTTAATACTAGATAAACTAAAAAACTAAAAATAAAAATATGAAAATAAAATAATTAATTCGATTTTATTTATATATTTTTTAATAAGTAAAATACTTTTATTTATGTCTAAAATTTATAGCAAAATTTTATTTCTACTATAATTTTACTAATATTAGAACTTCAACTTAATTTAAATACTTAACGCTAAGATCTTACCGTAAAGTAGAGTTCTTTTTTTTAAAAAAATTTTAATTATATAAATAAATACTAGTTTTCTGTTAAACTTCAAATTCTTAAATTTGGGATTTGAATAGCTCGAGGCTCACGGCATAACACAAAGGCATAGAAGTATTCTGTCGGAACTCTAAGATTGATTTTAATAATAACAATGATTAAGAATTATAATCTATAGATTAGGATGAACTAATGATTGAAATTAAGTTCCACAGAAATTCATGAAACAGGTCTATCCCATATTCAGCAGACAATAGGCCAGCTTCTTAGCTACTGATCGTATAAGATTTTATTTATAGCATACAGAACAGAGGATCTCTCAGCCACCAAGCAGCCAGCTGTCTAATTGCTGCTACATGGATAAAATAGAGAATCGCAACAAAGCATTTCGAACAAAGAAGAGCAGAAAACGGAGTATCACCAATAGAGAAGAACAGAAAACAGAGAACTCGATAGCCGACTACTTTGCTGCTGCTCGCTGGACAGAGAAGAATTCGAAAATCGTGATAATCATTCACTCTTCAGAAGTAATTTCAAGCATGATGCCGATTCTATTTGAATTTCAGCTTTTCATTAGAGACAGACCAACATGCACACTATAAGATTGACCGAATAACACATCAAATGATGATCAATATAAACTTGAAAAATCGTGGAATGATATTTAAAAATTCAGTAAACAGAGAGCAGAATCAGACATTGATAGAACAACTTTCAGATGTAATTCAATCAAGAATTCGTCATCCATTTGAAGCAAAATCTTGAAGACTTATTGAGGAACATATCAGCTACAAGTTCATATAAAAAATTATGAAAAATTCACAACAAGAGAAGACAAAGAACATAGTGCAAAATATCATCAAAATCATGTCTTGCTGATAATGCAAAAATGCTTCAATATGCAGATTTTGATTTTCCTCTAGAAGAAATCACGAATTTAATTACAAGGTGATATCATTCAACAAATCTACTATCTTATTACTATCACAGAACTGAGTTATATCGAGTCACCACATTATTGAAGAACAAGTTCAAGTATAGAGATTGATAGATAGCAATGAAAACCCATTGAACACAGTATGAAGCAACGAAACAGAGGCTGTAGAGTCACGCTATTGGAGTCCACCTCACTTGAAGTAGTCAACCTAGCAAAGAACAGCAAATCAAGAAAAGCCAACTCAGGTAGAGAAATTTGAAAAATACAACTCAGCTGAAACAATTCAAAACTGCAGGGAGAGTTTTTGAATTGTTTTCTTCGGTGCATTTAATGCTGATGAAAGAGTTGCACCAATTTAGCCAAATTAAATTTTGAGGCAGTTGATTGACCGCTGAACACAATCTTCATCTCTACCTTGAAAATCTGCCACTGCACACCAACGATAATATTTTTCTAACAGAAAGAACCACATACCTGTAAGAACAGAAAATTCTATAAGAAGAGAAGATGAAGAATAGAGTAAGATAGAGGAGAAAACGAACAAAATATCCAAAAACAAATTTGCACTACATTGACTCAATTTTTCAAATAAAGAAACTCCTCTTGCTGCCGATCACTTACAAAGCATCATCTTCAGCAGCAACAAATTTGATCATCTCAACAGAAAATCTTAAATTCATTTATTTACTTTGATATTAATCCTGTGCCTAATTTTGATCTTTTAGTTTTTTTTTTTTGTAAACTTGTGATAGAAGTGCTTGGTGCACTTGGTAAAGAAGCTCGGGTGGAGCTTGATAAAAATTCTTAAACCTTATAATAGAACTAGCATATCCGCCAAAGAGACAGTGGTGTCTAGTAGGCTATTAGGAGTTGTCTTGGTGAAAAAACTCGGTAAGAGTAAGTGTGTTTGGTAAAGCACTTTTCTCTTGGTGTATATGTAGCTTATTAAAGATTTAGTGAAGTTTTGGCTTTGGTGATAGAGCGTCCGTGGATGTAGGCAAAGAGATTTTGCCGAACCACGTTAAATATTCTGAGTACTATCTTTTTTACCTAAGTCAGCAAATATTCTAACACTTTCTGTCTGCAGGTTATATATAACTAACTCTGCCGGTTGTAAGCCTGCTGTCAGTAAGATCATTAAATTCCATGAAAATTTTTATTTATTTACTCAATTCATCCCTCCCTCATGAGTTAATCTTAGAAGAGATTCAACATATTCTTTTCCAATAAAGTGGATTAATTTATCATTACTTCTTTTTTTGAGTTGCTCAGTTGATTCTTCCTTCTCTTCCAAGAAGAACTACTTTTTTTCTTACCACCATGTAGTCCATAGGGTGTTTCACCTAAATTACATTTTAAAATTTAAAGTATAGATCATCTGGGATGTACTATTCTTTCCGAGGAACAGCTTACAGCACCGTGATTAATTTTTGGGAGAAGGCTTTTTTATGAGCCTTGACAGAAATTCTCAGCCCTTTTTCTTTCCGATGATTATATGAATTTGTCAAATGGATCTTTCGTCAAAACTATAGCTACAATATCAGAAACTTACTTCATTATTATATCATTAACGTTTGTTTTGCTTTCGCTTTCTGCAACTGATTCATGTGCATGGCCGCTTATTGCTCGGTCTTGATAAGTTTATATAATCAAACAAACGCAAGCAGGAAAGGTCAGCTAATGATATAACCCTACTTTTCCTAGCAAGAGAGCAACATAAAATTTAGAATCTAAGAAAAATAAAATTTTCTTTTAATCTCAGAGATATATAAGCGAGTTATTCTAATTGTATAGGAAAGGTTCGGCACCTGGCTTGCTAGCTTCAATTTTGACACATTCCATGCTCTTGCATGTTGTTGTGATTAGGTTTCGAGTCCTTCTAGTTAATTACATGAACGCGCTCGCTGAAACTGTCAATCTATTAACTGGTCATCTCACTCCATTTTACCAAGTAATTAGCTGATCTCTGTACTAGTTTAATTTCTTACCAAACACTATATATAATACCCTTGAGTTAAACTAACCAAGCAACATAGTACTCTCTTCTCTAGCTACAACGTAATCACACACTAAACAACATAAGACAATGAAGCCTTCTACTGTTTGGTTTCTTTCTTTCAATGTAGTACTGATTTCGACGATAGTTTCATCTTCATCAGGTTCACTGGTGATCGGATACTATAAAGAAAAATGTCCGTTAGCAGAAGAAATCATCAAAAAGACGGTAGCTGAAGCTGTGTTCCAGAACCCTGGTCTTGCTGCTGGCCTTATCAGGATACATTTCCATGACTGTTTCGTTAGGGTACGTACCTACAACTAACCAGTATCATGATTTGCTAACATTTTGCACTCATCCAATTAACGTTCTTACATATGATCAACGTGATATCTGCAGGGTTGCGACGGATCCGTTCTGCTCGATTCAACACCAGGAAATCCCTCCGAGAAAGACTCCCCCGTCAACAACCCGAGCTTGCGTGGCTTTGAAGTGATCGACAAAGCCAAGGCAGCACTAGAGGCACAGTGCCCGGGCACCGTCTCCTGCGCCGACACTCTCGCCTTTGCTGCTCGCGACAGCTCCTGCTTCGCCAGCGGTATAGAGTACTCCGTTCCCGCTGGAAGGCTCGACGGACGGGTTTCAATCAAAGACGAAGTGTTTCAGAACAACCCGTTCCCTTCATTCAACGCCGAGCAACTCAGAGACAACTTCGCGAGGAAAGGTCTTTCTCTGGATGACATGGTCACGCTCTCCGGCGCTCACTCGATCGGCCTCTCTCACTGCTCCTCTTTTTCAAACCGGCTTTACAACTTCAACTCAACGCATCCGCAGGATCCTTCCATGGACCCAGACTTCGTGAAGTACTTGAAAAACTTGTGTCCGAAGTCATCACTAGATGTTTCAACCGTCCCTCTAGATTCGACACCGAGGATTCTCGATAATAACTACTACAAAATGTTGATGAGACACAGAGGGATATTGACATCAGACCAAACGTTGAGCGATAGCCCGCTGACGGCAGACATGGTCGCTTATAATGCAAAGAACTGGAACGCGTGGGCGGTCAAGTTCGGCCAGGCAATGGTTCGTATGGGAGATATTGGGGTGATCACCGACGGCGACCTTGGTGAGATCAGGAAGAACTGTCGTGTTGTGAATTCTAAGTACTAATATAGTATAAGACGTAAGGGGACGTGCTTATTAGTTTGAGTTGAGCATGCATTGTGCATTAAGTGCTCCCATTCTTTTTTGTTTAGATTTAGGAGTATTTTGCGTTTCCGCTTTTCTTGGATTGTCATATCTAATTTCTGTATCTTTAGTAACGAGTATATTTGAAAGGTAGGAAAATTGAGCAGGTTCTTTTCTTTTTAGGATACCTAGGCATTGAATTGATCGTAGGAAGTGTTGTCAGTATGTCTCTAAAAAACAGTCCTATCTATTAAAGTCTTTTTAGAAATTAGACCAAGCAAAGACTAAGTTATTGTTTGATGTTTATGGTTGAATGTCACTGCATCAAATTTTCTTTTTTTTCAGATTTTGAATTTGAATGTTGTACGTATTTTAATTATTATTTTAAATTTCCTTTTTTCTATTTCATATTCTACTTTTATATATTCTGCTTATATTTTGAATTTTTATCGAAGTTTAACTTTTATCAAATTTTATTTTTACAAAATTCACTTTGATATGTTTAAACACTACGGAAGCTGCAGAGCGATCGTGTACAATTATAATACATTAGCAACAAAGTGAGCGCATTTTGAGTTTTACTGGATTGAGCCTCAGCCCAGAAACGGGCTTCAAATTTTAGCCCAGTCTGCTTTTTCTAGTGACGTTACACTTGCGTCATTCGTCAAACAAACAAACAACACACCACCCAAGACAGAGCAAAGTCCCATTTGGATTCTCTTCTAGATAGAAATATTTAGCTAAACCAGATAACAGAACAAACAGCTAAAATTTTCAATCGACAAGACAACAACTTATTAACGTTAATGAATCCAGCTACTTGCATATTATTATAACCAATATCTAGCTCAGATGATAATCATGTAACGTGGCCAAAGATAGCGGAGTAGGTTTTCAGTCAAGTCTGTCAGGGTGAAGTTTCACTATCACAGAGTTCGCTGAACAAGCTTTACAGCAATGGAACCGAAGGGAACAATCGCATTCAACACCGTCGGAATATCATCGTACGGCTTCGATATCTTCTCTATTAACCTTGCCGACATGACTGAGCGCCGGCACACGGACGGCGTCTTTGTCAACTTCAATGCTCAGTTCTCCGACGAAGGTGAAACCGTCGTTTTCGTCTCTGAACGGACTGGTTCAGCTAGACTATTCCAGTCTAGTTCAAGTGACCCGAAAGCGAAGCCGTTGCGGGACGTGGAAGAAAGCTTGTTCCATGACCGGCCAACGATCAGGAACGGAAACTTGTATTTTGTTTCTGCTCACGAGAAGCACCCGGAATGGTTCAAGAGCTGGGCGGCTGTTTATAAAGTCCGGCTCGATACAAGTGAGAAACTCCGGCTAACTCCGACGGACACTGTCGATCTCAGCCCGGCTGTTTCGCGTTCAGGTGAGTTAATTGCCGTCGCTTCTCACGGGTCACAGACATGGAAAGGAGATTTCCGTGAATTGCAGACTGAAATTGTTGTCTTCAAGGTTTCCGATCCGAAACAGCGAACGGTTGTTGCAGAGCGAGGAGGGTGGCCGGCGTGGGCAGATGATTCAACACTGTTCTTCCACCGCGTTGCAGAGGATGGTTGGTGGAGTGTGTACAAAGTTGATGTCAATCCAGAGATGAAACCTTCTCACCTGCCGCAAAGAATCACTCCTCCAGGAGTGCACGCGTTCACGCCGGCAGCAAGCCATGACGGCCGTAAAATTGCTATCGCTACTCGGAGGAAGAACGGGACACAACGCCATATCGAAATCTACGATCTCGATCAACAGAAGTTCATCCCGGTCACTGAGAAACTGAATCCTGAAATTCACCATTACAACCCTTTCTTCTCACCGGGATCTAATCACCTAGGTTACCACCGTTACCGCGGCGGTGATGCCGACGGCGACTCTATCATTCCTTTCATCCAACCGGTTCGATCTCCAGTGAACTCTCTTAGATTGCTCCGTCTATACGGAACCTTCCCGTCTTTCTCGCCGGACGGTTCCCTCATTGCAATCAACGGCGATTTCATGACAATTCCAGGACTGATGATTCTTCGATCGAACGGAACGAAGAAGTGGACTGTTGTGAAAGATTCCGGCTGCTTCTATACGGCTTGGAGCCCGACTGAGCCTGGAGTTCTTTTCACCTCCATAGGACCAATCTTCCACCCGAGCAACTCCACCGTTCAGATAGCCAGAATTGAATTCAACCCCGGCGATCTAACGGATGACGTCGACGAGATCTCCTGCAATATTAAAATCTTAACTAAATCGGAAACAGGCAACAACGCTTTCCCGTCTTGCTCACCGGATGGAAAACATCTGGTGTTCCGATCAGGTCGATCAGGGCACAAGAATCTCTACATCGTCGACGCTATAAACGGAGAAGAATCGAACAGTGGGGAAGGTATACGAAAATTGACAAGTGGCGAATGTATTGATACGATGCCGAGCTGGTCGCCGAAAGGTAACTTGATTGCCTTCTCCTCGAACATGCATAATCCGGCGAACCAAGAGACGTTTAGCGTGTACCTGATCAAGCCGGACGGTTCAAATCTTCGGCGGGTTAATATAGCAGGGATGAACTTGATGGATCGTGAAAGAATCAACCATGTTTGCTTCAGTCCGTGTGGAGAATGGTTTCTCTTCACTGCGAACTTGGGAGCTATGTCAGCGGAGACGATCGGGTTTCCAAACCAGTTCCAGCCGTACGGAGATTTGTATGTTTCTAGACTTGATGGGAGTGAGCTTAGAAGGCTTACGTGCAATGCTTATGAGAATGGAACGCCGGCGTGGTGCAGCGGTGGTGATGATGATGTTCTCAGGTCATTGTCGTTGCAGTCGCCGGCGGGAGAGAAGAGTTTGGGCAAGTTTGATGAGCCTATGTGGCTAACTTGCGACCTCTGAAGTCGAGAAGTGCAAAGCCGAGACCGAGGTGTAGTAGTATGTAACATACAATAAACTATGTTGTTAACTGATTTACAATAATAAAAATGGCAATGGAGGAATTCTTCTTTAACTTGTCATATTAAAATAACAAAAATAATAATAAAAGCAAAGTCTTTCTTTCTTTTGCTGAATTGGAAACTACATATTTAATAACCGTATCGATTTTACATAAATTATAATTAGATCTAAAACAATATTAAAAAGCACCCATAAAAATTTATTTTGGTACATATTTGACTTTACTATTTTTTTTCTATTTTAATTTTTACATGTATTTTCTAACAAATATTTTAAAATATTTATAAAACTTATTTATTAAAAATAATAAAAAGTTTTATCATTAATTATTTTAATTAAAATAAAGTTTATTTGAAAAATTAATATTATTTTATTTAAAAATTTTATTTTCATAAGCATTATGCGATGCTTATTTGCTGTTCCTTTTCAGAATAAACGGCTATCCAAAATATGCGAAGCAATTTTAATAAAAAGAAATTTTCATTTGTAGTTCGCTCACAACAATTTAAAAATTTTTCTCTACGCTTTTATTTTTAAAATTAAAATAATTTTGATTTAATTTTGATATAAATCGATTCGAAAGTCGAAACTAACCAAAATATCTAAATTATCATTCTAGAGAATTATCATTAATATCGTAACAGTGAAACACACAAACACGTGTATTCTCTTCTAGGAAAATTCCAGCAACTTTTTTGCATCAACAAGCTTCTTATACTCGGAGCATATTTAAGTATATAAAATGAATTTATAGAAGTTAAAATAAGTAATAATTTTTAAATAACTAAAGTTTAATTTTTATGTTTTAAAAAAATTGATTAAAATGCGAAGTAAAAATTGTAAAAATAAAATTTGAATTTCTGATTTAAAACAGTTTTATAAATAAAAATTTAATTTAATGACTAATTAAAACATACAATTTTACAGAACTCTAAATTTAATAAAAATAAAATTATGATACTTAAAACACGCCTTAAAGCAGGTTTTCAGTGCAATATTATTTTTTAAAAATTTTATTTCTTATACTCAATAAAAATATTATATAATTTATAAATTTATTTAAAATTAAGAAATATAAAAGCTTTACCATCATACAATTATATTATAATTACTTATTATTTAAAATAAAATTTATTTCTACAATAATATTTAAAATATTTTATTTTGAAAATTCTATTTGCAGCAACTTCCACCCATCCCCTTCATCAGTTCATCTAGGCTAATAAAAAAAATAAGTAGTATTAATCAGGAATATTGATTACTCATGTCACATCGACGGTATCAACGTGGCCTTAATCTTATTGTCAACAACACACAAGTGTTGCACCAGTTCAGGATAATAAAGTTAACTCGCCACCTGTTTTTGACTCCAGGTAACTTCTGGTCCCACATGCCCAACTCCCGCCACGTCCTATTCCCACGTGTCTATCATGCTATCAAAATCTTCCCTTCTTAAGCTCTCTAGACCTCTCCATTCTTCACAGTCTGTCTTCACATTTGAATTAATTTCACTTCCTGCAATTTATTTTTAACAACGACCGCCGGAGAGGATGCCGGGCCTTACCATCGGAGACACAGTTCCTAACCTAGACCTTGAAACTACTCAGGGAAGGTTTAAGATTCATGATTACATTGGCGATGGCTACCTTATTTTGTTCTCTCACCCTGGTGACTTCACTCCTGTCTGTACCACTGAGCTTGGTAAGATGGCAGCGTACGCCGATGAGTTCAGCAAGCGTGGCGTGAAGCTTCTTGGCCTCTCCTGTGATGATGTTGAGTCTCACAAAGAGTGGATCAAAGACATCGAAGCATACACGGTTAGTTTAACTTTTTCTCTGTTTTTATGTTCACAAGAAAAGAAATGATCATTAAATGTTTGTGGTGTGACAGCCGGGAAGCCATGTGAGATACCCGATCGCAGCTGACCCAACTAGGGAAATCATCAAGCAGCTGAACATGGTTGACCCAGACGAGACGGAATCGTCCGGTTCTGCCGTGCCTTCACGTGCTCTGCACATCATCGGACCTGACAAGAAGATAAAGCTTAGCTTCCTGTACCCAGCTTCAACTGGTCGCAACATGGATGAAGTCCTGCGTGCTCTCGATTCCCTGCAGCAGGCTGCTAAGCACAAGGTGGCGACACCGGCTAACTGGAAGCCTGGCGAACCAGTTGTGATCAAGCCGGACATTTCTAATGAGGCGGCCAAGAAAATGTTCCCTCAGGGATTCAAGACCGTTGATCTTCCATCTCAGAAGGATTACCTCCGGTTCACCGACGTTTAAAGTAGATGAATGATCCATGGATGCTCATGGGAAGTTCGGTCATTACTAGTGTTTCGAAGTTGCTATTATGTCATTGATGTCTGGTGTCTTTGTACCTTCAGTCTTGTTTTGGTCAGGTCCTCATGTTCCGAGGCTGCGGGGAAGCTCCTGATGTCATTAAACCTTAAGTATATGAAATTCTAGTGCTTATGTTATTTTGTTAACAATATGCGGAACTTGATAGTGATCTCTGATGGAAAATCGTGTAAAAGAGAGAAAACATTCACTTAAAAACTAGCCCCAAAAAGAGAAGTAATGCAAAAGAGTCGACGGATGTGCTAACCTTCGAACTCTGTGACGATAATAATAAATATTTGCTCTGTACTGAGAGACGTTTAAAGCTGCCTGAGAAGTCTGCAACAAAAATGGATAATGCAAAGAGTGATGGAAGAATACTGATTTAATGAAAAGTGGATATATTAAGTTTTTTCTTAATAGGAAGATGCGTCTTATGGAGCTCAGTCTTGGCTCAGAGCAGCATTTGTCCTATATAGAAGCTAAACAGACAAATGAAGCTCAACCGGAAAACAGGGGGCAATGCTTAATTGTTTATCACCCCTATGATCTACTGTGCTCTATATACCCTAGGGTGCAAAAGCAAGCTACAAATATCGTAGGAACATCCTCTTAATGTACTCTTATGCAATTTCTAGCATCAAAGACAATTTTCAATCAAAGCAACTCTTGCTGTATACCAGTTGGTCTCAAGACATGGCCTTCACTAGTTCAACAAGAATAGTTGAGCTCGAGATGGACTTGCTACTGCTAACTTAACTGATTGTAAAGTGCACTTAAGTTCCTATCTTGAGAAAAGAAACCATTGGATAAATCACAGTTCTTGCACTCTTCTTCGACTATCTCCGAATTCCTCCTCGCTATCAATTTGTCGTATTTTCAAAAACTCTTTTAATTTTACATTTTATAACAAATTTTTTTATACTATTATATAAAATTTATTTAATAATATAAAAATTTATGTTATAAAATTTTATTATTAATTATTTTTATTATTTTTTAAATAAAAAATAAAATTCATTTTTTAAAATAAAATAAAGATACTTTTATTTAAAATTTTTTGTAACCTAAGCGCTTCAAACACTTTCAAAATTGCTTCCTTTTTTTCAACCATTCCTTCCATTCCACATCGCCTTCCTCGAGCATCTCCTCAATCTTCTCCTGTATCTCAAGCAAAAGATCGCTGTCCACGAGTTCGCCCTCGCTGTCATATTATTCCCTCAACATTGCAGTCTTCATCCCTCCCTTTAATGATATAGAAAATACCAGAATGCCAAGTGAATGTATTCGAAAACGGATTAGACGACCTAAACTCCTTGCAAAACTTGCCAATTTTGGGACCTGCACTCTCCTAAGTACAGATAAGGACTACAAATCATGAAGTACTGACACGCTCCACTTCTCCATCTTTGGTGAAAGCCTGGTGTAGCTGAGAAGCATCAGCATAAGGTGATACATAGGGCAAGTTGATGCACCTTCTATGAAGTTGGAAGATACAAGCTAACTAAACTAGTTGAAAAACTAAATTGTATTCATATCCCCCCTTCTACTATGAAGTATAGACCTCTTATTTATAGATGAAGAGTTCCTCTACAAAAGAACTCTTCTTCTAATAAATTTCTACACCTACCTGCAATTTAATTAAATTGCTATAATTAAGCTCCCTCTAAAACTCTAATTTTTATTACCTATCTGCTTGACTAATAATATTCTTAAATGACATTTGAACTTAAATGCCACAAGTTGATCCGTGATACCTTACTATTTCTGGATACTGCACCTGGATGCGCCTGGGTGCAGAAATTTAGTCTTACCAGCTACCACTAATTGCAACTGGGGCAAGTTTTGCAGCTCATCCTTAGTTATCTTCTCTGGCATTGCTGCTCTGGTAAGACCTCTTCTATGACTGCCCTGACATGCACATCACTTCATTCCCCTTGAAATTCAGCCTCGTTCTCGAGGCCAGAAAGGGGCAACTCGTCGGTGGCTATCTGTTTGAGGAGATCCATTGACAATTTGCTAGCATCTTTGAGCTGCGATACATGAAAGACTGGATGAATTTTTAAAGTAGAAGGAAGATCGAGTCGGTAAGCTACTGGCCCAACTGTCTCCAGCACTTTATACGGACCGTGGTATCGATACCGAAACTTATGATTCCTCCTTTCGGCTACAGAGCACTAGCAGCAAGGCTGCAACTTGAGCAACACTTGATCGCTCGGCTGATAGTGTTTTTCTCGCCTATGATTGTCGGCCAGCTGCTTCATTCGATTTTGAGCCCGAGTGAGATGAAAACGAAGCTCCCTGAGAATTTCATCCCTTCCTCGCAATTGTGTTGACAATGCATCTACTCCTGCTGGACAAGCAACGATAGTAGGAGGTGCCCTACATACACTGCCTCGAAAGGAGTGGTTTTGGTTGCAGAGTGAGTGCTTGTGTTATAGGAATACTCCGCCCAATGCAGCCATTGAATCCACTTGCGAGGATGATCTCCCGTGAATCATCGCAAATAAGATTCCAGCCCACGATTAACCACTTCGGTCTGTCCATCGGTCTGTGGATGATAAGCCGTGCTCATATGAAGTGAGGTGCCTTGAAAGTGATGCAATTCCTTCCAAAAATGGCTAAGGAACACAAGGTCCCTGTCGAATACAACGGAAGTTGAGCACCCGTGAAGGCGAACCACTTCCTTGGAAAAAATTCTAGCAATATCCACTGCAGTGTATGGGTGTTTAAGAGCAATAAAATATGCATATTTAGATAACCGATCTACTACCACAAGGATGACATCCTTTTCTCTTGATGTGGGTAACCCTTCGATGAAATCCATCGATATGTCGGACCAGACATGCTCAGGTATAAGAAGGGGCTGCAGAAGTCCTGCTGGTCTCAAGGATTCGTATTTGGCTTTCGCACAAGTAATGTATGCTGCAATATATTGTTGGATGTCTTTTTTCATACCTGGCCAGTAGAAACTCTGAGCTATCCTCTTCAAAGTACGGAACTGCCCTCCATGCCCGCCTTCAGCCGAATTGTGTGCTTCAAATAAAAGCTGCGAATGCAAGGAGCTGCTGTTTGGTACTCACAGTTTTCCCTTACGCATAAGCAATCCATCAATTATATTAAGTTTTGGTCGGACGCCGCTGCGTGCTGCCTGACAGAGCTCTACCATTAAGGGGTCTGTTTGTTGAGCTTGTCGAAAATCATCCCAAAACGTGCATTGTAATGTGGTGAATGCTGCTAGAGAAGCCTCTAGACGACGGGACAATGCATCCGCCACTATATTCTGAGCTCCCGAGCGGTAAACAATTTGATAATCATATCCAAGGAGTTTAACCAACCACTTATGTTGATTGGAGGTGGACAATCTTTGTTCCAGAAGATACTTCAAACTTAGATGGTCAGTCTTGATGGTGAACCTTTGTCCTAGATGATAATGTCTCTATTTTTGCACTGCAAGAACTAGAGCCATGAGCTCCTTCTCATAGGTAGACTTAGCTAATGTGGTGGATGAAAGTGCTTTGCTAAAAAATGCTATTGGCCGGTTTTGTTGGGTAAGAACAACGCCAATTCCTTGGTTGGAAGCATCCGTCTCCACTATGAATGCCTCATTGAAATCAGGGGCAGCAAGAACAGGTGCTGTTGTCACTGACTTTTTTAATATTTGGAATACTGTTGCTGCTTCTGCAGTCCATTGGAAGGATTCCTTCTTGAGTAATGCTGTCAGTGGAGCAGCTATTGTGCCATAGTTCTTAACGAATCTTCGATAGTATCCTATGAGCCCCAAGAATCCTCGCAGCTGAGTAGATGAGGTAGGTACCGGCCATTCTTCCATAGCTTGTAGCTTCACTAGATCGGCTAAAATACCGTCTTTTGAGATGATATGGCCGAGATACTTAAGTTGTTTGCATCCAATTCGACATTTTGAAAAATTAGCGTATAGTGACTCTTTCTCTAGAACTGAAAATACAGTGGACAAGTGCTCCAAATGCTCCTCCCATATCTTGCTGTAGATGAGTATATCGTCAAAGAAAATCAATACAAATTTTCGAAGAAATGGCCTAAAAACCTCGTTCATCAATGACTGGAACATTGCAGGTGCATTAGTTAAGCCGAACGGCATCACTAAAACTTCATAATGCCCATCATGCGTTCGAAAGGCGATCTTATGTACATCTTCCTCTCGCACACGAATTTGGTGGTACCCCGATTTGAGGTCAAGTTTAGATAAGAAACAAGCACCATATAATTCATCTAGTAATTCATCAATAATATGTATTGGAAACTTATCTTTGACGGTGATTTCGTTGAGCGCCCTATAATCCACGCAGAAACGCCATGTCTTATCTTTCTTCTTCACAAATAACACGGGTGATGAGAAGGCGGAACTGCTTGGCTGGATGATTCCTTGAGAAAGCATATCTGATACAGCCTTTTCTATCTCAGCTTTCTGAATATGTGGGTAACGATAAGGCCGAACATTTGCAGGCGCAACACCGGGCAGCAGTGAAATGACATGATCATGAGAGCGTTTAGGGGGCATCCCAAGGATAGGCTTGAAAATCATTGCATAGCGACTCACAAGGTGTTGTAGTTCAGCAGGCATTGGACTGCTTTCTGTACTGGCAGCTCCTTGGAAAGTTTCAGATGCTAATAATCTTACAGAGCAGAGAGAGGACTTAGAGCTAAGACTAGTAAGCCGTGAGACTCCTTCCTCTCGAATCCCTTGTAGGACGAACTCCTGGTCGTTCAAGGTGAACTTTATTTGTGATTTTCGCCAATCACTCACTACTTCTCCTAGACCTTCTAGCCATTATATCCCCAAAACTAAATCCGTTCCTCAAAGCGAGAATGGATAGGCATCCACCAATACCTCCGCCCCTTGGATGGACAGTGGGATATGCGTACAAATGACGTCAACTGAGTGCGGCCTTCCATCAGCTAGCTCCACCATGAGGGACTGTACTGGTGATGAGCTAAGCCTTAAATGCTTTGCCAGGTGATTGGAGATGAAGTTGTGGATGCTTCCTGAGTCGATCAGGATGAAAACTTCTTGCCTTTTGATCATCCCTTTAACTCGCAATGTTTGCGGTCCAGTAAGGCCACGCATGGCACTTAGGGATATTGTGGCATCTTCAGCCCTTACTTCTAGTGTTTCCTCGTTTTCCTCTTCTACATCTTCAGCTTCACTCCCTGCAATAGCATAAAACGAGTTGAACATTTATGTCTAGGAACATACCTCTCATCACAATAAAAGCAAAGTCCTTTCGATCGCCGTGAGTTGATTTCAGCTACCGACAGATTGGAAGGCTTGGTTCGAGAATTCTGTGCTTGCCCGTTTACAGAAGTGCCAATTACTGACTGCCCAGTTGTTCGAGTAAAGGCTGCTGCAGTGGGTGGTTGCCGAGATGGTAAGTATCTTGCCGACCGTTGGTTGCTCAAATCAGTAGTGTTTTTATTTTCGAACATCTTGGCCAGCATATATGTCATCTGTAAATTTTTAGGCATTGCTGCCATGACATCCATTGCTAGACTCTTAGTCAGTCATCCACAAAACCTATCGATCAAGTCATGCTCAATAGTGGGTGGCAACTGGGTTCTCAAGTCTTCAAAAGCAGCGAGATATTCTCCTAACGAACCAATTTGCCGCAATTGTTGTAAGGAAAAACTAGGATTTTCAAAAGCCGTAGGTCCGAACCTTGCCAACAAGGCTTCCTGAAATTTCTCCCATGAATGTTGAGGTTTGTCACGCTCGAAGCTTTGGTACCATCTATTGGCTTCATCTTGGAGGTACATTGCAGCGATGCTCACTCGATCCCAAGGGGTGGTGCTATAATATTTGAAGTACTTCTTTGCAGAATAAAGCCACTCGTTCGGTCCCTTACTGATGTAGATAAAACCAACTAAGAAAAACTTAGCGATTCTATCATAGTCTATCCCGCAAGTGCACGGTTGTCGTCTACCGTATAGCAGATAACGAGTTTGTTCCACAGAGATTGTTGTTAACTCTAATCCAAATTTTTAGTAACAAAAGTTGTGTTTGTGAAAACGAATTAAAAGTGTACGAGAGCTAAGAACGGAAAGTAACGCACGGATCGAGAAAATAAGTATACAAACAACTGGAGTTTTAGAATCCACCACTAATGCCTCTAATTTAATTCTTAAATAAACATGATAATAGATTATGATGATTGTGAAGATCTTGTATCTAACACCTTGGTCCAGTTCTTAGATACGATTTCTAATTATGACTTTAACTTTGGTCCAGTATAAAATCACCTATCGTTAGTGATATTCTAACTCCTTGTTTAGAAATTACTAACAATGCATTAGGTTCTGCGAAATCATAAATCATGTAATTACATTCACTTTGGTCCAGTAAATATTAACTACAATTGTTAATCCTGTAAGTCCTAAATTATGCTCCGATTGGTTCTCGCAAACACAATTAATATAATAATTTAGATATCAAATCCAATGCTAATCATGCATGCGAATTTAAAATCTAAACATCTTTTCAAATAAGAATTAACAACTCACATAAAATCAACAATCCATACATCACATAATATTCAAGAAATAAATTAAACTTATTACGGTTTCATCCTAACTCCAGTTTAGAGAAATTAGCCACTCATATTAATACACACAATAATATTGTATGAAAAATAAAACATGAGGAAAAGAGAAGAAAGCAAATCTGAAGAATTTTTCGTCTCTAATTTGATCTTCCTTCTGTCTTCCGTCGGCTCTCTCTAGGGTTTCCGTCGGCCCTTTGTTGCCTCTTCGTTCTCTTCGATGCTCCTTCGATTCACCTCTTTTTATAGTGGAACTTCCTTCCATAAAATTAGGCAAAAGATATATTCAGGATATTCTGATTAGATTTGATGTAGATTCGTTGCTATATTTGATGCTAAATTTGATGCTAAATCTTTGATTTGGATTTAATTGGTCAAATGCATCAATGAAGATCGCCGCTTGATATTTCCTTCCATGATTAGCTCTTTTATTTTATTCCTTCAATAATTTGCTTCTTTATTCACCTATACTTCACAAAATAAAATAAAATAAATTAATTCATATTGTGAATAGAATTTTAATAAAAATCTAATATTTATTATAATAATAAGATATAATAAATATATCACATTACACAGTATCACTTACCATCAAAATAAGAAAATTTGTGTCGTTCTTTAAAGGGTTATGCGTAGGTATCCGACCGGTGTGGAGCTGTCTGACTTACGTTATGTGTGTCTTGTGAAGCTGGTCCAGTAAAATAGGTGTTCGTATGCTGGCTTCCATATACTCCAGAAGGGTTTCTGCCTGGCTGGTTAGGCACTCCTTGCTGCCAGCTTGCTTCTGTTCGGGCAAACTCGTTGGAAGTAATGTCTTGTTTGGATGCAGAAGGCGCAACTAGCAACGGTTGCCACGTAGGATCCTGTTGGTTGAATTGGTACTGCTGTTGTTTTGTTTGAGACCACTGATTAGACCAGTTGCTTTGTACAAGCGGTGTTCGATTTTGATTTGAAGTGTTATTTGAGCTTCATAGGGGTAGCCCAACGGTTTGGATTTTGTAGCCGTCTGACGTGCTTCCCTCTTGAAATTGTCTCTATTTTGCGGAATTAGTTTCCTCCGTTACCTTCTCAATGATATCAGGTTCCTTGCCGGTATGTTTTGACAAGACCGCTAGGGCAAGTTTTTCTATATTGGATGACATGCGCCGTATTTCCTCCAACATAAGATTTTCCCCGTGAGTTAATGTCTTTTGTGTGGATGGTGAGCTGGATAATGCTTGTAAGGCATCTCCCATGGTGATGGTAGGCTCAGGGGTCTTCGGTGAGTCCGGGATAGGGGAACGTCGTTTTCCCATAACCTTACTCTGGTACTAAATTGATGCACCTTCTATGAAGTTGGAAGATACAAGCTAACTAAACTAGTTGAAAAATTAAATTGTATTCATATCCCCCCTTCTACTGAGGTATAGACTTCTTATTTATAGATAAAGAGTTCCTCTACAAAAGAACTCTTCTTCTAATAAACTTCTACATTACATAAGACTTCGTCTTATAATTAAATTGCTGTAATTAAACTCCCTCTAAAACTCTAATTTCTATCACCTACCTGCTTGACTAATAATATTTTTAAATGACATTTGAATTTAAATGTCACAAGGTGACCCGTGACACCTTACTATTCCTGGGTACTGCACCTGGATGCGCCTAGGTGCAGAAATCTAGTCTGACCAGCTGTCACTAATTGCAACCGGGGCAAGTTTTGCAGCTCATCCTTGGTTGTTTTCTCTTACGTGGCTGCTCTGGTAAGACCTCTTCCATGACTGCCCTGCCATGCACATCACAACTCAAAACCAATCCCTTGTCCACTCCCTCATTTCCTTCTTACGAAAGATCAATGCGGCAACTGCACTCTGAAATTCGGCCGCATTCTAATAGCAGTCAACTGTGACTCCTCTTCTGCCCATTGCTCGCTCACGGACTTCGCATAATCATCTTTTCAACAAACCAGGAGTTCACACACAAGCCTGGATAATTTTAGGCACCGTCCAACAAGACTGCAGACAAAATCGTCAGGGAGTGTTGAGAAGCTTATCAGCATTAATAACTTTATTCTTCGACGTAATCAGCAATTTGATAGCTTAGAAACAACAAGTGGTACACATTTAGGGCGAATGGATTGCTCGTACGTCAAGAATGAAAGGAAACGTGGAGACGGGACAGATGAATAGAACAGGTTCTGTTTTGGGTGTGGTTCTGTCAGGGTAGAGTTCGAATATATTTGGATATTGGATTGAAGTGTGAGGCAAAGGCATTGCGGCGCTTGTCGAGGTAACGGAGAGGGATGAAAAGGCCAGGCTCGTTGACAACTTCTTGAACAACACGAGCGCAGAGTTGCCAACGCTTGTCTCTTCAATGCCGAATCGACAACTGGGTTCTTACGACAGAGGACCTTCAGGTCTTCCAATCCCCCGGTGCCATTGTTTGCCAGTAAAAGTTCAATTTCGTTGTGGAATTTTGTCGAACAATTTGTGCGCGTTTTTAGCTATTTGGAAGGTCACACTCCGCAGAACAAATGAGTAATCGAAAGAAGCATATGGGCCGGAAAAAGAAGCCTCGTCCAAAATTAAAACTCTTTCTCGAGCAGTCCAATATTTAATAAGGCTTTATTTGATTGTGGGTGAATTAGGTGTTACTAGGCCAATATGACAATAGGCCTCTTGGCATTACTTATATGTAATTTTTATCTTTTTTTGTTTAATTTTAAAATTCTTTTATAACAGTATTATTTTCTAAATTTAGAAAATATAGATAAAGTATAGGTATAAAATAGTAACAAAAATTTTATTAAACATATAAAAAATAAGTTCGTCTTTTAAAAAGAATTAAAAGTTCTTTTTTTTCTAATCAAAAGCACTTCGTATTAACAATCACAAACAACTCCTTATTCAACAACAGTAACAACTAATAATAAGCTTCATCATGTAATCGACTATGTTAAAATCTTTCACCTTAACCATGCCACAAAGGATATTTTAGTTAAATTAATAACTACTAAATCATTTTTAATAGTGTTTAGGTAATTTAGAATTCCGCTACTGAGGTTGGTGAGTGCAATTGAAACCTTCACAGAATTGATTGATTTGCCTTGAATTGTCTGCTGGCCAAGAAAAATGGCAAGCTGGTGATGGTTCAAAGTCAGGCAAATGTACGATAACTCTGCAGCAGCATAGTTCTCTTGTCTAAGCTCATTCACTTGTGAACTGGGACCTATTAGAGTCTCTGTTGGATTTATTAGCTTGCAGCAATTCAGCTGCAAGCTCCAAGAAACCAACCAAACTTAAATGACCATACTGACAGTGATACAGCTTAATGTACAACTCTTTCAGGATTCTCAGGACCAAGGTTTGAATTCCAGTCTCTCTTTTACTCGTTTCGCTCTACCAAGTCTGGATGAATTCAAATCGGTCATGCGACTGAACAGTAGGACTCAATACGAACAGTGAAGCCGTACCTGATGCTATTAAAGGCGTGTATCTTTAATTACATAGCAACAAATATGCAATAAAGAAACCCATTAAGTCTCTACTGCCTACAAGCTCACTCAAATTAAATGTCTAATAATCTTCGGCCACTATATATAACGGATGCAATATGTTTGCAGCACAGCACAACTCGCGCATAAAAACTTTTGCAAAATCTAGTTCATTAAGTGTTACTAAGATAAGATGGTGAAGGGTTGTAACAAGGTTGCGTTGCTTCTCCTTGCAATTGTGTTGGTCACTATACTGGTAAGCACAGAAGCTGCAGGAAGAACCATGAAAGAGCCAAACCTGGAGGTTTACCAGCCACAAAACTTCTTCGGGTTCGGTGGTGGAATCGTAGGCCTTCCCATGATCCCTGCATTTGGCTTACCGCCGCTCATTGGAATTCCTCGTATTGGTGCTGTACCTGCTGCTGCTGCCGCTGGAGGGCAGGGGAATCCCCAGCCATGAATACATTTTGCATCATATGCATTAGTGTCTTAATGTGCTTTCTATCAATTTCCATGCATTTAGCGATCTATGTTTGCATTAGTTGTTTACTGCCTGTTGTTCATTTGCTTTAGTGTTTCTAATGTTTAGGAGTGATTTGTTTCGGCGTTGTGTTTGTTGTGTTAGTGCAATGTATATACAGTCTCGCAGTGTCTTGTTAGTAGAACCGGCTTTTGTTACTTGGAAATGTGAAAAGTCCTGAGACACGTATGTGTTTGCTGAAAGTTGTGTTTGTCATTGATAGAGTTATTTACCTTCAAGTGAGATAGGATAGGCTACTCAAGTAAGGGTACAACATAACCAGAGTTGCAATTGTTAGACTACGCTCCAACAGATAAATAGTAGAGCTAAGAAGGTGGAAACTTGAAATGTCGAAAATATTTACTCCAACTTCCTATCAGAAATGGAAAAGAGTGAATGCCTAAAACTAGCATGGAAATGTAAGGTATAAGACAGTTAGAGAACATAATACATACAAACAAACAAGTAGTTTGTAGTAATTTTATATCCATTTAAATAGTGATCCTAAATAACATGCTAATAATTTGTAATCGTGAACAAGTTAGTGCAGTCTTTCTACTGGAATATAGAACACGAGAGATCAAGTTTTGAGCCCTTTATCATATAACATCACACTACTGCAGACATGGGCAGGGCTTATTTAGATAGTTGGAGCTACTTATTGGTATTTAAATATTTATGTGTACAGCCTACCGAAAAATAAATTTAAAAAATTGTACCTAAAAGAAAATACATATTGTTTACAAGATTATCTCTGTAATCTGTTTTCAATTGCATTGGTATTTAAATAAAAAGGTCAAACGCACAGGCAATGTTTCAAGAAGCATCTGAAACAATTATATTTGGTTGGAGTATAGTTCATTTCCTAAATATTTGTGGTTGGACTTTGGAAAACATATAACGTAATATAATTAATTTGAACTGAAATGTATGAGAACGTATCGGTTTCCTACAGCACTTTCTTCCAATTTCATTAAAAAATTATGCACCTTTGCAATTAACTCAACTAGTTTCCATATGGAGCAAGACGTTGTATCCTATTCATTTCAAATGCAGTAATCTGGTACTGACTGAAATTGGATTCTATTCTTTTCATTGAACATTAGCGGCAGGCAGCAAAAGTCTGCATGCTCGTGAATTAGGGATGTTCAGTTAATATTTTTGGCTCATTTATCCACCGAAGAACAAATGATCTAGAGAGTTTGGAGCTGCCACCAAACTCTTTTCCAAAACAACATGAACTCTTGGGCATGCTATCAATTAAAAATCCTTTCCGCAATGATAACTCCTTCATAGAATCCACGAGAATGAGAAAGAATTAGTTGGCTGGTGAGAATATTGAAGAACACAACTGTACTAGCTACTTTTACCAGCCAATTGCAAAAGTTCCATTAAACATTATCACAAAGTTAATTACCTTGCCTCCTTCTCTTTAATTATTGATAGAACTCAATAGATCATCAACAAATAAACATCGGTAAGATGAAATCTAACATATGAAGCTTATATACAGCTCGGGAGACCAGGTCACATGCAAAAGCATACGGTTTATTGTAGGGATGTTAAAGCCCTCACCTTTTGCAGTTGGTGCAAAATCCTCATTATTGAGTAGTTTGGACCAATACAGCCTTATTCTTGCCTATATAACAGGCACTCTTCTCCTAAAGATTCCATGCAATCAAAGCTAACTCTAGTGAATTGTAAGAACGTAGAATCATGGAGAAGTTCACTAAAGTAATATTGTTCCTCGCTATGTTGCTTGCATTCCATGTTGCGTCTCTTGAAGCAAGGGATATCAAGCACGAGAAGCATGTAGCTGATAACCATGATAAGGTTTACCAGCCAGAGACTTTCCCTGGATTCAACGGCGCTGGTGATCACTTTGGTATTCCTGGTCTCAATAATCCTGGCAGTAACGGAGGAAGAGGCGGTCTTTTCAATGGAGGAATAGGGCAACCTCTATTTGGTCAGTTACCCCCTCTTGTAGGTAGCATTCCAAACTTGCCTGGTGTAGGTCTTCCTAGTGGAGGACTTCCTACAACTGGAGGATTACCTTCAGCTGGAGGGCATCCCAATATTGGAGGAGTACCTGCTGGAACTGGAGGACCTCTATTTGGAGGACTGCCCGGAACTGGAGGACTACCTGCAACTGGAGGACATCTATTTGGAGGACTGCCCGGAACTGGAGGACTACCTGCAACTGGAGGACATCCATCTGGAGGACTGCCCGGAACTGGAGGACACCCATTTGGAGGGCTGCCTGCAACTGGAGGAACACCTGCAACTGGAGGACATCCATTTGGAGGGCTGCCTGCAACTGGAGGACTACCTGCAACTGGAGGTACTCCCAGTGGAGCAATTGGCTCTGACGGTTTATATCCGGGTCCAGTTCAAGGCGTTGAACACCAGCCGTGAACAAGCATGAGTGCTGAACATTGGAGGTTTCAAAACCTGCCATTCCGTCTGAAGGATTTTTAGTTGAGTTGTCTATGCATTAGTGTGTATTTGGATTGTATGTGTTGGGTTATTACTAGGTGTAGATAGTGAGCTATTACAAGAGCTCTGATAATATCTTAGTTTGCTTCGTAGCTATCCTTTATTTCTCATGATATCCTATATTTAGGTCATCAATAAATGGATTTCTTATGTGAATAATGATGGATTATACATGCCTATGCATGATTTTGTTTTTGTTAAACTATATGTATCCCTTGATTGCAACTTAACAGTTTTTTGTCTCCGGGAAAGTGTACTTGAATCTGGAAGCTTGTCACATAGTTTTGTTTTGTTTGGAAAGCAATTTAAGGCCTTGAAGGTAACCTAATAAGAGATAATACAAAGTAAATTTCAGAAGGCAGAAGGCCTTTTTCGTGAGAATTTCTTCATTAATTGAAGCAAACTTTGTTTCTGAAAGCTTCTTCCACAGTAACGCTCAACAGTCCCAACAGCATACGATAAAACAAAACGGGCGTACAATTATAAAGTTCTTCGAGAACTGATGTGCTGAAACTACTGACCTCATACAAAAGGTAAAGGTAAATGGCCCCCAAATCTCAGAATACTCTCTGTAGCATACAAACAAACATAACAAGTCAACTCAATATCAACATCTTCACTTATCAGAACGCATAACCGTCGCAGAATCAAGTACAAAGAAGTACAAATGGTATCTGCCGATTGCAAACTCTGTTCCTACAGACAGCATCAAAGCCTTTTGCTAACTGGACAAGAACAGCAGACCTTGAGAGCTCTAGCAAGTTACAACAGCCATTTAGAGATAGCAGGCGCTGGCAGAAAATCTTTGCCAGTTGAGGCTGCCCTCTCACTTATTGCACTTTCAACATGTAACTCACTTCATAGAATCTCTCTGTGACGCAACAAGCTTCGATCCACCTCCATTTCTCCAAACACCACGAACCAGCAAACCCTCAGCAGGTTTACTACTAGGTTCCTCCCTTTCTGGGCTAACATTCGAGCGTCCCAGGTCAAGAAGAGCAGCCGCCGAACCATCACCAAGACGAACCCTGTGAAACTTTGAAGTTCTACGACGATGCTTACTGCTCTCCCCGTTATCTGTATTCTGGCTGGAGTTGTTGGCACTAGTAGGAGATTCACCATTTCTATTTACATCTCCAGGGAGTTGCTGCACGGCTTTACCCTTTCCTGTTCGGTATCCATCCTTAGATAACACCTCAAGTTTATTGTCTTCCTGCAGTGTGTGGTCCGGTTGCAACTTCCGCACCTGTTCAATGAAGTTAGATGCTATTGATTCCTCCTTGCTGTTACTGTTAGGCTGATCCACACTCTTTTCCTTTCCCTTACACATTTTAGAAGATTTATTCTCTTTAGACATTCGAATACTTTGCTTACCATTTTCTGCCTGAACCTTCTTCATTTGCATACTGGCATTGTAAGCATCAATAAGTTCCTGCTGTTTCTCAGCATCTGGGCAGAGCCGAGCAAGCTCAGGAATAAGATTTGACAAGCCAAACTGGTCGACATAAGAGAGGTACTCCCAAGTATTCATATCACCTTGCCTATATTCAGCCGAAATGCTTTTAAAGGCTGCATACTTATCATCATCCATTTCCAAGCCAGCACGAATTCTTTCTACCAACGACTTGTTAGCTGCTTGGGCATCTTCTACTTTAAGCATGCTTTGGCTGCGGGTGCCCGAAGCTTGAAAGGAAGACCGACCAATCACTAGGTTCGGGGCAGAAGAAGAATTTTTCATCCTATTAACAGGATTTGCATTCCATGTTGAACTTGATGCATGAGATACAAATCCATTCTCCCTTGGTTTAACACCCTGAGGTGTTGGCCACTGAGTAGTGGCAGCACTGGATGAAGGAACAGTTGAAGAAGTAACACTGGATGAAGGAACAGTTGAAGAAGTAAGACCGAGCCCTGATTCAGGTTTCACCTGGGAAGAGCTTCCAGAACTAGAAGAACCACGCTCATAACTCTCGGATGGCCGAGCTCGAGCAGAGTTGAGAACTTGGACTCTACTGCGGCGCTGAAGATGAGCTGCCAGCGTACTCCGCCCCAACCCTACTGATCCAGGTTTTGATTTTGGATTGCGGCTTTTCTCCATACCTGGAAGAGGAGGGAATGACTCTTCTGCGAGCCGAGAAGAAGTTCCAGAGCTCTGGCTGAGAGCTTGAACATATCTTGATGATGTTTCTGGTGGCCCCCTATCTGAAAGGGGAGGAAAGGAAATTTCTTCTAAAATAGGAGCATTTCTAGAGCTTAACTCCAGAGGTGGAGTTAAAGAACTTGAATCGATATTTAACGTTTCTAGAGAGCCTGCGACTGTTTCAGTCTGGTTCCTTTCCACATCCTCAGCCAGTGCTCGTGTACCTGAAGACTGACCACGTTGCCTGCTATCTCCAGCTATCTCAAAACTGAGCTGAATGGCAGCTGCCAGCTGGTCATTGGAAGATTCAGGGCGACCACCACGCCCTCTTCCCCGGCGACGCTCCTGCTCATTAGGCCGTCTATATGTAAAGCTTGTTGGTATCTGGGAAATATATCATCCAGCAGTGAGAAAGACAGAAATTAAGTTGAAAGGTCATAAACCTCTAAATAAAAGACGTAATCTAGCAAGAGCGCTGTACATTGCAAACTAAACACTGTTAACTTTAAAAGGAAAATAAAAAGTAAAAGTTTCCACATACCTGTAGAACAGCATTCCGCTTCGAACGAGACATGTGCCCTCCATGCTCAAGTGCATTGTGCCTCTGTAAGAATAGCCGCCAAGAGAAAGAAGAGCTTTGAGAAATTCTTAGTTCCTTTTAGTGGTAAAACAAGACATGCCAACAAGTAAAAATTCTATTCGAATTCAACCACGAATAATTCAAATTCAACTATTATCTTTAGTTATTATAAAACAAAAACACCATCACCTTCAGTTCTGCTTCGGATAGAAAAACAACAAATTTCTTTTCAAGACACGCTTCATTTTCACAAAGAAAATGCTCTTGGCGGAAATGAACCTGCAAATACAAGACGCAATCAACACTTGGAAAGGGCAGAATAAAGACTAGAAGAGTCGATAACATTTTGGCATGTGTTACAATACCTCTAGGTCATCATAGTTCCTATAGTAATCATACTGACCAGGATGTTGCCTACAGAATAAATTATGATCAGTTTTAGCACATGTTTATATACAGTGTCTCAATGTTATCCTACCTTTGACATATGTGGCATGTGTAGTGCTCAGTAGACATATGCATATAAAGCTCGTTCTCTCCATAAAATGCCTTGTTGCAGAAGTTGCACATAGGGTGTCCCATAAAACCACCACGCTCACTTTCACTTCCATCCACCTCTGAATCCCCTGTCTTTATGTGTTGATTAAGTTGCGATCTTGTATAGAGTTTTTGCTCACAAATAAATACCTGGACCAGAACTGACAATATTATCTGCTCTCTGAAAAGAAAACAGAAGATACTAACAGAGAAAAAATAAGAAAGAAAAAAAGCAATCAAGAGCAACCATGACACGGAGTTCAGAAGACGCTAATATCCTCGAAGAGAAAGCATTCGCAACTCTTTCTTGCATAACACTAACCTTTCCTCTAGTTAATGATGGTACAAGGACAAGCCACGAAAGCCATTAGATGGAGAAAATATCTGGCAGCAAGTTTCTAGGTCCGTATACATAGTGCTCTCCAAGGTGATAATCCAGTAAGAGGCAAGAAGCTATAACTTAACGCTCAACACATCAAGCATACCAGTAACATCAAAACAGTAAACAGTTTTTTTAATTTCTTTAGCGAATGTAAATGTGAGAATATCAATGAAATTAAATGCCTTTTAGAGTGAAAAACATTGGCATCTATCTGTTGCATATTTACTCACAACTCCAAATACTTAGGAGCAATTCATCTAAAAAAAAGACCATTACACATTCATTAATAAATTTCAAGCATCTACAGAGAAAATAAAATTTTAAGTGCTTACAACGGGTAACCTGAAAGAGACTATCTAACCTTCCTTCCTTCCAGACAAAGGCTGCACATGAACAATCTGTGTTGATGGTAAAGGTGTCCCTTCAATTGTTCTATGCTCTTGAACTTGCTCCTTCTTCTAGTTGCCTCACCCTCTAGCGTCTCTGCATTTTTGTCGCACACACTACATGATAGCCTACACATAGCTCTAACCATCTTGTAATGCTCTGAGTCATCAAAAAATGCATGTGTGCCCTCGTGGTACCAATACTGCCCAGACTTCCCCTCCGAAGGATTAGTGGGGAACACAGAGAAGTCAGTTATGATCCTCGTGTAATCCCCCATAGCCTGCATTTCCCAGCAAATTAGTAGATAGAATTGAATGAAAATAATAATTTCCAAAAAGGATATGTACAAGATTTGGAAGCAAGCACAGACTCACAACCATACTACCAAATTCCAATTTGAACTTAGAATTTGGAAATAGAGCATTATACACCAACATGAAGATAATAAAACTTCAAAGCAGGACATACTCATCAATCAAAATTGGAAGATTTTACACAATCATAAAATATCTACATTATCCATATCAGATTATGGAGTAAACAGAGAAGAAAACAGCCACTACTGAGATGGGGAAAGCACCAACTATAATCTTCTTTCAAATATAAGCAAAATAAGGTATTCTGACACTACGCCCATCGTCTAAGCTAGCATATTTAAGTGTATTCACTTGATTAAATCCATAGATGTTCCTCTGCCTCTCACCTAAATCTAGTAATAATCCACTAAACATTTCACATGTTTACCGAACAAAACGAAATCTAGGAGTCCCGTAACACGCAGCTGCAAAATTCCAACACTCACTTTCACACCAAATCACAGAAACTAATGCAGAAACTTCCCAGTTTTGGTAACAACAAGTGCCCTAAATCAAATTAACCAGCACACAAATTCCACACACCAAGATTTTAATTGAACCAACGTTAGCAAAATCGATACAGAGAACAAAATTTTAATCGAATATAAAGGAAGAGAAAAAAGAGACCTTGGTAACGAAGACGGTTTCATTTTCAGTCTTGCAGATGCAACACCGATGATCACCGAGAACGAACCGAAGGCGAGTAACACATGTTGAACAAACCTCCCGGTGACCGCAAGCACCATAGGCAACCCACTCCAACGCATCAGCACACACGGCACAGCTGTCGTCCATCTTCCTCGAGATCTGAAAACCTGTCTGATCAATCAATCTAACAATCGATCGCCGGTGGTGAAGAAGAAGAAGAAGAAGAAAAGAAGAGAAGAAGAGACGGTGGTGGTCGGCGTAGGCGAGGGAGTATTAAGAAAAGAAAAAAGAGAGAGATGGAAAAAAAATCGATTGTAAACAATCGAGGATTGGGAATTTGTAAAGAGTTTTCGGGAATGTTTTACAGAGGCAAATAAATTGGAAAGTTTGTTAAGAGTTCGCACGAAAAAGACCGATTAGAGAAGCCGACGACGTCTTGAATCAGAAGCCAATCGGTTTTTTTGTTTCATTTTCTCTTTTGGAAGATGGAAAGCCGCCTTGGTCCGTCTGTGCAGTAAGAAAATAAGCGCTTTTTTTAAGTATAATAATCCCAAAATAAAATTAATTAAAATAACATTTAAAAAGTAAGAACATCTTTAATTAACAATTTAAAATTTAGAAAATATTTGAGATTATTTTAAAAACTAAAATTTTTTTAATTCTAAAATATTTGAAAAGCTTTTCAAAATGGTTTTATTTGTTTATTTTAAAATAAATAATATATAAAGTTTATATTTAATTTTTAAAAAAAATTATAAAATATTATTAAAAAAATATGAAAGTCGATTCGTGTTTCGATTGAGCTAAAATTTTATCAACATATTCGTAATTCATAATTCTTCATATTCGACGATGAAGATTAGATTTGAATATTTGACCGGCAATTTTTATCCGGTATTTTCATCATGTATTTTTAAAAATATTATATAACTCTAATATATATATATATATCATGTGACTCTGTTAAGAATATCATGTACTGCCACAAGCTCATACTGAGGCTGTCTACCAGGGTTTTCGTGAACTTGAAGAGAAGCTCTTGGCTCCATATTAGTGTGAGCAGCTTTAGCGTCCTGCGGAGCTAGCATTGATTTCTTTGTTTCTGCATAGTTATATGATTTGCGTCACTACAAAATTCTATTCAAATAGCGTGCTTTGGAGATGATCTTGTTCATGAGCACGAATGTATATTGGTGTCTATTGCAGTACACAAATGGGAAGCCTTTGCATTGATTCCAATATTTGTTTGGTGATTGAAAAATATTGATTCGTATCATCATTTCGTGTAACGGCGTTGTGATTAAGTTTAGTAAACGATTGCAATATGATGGTTTCTTTTTGTTTTTTTACGTTTTTTTACCTGAAGAAACAATCTCTGGCAGCAAAGAGAAAGTAGTATAATATATTTTCTATCGAACTTCAACAGAATAAAGACAACAAAAGAATGCATGAATTATACATTGTTCTGTTGAATCTTTGTATGTAAACAGCTTTGAGACTAATTGAGATGCAGACAAATGCTTTAGCATCGATTCTAAATAACGTACTTAAGTACAACTAGAGATAAATTATTTTGTGTTAGAAAACATAAGCTCTCAATATAAGTATCCAATTATTTTGTAACATACTTTTAAATTTAATCATATATTATTTATTTATTATATATATAAGACATTTCAATCATATATTTTATTTAATTATAAGTATAAATTTAAATATATCTTAAATTATTTTTATAAAAAAGTTTTAATAGTAATATTTATTCAAACAGAATTTAATAAAAAATAGTTTTTTCAATAAAAATGCAATCGTCATTTTTTTCAAAAAATAACATACATAAGACAGCTTTTACATAAAAGGTCTAAATTTTGACCTAAATATGGCCTAAGTCGGCAGAATGCTCCTTGTAAACTACTAGTTAGGTATCGGCAACATCGACAAGACGGTAACGATGCCTCATTACTGCTTATTAAAAATAAAAAAAAATTTCTAAAGTAAAAATATTTTTAAAATATTTAAAAAATAAGTCTTATTTTTTATTTCAAAATAATAATAATAATAATAATAATAATAATTAATAAGTAAATTTTACGATATAAAATTTTTTATAATTTAAAAAATTATTTTAAAATTCTTTAGAATATTTTAAAAATAGACGTAAAATAAAAAATTTGAAGAAAATTTTTTTCAGATGGTAAGTGCATCACAGACCTAAAAGGCGCATGAAATGGCATCGGAAGAAAAACAGCCAGACCATTACCTCTTTAATTAGTTATTATCAAAGTGAACAACCTTGCGATTGTCCGAGGGCTTCAATTTGTACACATAAGAGCGTAAGCTAAGCATGTTCATTCTCCGGTTGCTCGACTTGGAACATTCTCTGCTGCTAAGTAGTGTTAAAGTTCATAGAAAAGAAAAAAGAGCGCAGTTGTTTGAGCGTTTCAAACGCTATTTTTTAATTTTTTTAATTATATATTTTTTAATATATATTTTATAAGTATATTAAAAATTTATTTAAAAATTTAAAAAGTGTAGAAAAATTTTACGAAATAAAAATTTTTTATTGCATATTTTTATTTTTTTTTAAAGTTAAAAAAATAAAACTTATTTTTTATATAAAAAAAATATTTTCTATTTCAGAAAAATTTTATTTTATAAGTACTTTCAGACATCCCAAAAAATTATAGATAGCTAGCCATTACAAGAATGATCTTCCCAGCTATAGTGAAGATCATTGCATTAAGTTTTTTCTCCAAAACAATCCAAGAAGCAAAAACACTATGCAGCATCTTGTGGTTCTTTTCCATTATCAAACAAAATAATCAATCAATGACAGGAATTTACTGGAAACATTGAAACTTCTTGAATCATGCTTGCTTATTTTGTGAAGATTATAATAGCTTGAAAAGACTTGACAAGGATCTAAACTGAAGTAGACATTTGTTTCCCTAAAACTACATTACAAACGACACTATATATGGTTCAGAAAACTCTTCTTGTGCACGTTCTTGATTGATATGTTGTTCCTCAATTATATCACATAGTAAGCAGAGTTAGAGGACATTGACTTGCAACCTAATAATTGGACCATTTAATCATTTTTATTCGTACTATACGTATTCAAAAAGAATATTTAAGTTATTACTTCTCAGGTATTATGGTTGCAGAAAACTACACAAACTGATGATCAATTCTTGTAGAAAACCACTTCAACATCATAGACAATGACAAAGAACAATCTTATTCAGTTAAATAAGTTCATCTAGGTTTATTTACCACTTAATGTAATACTTGTAATGTTGGTGTCTTGCGTTCGTATATATTGCTTTTGAAACTTAAAAACTAATCAATATCACTATCATACTGTGTAGAAAAATTAAATTAGATATTGCTCTTATTGTCAGTCAGGACTCAAAAATAAAAAAAATCCAGCGACAACCAATAAAACTTATTTTGGCATATAGGTCATAAAAGTCCAATATTATATCAAATAATATCTCAAAAAGTTAGCTACTATTTGGTTGATTCATTAAATCAAGAACAAACAAGGAAAGAAGCTTATCAACAGACACCGAAAAGTCAAAATCACAACCTCCATAACGTTAACGTACTCCTGTTAATAACTTCTTTTTCCCCCCCTAGGAAATTATATGCCGTAAAACTTGAAAAAAGAAAAAGAAAACAGAAAATTTCCTCCTTATATACGTATACATGAAGAATAAAAGAGTAGTAGTTTAAAATCCAAAGCTAGATAATTATTCAGAACTGACAAACAAGAAATATGCAACACTAAAATGTTGTATAAGGTTCTACACTTGCACTATTGATACCACGCTCAAATATTACAGAAGGAAGAACTTAGTAAATCATTGCATAGTATTATAGGACAAGAGCGCCAGTATATAAACTGTATGATGAAGAAATCTTAATACTATATGACAAAGTTTATTAAAAACAAACCATAAGGAAAAATATGCTTATGGTTAGACCTAACCGTTTTTATGTAGCACATCTACATATAATGCAACAGCCAAGATTATAAAACTGAATTCTTCTGTAGGCAGGACTCTGCCAAGCAATGTTTATAGTCAGTAAACAACATATGGTCTGCAATATGAAATTTTTAAAAATTTCAAAAACCTAACAAAAAAGTACTATTACGAGTAAACAGTTATATAGCGTTGTACCAAGTTCCAGGTTTATAAATGATCTACAGAAGATGAATCACGAAATATTAACGTTGGATATTACGATAGAAAAATAGAAAAAACAGTTAATATATAACAAGATCCAAAACTAGGGGAAAAGCAAGACAAAAAAGTGTAGCAGTGTAGCTCCAAGAAGAATCCAGAAAAACTAAAATAGCATAAATAAAAAAATCAATATATAATAGGTGTAGTCATGCTCAGTGTTTCACTTATGCAAGACAAGGGATTTATATGTCTACAGCAGAATTATCTTTTCACTCTCTTTACTTAACAGTGAATTAACTATGCAGCAAAAACCAAGATTTATACTTATATGGCCATGTTGTATGGATAGCAATGCAGCAAAAAGAAAAAAAAGTTTATTAGAAAAACATGCACTAATAAAAGATGGCCTTCTTAAAAGAGACAGCTCAATTGCTATAAACACTAGTAGGGATGAGCAATATAATAAGTTTAATCTATATCCTCATATCCATACAGATCATTTTTCTAGCATGAAGGAAAAGAGCTACTGTGAATTATATATATTTGGGGTGAAAAAACAAATGGATAAAGGTTTTGATTGATAAACAAATAATTAGTCCTTGATATATTAGATTATATATGGATATTGCATGAAAACAAAAAGGGTGACAGGCCATGGAGGTAGAGTATTGACCTGATTCTACTCCCTCTATCATATATAGATAGCTTGCTTAGATTCTCCTTGTCTCCCTCTTCAATTTCCCACATGGTAGTGCACCCCTATGAGTCAAAAGAAAAACAAAGAATACAACAAAGTGAAAGAAGAAACAAATCCTCCAAATTCAAACCCCTTTAAAATCCTACAAATTAAATAAATTATAATCTTTCGAAAAAGCAAGAAAAATCTCATATTCCATATCCTCTAGACAACCAAGATTGTAAAGAATCACCAAAATGGAAAATTAGAAATGTATAACAAAGATTGAAAGATATATAAAAGCCACCAATCAATTCAACCCCGACTTTCACTCCCTTCAAACCCAATTTTGATTCCCTTCCTTTGGATCTTACCTCACTATAGATTGTTTTTGAGATAATGTTTGCTTGGATTTGGGTATGTATTTGCTTCACCGTAAATGGAATATACGAAAAGCGACACAGAAAATCTGATAGGGAGATCAGGAGTAGCTAGCTACCAAAATACTGATCATGAGTGCTTACAATGCGGCACACATTATGGGAAGTGGTCATGATGCGGAGCATACATTGATGATGGACCAATTCCACCACCTCCTTGAGACCTATTACTACGGTCTTCATCCTCACTCCCATCATTGATTTTACATCCGAGTTGCGCTGCAGCTGCCATGCCTAAATTAAGGTACACCATCCTCGAGTCAAGACTCAAATTGACCATTCCACTGCTGGAGCTGTTGGCATTACAACCGCTCGGCTCCGTATTCATATGCGCATAAATTGCAGCATTGGGATTATTTCCACCACTAGCACCACCGCTTGCTTCTTCTCTCGACATCACCATTGCTGCAGATTGTACAAGCTCTAAGCAAAGGCGAAGCTTGTTTGGTTCTATATGGGTAAGACCTGGAACAGCTCCCTTGAAGAGGAAATCCGAAGTAAGGCCACGGAGTATGTCTAAAGGCGTAACACCGTCAACCGTACGAACATTTGGGTCGGCGTGGTGATCCAGCAGGACAGCTACCATATCAGGGGAAACCATTTCGGCAGCGATGTGGAGTGGAGTTTTACCAGCAGGACCAGCACGGCAGTTCACATCAGCAGCACCTAGTTCGAGAAGAGCTTTGACTACCTCACGACTGCAGTTCTCAACGGCGTAATGGAGCGCAAGGGCGTCGTCAAGGTTCAGGCCTTCACCCATGACCATGAGCTTAACAAGCTCTACATCAGAAGAATCCAAAGCTCGGCGCATTCGGCGGATCTTCTGGTGGTCTTCGAGCTCGACAGCTGCGGCAGAAGGGCCGAAAACATCGATGGGGTGATGATGATGGCCGGCAGCAAAGGAAGAGCGCCTAGCGAGAGAGGTTTTCAGACGCAGCTCCTCTATCTTGGCGACAACATCGATCGGGAGATGCTTCGCAAGGACCTCAGGAGGGAGCCCGGATTTTGAGACAAGGTGCGAGCAGGTGGTCCATAGCTGGTGCATCTCCTGCTTCCGAGAAGCTAACAAAACCTTCATTACATCTTCAATCGATGCTTTCTCCACCATGCTCCCCAGCTGCTTCTGCAATCAATACGACCAACAAATAACATCATCATCACCAATAACACAACCTTGAAACTTGGGGAATTTCTAGTTATTCGCTGCATAAAATATGGAGGGATTGAGAAGACGGGAGTGGTAGAGGGCGTAAAAGAGCATGGAGATTTGGGTTAGAAGGAAAAAAAATGGCACCCAATTCGAGAAATTAATTCAGAAGGGATTCTGCATGGAAATGGCATAGATCAAAAAACAATAACGAAACCCTAGCTAGGCTGTGGAAGATGCAATTGAAGAAACGAAAAGATGATTAAATTCTTTGAATGAATGAGGGAAGCAAATTGATGAATTCAATTGTGATCTACTGTTCCTTGTACAGTAGTAAGAAAATCAGTCGAGAAGAAAACTGTTGGGGATAACAGTGATATACAGAAAACAATAGGAGTCTGAAGAACAAATTTTATTAATTAAGATGAAAAAACAAAAAGAAGATGGTGAATGGTACAAATTTTGACTGCCAAAACCCTAAAAATCACTTCCGTTACTTGCAGAATCTCAATTCTCACAAGCCTCAGACGAAAAAAAATGGGATCTATATCCATGGCGTTGACATCAATGATTAGTAGCAGATATTATTGTTCATGCAAATTCGGGCTACTATATGGGTTTGCTGACCTGGGTGAGCAAGGCAAGCTGCTCAACTCCAAAAGATCGAGCAGCTACGAGAGTGTCAAGAGAGAGATCGACGGCCGCAGTGCAATGAGTATGCCAGCAACCACGGTCAGGGCAGTTTGGGCGCGCCTCATGCTTCTGTGGCACAAGCGAAACTTGCCCGCTGTACAGAAACTGTAGCAGCAGCAAAAAAACTTCATACCCGACCGAGTTCACCGGAATGACGCTCCCGCTAGGTGGAGGTCCGGCAGCTGATCCACGGGGAGACGAAGACGACGAAGGCGAGCGTGACCCACCACGCTGGTGCTGGTGTTGGTCTAGCGGTCCACTGCTTGATTGTTCGGCGCCGCAGAAAAATTTCCTGAAGAACAAACTTCGGGCTGCTAGGATGCATCGGTGAGCATGAACTAGTCTTCCTTCTACACTGAAGGTAACGTCGCTGAAAGCTTGCCCATTGATCAGAAGATTCAAGTAGTCTAACGACAAAGACCGAAGTGAATCCTGATCGTGGCTCATCTTAAAATCTAAAAACAAAATATGATCAACTGCTGAAGAAAAGATCGATCGATGAAACACTGTTTCTATCTGCTTTCTCTGTGAAACTTATTTTTTGTTGGTAGTTAACTAGGGATTGGTTCAGCTCAGCTTTGTCGAGGAACAGTTCAGTAGTAATAATGATAAGAAGAAAGTTGAAAGAGGAAGACGAAGTGTTGCTGTTGTGTTGATGATCATCACCATCATCTTCAATTCTTCTTTTGCTTCTCACTGATGATCATAGATGGTTAGGTGAATGAATGAATGAAATGAATGGATGGATGGATGGTTCTTCGCCTGATGTGCCCGTGTGTGGTGGTGGGCTGAGATCTTTTTGCCCTTTCTACTCTGCTTTGTGTGTGTGTCTCTCTCTCAGACCTTTTTAATTTTCTTTTTAGTTGAAAGAGAAAGAAAAAAAAAAAGAGAGAGACTTATAATAGAGGGGAGAAGAAAGAAGGTGAGGGAGCAATTTGGGTGGCTGTGCTGGGCGGTCACAGGATTTAAATAATCGAGATGTTAGAAGAAGAAAAAGAAAATCATAAAAAAGAAAATCATACAAAAGAAAATCATATTACTTCCTATTTACAAAACTGGCCTCGAGAAACAACACTAATTACATGATTTGGACGAAAATGTCACTATATTAAGAAAAAAATTATTTAAAAAATAATAAAATAATTAATTACAATATATAATTTTTATATTTTAAAATTTTATAAAATATTATAAAAATTTATTAAAATAATGAAATGAAATTGAAGCACCCCATCATGCAAGAATGATGTGTGTGCCTTTTTTCTATTTTGGTTAATCTGATTTGCTTTTGCTAATTATGGTAAACTTATTTAAATTTGGGAGGAAAAGATTTGATTTCGAGTGGAGCACTATATGCCATGATCAGCTTATTGTGCTTTCTTTTGGAGCTTTTGTTTGGAACACAGTGGACAATAAACTACTCAAACAGGTAAGCTGTTAGGAGAAATAAAGAGGAAAAAAATTGTAAGCTAGGAATTAGGAGGGTTTAATTTCTAGTACTAATAGGAGTCATCTGGTTGAATGAAATGGCATACAGCAAAAGCTTTTACGGAACTTTGCCACTCCATTCGTTTTAGGTCACTATTTTATTTTAATAAATTTCATTTTAAAATTTTTTAAAAATTTGAAAATATAAATAAATTAAAATTTTAAAATTATTTTTTATAAAAATTCCTTATTTTAAGCATTCAAAACAATCTCTTAAATTGCTGGCACAAATCATTAAATATGCAAACAAAAACAGAAACTATTTTGATAGAGAGCTGGCTGTAGCTCTTCTAGTCAAGACTTGAATGAGTCACAGTCTACAGATAGATAAAAGAACAGTTTAGCCATATATTCAATATTGCAACTTATCAGTATTAGCATAGGCTCTTTTCTTTTTTGTACTTGTTAGTGTAGTTGGTATAGCTACTAAACCTAATTTAATTAGTATGAATGGATTAGTACTGTTGTCAGTGTACTACTTAGGATTTTAAAATGGATGTATATGGATTTCAAATTCTCTTCGTAATATGCAGAACATATTGCAAAAGTGTCCGATAATACCAATCAATTCATAAAGATCAATAGTTAATTAACTATTACGTGTTTGGGATAAAAAAAATACATTTTCATATGATGATAAAGTTTAGAACAGGTATTTGTTGCATGTATTCAGACAACTAGAATGCAGGCCATTAGGGTTACTTGTCCCAATAATATTCAAAATAAATGTTTCAAAGCGCATAGTGAACATATACTGTAGGTACTTTTTTTCATATATAACTGAGATGCTCAGTTCCTAATACTGACATTATAATTGTATTCCAGCTATAGCTATAACACACAAATTTCAACACGCAAGCATACGACTTTCATTCAAATCCAAACTAGCATACTATTTTAACTAATAGACCTAACTTATTAATTTTTCCGTCTGTTTATTCTACTTTTAGCTCTGAATAGCTATGCCCCGATGGATATCTAAACTTGTTTGGTGTCATAATCTTTCCCTAAAAAGAGAGCAAAACCTTGTCGTAGTTGTAAACATAAATAAAAAGCATCTCTCTCATTTTCATATGCATGATCTAGCTACCATCTACCTATAGCAGTCTTCATAAAAAAAAAATGGACCCATGCGAACACTGTTTCTTGGCAGTTTATAATAAGGGTGCTATAGGCAACATGGGTCCTCTTAGCAAAGCAAAAGAGTAGGCAGTCGGTCGGCAGAGAAAGATGCCTGATACAACTACAACGTCATTAATAATTGTTACTCCACTCTTTCTATCTTTTTCTCATGCGATGACACATTGTTATAGGACGAAATAGTTGAACACTTGCTCTCTCTTTCTGCCAGCTTACATAAATTTTCGTAATTACTTTTAGGGTAAATTCTCTTTGTTAAACGAACATGTTTATGATCAGTGAGAGAAGGTAAAAGAGAAGTTGAGAGGTGGGGAAGATAGGGGGAAAGATTGCAGTAAAGAAACAGTAGTGAGGAAAAGGAAAAGACTTGGCCGGCCGTGGAGGGTGGGCATCGTGCTTCGTGCTAAGGGCCAGGACAGCTACTTGTTCTTTTTTAATTTAAACAAAAAAAAACGTATATCTCTCTCCAAGATCTATTACGACTACTTTACTACACTGTACTACCAGTTTTAGGGGATCGTGCCGAGTCATAGGCAGTGCAGGAAGACATCACCGCTTGGCGTTTGCTCTGTTTGTCTATATTGGCACGAAGCCTGCCGAAGCCATTCACTGCTCTGCGCGCGTGCGAACATAAACGCTGATCTACATTAAGCTTAAGCTAACTTTTATTTTGGGTCTTTCATAATTTGCTTGGGTGCTGGAGAAGCTGAAGTGATCAGGTGGTGGAGAGAATCAGTCAGTGATTGAACATAACGCTGACAGTCATATGATTTGAGAAGGTTGAAGTGACCACCTTGTAGATGACTAGTCATTCATTCGCCATGCTCTTTGCTTTGCTTGTATGGCCTGCCCCTTCCCTTGCCTGCCTGCTGTCTGCATGTCTTCTTCTCTCCTATCCCATCTTTCTGCTTTCCGCTTTGACCCATCCTCTTTCTCTCTCTCTCTCTCTTTCTGTCTCTCTCTTTTTTCTTCTGCCCGTCTTCGTTGTACTATATAACTCACTACTAGTCACTGACACCACCTCTCTATATATACATATAGAATATAGTTAGTGCTTCTAGTACTATATTATATAGTCTTTCTTTTTTCTATCTCTTGTCTATGTTTTGTCTTTCTGAACGTGATAATTAAAGACTTTGTATATATGCTTGCTGCATGCCGTCTGAGAAGTTTCAGGAGATGGTTTCTTCTGAAGAAGCTCTATCTATGTTTCGGTTTATATCAGTTCATCAACTTGCTAGCTAGCTAGCACACGAGGGTTAAAATATGCATATTTATGTTAATGTAATTCAACATGTTCTTCTTGACTTGATAATTAAATTCTATATTATTCTGAATTTTCAAATAATGCAGCAACTATGAATGATTATGAAAAAGAAAACGAAAATGAGAGAGATTCAAGATGTAAAAAATATTGTCCTTACATCAAAAACACGATTTTTCATTGTAGAAAAAAGCAAGTGGCCCCTTAGAGCTTAGGGCGTGTACAACACGCGTTCATTAGCTCCTTCTCATATTCTACTGATTTCTTCTTTGTTGTTTTTAGGCTTTTAATGGGTCATCTATATGGTTTTTCTTTTACATATCTTAAGAGATCACAACCATAACTTAAAAAAATATTTTTTAAGTTATACTACTATAACCGGTGGAACAATTATATCTGTACAAAATATAAACTTCTAAACGAACCAATTAATTAATCCAATAACTTGTCCAAAGCTTACGTTACATCAAACACTTTTAAAGAAATATAAATACTACTTTCTAGGGAGAATCATGGTGCGTTTGTTACCAAGAAGGAAAGGTCATTCATTAGTTCATTGTAGCAGGTGCAAGTTTGCAACGCAAAGGAATATGCCCTACCATTTTCTCGTTATATGTATATAAATATATGGTGCTTTTGCTAGTTATTATTAAAAGTTAATAAAGCTTATAGCTACAAGTTCCAAACAGGATTAAGATTCTCTTTACTACTGCTACATTAATATAATAATCACATAATTAATTATTGAAGAATGATTAGAGTTGAATCTTTCTAATGATAAGCACATCTTCTTAATGATCTATTGATGAAGAAGGGTTAATTTATGGATTCTTTAATGAAGATTTCCTGTATCTATGTGTGGGAAGGCACCATTAGCTATTTAGCTTTGACTTTGGTTAGGCAATTGCCTAGGTTATTTGGTAGAAATTTCATTATTACTCTACTTTTATATGTTTGTATAGCACTTTTAGGGGTTTCCTACTCGCATATAATTATCGTAGAAGTGCTTTGCACTATATGATTTTGTTGCACAATATAATTTTCTGGTAATTGGCACAATATAATTGCCCAACATGAACCCTTTCAAGTGACAGCAATATCATTGGGCCCCTATTAGTTATATGGTTGCAAAAGCAAAATTGTATTAAGTTACTATTGAGTATTGAGTTAAAAGAATTCTGTTACGGTTTTTCAATGGATTAGAAGTTGTGAAGCCAACGTTTGTGTTAGAGTTTTCAGATTTTTATTTTACATCCTGTCTTTAGAACTTCTATTTGATGTATATATTTAGAGAAGCAAATACTTTCAGCGATTTGGTCCATAAATTTAACTACTCGTAATCAGTGATTTTTTTGGTTCATAATTGTTCTCATGGTTTACTACAACTTTGTTAAAGAGATGCTATTGTATATTTGTAAGAGAATAAATAAGTTTTATCTTTTTAATGACAAGAAGAAATTGTTGATATTGGAAAGAACTGGTCCTCCAATTGCAGTCAAAGTTCTAAGATTTCCTACTATCTTTCTGGTGAGGAGACTATCTTGCAATTGATGTTCATTTCACTTTCACAAGACAAAGGGTCCTCCAAATTTCCAACTTCAAGCATCCGTAACCGTCTCCTTTCTTTACTGCTGCATCGTAGTTCGGAAAGAAGGAAATTGAGGCCAACACTTCTCTAGTCATCAAATAGAATGCGTATATAATTGAGTTGTTAACTAGTCAATATAAAATCATGACTTGCCGTTACACATTTAAATTTGTTTATTTCATCAATACGAAATATTTCACTTAATTCTATACATATTTTAGTCTTATTCCAGACATGGCTTTAATTAGTTACAAAGATGGAGCCCATCACATGCTTTTCATGTTTCAAACTACCACCTAATTTTATTTTTCTCAAACTTATTTTTAATATAAACTAAACAAAAATTTTAAAATAAATTTTTTTATCAAAATTTTTTTAAATTTAATTTTAAAACTCACTACTAATCAAAATTAATACATAAAATTATTTATTATTAAAAATTTTAAATATATTTTTTAAAACTTATTTTCAAAAAAATAAATTTATTTCAACATAAACACACCCTATATTAAACATAAGTAGCTCTCCCCAATGTTGTTGTTTGTTAGTCAACCTTCCAACCCTAAACACAAGAATGTGGGATCGTAAAGTTATCTCATGGATCAATTTCAGTGCGACTGTGTGGATCCAATTCAACTAAAATTGCCAATAATTTATAATGTTGTTACAAAGGTCAACTATATATCGATCCACTAGTTCAACATATTGTCATCTCCCGCTTGAACAATGATGAGTGCGATAAGTGAAATGCCCCTCCATAAGCATCATTCTAGCTTTCCTAAAGTTTTTTTGACCTAGCCTTTATTAGCTTCTTTACATGAATAACATCAAACGTAAAAATTATTTCATTGATTGCATGTGAAACGCTAACTCAAATGAAAAGCAAGAAGGGTCGTGGTGGCTCGGCATTTGGTTGGGCCTAGTGCCGGTTTACTAAAAAATGCATGCCAAAATGCGAAGAAGTCACTAGAGTAGCTGATGGATTTCACAGAGACTCCATGTCAAAGCGCACTACACTAACAAAATATGAAACATTCCGCTAAGCCCTTTAAATTGTCTCTTGATTGGGAATCATTTGGAGCGCACAGAAATGGTATAGTCACTATTACGGACTGCACAAAACTTTTCTTGCCTTGCCTTGCCTTGCCTTGCTAGATCTGACGGGACACATGAAATGGCTAACTCTTTTTTTCTTCTCAAAATGACTTGTTTCAGTTGCTCCTCTGTTCTTATTGTTGTTGCTTCTCAAAGTCTTGAAGCATTGAAAGACGGCTGACCCTATGACGTGAAGTGACTCGGGTTTTCTTATCCCCTGCTTTTCGTTCCAAAAGGTGATCGTTTGAAGTCACTCCACTATTCCTTCATATCCCTATAGTATAGGCTATAAGGCAATGCCAATAAACGTTTGAAAGCGTTATTAAATAAATTATTTAAAAAATAAATTTGAAAATTTTGTAAAAAAAGATTTATATTATTATTATAATATAAAAATTTTATATTATTTTTAAATTTTCAAATAAAATTTAAAAAAATTATAAAAATCTATTAAAAATATAAAATAAATTTTGAATGAAATGAAAATGAAAATGGACAGCCAAACGTGCACTTAATACCTATCAAACAAATGTGAATCAATTGCGGGCACTGGGTTCACAACCTTTCACAAAAGTAAATATTGTTAACTACAAGTAACAGACTAGTAACAGACTTTTAGTAATCCAAATTTCAATCTCAGTCTATGACCAGGCCAGCCCATTAAAGACTAGCATTGGGTCAAACTTTGTATGGGCCTCCAGTGAAAGCATTCAGTGATACCAAAAATCAACTTATGCCCCCAATCCATTTGAACTTACATTAATTTAAAAAACCAAGTTTTTGATACTGCTACCCTGTTGTATCTTATTAGTTCCTTCAGGAGAAACTAAACTTAAATCGCAGGCTAGCTTCACCAACCATAGCAGTAGCATTTTCACCGGCCATCACGTATGTTACTCTCGCTGGCTGGCTGCAATTGCATGCTCCGTCAAAAACGCTGGCACTAAGTTGAGTAATGAACGTTCTCTTGCCAAGTTTCGTTCTTTAAACGCAAATGGATGACTGCTTATAAAATAAAATTTTTTTATAATAGAAAATATTTTTATTTTTTTATTTTTAAAAAAATAATAAAAATATATAATAAAAATTTTATTATGTAAAATTTTTTAAAATTTTTAATAAAATTTCTAAATATTTATAAAATATATATTAAAAAATATATAATTAAAAATTAAAAATTTTAGTTGAAAAAATGGAAAGCCAAAACACCGTTAGACATCCGGCTCTACCAAATGTTTCAGTCTCGCCCATAATAATTTTTATATATTATTGAACCTCATCGCTATATGAATGCTTACTCACACCTGTCACCAACATTATTTGCAGCCTCTAAATTAAAACTATGAGAGCTGCAAAAGTAATAGCCATCAAGTAGTGAGGCATGGTAGTTTCTTTGAATTGTTGTTTTATGCCTTTTCTCGGACATGCTAAGGGTATATTTAACTTCTAGCTCACTTCAAAATGAAATAAATATTAAAAAACGAATTTTAATTTTTTTCCTAAAACTTCTACATTACAAATTCAAAATAAAAATGTTTACTTCTAAACTCATTTTAATTTAAAGCGAACACAAAATTCACATTTTACAAAACTTATTTTCAAATGGTATAATTGACCTTTTACAAATTTATTTTAAAAAAGTGATTTTGATGCTAAATAAACACGGAACTTCGAAATAAAAAGCTCGATTATTTAAGATTCCAAATAGTCTACGTTTTCCCGCAACATATATGTTATGTGATGAACCGGTGCCGTGATACGTTGTCTAATTAGAACGTATTTTAAATATTCATAATTTTATTTTTTTGTTTCAAAATTTGAGTTTCGTATACAAAGAATTCAAAACTTCATTTCTATATATGAAACTTCAGTTTTAATATTTTTATTTGCACACTTTCTAATATAATTATATTTTTTAATTTTTAATATATTTTTAAAAACTATTAAAATATAAATACTGAACTTTACTTTTATTTTATTTTTAAAAAAATTTTACTTCTTATTTTTTATTTTTATTAAATTCAGTTACGAATATTTGAAATACGTATTTAATTGCATATAAGATTCTCAGCAGCAAAACAAGAAAAAAGCCGGCCCTTGTGACTTTTGCAGAGCTCACCGCTTTGTTTTAAATATAAATACGAAGAAATTTGGATTCGAGTTGGTGGAATAGAGATACAGCCTGTTATATATATTTATTTTTAAAATAATAAATTTAAATAATATTTAAAAATATTATTAAATATAAAAAAATAAAAATAACTTTAAAAATTATTACTAAATATAAAAAGCTTAAAAAATAACTTTAAAAACTATTATTAAATATAAAAAAATTATTACAATTTGTAATATGTATATAATTATACATTTGAACTTGTCCTTGAAATATTTTTATTTAAATATAATTTAGAAAATTGTTCAGTCAGGTTTTCATTGTGAGTTGTATGCTGTATTTTTTTGACTGCAAGTTCCCAGTCTTTCAAACAAATTAACACTTCAACCATCTCACTAGTAAGTTGTGCTCTGCGTTCTTCAATTATCCTTCCGGCTGTACTAAATGCCGATTCTGAAGACACCGTTGAAACAGGAATAGTCAAAATATCACATGCTAGTTGAGAGAGTACTGGGTTTTCATCGTCTTCGAAAATGACAGTATCACCTTCAAAATATTTGTTCAAGTCCGAAGAAGATTGCATGCTGCTTGAAGTTGAAGATGGTGTTGAACTTGAGTCAGGCTTGATGGAGATCAAAGACCAATTGATCGTTTTTTTCTTCTTACTTTGATGAGTTTGTGCCGGTGCCGCTTGTTGTTGTTGATTTCGCAAATTACCAAACCTAACTTCATAAAGATCATAAACTTCATACAGCTTGTTACGAGCGTTAGTTATTTGCAATTGAATATCGGAAATATCTAAATACATACCAATATATGTAAGAGTATTAGTAAAATATACAAATTTAAATCTAGGATCTAACATAAATGCAAAACAATATAAAAGAGAAATATCAGACCAATATTTTTTTAATTTTTTAGTCATTATTGTAACTATAGGTCAAAGTAATTCATCTGTTATATGCGAATGTAGCATAGTAGCTATATTAAGAATTGAATGTGAAACTAATGGAGAAGTAGGATAGTAAACACCAGATAATAAAACAGTAGCATCATAAAAAGTTTTTAAAAATTTTACAAGTTTTTCAGCAATAATCCAATGAGTTTCAGTAAATATATTGTTACCCATTCTTGTATTATAAAAAATCATAAGCACATTTTTATAATTTAAAGTACTTTTCAATATTAAATAAGTAGAATTCCATCTTACTGGCATATCAAGGTTGAACTTTCGGGGCTTTAGATGTTCTGCTATGCAATATCTCTTAAATTCAGCTAAACGTTGATTTGAACTACTAATCCAAGAAATAGCAACGCGAATATCATTAATCGATCACTTACAATTTGATACCGATTATGCGATTAAGTTGATAATATGGCAAGCACAACGCTGATGTAATAAAATTCCTCCCATGTATGAGCTTAGCTCCATCTCAAGAAATCGAATTGCTTTGGTATTTGCTGAAGCATTATCTAGGGTGATGGAGACGATGCGGTTGCTTATGCCCCATTCTTTAACTACACTTATAATGCGCTCAGAAATATTTTTAGCATCATGTGTGGAATCAATAAGTCTAAAACCAATAATTCCTTTTTGCATAATCCATTGTGAATCTAAATAATGAGCAACAACACTTAAATAATCTTGTTTAACTCTACCACTCCAAATATCAGATGTTAACGCAATAGAAAATTTTAAAAAAGTTAATTCAGATTTTAATATAGTGCGCATTTTATTGTAATAAATAATAATATCACTTCTAGTAGTTGTTCTACTAATTTTTTAGAATTGTGGACAATATGCTCTTTTAATATGTTCTTCATAAAAAGATGACTCACCAAAATTAATAGGTAAATCCATAGCACAAATCATACGGGCAAGAGATTCTCTAGCTACATTAGAATCATAAGACCAAGTACTTACCGAACCATTCATGTTGAATTGAAGTTGAGTTTGTGAAGGTTTCTTTCCGATTTGGTTTTTGGAAGCACATTTTTTACCATGTGCTATTAAATGTCGGGTACCTGCACTAGGATTAGCAGTTAAAAGTTTATTGCAAAACTTACATTTCGCCATTTTTGATTAAGTACCATCACTTAGCACTATATATTCGGTAGTGAAATAGTTCCAGGCTTCAGAAGTTGGAACTTTTGAACGTTTTGTTGTTGTCGATGTCGATCCTAAAGCCGAACTACTTCCAACACTTGAAATTGGAGAAATTTCGTTACATCTTTGATGAAAACTTCTTCTTTGTGTTGGAAAAATATCATCTCCTTTCTCCATACGAGCAGCATCTATTTCCTCCAAATTTTGATCATCCATGCCATAGTCATCCATATTAAGATAATGGCACGAAAATTTGGATCCATTCAAATAACAACTAAAATTTTGAGAATTGAAGAAATATGAATTTAAAAAATAAAGTAAGAAAAAAATATTTTTATAATTTTGTGTAAGATTGAGTAAAATGAAAATGAGATTTGAGAAAAATGTGTGAAAAATAAATGAGAATGATGTATTTATAGATGAAAAGTTGAATTTAAAAAAAAAAAAATTCTGTTGCAGTAGTCGGCCAACGGTAGTATTACTATTGGCTGACTGCCACAACGGCCATGCTGACGTCAGCATGACGTAATGCTGACGTCAACATAACAGAAAAAATTTAATTTTTTTTTACCTGGTCAACGGTTAACGTTGACCAGGTCAAAGTCAATGTTGACCGGTCAACAGAACAGTGCCGGGCGGGCGGGCTAACAAAATCGGCCCGTCCTGTCCATTGCACCTAGCCGGACCGGCCCGATCTTGTCACTGTTCACCGGGCCGGGCGAGCTGAGTACCGAACTAAATGGTCGGACTGCGGGCTGGCCCGTTTAGTCCAGCCCATATTTGCATCTCTATGGTGGAATATGCTTATTTGGAAAATCAACTATCAACTTTTTGAATTTCAAAGAGTTTGAGACTGCTAAATAAATAGCTTTTCAAAAATAGAACTTATTTCAAGATTTTTTACAAAAATAAGTTTGATTTCTTTGACATAAAATATAAAGTTTATACATATAAAATTTTTTTCAATATACAATTCATCTATATTTTTGAAGTTGTAAAAAAATTAGATACTGTAAAAAATTAATTCAGAAACGTGAAAATTATTTAAATAAAAAAGCACTTGGGAATGCATCTCTCCAAATCCTTTTCTATATCTTTTATGAATATCGGTCAGAAGCATAACGTGTGAACGAATTGTAAGGTACATTCTCACCCAATATGTCAATCTCTATGAAGCTTGCTGATTTGTAAGCGCAGAATCCAGTTAAAAATCGGACCGCTCCACAACTCAGACAAGTGTTTTTTTTGAGTGGTTATTGAAAAAAAACCTTTTTAAAAGAAAAAATATTTAAAAAATATTTTTTAAATGATTTTTATGTTTTTACTTAAAAAAATAATAAAAATAAATAATAAAAAAATTTCACTACGTAGAATTTTTTTATATTTTAAAATTTTTTAAAAAATTTGTAAAACATTTTAGAAATTTTATAAAAAAACATAAAATAAAAAATTGAAAAAAAAAACTCCCCTAAATATACTTACTATAATAGAAAAGTAACAAGTAGTTTTAATAAGGACGTGTTTACCAAGGGGGTGGAAAGTGGAGTTTTGGATGAAGTGAAGTTTTTAGAAAATAAATTTAAAAAATAAAATTAAAAATTAAAAATATTTAATAAAAAATAAAATTTTATATTAATTATATATTTATAGTAAGTGTTAAATTTCAATTTTAAAAAAATTTATTGATAAAAAAATTTTATTTTAATTTTTGTATGTGTTTATGTGAAACTTGAGTTTAAAGAAAGTTGAGTTTATGGGTGTTGTTAAACACGTCCTAAGTCTCGAAACCAAACCAAAATCAAGTACAATGATAGTCGTCGTTAGACAGCGAGTTTCTCCAACTGCTAAATGCACCGGCAACTTAGTTGGTGACACACAATTCATCTCTCAAATAAAAGTGAACTATTGTAGCATTGTTCAAGACGCTCTTATCATGACACCTTCTATATCTCTAATTTAAAAACACATTGTCATGCTTTTCTAAAAAAAGTAAAAAATTAGTGTGAAAGTACCCGCATCATAAAATAAGTAAACGCAGTGTAGAGTAAGGATTAGTGAATTTATTTGCTAACTTTTGAAGTTCCTCGTATCTTAACCAATTTTTCTCTAATTCTATTACTTTTTTGAAATGTTTTTTTCGGATTTCTATGACACTACCACTGTTATCCCTATGTTGTCTATTGCATAAAATTTAAACTTGTAAAAAAAACTATTTTCGTTAAGAAATTCGCGTGATTCTCTTTCGTAGGAATCTTGAGAAAATTAATGCTCCCACTGAAAAATACGTTATGAACAAAATAATATTACACTTCAATATGTTTGTTTCTGAAATAAAATACTGAATCTTTTACAAGATAAATGACACTTTAGTTATCACAAAATAGAAACGACTCTTTTTTGTGCTCAATTTTTTCCAACTATTTCTTCATCTAGATGCTCTTATGCGTGTTTGTCTTACTGCCATATATTTTGCTTCTATTATGAAAAAAATTACAACATGTTATAATTTAGGACACCGACTAACGGCACCATCTATAATGATGAACACATAATCAGAGTGGATATTTTTTTATCAAAATCACCCGTATAAACTGAGTTTATAAAACCTCTAACGAAATATTCAGACCCTTTGTAATATAATCTAGTATTTAGAGTTTCTTTGATGTACCAAAATACTCTCTTGACAGCCATCCAGTCTTATTGTCTGAATTTGTCATTTATTTACTTAGTACTTGCACTGTTTAGGTAATGTTTGATCGAATTTATACCATAGCATATATAAGACTTTCCCACTAGAAATGCATATCATATCCGGAATATCTCCATCTTCTTCTTAGCTTGGTTATGACATCCTATATAAGATAATTTTAAACTAAAAAAGGTATAAATACCGACTTATTTGTAAGCATACCAAACTATTATAACACATTCCTCAGGTAGTAGTTTAGGACGGTATATTATCTATATGTCGCCATATCTATATTTCAAAAATCTTGTTTGTTGGAACCAAATCCTTTTTATCAAATTTACTAATCAGTTGAGCATTCAGTTATTAGATGTGTTCTATATTTTGATTTGACACAAGCATATTATCCACATATAGCAGCCAGATGATATATTCACCTTATTTATACTGCTTAATGTAACCATAAGAGTCGCAGACCAGTTTGTTATATCCAAGACTTTCAATACAATTATCAAATATGTTATACCAATACATTGATTCTTGTTTAAACCAATAAAAAGATTTGACTAACCGATAAACTAATTTCTCCTTTTCTACCACGGCAAAGCATTCTAGTTAGATTATATATATCTACTTTTTTAACTCACCGTGTAATAATATCATTTTCAGGTCAATTTGACCAAAATGGAGAATCGATAATGCGTACAATGCTAAGACCTATATAAATTATTACCAAACGAACTATCAGAGAAAAGATCTCATCAAAATCTAACTCCTTCATTTTTTGCATAGCATATTACAGGCATTCGGGTAAGACACCGTTCTATTTGATCATTTCTAACACAATTGATTTTGTAGACCCGCTTATTACCAATAGCTTTGTGACATTAACTTAGTGAAACTTGTTTTCAATTTTTATTTTTATGTAGTGCCTCAATTTGTTCTTACATAGCTTCCATCTAATGGATAGTATCTGTACTATCCAATATTTCTTTAGCAGTTGTTGGCTCTTCTTTATCAGAAAAAGTTTATAAGTAATGTTAGGCATAGACTTTAAATAACAATACGTATATCTCTCAGGTGCTTTTCTCTTATGAGTTGAATGCCTATTTGGGTGAATTCTTAGAAATTTCTTTCTCATATATATCCCTTGGTTCATGCACAGAATCTTCTTTCTCATACCTATCCTCCAGATTAACCATGATCACTTTCTGAAGCAAGTCTTGCTTTTCAATGGCATTCACAGTGGTATCACCATCTTCTGATGTCCTTTGCAGCTAATTCTCTACAAAATTCACATCCTTACTGAAGAAAATCTTACGAACAATAGGATCTCATAAACGATACCCATAACATATTCATTATAATTTAAAATGTGCACTTTCTGAACTTTGAATTCAATTTGGATTTCTTCTGAGATTTATACATCAGAAATACTGTACAACTAAAAATATAAAACCGAGAATAATTAACAACATTATTAGTACATAATTTTTTTTTGCACTTTCAATCCAAGTTCAATACATAATAAACCGTATTTTAGCTGCTCTATTTAAAAAGAGTTTGCAAATCAGCCCCTTCAAGCATAACTCTTACCCACTCAAATAATGTCCTATTGAATCGCTTCGTAACTCTATTCTGTTAGAGAGTATAAGGCACAAAGAACTACCATTTGATCTCTTGTTCGGCTAAAAAAGATAAAAAAAGTTTTATTATTGTGTTCTCCTTTGTTGTCTGATCGTATGTACTTGATTCTACTATTAGAATCAAGTTCCACACGATCTTCAAAACACCTGGATAAAAAAAAAAAACTTTTAACTTCTTTCCGGTTGGATACACTCAGTCTTATTTAGAAAAATTATCGATAAATATTACTAAATATTTGACACCTCCAAGTGAAAGCTGTGGAGACTCCCACATATCTGAGTGAATCAAGTCAATAACGACTTTGGCCCTCGAGAATAGTCTTTCAAACTTGGTATGGTGCTATCTTTCGGTAACATAATCGTCACTAAGCAGCAACTTAATATCGAATAGCTATGGCAAGAGCTTCTGAGTATAAAGGATGTTAAAGCTATTATACGAAATATTGTTAACTTTAAGTGTCACATTCGAGTTACATTATCTATACTAGTGCTTGATGCCACATTTGCATCTCCATATGAAAGTGTCACAGTAAACACTTGTTACAAATTGGAATCAATCTTCTCCCCCTCAAGACTTCCTATTCGTCCTAGATGACATTTATAATAACACCATCTATCCGGATCTTACAATTAATGTCATCATATTGTACAATATATAGCATTTTTTTTGTGAGATCAAGTATATTACGTACCTTACTGATGATGAGAATTCTTCTATATTTTCCCTTCAGCATGATGGAACCAACTCTAATAACTTTAAACACTTATCTATTTTTATCCTTATGCTAATGTCAGAAATTGCTTCATACTCATACTACCATTATGTTCTGGATGTTATGTATCAAGCTGTTCCTAAATTCAAACATAAAAGAATTTGGCCTTGTCTTTGATAACAATTACTATTTCATCGATTCGAGCCTCGGCATCATCCGAGTTGTATGCCACACACGCTTGAGACTTGGAGATTTTTTACACCTCATTCTTTGGCCAATGATTTGCACACATGCTTATAATGTGCCCAAGATTTCCGAAAACAAAACACTTTACTTTCACTTGTTACTCTTTTGTCACTTTTTCCAAAATTCTACTTCTTTTTCTTAGCTTGTGGCAACTGTAAGACTTCCGCTTGTTGTCCACTAGGCACAATATCAAGCTTATTTTTACATCAACTTTTTTCTTCAACAACAGATGCGACAACAATTTCATAAACAAGTGATTTAAAATCATTATTTCTTGTTTGGTCTATAACAATTTGGTCATAAGAACTTGTAAGATTTTGGAGTAGAATTAAGGCATTTCTCATCAGTTTGTATCTTCTTCTCTAGTGTTGTCAGTTAAGGAAAAAAAAGACTTCATTCCACTAAAAATATCAGCCACAGAAGAAAGTTCTGTCCAGACAGTATATAAATTTCATATCAAGAATACGACATGCTGAATTAACTTCTTAGCATAAACTTACTAAATTTTTTTTTCAAATCACTTTTGCGGTCTTTTGCTCTACACATTTAGAAGCACATGATCAGTAGAAAAAGATATAAATTTTTTATAGTATGTTTTTCCATTTTTTGATATATATCATATTGTCGGAACGATCCTTCAGTGCGATTTTCTTTAGTTAGAATTGACAAAATTCTCATAAATATGGACATAACTATTTAAATATGTTGGACTAAATTGTACATACCAGCGGATACTTGTGAACTATTTGATGAAAAGCTCATCAAGGTGGCTTTATATCTAATAGAATATCATATAAAGTCGATCTTAAAGTTCGATACTGCTTGAGGAACTACACTCTAGATTTGGTCTCGGCCTTAATTTTCTTATCAAACAGCATAAAAGATTGTTCATCACCAAGATTGTTAGGATCGAAATTTTATGTATGATCGTAAAATCGGAAGTTTAAATAAGATCGTAAGATCTTATTTTTTCATAATTTTTTTATAAATTTATTTAATGCTTTTAAAATTTTAGATAGTACTTATTAAAAATGTTGAAATTTAAATTTTTTTTTATATTTCATCTTAATGTAATAAATTAACAATGTTCATATTTATAGTTCAGATAAACTATATCATTAACAATTTTTTATATTCATTTAGTTCATTATCACAATATCTTTATATATTATGTTATTATTTGTAAATGTACACTTATATCATATTTGAAAAATCTAATTCTTTATATAATCAAACAATTCATTTTTATCGCCTCAACATAAAGAGAAAAAATATAATTCAAAACACCACCACACAGAAAATATTTTGCTTTCATAATAAATCTCTTACGAAATAAACTAAACATAACTGCACTCGCTACAAACGAACGACTGATCCTTTTTAGTTTTTTCAGCTTCACTCAAAATTCTCAAGAGCTATTCTGATTGATGAAAATTTTTTATAAGCTGAAATCATAAGATCGCAAGTAAAATCAGGATCTTAGGATTAAGATCGGGATCTTACAGATTTGAAATAAAATCGGGATCTTGTATCAAGTAGGATCGTTTTGTTTATGTAAAACCGTAAAATCGTAAGATTTTAAAATTTAAATCGGAATTTCAATAACCATGTTCATCACTCTTCTTCAATCTTGTAAATAGGAGATTGTGTTAGCTCTTACAGGCTCGGCTTCTTAGTTTCTTTATTGGGTAGTAACATTATCATATGTTATAGCTTTTATTATAAATTACACGTGGGTTATATTTCCACGATCGACACAAAGTAAATGGCATGTTTAGATTGTCACCTTATTGCATCTGTGTCGTCCATATACCTACAACCAATAGAAAAAGTGATTAGAACTCGATGTCAGACTGTTACCTCACCTCTATTCTACCATGCCAGTACGTTTGGGTAGGAATGCTTCTCGGTGTCTCTCCCAACTTTTGAATTGACTTGGTTGATACGTTTTTCTCACATCTTCTTACATTTGTGATGAAGAAACACCTTTTGCCTCTAATGATACAAGTTGACTGAAATATGTTATAATACTTGGCTAGTCATTTTCATTAATTTTAGAAGTTGGACCTCACGATCTCTTTACATGTTTCTTTGTCATAATGTGGATCTCCACACTTCTCCATGCCTCCTTCTTGTAGTCTTCAATATCGCCGATCATAATTCTTTCTTCAGGATTTCTGTAATTGGTATGCTTATGATTAGATTTCTCACAATTAAAACAGTACATACCAACTTGTCAATTTGCATGCTATCTGCTTCTCCATCGTGCAGCCATATGGTGTGCAGTTGATGGATTAATAGCATAGAACATACATACAAAATTTTAAGCTTATATCTATAGTCTCGTAGATAGTAGTTAGTCTTATGCTGATAGGATTATGTTGTATACTCATCCACCGTTTACATGCACTATCGCAAATATGTAACTTATTACATATTAGTCTTTGAAAGTTGTAGTCATAAATTCAGCGAACATCTTTTTCAACTTCTGCTAAGGGATGTCATCTTGATCAGAATTTGCAATTGTGTCTTATCGAATTTCGACATATAATCATTGCGATCGGAATCATCGATTGAACACCGGAGCTACGGCTCCATAACAGAGTTTAGGTGCCCAAAAATGCCATTAGATGTTTGTTAATTATGACACTGGTAAATACAATTGCGTTATCCGTCTTGACCTTCATGTTCCTCTACTTGATTTTGTACAGCTTTTCGAGTCTTATCATCCCTTAATTTCAGAAATAAACATACCTCTAATATTAACTGATGTAGCCAAAGTTATACATAATAGAAGATTTAGAAAAAATGTATGTTCCTACAGATATGAAAGTAATCGAGATAAATACATTGTTTTGTTAATTTGTTACAAGAATACCAAAATTTGAAAGTTCCTAACATTCAGTTGAGTCGTTGCAAGAACATACAACATAATAGGTATAAACTAATTTCTAAAGAATAACGAAAAGTGAAAATAAAAAAACTTTCAAATTATTCAAATTAAATTTAGAGCGCGTTTGCCATAACGTTTCAAAAACTACTTTTCAACTTTTTCCCATTTCACATTTTTCAATATATATTTTATAAGTATTTAAAAAAATTATTTAAAAATTTAGAAAGTGTAGAAAAATTCTACGTAATGAGATCTTTTTATTGTATATTTTTATTATTTTTTTAAAAGTACAAAAATAGAGCTTGTTTTTCAAAAAAGATAAAAATACCCTCCATTTCAAAAAAACTTTATTTTATAAGTAATCCCAAACGTCCCCCTTATATTTAGCTTCAGGCTTATAACCATATCAAAATGAAGTCATAAAGAAAATAATAAATATTATAATTTTCTTAATATTTCAAAATTAGAAAGAAAATCTAATAACCTAAAACAAAAAGGTAGAACTAGCCAAAAGTAATAATACAGAAAAAATATAATTATAATATAAGAAACCATCTCAATGTCTAACTCTATTTAAGCAGCTAATTTTTGAGCGATTAGTATGTGCAGCATCAAAAACTAACAGCAAATTGGTGCATAATACCCAAATTTCCGTGCGTCAACTTCTACCATCCACTGTTCCATTTCCAAGAAGCATTACTTAATTATAATGAATAAAATTTCAAGAAGATGCAAATACTCTTGTGGGCCAATACAGCCTGCAATTCCAATGCACACACTTTAGCCCACTACTCCCAAAACTCGTAACAATAACATTACTTAATTAATTGTAACTATAATAATAATATAATAATAATAAATAATATAAAAGAATAATAATAATAAAACAACCAACGGCCAACTTTCAAATCAACGACAAATCCATCTCTCGGAAATTATTTCTGCCTCCTCTCCAGGAAACTTCCTGGAAGCTCACGCGTGCTTCTCCTATAACAACCCCTCCATCTTCTCTACTCCCTTCTTCCTCCCAAGCCCATCCTGCTCTGTCTCCTTTAAGCTAGCTTGCTATGAAGCTAAACGTTAGATCATTGTTAACCAACGTCAAGCTTTCTTCTTTTTCTCCTTCTCCTCCTCCTAGTAGCAAAACTTCAGCAGAAGAGAAGAAGAACAAGAAGACCAGATCACTCTCACGATCAAGAAGCGAAACAGCGACTTCCTTCGGTTCAACAAGCTCCACGTCAGACGAATCTCTCCGATGCGTACCCAGCACACCGACATCCGTCCTCCATCCACCGCCTCCTCGCCGCACCGTCTCCGACGAGTTTTACTGCTCTTCTTTATCCTCTGATGGAAGTTTGACTTCTGAACTGTTTAGTGTTCTTGATCTAGATAAAGATGGAAAGATCACTAAGCGTGAGCTAGCTTTGTTCTTGTCTCGGCTCAGCGCTTGCACGCCGAGTGAAGAAGAAATCTCTGCGATGGTGGCTGAAATTGATCGGGACGGTGACGGATGTATTACTATTGAAGAGCTTGGTGCTCTTGGAGAAGCTTTGAGCCCGAGTACTGGGGCAGTAGAAGAGCTAAGGGACGCGTTTGATGTGTTTGATGCTGATAAAGACGGGAAGATTTCAGCGGAGGAGTTGTATCAGGTGTTCAGAGTTCTGGGCGAAAGTTGCACGATCGATCAGTGCATGAGGATGATTGGGAGCGTCGATACTGATGGTGATGGCTTTGTTTGCTTTAACGATTTCGTGCGAATGATGGCGGCACAAGGATGATTGTTGATCATGGTTGCTCCAATGACCCCTGTTGAACACTTCAGAACAAGGTGTAGATGAGGAAGAAGAAGAGTTTGGGTAATAAGGGATCAATCAAGGATTATATATGTAGATTGTTTCCTTGTTTTGTTGCTATGATGGTAATTATATTAAGAGAAATTTCCCAATCTGTTGATTGAGCATTGATTTTGATATATGAATGAAACCAAGCTTACTTTTCATCCTCTATTATCTATATATTGCTTATTCTACTGGAAATGGTGAATCCTTAGCAGTGCTGGTTATGTTATCTGCTGTATTTTGGCCAAATTTCTTATGTTCAATATTTGGAAACTCTGCTGCTAGTTTCTTTTGTTTCTGTTTTATTTACTCCGTAGTTGTTTCTGTTCTGAATGACTTCAAAATTCATAACTACAAATATTTCTAACTTGTATCTGTCATAATCCGTGACTATTCTGTGTAAATTTCTTGGAAGTTTCTTATTATTAGTTCATACTTATCTTCACTATGAAAATTGCAATGACGAGGGCAATCATTTTCGCGAAATTGACTGATATCTTAAGAAGAAAATTAGAAGTTGGCAAAAATAATCTATGAAGGGCAAACGTCTTCTTCCAACTATTTGTTATCAAGCATTAGCAATGAAACTGCGACTTAGTGGAGTGCGACATCGTCACAATGTGTTAAAAAAAAAAGTTAAACATTCCAAGCTTGATGCTGAAACAACAGAGGACTTGTGAGAAGTAGGTGGCAGTTTCCTGAGAAAGGTAGGATTGAACAATTGAAGAATATTACAACGAAGACTTGGTTGTGATCCAAGAGCTATTTGTATGTACGTCGCAATCAATCCTTAGAAGAAGCTGCATCCGTGACCTCTTCCACGCGAAAGCGTCCTGTCCCCGTCTTCTTCTTCATTGCTTTCGGTATATACTACTTTCTGCATTACAATTGGGGGAAAGTTTAATAGTGCTTTTTAAAATATTTTTTTAAAGTTTTATTAATTTTAAAAATAATTTTATTTTTAAAAATAATAATTAAATTTTTTATGTAAATTTTTTTATATTTTTTAAAATTAAATAAATTTTATAAAAACTTATTTTAAAATATAAATTAAAAAATTAAAAATCTGTTAAAATTCAATGCCACAGCCTCTGCTTATAACATAACACACTGTTCGTGTTTTCTTTGTTAGGTCCCCCACCTGATAATTCGCGTAAGTCGTAACTTTTCTTCTGCTTCTTGGAACTCTCCAGAGAGTGATTAATTTGCATTCTCAATGATTTCTCTGTTTAAGAGCTCATCTGACGGTGTTATTATTTTATTCTAATTTTTTTTTATAGTTTTTAATAAATGTTTTTAAATTTTTTTAAATACAGTAAGATATTATTATTATTATTATAGTTTTAAATAAAATAAATTTTATTTAAAATTTTAAAATAATTTTATTTAAAATTTCTTTTATTCCTAAATACTCCGTAAGTATATGCAGAGTGAATGTATTCTGATAAGTTACGATTTTTCTCAGCGTAGTTTTAAATGGCTCAAAACTACGTCCTATTTATGTCGTGGTTTTCTGGTTTATACGTGATCCGGAAGTAAATTTTTTAATTATTTTAAAATAAGTTTTATAGAATAAAATTATCAAATGAAACATAATTACTCCTCAAATCTTACAACTTTGGTCCTTATCTGTTAACGTTGCCATAAGTGCTAATAGAATTTTTTTAAAATAAAAAATATTTTTATTTTTTTTAAAAATGAGTTTTATTTTTTTATATTTAAAAAAATAAAAAAATATGTAATAAAAAATTTCACTCTGTATAATTTTTTTATATTTTTTAAATTTTTAAATAAATATTTTATATACTTAAAAAATATAAAATAAATAAAAATTAAAAAATAATTTTAAAAAGCTCTTTCAAAAACGCTATAATTCAGATATTCCAACGACATGCTTTTCAATTACGAAAACAAGAGGAAGTCAATTTTCTAACCGTATTAAAATAGTGTCTGAAATGCTCATAAAAAGTTAAATAAAAATATATTGTGGAAAATAAATTTTATTTTTATTTAAAAAAATAATAAAAGCGGTATAGAAACAATTCATATTTGTTGCGGAAAAATGTAACGGAATATGTTCCTGCCAAATCTGTCGCAACTCTGCATCTTCATATTCATTATGCTCAAGGAATGTTTGGCATAGTTATGCCAACTTTTTCTATATTCTTTTGTCTCTCCAGTTTTTACTTTACATTTTTAAAAAAGAAATTTAAAATGTAATAAATTATCATTATAAATTTATTATATACATAAAATTTTATTTTTATTTAGCTAAAAATATAGAATTCTATAAATTTTTACAGAGACGTGCATCAACTGCCAATAGCCTACTACATAAATTTTCCGAGACCAAATGATAGGTTTTTTTTTCTTTTAAATCCTCTTCATGCTGTTAAGATACACATATTGAAAGCAAACTAGTAGATATTACAATACTTATAAATAATTTCTTAAAATAAAAATGTTTTATTTTATTTCAATAAGCGACCTTTTTTAGTTTTTGATTTTAAAAAATAAAAATAAGTAAGACTGACTACATAAATATTTTACTATTCAAATTTTTAAATAAATTTATTATAAAATAAAATATTAATAAAAAAATGTTTAGAATAAGATATCAAACCGCCTCTAAAGTTGTTATCCGAATATTTTGTATATAGTTTTGACTTTCGTATTCTAATCTTGTCTCGTTACACACTCAATTGTATTTATTAATGGTTGCAATCTTAATTGTTTCGCGTATATTGTCTAGAATGTTTGCTAAGTATTTATTAATTATTGTGTTGAACATCATGTCAATCATAAACCTTCACGTTGTCACAGCGCAATCTTCGGTTTCATTTTATAAATAGAGACCTTATCTACTTTTATTAAGGGCAAATTAATTTTCCTGTAAACTAAAATATAAAATATGAGATTACAAAAAGTAAATTATAAAAAATAATATTTAAAAGTAGATTTAACTTATATATTTACTTGTTATTAAAATGAGTTTAGTTGTGAAGTTTAAATTTTAAAATGTGATGGCTAAAAATTAAGTTTGAACAAAACGTTAATATAAATAAATATAAAAAATTTGAAACTCAATTTTTGATGAAAAATTAAAATTTCAAAGTAAGTAAACATGTACTAAGTCAAACATTATATCTGAAGAACAATTTCCTAGTGATTTTCCTCAACTTTAGCTGATCAGTTTTCTAGGTTGTCGTGAAATTTCCACGTATCCTACAATATTCATTTCTGTTCAAAACAAATAAGTATTTACTTTATAGAGGAGAAAGCCACTTTCGCTATCTTGTCCATAATTGTCAAAATAGGCATGAACTTTAATCGTAGTGCATTACAGGAAAACAAAGAGCAGTCTAAAAGTTGAAGTATAATACATAGTGGACTTGCCGTCGTGACAATAGTTTCACATTATAAATTTAGGATTCTTTTTAAATCTATATTATGTATTATATTATGTATTATACTTTTTAAAACTAATAATATCAATCTATATTATGTATTATATTATGACGAATTTAGAATTTTTTTAAAAACTAATTGGTAATGATTAGAATGAGTTCAAATTTTTATTAATATCATCTCAAAATTATTGATAAATAATATGGAACTAAATTATTTTTTAATATCTGTTCTACAACAGAGCGTTTTTTTTTTTTTTAAAGTTGAATTGATTTGGACTACTTATCCTGTAATGAATTGGATGAAATGGACGATCTGTTCTGAAACAAAATAGATTATTTGTCATATAATGTAACGGATAACTGTTCTTCAAATGAAACGGATTATCTGTCCTGAAATGAAACGGACTATTTTTGTCCTAAAATGAACTGGACCATGAAGACCCTGAATAGATATGGATAATAAGTTAGATTTAGTCCATATTTTGGGCCGGTCCAGTCCAAGCCGCTCTGATATCATGTGACGAATTTAAAATTTTTCTTAAAATTAATTGGTAATAAGAAGAGTGAGCCCAAATTATTATGAATATTATCTCAAAATTATTAATAAACAATATAGAATTAAACTATTCTTTAATATATATAAATTAAACAATCTTATTTCAATAGTTAACTTCGAAAGTGTAAATTTTATCTAACCTGTTAACAAAATATCAAAATTTAATATGCTTAGACGTTTATTTGACTGTACGAAAAAGTGCGGAGAGAAATAAATAAATTTTAATCCGGACGCCAGCTTTTGTGATCTATATATTAGAAAATAGCTTTAACATAATAGGTGTATATATACCGGACCTCTTGGTTCTATTTATTTAATAGAGAGATTCCTGTAGGAGCAAGACTTCGTAATTGTTCGTGATCTGCAGCTCCGCAATTATGTTCATCATAACAAAATATATCCTCCGTTCAACATTGTGGACAAAAATAAATGACATTGTTATTCTTGAGAACATGCAACGCAATCCAGGTAGCATAAAAAGCGATCTATATTTGAATTATTGTGTTTCGTTTCTTGTTTCTGCTTAATTTTTAAGCTTCCGAGCATACACAACCTGTTAGAAGGAATACCAGCTGAATAATATGAGACTAAACTTATTTTAAAATTGTCCCTCATGTGAAGTATGAATGTACGTTATACCGATCATGTGTGTAAAGGATTTATAGATCTGATTTATAACATTTGATATTATATTAGAAGTCTGTGTTTCTAATTCAAAATTTTAAGACAATAGATGAAGTTGATTAGATTAAAAACAATCTGTACATATAATAATCTATTACGAAAAAATTCACCTATTTCTTAAATTTAAACAAAGTAAATACTATAGAAAACTTCTTGAAAAATTCAAATCTGAAAATTAAATGAAATAAATTGAAAAAGCTATACGGAATGGTCTATGATCATGTCTGTTTTCAATTTCAAGTACAGATGAAGCTTTCATGAAAAGTCCTATGTATGAACAATCTTAACAAGTTGGGACTGAGTTCTCAGTGACATTGAAGTCTATGCTGCTGAATTGTGTTGCACGCAGAAGTCGAGTCACCAGCATTTGCTTGGACTAATTTGTGCAAGATAACAAGAAACAACACGAGCAAAGACAGCAACGCAAAACACAAGCGGTTCGTTCAATCAACATGACAACATTTGGTTCTGTTTGCTTACGATAGAAGAAATTTTGGCAAAAGGATTCAAGAGACTGAGACCTTCTAGCTGCGCTTCATGCATACCTAAATGAAATTGGTTCAATTTACTCAAATTTCACATTTTATGAAGAGGATTATTTTCCTGAGCATTGTTGGTATGCTGGCATAGTAAGAAAGCGTAGTTATCAATTGAAAGTCCTATAAAACTCATCATGGGATTCAAGAGGAGAATTTATAGACAAGGAGTCCAGAAGAATATTTCACGCACGATTCTGCATTCATATTTTCATATTCTATGATGAACATCAGGATTTGCAGAAGCCTTTCTACCTCATAAAGCATCTCTATGGTGGTAATATTTAAGGTCTTGGATGGACGGAAGCTCCATCTTGCTTCTCTTAGACGGTCTTCTTACAGACATTGACTTTGTCCAGAATTTGCACCGGATGTTGCTGGTGAGTGGAAGAATCTTTCAAATCTTGAATTGTGCACTAGTCTTTGCACATTGATGCAACAAGCCATCAAAGCTTACAGCATCTTTATTGGAGCAAAACAACCATGACTATATGATTCATTGTAGTAGCTCATCAGCGGAGAATTTGGCTCTGTTTCTCTCAGATAGCAGACATATATGTTAAAACATGATGTTGTAGTAACTCAACAGCATACACATGCAGCAACTTTGGATTATGAAAGAGGGATGCTGTGAACATATGATGTTATTATTTGTTCTTTATAAAAAAGCAAGAGCCAAGTAAAAACATTTAACTTATTATTTTAGTTATCCATATTGGACTCCGGACAATCTTAGCGTATAAAGGCAAATGAGTCTGTGACTAATTTTCTGTTCATAGCTGTTTATTTATGGCCTCTATGCAACAAGATGAGCATCACCTATGCTGGAAGCTGAAAACAAGTTGAAGAATATAAAGTTTACAAGGCTTGTACGATGAAACTCACTATGTCAAATTATAACATCACCAAATGAAACAAGAGGCCAGTGTCATTATTTAAGGATTTGAGAGAGAAACCACCTCAATAGGAAAATAAATAAATCCTACAAATTTCCGCAAACTCTGACTCCTATGTAAAGCATAAACATGAAAGTGATAAAACACTTGCCAGATCTTCAAAACTTAAAAAACCAAAACATCTCCTTCTCTGCTAGATACTAAAACCCATACAGCAAAATGTACTTAAAACAACTATTCACATTTTAGTCTTGATGATCAGCTGCAACTCTTAAAACCTCAAGAACGGTTTTCAAGCTTGCTTCTCATCTGCGGGTTCTTCAAATGTTTCTCCAGGCACAAGTTCAGGGACTTCATCTTCAGCTTCCTGATTGGTGGCACCACCATCACCTCTCTGCTTCTGGAACTGCTGAGCAAGTCGTTTAAGATTCTCCAAGTTGTCTGTACCTGGTCAAAACAAAGGAATACATTGAGTGAACATGGACTAAGAATAAGTCAAAAAAACATAACTTTAAACACAGAAGTCAGCTGCAACCTTCTGCTTTTGGGGCCTAAAAATGCGCAAGGAAACAAAATAAGATCCAGAAATTAAATTGAGATCGACAAGATAAGACAATGTGCAAGATGGAGCAAGAAAACATACAAAGTTACAAAAATCAAACAAGTGACTTCAATTGTGGTTAAGCAGAAATAAGTTACATGGGAGCCTTGCCTCATCAATAGATCTAACAAAAAACTACATAAAATCATGTTACAGGTATCAACAGTAATGGCTAAAAGAACTTGAAAGTGTTTAAAGCATCAACCATATTGTCCAGCTATAATCATGAACAGAAGATCCAAGTATACATTTGATTATTGTATAACTAGATCATAAACAGTGTAGTCAAATTAGTGCATTTCAAATGTTGGAACAAACATGGGAATAGTGGAATATGAGAGATACGCCTAGAAAGAATAGTTACCTAATTGCGAGATAAGTCCAGGTAGAACGTCCTGAAGCTCTGCATCCACAAATATTCATAACAATAATTCTGTACTTTAGAGGAGGCTAGGATAATGCACAAAAACAACATACTTAAAAAACAAGGCATGCTTGAACGTAGACTGCAGTAAGAAGCTTGACAAATAATATAAGGTTTAGGATTGAAAACATCAAAGTCTGCCAAGTTGGATATTCCTGTGCTAAAAGCCGACCATGCTTTCTAGACCGCCTATTCATCAACCAAATTACAGTTTCATGGTTACATAATCTGCTTCTTGTACTTCTGTATTCATCAGCCTATTTTATTCAAAAGCATCATGCCACTATGTGTGCAGGGATTTTCACGTAATTTCATAAATCCAAGGTGATGAAAGAACTAGAAAATTTTTGGTTATATATTATAAGAGGTACACAAGATGTATAATTTCAAGTTAATGAAAACGAAAAAGGAGGTAAGGAAATACTCTTCGTCTGAGGAGAACCACTGACCACCCATGTGTTGGCAGCTATGGAAGCTTGAACTGCATCAGAAATTAAAGTTCAGATAAATTGCAACAAACAATCACCTTGATTGTGTGATTCTTTACCTTTGGGGTTCAGAAATTGGATGACCAGCTCATCCTTAAAAATGTTGACTTCTTCTATTGCTGGGATACTATTGACCCCTATTCTTTTCAGAGTGGTCTGAAGTCGTTTATCATCAGTTGTTGTGGTCCTGTGAACTGCTTTCTTCTTCCTGTCAAAATGGGTATCGGTGTGCATCCATGGCACAAGTCAATAAGAAATCCATTTCCGAAAGCATTACCAATTATTAGACAGTGACTAACCAATATTTCTCCAAAAGAGGATAGCACTAGCCAATCCAACAGAAAAGAAGTGATATAGATGACTACCTGCGCACGCTACCCTTTCCACCAGTACGAACTGCACTTGCAATCTTCATAAGCCTCTCCTTATCCATCTGTACGACAAAAACAGTACAAACTTGCAATTACAAAATAAGAGAAATGCTGAGATGTTATCTTCTAAGGTTGAATGATTAATCATATGCGTGCTGCAAACAAGAAGCAATAGGTGAGAAGAAAAAATTTAAATAAAAGAATTACTGCTTAGATGAACTAAAGCTTGTTAACATTCTAGGGTTATTCAATGACTTCGCTGCATTTTCAAATAGGGCCAAAAAGACGACCATCACATATAAGAATCTGTCACGACACTATTTCAAGCACTTTAGAGTACTTATTGCTCAAGTTGATACAGAAGTTGTGTCTAGTGCTTTGTGAGGACCGATGCAACACCCATTAGGTGATCCACATAGTATTTCAAAGCAGATACTCCAGTACTTAACCTTGAAATGTTCCAAAGAAGATGCTTTAAAAACCATCTTTTTCATTAAAATATGCTTGTGGCTCCAAGCATTGATAATGTAGTACTAGAGACTAGTGCATGGCTAAAGCCAAGAAGATGATCTTCTAATGCATGAACTTGCACAATATACCTGGCTGAGAAAGTAAAAATCAAGCAATAACCAACCACCAGGAATGGATGAACATTATCAGGATTATACAGTATCTAAACTTCATGAACTAATGAAAATGGCAAGGATATTTAAGCCTCCTACTTCAGAAAGAAGGAAGACTGAGATACGTGGTAGTTAACAAAGCAGTTCAAGCTACTAATTTGTCACAAAGCAATACAACATAGCTGAAAATTCCATGATGCTTTATAACTTCAGCTCATCGCGAGGAACAGGAACAAGATCCTACAGAACAATAAGCTTCAATGCTTATGCAATTTGGCACCACACAGTCATGTTGGTTTAGAAAGACAAAACCCTCAAAGTTGTCAGTATCGCTTCAATGACACAGACATTATGCAACTCTGAATAGAAACTAAAATATGCTAAAATATTAATAAAGTTCTCCACAATATCGTAAGAGACTATGCCAGCAATGTCTAATGCTGCATACGAGAATAGGTAATAGGCATTCCTACTTTGATATACTATTATCATGTAAGTGACATAACATATGCACTTGCTTGTTCTTTTATCAAACAAAAATAAACATGTTGTTCCAGTTTCTCCTCGTTTCAACTAAAACACTGACAATCCAAATCATTATCTACCACCAAATGGGTTCTTCACACATTGTCTATATTGCTGCAGAAACATAATCATCATTCAACAAAATATTTATTTCATCCACTAACAATTACGAACTATCCACTAAAATTCTACCAAACAAGCATTACATTAAAACACACATTACATTCATTATTCTACAAAACAACTCTTCAAAACATAAATCCAACATAAACAAATTAAAAAGAAAAAGAAAGAACAATGTACATCCATAGATATGCAAAAAATGTCTCTTAACTAGAAACAAGAAATCGTTGTATACATTGATAGAGAAATAGAAAGAGAGATTACTGTAGCTCGCAGATTGTTGACGTTTGTCGTCAGGAGACAGCAACGAGTTCCGGCGCTCGTATGAAAAGGTTTGCCCTAGTCGTAGTTGGAAGGCTTTCTTCGTGAGTATTCAACCATTCTCTCAAGCCCATTTAAAGTCCAGCCAGAATCTTCCAAACAAGCCCAACAGCCGCCTTATATCAAGTTAGTTTATCATATCCCTGCATTACATTATTACCGATCACAAACTGTGATTATTGAAAGAAATTTTTGAAAGTTTTTCTAAAAAAAATATTTTAAAATAGTTTCTTAATTAAAAAATAATAAATATAATAATAATAATAAATATATATATTTTTTATTTATGTTTTAAAATTTTCAAAATAAATTTGTAAAATTTTAAAAAATTTTATTGAAAATAAGTTGGAATAAAAAGCGGGAGAAAAACTCTTTTGCTCTGAGTAAACTTTGAAACATCTCTCTTTAGCACGACAGCAATAGCGGCTGCCATGGGCGTCTGAAGAAAGGGGCAAAGACGACGGTAGTGGAGAAATATCCGGCAGGGGATGTGGCGTTGGGTCAGACGAAAATCGTCATTCTCAGCAACAGCAACAACAGAGGTCGGAGATCTACACTTATGAAGTACCATGGCACATCTACGGAATGAACTGGAGCGCGCGCAGTGATAAGAAGTACAGGTTAGCGATTGCAAGCTTGCTTGAAACGTACAACAATCGAGTTGAGATCGTTCAGCTCGATGAATCAACGGGTGAGATTCGATCTGATTCAACACTCTCGTTCGAGCACCCGTACCCACCGACGACGGTTATATTCGTTCCTGATCGAGATGTTTACTGCCGGACCTACTCGCCACGTCAGCATATTTTCTTCGGATTTGGCGAATTCGCTCTGATGATGAAGTGGCAGATACTGCTAACGAGAATTCTAATTATAACAATCATGGCGCTGGACAGAAGGTATATCAATATATGTTTTTCAATTCAAATTAGGCTTGCTCACATTTCAGTTATGCTTTGCAATGGAATATGAGACCAATTTTTGTGCTACTTGGTTAATTGGTAACTTTTTGTTAGATATTGATGTTTATTTGCAATACTTCAAATCAAGTAGGTAAAATTTAGAGTGATTTGGGTTTTGCTGTATGTATGTATGCTAGCCGCTTTAAATTGCTAATTTGGAATATTCATTTGCTTCTATAAAATTGTTCAATTTCCCTTTGCTACTTATTTAAGATGTATATCGGCAGACCATTTTTACGATACTGTGAGATTGGTTATCTTAGTTCCAATTTTTCCAGATCTATTTTTGGTACAACTCTGATAGAAATAAGTTGATGGAACGCCTTGAAAGAATCAGTTTCTATTCCTGCATGTTTAGCTTAATTTGGTTTTCATTTTTATTTCATGAAGGTGGAACTGCGATCAGTGCTGAATGGAGACAAGAGTTCTGATTACTGTGGATAACATCATTTGACTGGAATAAGGCCACGGCGACTTGGGACATCATCAATTGACACCACCTGCACTATATGGGACCTGGAATGTTAAGCTGTTGACACCCAGCTCATGCACATGACAAATAGGTGTATGGCATAGCTTGGGGTGGTGTAGGAGTCTTTGCCTCTGTGTCAGCTGATGGCTCTGTCCGTGTCTTTGACCTTCGTGACAAGGAGCACTCTACCATTATCTATGAGTCATCTGACCCTGTTGGTACTCCACTTGTTCGCCTTGGATGGAACAAGCAAGACCCAAGATACATGGCCACTATTATCATGGACAGTCCCAAGGTGGTGTTCTAGACATTCACTTCCCGACCATCCCTGTGGTTGAGCTCCAAAGCCATCAAGCTAATGTCAATGCAATTGCATGGGCCCCTCATAGCTCCTGTCACATATGCACTGCTGGAGATGACTCGCAGGACCTCATCTGGGATCTCTCTTCCATGTGCAGCAGTAGCAGTGGTGCTGCAGGAGCAGGTTCCTCACCTCCACCTCAACATACAGCAGCTGATGGAGGGCTTAACCCTATACTAGCCTACACTGCAGGTCCCAAGAATGAGCAGCTCCAGTGGTTGTCCTCCCAGCCTGACTGGGTTGCCATTGCCTTTTCTTCTAAACTCCAGACACTCCATGTTTGATTATTAAAGGGAGAAACTAGTAAGGCTTCTTCATTGATGCTGACTTGTTGCATGTCATTTGCCACCACTGCAGCAACTGCCACAACTTAAAATTAGTGAACTCTTACTATAATTTCATCATAGAGAGAAATAGACAGTGTTACTTCTGCTCCGGTCACAGTGATGTTATTGTTTTGCTTTACTATGGTACTTGATTGCTCAGGTCCTGCATGTGACCATGGCATTGGTGATCAACCTGGAACTTTGTTGTACATTGTCCAGTATAATTATATGGTTTAATCATGTTAGAGGATGAATTTTGGTAATCAAATATGTTAACTAACATGATTTTCTTCCTTTCTCATTTTGTATTCAGTAACTACATGTCATACTTACTCCTTGAACAAGCTTTGGTAAATGTGAGAGTTATTGCCCTCATCAACTAGAAGGCAAATTTCTGTTTGACTTATTGATTGCTAGTTGTATTAGCTTGTAAGCTTTACTTTTAATTTTTTAAGTATTCTCCTAAAATTGAAATAAGATCTGCATGTTTTTTGGTCTTACTTATCTTTCTAGAAACTCTTTAGTTTGGAGTGCAACATTGAAAGAAATGAATTGCATATAAGAATTATGTTGAAGAGGGATTTTAATTTGATGGCTCTTTATTACTTGAAAATCCTACTCTTATCAACTGTCTCCATGAAAACACATTCCTTGTATTTAACTTAAAAAGTAGGCATCTCCCAATTCCCAACCACTATGATGTAGAAACTTCATCGCAGTTTATAGATGTATATATTAGGGGAAAGTGGGTTTGGTATGGTTTGATTTTGCATTTGTGGGCATTTCAATTTATTTTCTCATAATTCCATTGTTCATTGAGAGGCAGCTATATGGGGTTTTTCTGGTTTTTTGCATTCGCTTGATTTGGTATTGGATATCAACAGAGCTGTGAAAATGGTTATGCCCAAATTGTTCTTAATAACCCAGATCAATGCTCGAGCAAGCTTTGGACTTAAGGTAATGGGTAAGAATAGCTTTTTACTTCAATACCTAAGCCCTAAATAACTATACTAGGTTTGTAGATAACAATGCCTTTGGTGAAGAACTACTTCGTATAGTGATGTATATGGTAAGCATTCATGGTTGCTTTTCAAGTGCTTGCACGGTGTTTTTGGGCATTCAAGTGTCAGGGGCCTTGCAAATTTGTAGTTCTGCGTTGGTTCTTTCTTCTTCTGCATCCGCTAATTGATCATCCACAATTGGCTGATAAAAATGCAAAATCTTATAGATTCAAGATTATAGAAGTTTTTTTGGTCTCTGAATATTTCCTCTCACCTGATCATGTGCAAGATGCTGGCTACAACTTCTTAATCATCATGACTGCTCTGTACAAGTCAGTATGGAGTAGTTACAGATACTCTGAAATGTCAACCGATAATTTTTGGTAACTCGATTGGAATAGTGGTTTTGCTTGGAGTGTCTTCCTGTCTGTATCGGACATGCTATAGTCATACCTTCAGATAGCTCTTTTTCAGCCTCTTTGTGGTGCTGAAGGTAGCAGAGGCCATTACCTGTAGACTTGTGGCTCAGTCGCATTGGTGGAGTTGAATATTTTAGCTTCTAGAGAACTAAGAATTCTGTTGATGCCTATATTTTCGGTTCTGTAAGTGAATTTGTCAATTGTTTCAAGTTGCAAGTTCAGGAACAATGAGCCTCACTTGTTTGACTAGCATATGTATGGATCTCTTCATTTATGGAAGCGACTTAGCTGTGCAACTTTTGATAGTCTTTGCGCTTTCATCTGTGAATATTTAGAGGAGCATCTCGCAGAATGAGATTTGTGTATTGATGTCATAATTAGCTTCGAATGTGTTGTGATTAGTGATTTATTAAATATAATTCAGCATGATGCCTTTTCCATCTGCACAGTAAAGAAGTATTGTGCACTATTTTTGGTATAAAACTTGTCTCGTTATGTGTTTGTTTAGTGTTGATGTAGACAAACCATCTAAAAAGATATTTTATCTTAGTCTATTCTGCAAATGCACGATTATCGTATACGTATAGAAAATAACGAGTTTGTTCTATATAAATTATTGTTAATTTTAATTTAAATCAACTATAAAAAATTATGTTTTTTGTGAAGATTAATAAAAAGTATATGAAATTACGAAAGTAAAATAAAGTATTTAGATGTGAATATAGAGATGCAAGTAAGGGGAGTTTTAAAATTCATTACTAATATCTTTAATTTAATTCTTAAATAAATATGATAATAGATGATGACGATTGTGAAAATTTTGTACCTAATATTTTGATCCAGCTCTTAAATATAATTTCTAATTATAATTTTAATTTTGATGCAGTCTAAAATTACCTATTTATAGTGATATTCTAACTCTTTATTTTAGAAATTACTATAACATATTAAATCCTGCAAAATTATAATTATGTAATTATATTCATATTAGTTCTGTTATTCATAAATTATGCTCCGATTGATTTTCGCAAACACAATTAATAAAATAGTCCAAATATCAAATTCAATATTAATCAAATATACAGATTCAATATCTAAACATCCTTTTACATAAAAACTAACAACTCATAATAAAATTAATAATCCATAAATTATATAATATTGAAGAAATAAATTAAATTTGTTAAGATTTTATTCTAACTTCAATTTAGAAATTTTAGCTAGTCATGCTAAAATTACATATAATATAATATAATGTATGAATTAAATATGATAAAAGAGAGAACAAATATGAAATTCTTAATCTTAAAGAGCCTGGATGTTTTCTGATAGATATCCCGCGGCGGCTCCAAGGAAACCCCTCCCTCTTTACCACCGAGGCTTCTCCTTTTGTATTCTTAATTAAGCTTGATTTAAGCAAATCTATTTGCTTGACACAAAGATGGGCTGATGCATGTGGGTTGGTTGAGGCCGAAGAACAATATTTTTTCTTGTTTTTTTCTTTGCTTAGCTTTTTTTGAACATTTCACTTTTTTTCTTCTTTACCTAACATAAAAAATAATTTAATTTATTTCAGAATAATAATAAAATATTATTTATATTATATTAATATGATATAAAAATATATGTAATTGTATATCCATCAAATGTGAACCTATACTTTTTTGAGAACCTATGCTTGTGCTAGTTACCTATCCAGAACTAGAGCTTTCTTGTGCTGCTTTGTAAGACTGCGTTTGAAATTATTTATAAAATAAAAAATATTTTTATTTTTTAAAAAAATGAGTTCTATTTTTTTATTTTTAAAAAAATAATAAAAATATGTAATAAAAAAATCTCATTACGTTAAAATTTTTTACACTTTCTAAATTTTTAAATAAATTTTCTAAATATTTATAAAATATATATTAAAAAATAAAAAATAAAAAATTTTTAAAAAATATTGAAAAAAAAATTGAACCAAACACTCCTTATATACCATTGATGTCGCAATTCTAAAAGTGTTGGTTTATCTAGATTTTAAACTAAATTTTAGAAAATAAGTTTCAATAATAAACTTTTTAGAAAGTGAAATTTAAAAATAAGTTTATTTTATATTTATTTATTATTAAAAATGAGTTTAGAAGGGAAATTTTTTATATTTAAATTTTAAATTTTAAAAAAATTTTTTGGTGAAAAAATTGAGTTTAATTTGTGTTTATTTTATTTCAAAATTAAATTAGAGTGAATTTTTTAGTAAAAAAAAGTGAGTTTAAGCTTTAGATAACAACGTCATAAATGTACGGTATATTTGGTATTGCAAGTATTGGAATAGTAAGTTGCTCTCTTTTGTTGAAACATGAGATAGTTCAGATGTACGCACATGTTGGCACATACCTTGCTATTTGCTGTTTTAACTGTTCTTTGCAGGCGCTTGGGCTTCGATTTAGCATTCCGGCTGAAGTGCAGTGCTGTAAGATATATGTAACAATCTTAAATCTTTTGAACTTTGCTCGAACTTTTCCTGGGTGCAAAGATGCGCTGTGAAACAAGAAAGGCCATAGTTGGAGTACTACTTTTGGAGTGCTTTATGCTTCTCTTTCCTTAACGCCTCTGCTAACTGAAGTTAGATGCTCGTGAGATTATTTTGCACTTTACGCCTAAGACACCACACACAGCGCACCTACACCTTTTCGCCTGCTCAGACTTTCACGCATTGAGCGTGAAATTCACAGTACCAACCCTTTTTATATCTTCAACGCGTTGCACAGGCATCAGCACTCTTGAAAACGACCCGACGCGCTTATGTATGCGAGTGTCTAATTACTGATGGCTACTCATTTGAAATGGCGAGTCAAACTCAAATAACTACCAACATTTAAAAATACGGAGTGTGTGAAAGTGTTTATTATTTTTTTTAAATAAAAAATATTTTATTTTATTTAAAAGTAATTTTTAACTTTTGATTTAAAAAAATTAAATAAATAATAATAATAAAATTTTATAATATATTATAAAATATTATTTAAAAAATTGAAAAGTGTTTCAAAAGCATCCTATATATTTTGATAGAGAATGGATACAACATTGCTCTCCCATCCACATACTTGGGGATCTTTTTCTTTTTTCCGAATAAAAAGGTCAGAGATATGTTCAATTCACGCGGCAAGTTGGGGCCCATTTAACCTGATGATATCCTGTGGAAGCAAGGCCGGCCATTACGCAGGGAAAAGCACTGTAACCCTCGTGCTCCAGTTGTTTCGTTTCACGCGGTTTTCAGAAACTGCTGGCCCACCAACAAACTTATTTTCTCGCAAAAAAACCAAAATCTTCCAGATTTCAGTCACCTAATTTTCAGCTGATCACTACCTGATCTACTTTCTAGCTATTTTTAATAGCCGTTTCTCGAGTTAAGTAATAAACAGTTTAAACATTGTTATAAATAAATAAAACAATTCTTTAGAGAGTTCTTCAAAACAAATTAAAATTACTAAAATTTAAATAAACAAATAAAGAGATCAGCATTCCGTAAGATGGCCGTATCGCAAATTGCATTTCTTTTGACGTTCAGCTATAAGGACAAGTGGGCCCACTTTCCTCCAGCTTGGGCTGGTCTCTCTGTCTATTAATACGCGCAAATTAATCCTCCCCCGCGCCTTCTTCCTTCTTACTTGCTTCCTTGATTCGGTTAACACAATCCAGACCCTAACCAGAATTCTGACGCTCTCTTCCGATTCCTTCGCTGCCCGTTCTCTTTCTCTCTATAACTACTCCTCCCTCTCCACCACTCACCCTTTATTTTCCAGAACCAAAACTTTCCAAACCTTTTCCGATTCTTTTCCACTACCCTCTTTCAACCATGGGGATCAAATCTTTCCTACGATTTCGAGGCAAATCGCAATCTCGTTCACGATCAGAATCTTCTCCGACGTCTCCGACTTCCGGCGACGCTGCTACCGGCTTTGCTACTACGGAACCGATGTCTGTTGCTGATGAGCTTGAACGCGTGTTCCGCAAGTTCGATTCCAATGGCGATGGCCAGATCTCATCCAGCGAGCTCGGGGAAATTCTTCGGAGCCTTGGATACGATGCAACGGAGGAAGAGCTTGCGAAGATGATGCAAGAGGCTGATGCGGATGGAGACGGGTTTATCAGCTTGCAGGAGTTTGTAGATCTCAACACGCGCCATGCCGGTGATTCTGATGCTTTTGAGGAAGATCTACGGCACGCGTTCTCTGTTTTCGATCTGGATCGAAGCGGTTCGATCTCCGCTGATGAACTCGCTCGTGTTCTGCGTGGGCTTGGAGAGACGGCGACTGTTGCACAGTGCCGGCGCATGATCGATGGTGTTGATCGGGACGGTGATGGACAGATTAGCTTCGAGGAATTCAAGGTCATGATGGCCTGCCGAGGAACAACAGATGGTCTCCCGAAGATCTGAGTTTGTTTTAGGGTTCTGATTCCTTCTCTCTCTCTATTTCTTCCTATTTTGGTCTTGATTCTTCTTCTTCTCTGGACTCGTACGCTCTCGCTTTTTATGAATGTTTTCGGAAGGAGTATTATGTCGTGGAAGCCTTGAGGCCGTTTGATTTATGATGGCGAATTTGTACATACATTGGAGGGCCTTCGCGCTCATCTTCGCTAATTAAAATTAGCTACTTCTATGCTATAACGTTTAATTATTGATGCCATCCTTCTGAAAGTTTTCAGAAAAGTTTGAATCGATTTTGTTTTGATAATAATTGGATTGGATTTTGAAGTACTATGAGTTTTCTGGTGATTGTAATAGTGCTTTGCTGATAGCAAACAGCATTGTGATAAGAAATTGAGGTTTAAGTTCTTTAGAACATGTTGCTTGTTTGTAAAAACTTCACTGATGATGATTTGGTAATTAAACTTGTTCAAAACTCTACCTAGAAGATGTTTTTAATTGGTTACTTCTGTGGGTCAAGAATGTTTTGTCAACCGCTTGTTTATTCTTTTGACTGTTCAAAATTCCAACTTCCGAGGTCTTATGGATGTGTTCTGATTATTAAAAGCACTATTAAAAGGAATATTCTTTTACAAGTTGCAAACCAAACCATAATCTATGTGGTTACTGTTGAGCTTTAGTGGTCGTTTAATGATTTTATAACAAATTTATTTTAATATATTTGAAAATTCTTTTTACCTCACAGTATAATATCTCTATTTTTGAAAATTTTTTACAAAAAGTTATATATTATAAAAAATTTATTAAAAATGAGATGATTATTTGAAATAAAGAAGTGCCTCTATAACTACTGCCAAATGTGCACTCAAACTATCTCCACTTGCTAATTGATCTAAGCATTTGCATCATTTTCTTTTTTGGTGGTTTTTTTGGCTGTTATTCTCTGCAGATGAACATATAAATTGCTCAACATATTATTATATTACAGCATACATAATATAGTTTTTAAGATATTCTCTATAGGAATATGGAATCTGACCTTAAGAGCTAAAATACTTTTTATATATCTGGTATAATGTTATGGGTTGGGATGACAGTGACTAAGACAAGTTGAAAATAGAGGGCAGTCGAAACTTAGATGAACTTATAATGCTACTAAACTAACAAGATATTAGAATTCCTAATCATAGCTGCTATACATGAGTCTTCTAGCAACAAGGAGACAGTCAGCCTTTTTGGAGCTACACACATCTAGAGTACCGTTACTAGCCGTTGGCAACGGTTAGGAGCGGTGCTCGGATCTCGCAGATACTGAAATAGGCAACGCTTGGAGCCGGTGCAGACTAGATTGGGCTGAGAAGTCCTAGTCGCACCAGGATGTGATTCAGTATTGTTGTCCATGATTGCGAAGGTCGTCTGAACCTAACATGATAGACTGCATATCAGCAGCTGCAAATTCAAGTCATGGGCAAGGAGCGAATAAGCTCGGCCTGAGGCAATTACAATCAATTGGTCCTACATATCATTGGCTATAAAGTGAGGTTTATCCTGAGTTATGCCTTGGGTTATGATCGTAACTGTATCGTTCCATCCATTTTGAGAAGCATCCTCGTACTCGAGAATGAAGCTTTTCCAGAAGGCGCTATAGCATCCTCATCTGGAAAGCCGTCCCAAATTACCACTTACTATGACTTGCAGCAACTGGTCTCTCATTACAATGTTCTTTAAACGGAAGGTGTCACGGGGCATCAGCGTATATTCTCATTTGCCTAAATTATGATAATGAATGTCGAAGTTGCTAAACGTTCATCTTTTAGCTGAGAGACTTGAAAGATAGGGTAAATGTGGGCTTTTGCATGGGGATATGTTAATAGGCCATATACCCAATGCATTACAGAACTTGAAATGGCATATAATTCTGATACTGGAGTTTATGGTTGCAGTGATCTGCAATGGAGTTTGGCTGTATGGTTATAGTTTCAGAACACATGGTCACAAATTTGAAAATACTATCTCGTTTTTGGCTGTCATCAGTTTGCTTCATTCGTTGTGTTTTGTGCAAGTGGAATTGGACGTTGTTAAGTAAGTCATGGAGTTGATTTCCTAAGCAATCAAAAAAAGCTGATCCTAAGCCGAAGGAAAGTAGAGAAGTGGGAGTCCATAAAGTACTTCATTGAACGACATCTTGATGGTCAAATGTGTGCTAATGGTGTAAGAACATTCAGCCTAGTGAAGCAAATGCATCCGTCTACGAGGGTGTTTCCCTACAGAACATTAGAAATGAGATTCCAAGCCTTGATTAACAGCTTCTGTCTGCTTATCCATATATAGATGGTAGGCAGTACTCATGTGATGAGCGGTATCTTGAAGTTTATGCAATTTCTTTCAGAATGCATTGAGCAAGACCGGATCACGATCGCTGGCAATGTATTTAGGTTTCCATAAAGCTTGAGTATTTCCTTTCAAAATGTAGGCTATAGAGTGTAGGGTCGTCAAAGTGGGATGAATGTACTAAACTTGGACAAGGATTGATGACAATCAAGATAACATGCTTGCCTTCTAAAGTAGGTCAGTCCATAATGGAATCCATTAAAACATTGGTCCAAACACGATCAAGAATGCATAGTGGCTGTAGATGCTTAGCATGATATATATGAGATGTCTTATAGTACTTGAAAGGTTGCTGGTGCGTTACTCATGCCAAATGGCAATAGAAAGGAACTCATAATGTGTGTGTGTTGAATGCATTTTGTGGACATCTAATATGAACTCTAATATGAGGATATTCGGACTTGAGGTCAAGCTTTGGAGAAGTACTGAGTTCCTTGCAAGTCATCCACTAGCCCCTTGATCGTCGGAATATAAATTTTGTCCTTGATCGTGATGGTGTTAAGAACCCTATAGTGCAAAACAAAAGGTTACAATCCATCCTTTTCTATAACTAATAAGATAGGCTTAGAGAAGTAGGATATGCTTGGATGAATATTACTTTATTGTAGTATTTCCTATACCTTTTTTTTTATTAAAATTTTGCTTTCTATACATGAAAGTATCGGCAAGGTCTAACAGTAGCAGGCACTGTGCCCAAAAGTAAAGAAATGTGATGGTTGCGTGGACTTTGAAATGGCAAGCTTTGTGGAGGCCAAAAAATAGAGGTAAAAAAATGCGTCTGTCGAGGATGCCTTGTAAATCTACTGGCATAATAGCCTAGTGCTGTTCTATTGATGAAATGGTTACAATCCTAATAGAGTAGAGTTTGTCATGTAAAACTCCAGTGAAAACGCAACACTCCACCTAGAGCGATTGGATGCCAAAGACTATATCCATCCCTCCCAAAGGAAAAGAATAGGCATATACTATATAAAATGCATGCTCATTGTACTAAGATAGAAATTTGTTGTTTAATGAGCTCGATATGAGGCCTGTCATTCACTAATTCGACCTTTAGGCGCTTCAAGGTGGTAGGAGATAGGTGTATCAATTTAACTAATTTATCAATGATAAATTTATGGGTACTGCTCGAGTCTGCAAAAAAAAATGGATACGCCTTGCTGTTTTATGGGTCCAAGCACCGTGATTGTTTGATGCCCAACCAAACGATGCATTCCCCTCGGCGTTAGGGAGCCAATCTTCTGGCATGGATTCCTTGGGAACGTCATCTTAGATGTATCATTCTCTTAGCTAGCAATTGCGTATAACCTGGTGGCAAATTGATGATTGCTGTCATATTTGGCATCATAGTAGAACATAATCCTTTTGTGCCTCGTAATTAATATCTGCTACGGTCAAGCAAATGACGCCGGCATATTTTTTTGGGTAGCTGGAAGCGAAAATGCTGCTGTGGAAGTAGTTGTGAGTGGAGAGGTTGAGCATGCATTTGACCTCGCAGGATAGTGTGCAACGTTCCTAGAGCGAGCTTGGAATGGACACTACTGTCAAGTGACAATTGAGTTTGCTTTTGCTCGTATAGTTTGCCAACCTGTAAGCTATTAAACTTGTCAAGTGACAACTAAGTGATGAGGCTATTGAGCCATGACCATGAGTGCGGTCTTCAGGCTAAATCCTTGGCAAATTTGTCTAACTAGGTCGTACTTCGCTACATTTGGCAGTTGTGTCCTCAAGTCTTCAAAGGCAGTTTGATATTTGACTACCGTCCCTTTTAAAAGAGATGTCGAAGGGCAAAACTGAGGTTGCTAAATGCTATCGTACCAAAACATAGAAATGTGGTATTGGGTACTCTGTCGAAAGGAAAACCATAGCCAATACTGGTGATTAGCTTCCAAGTGAAGTGAATTACAGTTATGGATACTCTGTCGAAGGAAGTTATACAAAAGTACTTGAAGTATTTCTCCTCAAGCACATTCACTCTTACCAACCACTACCGTTAAATGACAGAAATTTATGCTTGTCTAGTCGGGATGTTGGTGGTGCTTCAGGAGGACAAGAGAGGCAAAAAAACTTGATGGAGAAGAATGATGTGCAGTTAAAAGGGCCATATTATGGGTAATCTGTGGGAAATTTGGTAGTGTATATTGCTGCCGAGCGATTGAATGTGTAGTGGTAGCATAAAGCTGTGGAGAAGAAGGATGTGGTGAAATTGCAGATGAGTTGCACATGAGTTCATAGTTGGAAAGAGGAGTCCTAAATCCTAAGTGTTGGTCACTAGTTCTTTTTAATACAGTATGCAGGTTTCTAACTGGTCTTCGAAAATGCGAGTCAATGCCGACGCGAAAATGCACACACAAAATATTGATATAGTTATAGTTTGAATTTGGGCGGGTGCAAAACAGGGGATGTGGAAGGTCATAAGAAGACACCTTCTAGTCGATGGGCTGGCCATAAGATCAATGTTTCGATACAAACATTTCGGGTTGGGATGGCAGAGATAAAGACAAGCTGAAAAACGAGAGCCGGGCAAGATTAAATGGAGTTATAATGCAAATAAACTAAGAAAAAATTAGGATTCCCAATCCTGCTCACTGTCATGCATGAGTTATTATAAGTAGGACTCCATAAGGAGGCAGCCGGCCCTTCTTAGAGCTACAACACTCAAGGAATACTGTTACTAACCGTTGACAACGCTAGGAGCAGGTGCAGGCTGAAGTAAAAGTAGTGGTTGCATCAGGATGTGGTTTGTGATGTTGTCTGTGGATGCCAAGGTCGGGCTAACCGGGCATAGCTTCAGGTCATGGGTAAGGAATGCGAAGGCCTAACTCGGGACAATTGCAATCCATTCTGGGTTTTATAGCCTTGGTCACTGTTGTAAACGGATCCTATTACATAATTTAACATAGAATAAATCATGGTTCAATAGTAACAGTGTGGCGAGTGGGACAAGGAAAGAGGAAGTGTTTATTGCTACTTTTAAATTGTGTCTGCAGATTTGCAGAAAGACTTCAAAAGAAGGGAGTATTCAGTTCGGCCTGGCAGCTGTTAGAACTGAAGCCTACTAACATGGAAGTGTGGTTAGGCCCAAAATGGCCTGAACCCCCCATTTGACCAAATAGTGAAATACTCCTGTTTTTCTTGCTCGAGGATTTCTTTCTGCTTCTCCTTCCACCTCAAGAAATCGAGCCAGCCTTTCTAAAGCTTCTGAAACTAAAAACCCAAAGCCAAAAATGGCTTCAATACCTTCAACTCCATGGAGCATTTTCACTTCCAACAGACCCCGGTGGTACGCCATAAAGCCGATTTTAGCTTTTCAGAAGAAGCTGAACAGAAGTAGAGGCAGAAGCTGCAGACCCCGTTAAGCTGGCTTTTGCTAAAGCGCAATCATACAAGAAAGACCTAGTATGGGCTGCAAGGAATTAGCCGCAGAAGTTCCGGGGCTTGCCACAGAGAGCTGAGGAGTACAAGAAGAACAAGGGAATTTCTCCGGAGACGATAAGTCAGTCATCAGAGTCTGGTATTTTTAAGAGTTTGCAGTTTAATTATGTATTACTTAATTCTAGACTCACTTGATGAATGCGAAGCTGATGTTTACTCGATTACACTTCAATTTGAGTAGAACACATGAAAAATTTTCATATGACAATACTAACTTATTGTTCCAGCAAACCAAGTACATTATGTACCCATAGGAGCAGAAGATGTTAGGGTGAGGACGGGACCTTTGCGTTAAGCTGTATTTCCGTATGTCTTGGCCTAGCCGTTTGTGTCCCAAAGCCTTTTTAAGTTTGCTCTTACTTTTGCAAAACGACACATATTATGCTTTCCAAATTGTAGCTGACAACTTGTAGGCCTTGAAGAAGGAATTGGTTCCAGATAGAGATCCAACGGACCATCTGGTGAGAACCTTACTAGACGTCCAGTAGTTAACTTACAGTTGGCGACATTTGCCTCTTCCCAGCAACTTTTCTGACATGAAATTAGATCTTTCTTGAGTGTAATGTAGCTTAATGTCGTAGTCATACTTTCTTGTTCTTCTTTATTTTAAATAAAGCTGATGGTATCATTATAATAAACCAATAATGTTCTTAGTTATTTGAAGTCTTTACTCAAACTAACTCCTTTGCTTGCAGTAAAGATTCATCATCTTCGACATAGGAAAAGAGAAGAATGCAAGAAAAGTTGGAGGAGAAATCATGGAAAACAAAAACATGAAACAAGAGCTGAAAGTCTCTAGTGTCGACTTCCTGGGTTAGATTTTTCTGAGAAGAAGAAATATCGAGGTAGACCACCAGGCTTGGTTCCTATTGTGCATACTCGCTTAGTGGGCATCCCTGAAGAGGAGATTATTGTTGGGGATACAAGCAAGTTGGAGTCGAAACCCAAGGAAAGGTGGATCGGCAGGAAGATATTGATGAGAGCTTATACAAACCCAAGGTTTCCTCATGGGGAGTCTTTCCAAGACCCAGCAGCATATCAAAGATGGTTAGTAATTCTTATTGAATACTCGTGCATAATTGCATGCTCATAACACACCTATAGTCATTCTAGTATATTGGATTATGCAATTAATCTTTCAGGAAGAGCTGTAAGATTAGATAACTTTAAACATTTTTGGGCTTTTTAAAGAAATAAATTGTTCTCCAACATGTCAAACTATGAAAACTTATGTTATAGCATATTAGCCTCTATGAGCTTGGACATGCCAGGGCACTCATGCTTGCTCAAATGGTAAATGAGCAAAGATGTCCTTCATTTTTATTGCAAATAAAACATCATTTTTGTTTGTAGGAGATATGAAGGCATCAAACAGGCTGTGTTCTTAATGTCATGCACATTTAACTGCACCTATAGTGGCTAGTAAAGTTATCATTACTCTGAAATACCATAACATATTGCTGCTTAGATGGTTTTAACTTGCTACTTGAGGTGGTATTTGATTTTGATTTATGTATAGGACTGCCTTTTTCATAAACTAAAATAATGTGTATCAGATATCCAAAGAAGTAAGCTCTTGCCAATGCTTTATCATATCAGATAACTTTCATATGCCCTCTAGTCAGTTCTGTGCTTTTGGGTGTCTTTGATTTCTTATTAAAGATCCAAATTGTTTCTTTGATGATTTTCAACTAGTCTTTGAAATTTATGTATATAACTTCATATTGCGTACCTAAACATTCCATAGGATTGGTATCCTATTTTGTTCTTAGTTTGGTAGTGGAAGGACAATTTGGCTTGACAAGGTACTTGAAATAGCTGAAGGCAAAACAGCTTAAGAAACGTACAAAAGATCTGATTGATCCTACAAAAGAAAGATGGGCTTAATAGTTGACGCAAAGACAAAATCTGAGTGTGAAATGGTAAATGTTAAACAAATCTGTCTAGTTGGTGTTAATCAATTAGCTGTTACTTGTCAAAAAGTGCATACTTCCATGTTTCATTTACAAAATTTATCTTCGTTGACTTACATTTTTATGAATTTCTTGCTCAGAATTCTCAGCTACGCTAAACGGTTTTCAAGATACTGTGTTTTCTATTGTTTTTCCATTCTACTGAAGTATTTATGTTTTTCCTCTTAAATCTTTTACGTCATTGCTTCATGTGGATGCTGCTATTCCTTTTGCAGAAGCATCCATTACTAATTCCTGAATATTTTTTAGGAGAATTTAATTTATTTAAGTGCAATGTCTAACTTTAGCAAACGAATTCATGCACTGATGCACTCTAATATAGTTATGCATTATATGCATGCAACATGGGGATCCTTTATGATTAATCTTGTTGATTATGTAGAAATATTTGATTATGCCTCAGGCCATGGAAATGATGAAGGTGAGAAGTGTATCGTTCTCAAAGGTAACAGGTTTTGAGGATTACTTCAAAGCATTTGCCGAAAATAAGTCGAGCTACAGCCCTGTGGAAGGTGAACAAAATGAAGGTTTACTGATGCAGGTCCTCCCGTACATAATGTTCCTTGTGTCTCCTGTATTTGTTGTTTGCCTTGTTTTTGTAACTAACTCTTTAGGGTTATGTAAGCTGGAGCAAATTTGGTACAGGTTATCATTTAGCTTGTGCTTCTATATGTTTCAATTTTACTAATAAAACAATCACAACTTTAGTTCCAATTGTGAAGTATAGCATGATAGCTTTTGAATACTACGCCGGTAGTGTCATTTAGAAGAATTATGGATAGAAATTGATAAGACAATAAAATAATGTAAAAAACCAATATCAAATTTTAGAAATTCTATAATAATTCTATTAAAAAATAATCTCATATTGATTGTTAAGTATTCTGTGTTGCTGTTGAAGATCTTGAGCTCTTTCTCTCTCCGTAAACAATTGTTTTTAGGTTGTAACCAAATTCTTTTATTAATCCATTGGTTGACCTTTATACTATCTTTTTTTCTCTGAACTTAGAGAAGTTGACCAAAATAAGAATTTGATTGAAACAAAAATGTGAGAATGTCGGTTACATTTTGACCAGGTGAGCAATTGGTTCCTGTATAAACTTCAAAGGACGTTATGTCAACACATGCTTATGCACAAAGACAACAAGGAAATGAGACAGAAAGATGGAATATCAGGGTTAACTCAGAAATCTTAATGATACCCTCAATTCTTGGATGTGAGTTAGCAAGTCAAAATCAGGTGTTGGTTGAGTAAGGTAGTTGCCCTTGAGGGTGAGTGTGTGGAAAAGGAATTTTTTGATCTGATTTAAAGTAGCAGAAAAGATAGTGGCTGGATGTGGGATAAGGAATATAGTTTTTCTACCATTTTGCGAGGCATATTTAAAAGAATTCATCATACAAAGCCAACAAATGAGATTTTGCCGGCCAAGTAATGTTTAATATCGCCTGCGATTCATATCTGTGCAGCTTTAGCTTTCAACATATCTCAAGAGCCCAACCGCCTAAGCCTATATTTTATTTAGTGTCATTCTTTCTTGTTTCTAGGGTCCTAGACGGTAGATTCAAACATTTGTTTCTGTACTTGTTGATTTATATCCTTTTGATAGTAGCTATCTTGTTTTGTTTCGCCTTCGTGGATAAGAAGAAGCCTATTCTAAAATTTTGTGGATATCACTATTTTGGGTATATATATTCTCACCTACTGTTTTACAGGGTCACATTTCATGAAGGTAAACGGCTCTCAAGTGTCAAGTATAGTTGATCAGTGTTGTTTATGTTTACGTATGATGACAACAGATGTTCGACTTTTGTGTTACGCTGAGTCTTGATAGTCTGAGAACCAACTGCTACACAGGCTTGTTTTATAGTTGGAACTACTGCAAGGCTTATTTCTCTAGGCTGATTCTTTTATATTGAAATTGATTACTAACGGGCTAAAACTAGAATAAGCTCAATCAGAGAACTCTTGCATTAGAAAGTAGCTCCTCATGCTTGTTGCTTTCTGAGGAAATTAGTTTCTTTATATACAAAGGTTAAGTTAGGTTGGAAATTTAACTTAACCTTATCCAGACACCACCTATCTAGCTTTTTAATGCCTTTATCGTTCCTAGTCTTTGTATACTGTTGTATTACAGTATGTGGATACTTTTCTTTTTACCAAATCTTAGCCAATTGTTTTTTTTTTTCCTGGATTAACCGTTCATGCACGAGGCAAAGCCGGGGAAAGGAACCCTCAGCAGTAGATGGCAAAATGTATTTTGGTCCAAAATTTAGTAAGTTTCTTATTAAATTGTGTCACTCTTATCTGGTCATCAAAACCTGGTGGGCGGTGGTCCATCAACAAGAAGCTGCTAATTGAAAACAAGGGAGGACTCGCTCCACAACCAACACCTTCACCAAAGACATCAGCCTCTAGACGAATTCTTCTTTGCTTGCCATTACTGTCTTGCTTGTTTTTTTTCTTCTTTTGCTTTCATGTAATTCCACAGGAAGACTTCCTTCTCGGTGAACGTACTTTGTATTTTACACATGTCAACAGTTTCTTGTAGGTTTCATCTTACTTCCAACATGGTGTAAGGAAAGGCACCAACCATGCTTGAGACTCAAAGAGAGTTACTGGAAAGTCATCAGGTTAAAGCTCAGAAACGTGTAGTAGTTTCTGATCGACAGAAAATGGAGAAGAATCCCAGGATAGTGAGGAAATCCACCAGAGCTGGTGCGCCTATGGGTAGCCCTGAAACTGCTTCAATGAAGAGTTTGCCCAACTATATGAAGCATACAAGGAGTTCAGCTGCAAGGAAGGAGAGTTCACTAATAAGTCCGCCGCTCTTCAAAAGCAATAAGAGAAGAAATCCCCTCATATCAAACTACTTGAATTTGTCATCTGCTAGTGGCTATGGTTGCAAATCTCTAAAAATTGTTACCAAGAAATCTGTGAAGCTTGTAAGACCTCCGGCAAAGGAAAATTCAGGAGTCCCTTTCGAATCTATGGCACAAGTGAATACTGCTACTTTTTCTTCATCCCAAAGGGCTTCAAAGTTGCCACGGGAGCTTAACCTGAAACAAAGAGGGAAGGAACCTGATGGGAATCCTGTATTGAAGGTTTGCCGTTATGATAACTGCTCTCTGAATTGCCGCAAGGACCATTCTCTTCCTCCCGTCAAATCTTTCTCGAAAGCAAAGAGGAATTTGCTTCAAACACAGAAGAGCATGAAAGTTAAAGGGGTTTCACCTTTTAGAAAGCAAGGTAGAAATAAAGATGTGGAGGAGAACAACAATATTGGCCAGTGTTCTATCAGCAAGGCTTCTTGTGGCATTGAGACAGCACCTTTATTTGTGGAATATAATGATTTCTATGTTGAGATCAATGCTAAACCACATCCTAGTCCTGAAATCACTCAAGCTGATGATGAAGATTACAAGAGCGAAATGGTATTATTTTCTGCTGAAGATGCAAATGAGGCAGGTGTGATTGATGATGGAGATGTAAGGTCTGACATGAATCAGATAGTTGAGTGCCATTTAGGAAATGGAACCGATGACGTTGATGCTCAGAATAGTGAGATTTCAGAGGAAGAGTTGGATGCCATGGCGAACTTTGTGGAATACATAGAATGTGAGCAGGAATTTAAAGAATACCAGGAAGAGGATAAGCCTGGCCTAGAAGTTGTAGATATTGTAGAGTCTAGCCTTGAATGTACCAAAAGCAATAAAGAAGATCAAGATGAGGGTGAGTCGGATGTGTCAATACCCAAAGTCGCTGATCCTGATTGCAATGTGTTCTACCAATACTCTGATAAGAGGAGTAGTTGCTCTGGGCTATTTGATGATGAGCTTGGTGGAACTGAGGCTCATTCGAAGATGGAGCAAGTAAAGTTCACGCATGCAATACTTGAAAAATCTTCTGAATTGCCTCACGTAGCATCTGGATTCAGTAAGAGAGATAAAACAGTTGTTTCAGATGCTTCTATAGATGGGAATCAACTTGATGTGGCAGTTGCCACTCCTGCAGTTGCCAAAACAAATTTATGCTTCAGTGATCACAGCCTTACATTGATGAATGAAGAACTTGGCCTTCTTAGTAGAAATATCCTTAACTCTTTTCCAATACCTTTGTTATCTGAAGAGGTGCCAGTGGCACATATTGCAGGTGCCGGTGATGAAGATACGGAAGCAGCCCAGAAACAAGAAATCCGTCAAGATGAGGATTGCAATCATGGAACGTCTTCAGAATCTGTGGAAGAGATTGATGAAGACAACTTCGAACATGGGCTTCATGTTGATGAGTCTGAAGATGATTATGGAATCAATGACCTTGAAGACTTCACTTTGGAAAGCAGTGAACCTGATTGTACTCGAATACACAGAGACAAAGAGATCGCAGAAGCCAATGCAATGACTACATCTGCAAGACTACATGAACTAGACTCAAGTGAAGCCAAGAGCAACGGCAGAGCAAGAAGGAAAATGACTAGGATCAGAAGTGCTGAGGAAACTGATGAAATCAGAAAGTTCAATCCACTGCCACCGCGACTTCTTCTTGTGCAATCTGATCCACAAGCAGAGAAAGTTGATCTTAGGCATCAGATGATGGATGAGAGGAAGATTGCAAAAGATTGGATGATTGATTATGCACTCCAACAGACAGTCACAAGATTGACTCCAGCTCGAAAGAGAAAAGTAGAATTGCTCGTGGAAGCTTTTGAAACGGTTGTCCCATTAACCATGCAAGACCTCTTCAAGCTTGCTTCTAAAAGTTAGAAAGGTAACGGTAACGAAAAAAGTACCAAAACCTATGCAGAGTATAGAAACTACATAGACGTGTACGGGATAGAGAGATGTTTGTGACTGTTTGAAAATTAGTTCAATTATAATGTTTCTAAAGTTATACACGGATGAGTGCGTACTTGATGGACACGAGGTTATAAAGAGCATTGTTTTCAAGTTTAGAGAGGTTTGAAGAATGTTGCATGTGTCAAGTAGATCCCAAGTTATTCATATGTACTTTATGCTACAGCACTCGTGTACGACTAGACTTGAAAGAATGACATATTTGAGTGGAGTGATAAGAATACTTAATCTCTTTGTATGTATGTATAGAATTAAATTAGAAAGATTTAATTTTAATTTGGGTTTAGAAATATTTGATTTAATTTGATTTTAGAAAGATTTAATTTGGTTTTATTTTAAAAATATTTGATTTTAAAAAGATTTGGTTTTAGAAAGTTTTTAGAATATATATATGTACTATATATCAATAAAGAAAATCAATTCGTTAAATGTAATTTTTTATATAATATTAGATCCATCATTGCTGTAACGAATTTTATTTTTTTTTGTTGTTTCATTTCTTCTTAGCTCAGCAGTTTTAAATATTCTCAATGGCTTTTATTTCTACATCATTTACTAACTCTTTTATCATCACACAAGACTGCAATCAATAATTGTTTATCATCAACGTTGCCGCCCAAGCTTCACTAAAATCAGTGACACAAATTATCTCTTCTGTAAATTTCAATTCAACACTTTTCTTATTGGGTATGATCTCATTGATTTTATTTATGTATCTAAACCGTGTCCATAATTATATTATCAATACTAACAGTTCAATAATTACAAATCTAACCTATACTTAATGTAAACGTCAAGATCAATTGATTTTGAATAAATTCATTGAATCTATCTCTCCAAATATAATTCTATTTATTGAAGATGTCACCACCTCTAGTGAAGTTTGGCATACTCTTACCACACCTATGTCAAGTAAACACGCGGTCGCCATTTGCAAATTAGAAGTTATCTTAAAACCCTCAAGAAGGTTCTTAAAGTATTACTAAATACTTATAGAGAATTAAAGATTATGTCGATTAACTTGCACTACTCGTTACCCGTATGTATGTGAAAGATTTACTTAAAAAAATTTTAGATGGTGTTGGCGATAAATTTTATTATCTGTCATTGATCTCCAAGTTTTTTAAATCGCAATCTCCTTTGAGGAACAATATGAAAAGTTTTTGGTCATCACTCTTGAATCCGCACACTGTAACATAATGTCCAAGGCTCAATGAGTATCCAACACACAAGACTTGAAGGCCCGGTCTAAGTAATATAGCTTAATTGTAGAGTGGCAAAATAACGGAACTCATAAATCTTGCACACTTTTGTCATCATAAACATCAAAGTGTCGGATCAAGCGATCCGACGATGTCGTCATCATAAATCACGTAAGGGATGACAAAAACGTCAAATTCTTTCAAAATTTCTCTCCTGGCTTGATTTCTTTTCATGAACTTCTCCGCAAAATTTCTCTCCCACGTCAGGAACGGAGTCCACATATTAGATTTCTAATTTTCGATCATGATCGGATATCGTTCGCAATCAAAATTTCAAATTTCTTTCCTCCATTGATCCATTTTTAGAAATTTCTCTCCTCTACGACTGATTTCTACTTTCAATTGCAAAAATATCTACCATTCTGCGATTGATTCTAATTTCGGCGGCAAAATTTCTCGAGTCTCGCGACAGAGGTCGTGATGCTAGGTATCTTTATTTCTAACTTTAGAATCATGATGGACCTTCTAGTCCAAGGATTAGGGGTAAGCAATCCGTGACTTTTATACCAATGTGCGTTTTAACCTTCATGTGAAAGAATAGGGATAGGAGACGCGCATCAATTACATTTCGTGGCTAGCTATATGATAAATTGATGTCCTTATGCCTTTAAGATTGTCGTATACTTTAGGCTGACTTTGGCATTTGAATGACACATCAGTTTTGAGAATCAGTTGAAAGCAATCTTGTGATTGGTACGTTCTTTGGCCGATATACCAAAAAGTCAATATAACTTTTCCTTTCACATGAAGAGAGACCAAATGAGGATTTTGATGAAGTTGATATTCACAGAAAAGTAGATGATAACAATGGGAAGCAATCAGAGGGGATGCAATGGAAGTAGATGATGATCATCAAGCAAATGATGATTCGCAGAAAAGTAACATTTGCAGTTAAGGTAAATTTCGAATTTAATCAAACTAAGCGGAAATTTAACCACAACGGACAAGCAATGACAGACGTACTCCAACCATATGTAATTTATCCCTACTTTTTCTATTATTTCTGCCACTAATTGGTCAGCGAAAGAAGAAGATAGTATTGTAAAATACATGTTGGTGTTTGAATCTCTAACAGTGTCGATTTGCTTATGAATGAGTCATTAGAATAGGTACTCGAAGCCTGACAATTAATTTAGAAACTTTTCTTACTACTAAGTTGTCCCTGGTTCCAAATAATTTATGTTCACTTGATCAAGTGAGTTCATCTTGAATATAGGAATTCACCAACACATGATTTTATAATGCAAATATTGAAAACTAGATTAAAAGAAGAATCAAGTTGTGAAGAGAATGCAACTAAGAAAGGTCACAATCCAGAACAACATACATGTTTCCGATGATAATGTTAAATTAGATTAGGGACAATAAGGATAATGTGGCAACTATATAACTGATGAGAAGGAAATATCTGAATGTAAACTATAGGGTTTGTATTTGCAGATTCTTTGAAAACTTTTTGGTCACTCGATAAGTTTTCTACGGAAAATTCTAAGCTCTTCCTCCCACATAACTTAGAATTTAAACTTACCAGCGGTTGCCCCACTATGACCTGTCAACTGCCTACATTGCATTCTGGGCTTGATATAGAAGGATTTTGTTCACTTTTTGGAAAAAGTTCAAATAGCATCACATGAAATCATATTTGATATTATCTGATCAAATTCTTACTTTATTGCATCATTCATTGGATTCAAGTTTATGGAGTCAATGCCTCTATTATCCTAGAGGTTTAGTTATAATTTTTTATAAAGTTAACCATTGCTAATTCAAGTGCTAAAGCTGATTAATACTGTATGATGATATTATCTAGAATGTTGTTTTAATTCTCTGATCCCCAAGTTCTCAGGTGATCCGGATTTCAGAGAGAAATGGCTAAATCCATGTTTTTAAACAAATTATAGAGTATTCATCAACACAGTTTCAAAGAATTCAGGTCAGTACTTAAATCCATATTATATGTTTTCTTGTAAAAGAAGAAACTGAACACCGTTCTTGTGGACTAAATCTTAGAGCACTTAATTTATTTTACATATAATGTTAACAGTTTTTTATTTTAACTCTAAAGTTGCTCGCTTAGGTATGGTCTGCCATTTTGTGCATATGGAGATATACCTTAATATATTGTTGTAGGTAATTGAACAATTTTGCAACTAGATATAATTTTGAAAGTTTTTTTGTATTGTAGTAGCAGAACATGATGGTTGCTTCCTTCTTCAATCCTCATAGCTTCCTTACAGCAATACTTTGAACAAATTAGTTGTATTATAGTAGAAAAAACACTAGATTTTTACTGGGTTACGTGATCTATACAGCACTACAAAACCCATAAACTTCTTTGACGTATCTGGATTTTTGAATTTGAACACACTCAATTTCAATGATCTGTATTCCATGGTTGTTAAAATTCCGGTTTAAATTTTAAAATCTTACGATTTTACATCAACAAAAAGATCCTACTTGATACAAGATTCCGATTTTATTTCAAATCTGTAAGATTTCGATCTTAATCCTAAAATCATTAAGATTCCGATTTTATTTACGATCTTACGATTTAAGCTTATAAAAACTTTTCATAAATTAGAAAAGCTCTCGAAAATTTTGAGTGAAGCTGAAATAGCTAAAGAAGATCAATCGTTCGTTTGTAGCGGGTGCGATTGTGTGTAGTTTATTTCGTGAGGGGTTTATTATGAAAACAAAATATTTTCTGTATGGTGGTGTTTTGAATTATATTTTTTCTCTTTATTTTGAAGTGATAAAGACGGATTGTTTGATTACATAAAGAATTAGATTTTCTAAATATGGTATAAGTGTACATCTACAAATAATGATATAATATATAAAGATATCGTGATAATAAGCAAAATAAATATAAAAAATTATTAATAATATAGTTTATCTAAATTACAAATATGAACATTATTAATTTATTATATTAAGATGAAATATTAAAAAAAATTATGTATTTAATTTTTAGTAATTTTAATAAGTACTATCTAAAATTTTTAAAGTATTAAATAAATTTATAAAAAAATTATCGATAAGTAAGATCTTACGATCTTATTTAAACTCTCAATTTTATGATCCTACATAAACGAAATAATCTTACATAAAATTCTGATCCTGACAATCTTGCTGTATTCCTTGCAATATCGTGATGTATGTATATACTGTATCATTTGAACTATCAGCTAGAAACCAGGAACTGTTCTTTTACTATTATTATTATTAGTAATAGGTGGATATGGAGCTGGTGCTTCTTGAGGATTTAAGGGAGACGGACATGTCCTGTGGACGCAACTTCTTTCGGTTCTTGGTCAATTTAATTCTTTTTCATGAAAATTCATTTCATAAGTGTCCAATAACCACCAGGATATTACGAAGTTTTTTTTTGTTTTATGTGAAGTTAGTTTGTTTTGTCCGATAAATGCTCTAACAGTTTTTCCTGAAATTAATTTTGGTGTATGTCTCTTAAAGTCTAAGTGTGTCGTTTTAATATAATATTTTGGACATTTCTTTTAATGTTGCTTTATGATGCTAATGTTGTTGGTGGAAGTGAAATATGTCTGTTTAGATGTCGATTATTTATGTGCGCTAATACTCATTCTTCTACATGTAGAAATTACATTTGCAGGTTTTAGTTAGTACTAACTGTGGAATTTCCTTTTTTTTAGGTATCTTTTGTTCACTGGTTGCAATAGTTGCATGGTTCATCATTGTGTACAACTCTGGAGAGGATCGCCACCCGATTTTCTACTCCAGCGTGGCGACATGCCTCCTCGCAGTTGCTGTTTATTTTGGTTTGCGGGTTACTGCTTTGGGCATAGCCAGTAGGGAGAGCAAAAATTTTAATAGTATGGTACCTAAAACTTTTATTTCTAAGTGGAACTCTATTTTTATTTTAAAATTCTGAGTCTCGTGTTTTGTTTTAATTATTATTCTAAATTTATATGTTAATTATTGATTACTTTTATTTTTTTGTCGAGTTCTAATTTTATTAAATTTTATTTCAAATGTTATATTGTGTGTTTTAATAATTACTACTCTGATTTTAATTTAATTAAAATTTAACTTTCACTAAATTTTAATTTTAAGAAATTTTATTTCTGCAAAATTTAATTTTATTTAAAAACTGAAACATTAGTTTCGAAAGATCCTTTTTTATTTTCAGCAAGTGTATTTTAACAGTTTAGAGAACTTTAAAGTCTAGACATTATAGGTAATTTAAAATATATAACAAGTAAATATATAGAATTTATATTATTTGAATATATTTTGAATTTTTATCTAAACCTTTAGTGTATTTTATGGTCATGTTTGCGGCATTCATTTTTCACTTATGAATAGGGGGTCGCAGCACGTCTAAATAATATAAAATTTTATATGTAAGTTATTTTATATACTAAGGCATCTCTAATTATTTAATTTAAAATTTGAAATATATTTGATCGAAGAAATTTTTGCTGCTCAATTAATAAAGTTTTTTAACTTTATATATATTATTATTATTTTGAGAGTTTGTATCTATTAATTAAGCCCAAGGCAGAATTTTGTTCTTCCATAATCCGTAAATAAGCATTTTTTTTCATTCGGACTTGCTTGGGTCCGTTTCAAAAAACTACTTTTTAATTTTTCTTTATTTTATATTTTTTAATATATATTTTATAAGTATATAAAAAATTTATTTAAAAATTTAGAAAGTGTAAAAAATTCTACAAAATGAGACATTTTTATTGCGTATTTTTATTATTTTTTGAAAGTAAAAAAATAAAGCTTATTTTTTAAAAAGAATAAAAACACTTTTCATCTTAAAAAAATTTTATTTCATAAGCAATCCCAAAAGCACCCTAGTCGATAATAAGTTCACAAAACTGAGTTAGAAAAATAAAATTTTTAAATATCATTGATAGAATTGAATATTATTTATTTTATTTTTTATTAGAAATGAGTTTAGAAGTAAATTTTTTCATTTCAAAATATAAATTAGATTTTAAATTAAAAATAAGTTATAAAAAGTAAAATTTTTGGTAACAAAATAAACGCATAAACTCTTCAAAATCAACTTTTATCCAAATAAAATTTGAGTTCGAAGTACAAGTAAGCATGACCTCACTATTATTTGGTTATATTTTAGAAATAAGTCTAAGAATAATTTTTTTAAATAGAAAAAGTTTGAAAAAATTGATACACGCTTTCAGAAACATTTGTAAAATAAAAATTTTAAATAAAAATATTTAAACAATTATAAAATAAATTTTGCTTGTTTTAGCTTAAAAATAAAATAACCTAAGCAAAATAAATTAATATTTAAGTTTTTAACAACTTTTTATTTTGTAATGAATTATATAAAATATTATAAAAAATATTTTAGTCAAACGTTACGGAATTCATACTATTATTACTTTTAGTCTAAAAACCATTTTTTTCTGAACTATTATGTTATAGAAAAATAGGAAAAAAAAGAAATGAAGAAAAAAATAAATATTCTTTTTACACAACTGTTAGACAAGATCTACACTGCTACACAAACCCCTGCATCCATCTTCAAACACTTGAAAACCAAAAATCACGAAGCAATCAATCAATCAAACCTTCTACATGTCCAAGATGATATAGAGCACAACGATCTATCCTGCCAACAGAGATGGAAACACCCGATGTCTTCCTTCACCTTGTACCCGTCGCTACGGTAGCTCTGCAGCAACCTTCTCGCCTGAAGCAACCCGTAGTAACTCATCGGGACGCGACCAAACCCGGCCGTCTCCAATCTCTGCGTCCAACGCTCTATCTTCTCGTGCCGTTCCCTTCTCTCGATACCTTCACAAGCTATAATGTTCTTGATCTCTTCGCCGAATAATGTTTGCTCGATTCTTGCTCGCTCTGGTAAAGCTCTCGGTAATGTTGATTCTAAGCAATCAAATAATGCCGCATAGTAGTTCAATGCTTCCATGAATCTTTCTGCCAGTGAAGAAGCGTTGTGGTTTGCTTCTTGTTCAGTGATTACCATGATTTTGGGAGAAATTGCCCATAATGAATTCAGCAAGCTCTCTGATTTAGAAGAAGAAGCAGCAGAATCCGGGCTCCGACTATCGAGGAGTTCACCGAGCCGATGAGTATGGTTGTTGAGATTGTTTGGGGAAGGAATCTTACGGTGTTCGTCATCGAGGGAGAGAATGTAATGCAGGTGGAAGACGGAGTTGATCGCTACAGCTTCCCCAGTTTTCACACGGAGAGCATCAACGTCGAGGTTTTCAGGACGGCAGACTACGGAGTTGAATTGGAATGGGATGTCAAGCTTCTCTGCTTCTTCGGAGAGACGAAGAGCGGTGGAATCAAGAAACTCCTTGCGTTCTCCAACGCCGGTGATGCGGAGATGCGGCGGGCTTTCTGGCCGGGCACGGATAGCTTGGAGCAATGCAAGCCATTGAACAACGTCAGATCCGCCGATATCAATGATGTGAACCACTCGCTCACCTTCCATTGCTTCTAGTATAGCTTGGTTTGAAATCAAGTAAGAAAGTTTAAGAAACGGGCAGAGATCGAGGAAGAGTCGGCGAACGGCGGCGTTGTCGGCAAGATGGGGACGAGCAGGAGTGAGAGCTCGGTAGAGTCCAGGCCATGGACGGAGAGCACGGCGAGCGAGAGCTTCAGTGAAGCAAGAGGCAATCCTCTGCATGGTGTCTCCAGCAGGAGAAGAGAGAAGAGAAATGTGTTCAAGGCAAGCGTTGGCATGCTCAAGGTCGCCAGCGGTAACATGAGCGGCGCAGTTGAGTAGTAAGTGGATTAGATATAGCCCCCGCTCGTCTGACTTCAGTTCCCGTAGCCATGGCGGCGGAGCTGCGGTTGGGTAAGGAATGGTTCCGCCGTTATTCGCAGGCGCTAACGCCATGAAAGAGAAGCACTGGAGTGGTGAAGATGTTGTTACTGAAGAAGATCCTTCATCTTGCACCATTCCTGCTACCGGTTTCTATTTGATTTCTCCCAGAAATCCAAGAGTTATTAGGAAACAGAAAGCAAAGAAGAAGAAATAGAAGCCTTTGTTTCGAGAAGTAAACTTGGAAAGTGTAGAAGGAGATGGTGAATATGGAAGAAGTTAAAGAGGCATTGTTGGCTTAGTCTTAGAAGCAAGAATTTAATTATGGCAAAGAAGAAGACAATTAGCTAGCAAAAAGGGGCTAGGTTTGGTGGTTAAAGTCAAGATTCAAATGGGAACTCACCAATCTTCTTCTTCTGGAAATGTAATCACCTTACAAAGTTAATCTTCTTTTGATAATATGATGGGATTTGATAAGACTGGAAAAAGAACAAGAAAATAAAAGCTTTTAGCTACTACTATTCCAATCTGATTAAGTAGAAACAGCAGAGAAGGAGAGAACAAAAAACAAACCAGTTTAGCGCAAACCAAGTTTGCTGACAACTTCCAATCAATATGAAGAGGAAGAAAGAGTTGAAAAAGAAAACAGTGGCTTTATTTTGTATATACAGAGGTAACTACTAGACAAAAGCCAAAGGCGTGAGTTTTGTCTTGACCAGCTTGGTTTTGTCTGCTGCGTAGCACAATAGAGCAGAGTGAAAGAACATGGAATTTGTGTGGAGTTGCGCTACGCGTTGTTTCTTCTCTCTTTCTACTTGTAATTTATTTTCTATCAGTGAAATTATGAAACTGGCCAAAGAAGAAAAGGGCAAGAACAGCGTTAGGTTCTGTCGAAGAACGTTGTCGGTACGCAGAAAAGAGAGTAAAAGGAATTAAAACCCCAAAAAGAAAAGGCCACCTATTTATTCCTTATCTTTCACAACAATCCAACAGCCTCCTAACAAAACAACAACAAAACTTTCTTTCTTATTACTCTGTTTGTTTGTGTGTTGGGGGTGTGAGTGTGATGCTGTGTTGCTATTTGGAATTAAAATGAGTCCAAAAGCTTGAATTAGCCTTTGTAATGTTGTGCCTCATCCTCTTTACTTCAAATGTTCTTATCTTTTCTTGTTTCTATTTCAAAATGTTTTTTGAAGGCAGTAGGACAAAGCAGGTTCCGTGAGGTAAAGGACATCAACAGAGGTCACTGCAACTTTTGTCTCCACCTGCAAACCATAAAACCCACCACTTCCTCAAAAAATACCAGACCCATAACGATTTGTTTGATATTATTTATAATAAATTATTTTCTTTTTTATAAAATATTTTTTACAATATTTTACACTTCAAACTTTTGACAATAAGAATAAATTATATATTATTAACTTAGTTTTTTTAAATTTTAACAAAATATAAACTTTTTAAACTAGCAATTCAAACCACCGCAAAAGTAGTCCTGATATGATATTTATAAAGATTTGGGCTCATTCTTCTCATCGCCAATTGATTTTGAGAAGAATCCTAAGTTAGTCCCACATTATTTATCAATAATTCTGATATGATATTCATAAAGATTTGGGCTCATTCTTCTCATCGCCAATTGATTTTGAAAAGAATTCTAAATTCGTCATATGGTATCAGAGCGGGTTGGGCCGGATCAGCCTAAGATGTGGACTAAATCTAACTTTATTATCTATATCTATTCAGAGCCTTTATGTTTCGCTTTATTTCAGGGCAAAATTAGCTCGCTTTATTTCAGGACAGATAGTTTGTTTTATTCAAAAAACAGTTGTCCACTATACTATACGACAAATAATCCATTTTATTTCAGGACAGATCGTCCGCTTCATCCAATTCATTATAAGACACGTAGTCCGCATCAGTTCAATTTACCCAAAAAAAAAAAAAAAAGCACTCTCTACTGAAGGGCAGGTGTTAAAGAAAGGTTTAGTCCCACATTACTTATCAATGATCCTGATATGATATTCATAAAGATTTGGGTTCACTCTTCTTATCGCCAATTGGTTTTGAGAAGAATTCTAAATTCGTCACAGTTCTTGTCGTTTGTCTGTGTCTGTTGTCACGGGCCTAGAGTTTTACCTTGGCTCGTGCGGCACTTAGTCACGATCCTTTGTGGCTAAGTCAGCCTTTCCCCAAAACTGCTATCAAAGATAGCTAAAGACTTTGTGGCAAGAAGGGACTTAAGAGAAGAGATGAAAGCTTACAAGAGAGAGCTTTGAAGAGAATGCTTTATATATAGCTATGCTAGTATTACAACTCTTGCTTGATGCCCCAAATGAAGGCTCACCCCCTCTATTTATAGCTTCTCCACCTCCTCAACGGACGGTGGAGATTGCTTTGATCGGACGGTGGAGAATACATGTTCCAGAAAGTTCTTACAAAATATTCTTTACAAGAGTCTCCACCATTCTAGAGTATTCTCTAACTTACTCTAGATTTATGCCAACTATCCTTTGTCTAAAGTATTCTATCATACTCTAGACTTGGCTTATGTACAAGGCAATCTACCTAGTCAAAAAGTATTTTACCAAGATAATTTGAGTGGGGAGAAGGGTCAAAATAACCATACCATGACACTGTGCTTGTGCGTGATCCGGAACTTTGTTCTCTTGTTTTACTTTTGCTTTAAAAAACAAATACATTCGTTTAGAACAACATCTGTGATATAAAATCGAGTTTTAAATTGCGTTCTAAAAAAATATTTTTTAATTTTTTAATTTATAATTTTCAATAATTTTTTAATAATTTTTATAATTTTATTTCAAAATTTAATATATAATAATTATTTCTTTAAATTAAAATAATATAATTTATTTATTTAAATAGAATAAAAATATTTACTATTTTTTAAAAGTATTTTTTAAAAATAGTTTCGAATACTTTTTTTGCTTGTTTGTATCAGAAATAAACAGTGTTACAATGGTGACGCTGTTTTGAGTTTGAAAATTTTTACGCTTTAATTAGAGGAAGTCTTGTTAGGTGTCGGTGACTTGAATGAATTAAGAGGTAAATGCCAAAATGTTGAATTTTGTAAAGTTTGGAAGCTTAGAAAATTGGTATTTGTTGGGTGTTGACTGAAGTAGCATTCAAATAAATCAAATCTCCAGAAAACAAAGGCAAACTGAAATTTATTATACAATTAATCCTAAGTAAGCATTTCTTCGCAAGTTTTTCTAATTTGGAAACAATTTGGTTTACTGCCTTTGGCGTGGGAACTTGCTTTGCTGTTCTCATTTTCTGGAGACAAGTCAAGCTAAATGTTTCCCTCAAAACAAACGCTAATCATCTCAAAATGCTTATACTATATACGAGAGCATACTGCACAACTAGTGGTTACTTCATGATAGACCGCAACGCATCCATCATCAATTTTTCTGGTCCCATTATTATATGAACTTAGATCATATAATATCTGTAATGTGTAAAGCTCGTTGCAAAACAACATAGATGGTGTTTTAGAAGTGTTTTAAACACTTTTTCATCTAATTTTTATTTCATATTATTTAACAAAATTTTACAATATTTTATTAAAATTTATTAAAAATTTAAAAAATATAAAAAATTATATCATAAAATTATTTATTTTTACTATTTTAAAATTTTCAAAAAAAATTATATCTCTAGAATAATGGGTATTTTTGCCTTAAGTTTTTGTTTGAGCTTGTATGTTGGATTAGTTCATGCGGACAACGGTATGTTGTAATGTTGTTTGATTGTTCTCTAGAATTTTGGAGTTAATTATTTTTGTTGATTGTATTATGTTTTCTTAAAACTTCTATTGTGTTGGTTTTGTTCCGGATAGATTTCTTTATTGCGCTTGTGACTAGTAAATGTATGTAACTTTCAATAATTTTGTTTTCATGGATATGCTAAATGCTCATCTCTTCTTTCTCTGTGTCGAAGGTTTAAGCTTTGAATGCATATGTCAGATAAGGTTATTTTATGAGAAGCAATTTTTTAACGTCCACTCTATACCACTATCAGGTACGACTCTAGAGCTAATTCAACACTATCAAAATCAAGAGTTTGGATGTTTACTGTATTTTATTTCCAATCATTTTACTTGTTTGTGGAAGTAGATGGATCAGCGTAAGAAGTTCGTTGCTTATTTTATTGTACATACAGTAATGCTTTTTTAATAATAGTCATTAACAAATTCTGGGAAAGACATGCAAGTGTTCCTCGTGAACCATCCTTAATTAGACGTTTGAGTAGGATTTCACATTTATGTAAACTATTAAGAGGAGAAACAGAGAATTGCATATCCTATCTTAGAATGGATGCAAATGCTTTCATAAATCTTTTCTAAATACTGCATAACAATTATTTACTAAAAAACTCTCAATATGTCCCGGTAGAAAAGCAGCTTATACACTTTCTGCATATTGTTGAACATAGCAGAACTAATAGGGCGATGAAGATCGACTTTATACGATCAGTCCGGACAGTTCATTACTATTTTCGATGAGTGATTGCCGTTATATGTAAGCTTAAGAATGTTTATATAATCCAAGCGACATCACATGAACATCGTATTCCGGCAAAAATTTTAATTGGTATCCATATTTTAAGGCATAGTAATTATGTCTTGTAAGTTGTGCAAGAATTCGTTATGATAAGTTAGGTCATCTAAATTTATCAAATTATTTTATAAGATTGTATGAGCCTAATTGGTGGCACACATGTACTTGTAAGAGTCCCTACTAATTTGACAGCACTCTTTCGATGTCGAAAGAGTGTCGCTCAAAATATTTTAGGGTGTTGCAATTCTGATATGAGGTTCAAATATGTTTTGGTTGGTTGGGAAGGATCAGCTAATACTTTACGATACTAAAAAATGCATTGACTCGACCTTTAGCGAGTCGTTTGAATGTCCCACAAAGTAATAACTGTATACCATTCACTTTACAAGTGGCATGTATATACTCGTTACATTACAAAAGTTTTTTTTGTTTCTTAAGTGTAGAAAAATTTTACCTTATTAATGTGGGGTACACAACCATGCCAGGCTTTCTTGCTCCACATTCGGGAGTGCGCTACCATCTAAAACAAATTATTTGACGCAAATCAGAGAATCCACAAGAGTAGTTTAATTTTCGGTACTCTTTGTTGCGAAGTACGATAAAGAGAGCTTTTACTTATTGAAAGGTCGATTTAGGATAATCCATCAATATCCTTATTATTCTTTTTCAGTGTAAGTTAATTTTGTGTTGGCATATTGTGTATTACATAATTATATACTGTGTATGAATCGTAATGACATGATTTTGAATGATTTTAGGATATATGAGGAATATGAATATGATTTGCAAAATTTTAGCACTAGAAGTCAACACAAGCAACGTTTAGAGAACATAGAACGCAAATTGAGGAATAAGATTGTAGATGATGTGTGGAATTACTATAGTGTAGATCTTTAGGATGCTTTTAGTTGCTCAGCTTATTTTGTAGTAAAAAATATTTGTAGTGATTTGCTCAGTCTGTAGTTGTCTTAACTTTCACAATGTTATTAAAATTCAGTTGGACAAATTTCAATATTATGCTTTTGTAAGATAATTTGATCATTTATAAAAAATATGAAACGTAGGTTGTAATTTTCTGTGTATGATAGCTTTTTATTCACTATAATGGACTTATTATTAGCTTATATTTTACCTTTATTGTTCAGTATATCTGGTACAATATGCTTCCTATTGTTGAGATCCAGATATCAGGGGAATCTAAATCGGGCCAAGCTTCAGTCTTGTCCCTCCCTATGCGAAAAGGTAAAGAAGCGTCCAATAAAAGTTGGACACAGTTTCAGAATGAGAAACTCATTGAATTTCTTGCTAAGCAATGTAGATAAGGTACGAAAGTGGATAAGAGTTTCAAATATTCTACCTTCGTCGCTGCTGCCAACCATATCAAAGACATGTGTTATATGGACTTCACATCAGCATATTGAACACAATTATGGTACCTTATGTTGAAGGTGGCTTCTCTTTAAATTTGTGCTTAATGTAAGTGGGGCTAGTTGGAATGATGAACATAAGATGATTATTTTGAACAAAGAGACTGAGAGAGATCTTATGTAGGTAATTTAGTTAATTAGTATGAGTTTTGTATTCAATGAGGTTAGTTACATACATCTTATTTAATTTGGTGACAACATATTTTATGTATTGGTAATTATTATTGTTTTATTTTGATGAATTATAGAGTAATTTGCAGCTCAAACCATTCATAAATGTACTAATTCATCTATTGGATGATCTACAAATGATTTGTGGAGATGATAAAGCCATCGGACAATTTTGCAATCTTGCTCCTAACAATTTTGGAGAGTCAATAGCAAAAAATGGCCAAAATAGTACTTCAAGTGATGAGACTGCAAAGGATCCAGACACTTCGCGTTTCATGCAGAGTTACGAAGTCCTACATTTTCACCAGCATGACCGTTACAGAGTAGGCAACCTCCCGTACCACATTTTTAATTCTCTTCACTTGCTCGAAAAAGGACCAAGTATAGACATGCTAATGATGACAGCAAATTTCAGGAGGATTTGGTTGCCTTGGTGCGAGACATTGTTTCAGCAACAAGATAACTGAAAGAAGATTAAGTAAAGAGGTAGTGCTTGCCCTTAGAGCATTGTCTGATAATTTTTAGGAGGAACAAATCGGATTAGCATATGATGAGCTAATGATGGACGAGAGAAGGTACGTGCATTCCTCACGAAAGATGATGCCTTGTGAAGACAATGGATGTATGATTTTAGCGCTAAGCATATTTAGCAAACTGTTGTGTACGACTTTTTGCATTGGATATATAAAGTTAAAAGTACTCACTTTTTTGTTTTGTAATAATTATTAGTTATGCCATTTAATTAGTTTGTATTTTGTAACGAAGATTATAACTTACTATGATAGTTGTGTAATATAAGTTTAACATATAATATATGTTAGTAATTAAGTTGATAATTTATGACACATTAAAATATATAATATATGCAATTTGCTAGCTGGTGATCTTTGTTCGAAAGTGTGTAGTTTCTTATGTTAACGTTCCTATTCTTTCTCAAGGTGCATGATGATATGAAAATGTCAAACCTACTCCACCACATTTGAGGCACTATCAAACGGGAGATCCTGTGCAAGAGATTATGTTTATAATGCTAATATTGGGAATTATCTTCTGCGCTCGCATGCTAGTTGATTTTTTTTGGCATCAAAATGAAGACTCATATTTCATTGTCTACGAAACAATTCGCTTGAACACTTCAAATTCTAGAGAAAGAATGTTTAAATATCAATATATCATTGACTATTTCTAAGCTATACATGTATAGTTTAAATTCCTCAACAAGCAATTTTTCTTTAGTAAGGTTGTTGTGAAGAGTTCAATAAAAATAATGAATCCATCATTCTAATGTATACAACAGCAAACCAACTAGAATTAAAGATTTAAAAAAATCTGAAAAAGGATCCTCCATCCAAAAAGTGAAGCTCGATGGGATTTTTATACGAATGGATCACGACATAGCTGTTTCTGACGTGCCAACTAATTTTTTGTGTTATACATGAGTGAGCATGAGTTTAATGCTGTACAGGAGTGAGCATGGGTTTAGCTGTCACCTAGAAGTTAAAACATTATTGGAAGTTAAGACTAAATCAGTCAGTACCATATTCAAATTGATATTTCTGTGGCAACAAACAGTTAAGCATTGGCTCTTATGTAACTTGAATGCTATTTTGAGATGTGGAGATGTGCCAGTCTGGTAAGTAGAAGATGTAAAGAATAGGTTGCATTCTTTAGATGTGGAGATCTCCGTGTCCCATCACTAGGCTAGATTCTGGAAGACCATCAAGATGTACATGTGAAATGGCAAGAATTGTAGAACACAAGAAATTATTATTGATGAGCATAATAAGAGAACAAGCATTATGTTGCAAAATTCAATGAATAACCAACATTGCAGCATGCATTCCTCGTAACGTTTCGAAAAGCTATAGCTAACGAGTACTGAAGCATTGTCTGCTATTTAAACAAGTACATTGATGAAACAACATTGAGATGAAATCTATGACATAGCTTCCCAAAGCATTAGCACATTCATTGCCCAACATGAGGAGAAAAAAAGGCTACATTTTCAACAAAAAAAATGAATGCATAGTCGAGAAATTGTGGGCTGAAATAGCCTGTTCATAGCAAACATTTATGAAACACTTTCTGACACTGTTGAGCAAACACTTCCTAAATAAACCATCATCTTCCCCAAAGTAAACTGTAACATCCAACACATGAACGTGGCCCAGCATCAATTAAAACCAACCGCCATATCATACCTTATCTCATTTCTTTTCCTTTAAAACTTTTTCTTCTAACTACTACTTTCTTTTTTTCTTTTCACTCCCTCCCGACGCAGACGTAGCCTCCTCCCGAGCCTCCCTTTTTCACGAAGATCTTCCAGCGCTCAACCTCTCTTTCCAGCAACGAGCACCTTCTTCCTACCATTGGAAGTTCCTCTTACTATTTTTGAACCTCGCCGTCGTGTTCTTCAACATTTCACCGCGCGGGGTGAATCGAGGGTTTTCGTCGGACATCCTCGCCGGACTTCCGGCTGTGGTGAGTAACAAAAACTCATCTCTTAATCTCAATGATGCTTTTCTCTTGTTAATTGAGACGAATTTTCACTTGTATTGAGAATTTCATCGCCGAGCCGACGAAATCGTTTTCAACGATTTGTGGCCGCCGGCTTGCGATAATATCTTGGAGTATTTTTATAATTCGGTGGTATTTACTTGCACTCGTAGCTGATTGGATTTTTCTCCGGCCAAAATTCCCTCCGGCCAGCACTATTTATACCGAAATCCGGCAGTCTAGTGGGCCCCACTTGTATGTGAGTTGAATTACGTGTTAGCGTGCGTTAGATGCTACTACTTAGATGGATAATTAATTAGTTTTTATTTAGGTGATTGCTAAATTGAAGATTTGGTGAATTGTTGATGTTCGAAGCTATTTGGAGTACGATCGTATTGTTTAAATCGGTGAGCTTTCTAATCTTGCTATCGTTAGTATATTTGAGTAGTGAATAGGATTAAATGATTGGTGAAATGGATGAATATTTAGAATGAGATTCCGCCGTTGCAGTGATGTTATTATAGTGGTTTGTGCTAAACATTATAATTATTAGATTAGTTCCGCTTAACGCAATTAAGTAGTAGTCGTGCTGTTGTGTTATAGCTTTTTGATGAAGAACGTGGGCTGAGTGGCTTGACTTAGAGTAATCAGTGCATTAATTGATCACGAGAAAACAGGTGAGGGTTACCGTGCCTTTCTTTCTTAGCTTGCATTAGGCTGCTGGCACAGGTAACAACCACTTGGAACTTTGGCATAATTCGCCACTTTCTTTATATTGAATAACTTACTCCTCATGCTAGATAATGACTATATGTGTAGAGTATGTTCGTAAGAATTCTCTATGAACTAATCTAGTAGCATGTGGTAACTAAAGGTCTTACCGTTTGATTATGTCTATAAAGAGCATTAATGGTTATATATGTTATATAAGTTCTTACATGTAATGCCTAGTATGCTTAGAGTATGGTTAATGTTAACTATAATGATATCAAGCATGGTAACTCTGCACAAATCAAGAATGACTATTATTTATGTTACATGACCATTATCTTTGAGCATTGATAAACGAACCCTGAAACGATATATATGCATAGAGACATGATTTATATTGAACTATAATGGTATGAGTTTACATGTCATAATGCATAGACACTCGCGCTGCACGAGGGCAGGCGAGTCAGGGGCTGAGGTCAGGACCCCAGTGAGTGTGGGGCGGGCACCCACCTAAGGCCATAGTATGTTAGGCCCATGCGCGTGGGGGTAATACCACGGCCATTCGGTTCGATCACCCGAATTGTTGTACCTCGCCGAGACAGGAGTAGCCTGGTTTGTAGGTTGAGCTGGAGACTGGGTCTCGCTCTGTGTTATATGTTTATCTTCCTGATTCCCTGACTAGTGTTACATCAAGAATATAGATAGATAAGCATGTATGGTATCATATTTGACATATTTGGATAATGCACGATATATGTATGAATGCATAATGGCATTATAGCGTGCATAGTGGACTTTATGTATTTAGGATGCCATAGTGAAAGAAATATAAACTATATTGTTTGTTTTTATAATACATGTCACCTAATGAATATTATTGCATGGTAATATAGCATAATATCTTTTGAACTGCATTAGTTGCATGTCAAAGCCCTACGTATCTGTTCTTATTGGGAACTAGGTTGATATGGGATGATCTAGGACCCAATAGAGCTTGTTCTGATCTAATCGTTGTATCTGTTGCATGTAGCGGTTAGGATTGAAACAATTAGGGTAATGCATTAGAAGTCCTAAATGGTGCATTCTGTTATTTCACCTCACTGAGTCTGGGCTCATCCTTTTTTCTTTCTTTGGCCTCTCCCAGATATTCCAGATACTAGCGGGAGCTAACAGGTAGCACTAAGTTTTGATATAGCACGTCGACGGTAGATTCGTGTACTTATAGTTCATTTTGGCATATAGATGGCTCTATTATTTTCTTAAGATATGTATTTTCTCTTATATCTTTTTGGCCTTGTATTTGATTTGTAAATTGAAGTTTTGGATATGTAATAGGTGTGAGTGCGGCTACCGGTAGCCAATAGATATTTTATTGGTTGGTTTTGGTATTGGAAGTATTTTGTTTATTTCTATTTTATTTCGTCATTGTCAAGTGATTTATTATGGTACATATTTTCACTTGAAATTTATAGGGAAGATTTTGCCGAAATTTTATTTATTTGGAGATATTTGGTGAACCATTTATGATGCTTTTGGGTCAGACTTACTAGACTGGATATAGTTTGGATGTTATCCAGACAGGTCTAGTTTAGGCCGATCGCGGCCGGGTTGGGTTGTGACAAATTTGGTATCAGAGCAAGGCATGTCTTAAGAGATTACAGAGCCTAAGTTAATTGCATTATATTTTTCATTTGATTTCTTTCGCTAACATTAGCAGTTTCGTTAGATCGCGGCCGCCGAAGCGTAAACAAGTAGAATCGGTTTCTTATCCCGCGACTACTGTTAGGACTAGAAAGAGAACCCCTGCACATCATGCTCGAAATTTATAAGGAAAGTTTTACCGAAATTTTATTTATTTGAAGATATTTGGTAAATCGTTTATAGACTGGATCTAATTTGGATGTTATCCAGACAGGTCTAGTTTAGGCCAGTCGCGGCCGGGTTTGGTCGTAAGATAAACGAAACAAATAAAATTAACTTATTATGGCATGTCAATCACAAAATCACAAAGTACCATATCTCCAAACAAGAAATTCATCAACTTTAACATAACTAAACTCTCAGCCACAAAGAAACAAAAAACAGTAAAAAAAACATGAGACTAACATATCCAGCAATAGTCTGGTCCTAAAGCTTAAACTTAAAATATAGCAAAAACATCATTAATTACAAAAAAATACTAACATATTAGATCCTTCAAGGTTACGAGCCACAACTTTCAAGAGAACACCAAAAAATTTATAACTTAACCCAAATTAAAGATGTTAATAAAAAGAAATAAGATAAAAAGAAATTGAATATAATGGTCAAGAAGTACTTGCAACTTGCGAATAAAAAGCACGACATACTATTTCATATCAAAGTTTCACCATAACAAATCATCCTACTACATCTAATCTACAACAGTAGTAATACTTAGCACAATTCTGCTCACCTTGAAAATTGATCAGAACCATAAATCCAAAATTTTTTGCTCTTACTAATACAGTAATCAAAGCCTATTACATCTCTTACAATCATAATAATTGAACAAGAGACACATGATGGAATCCATCAAGCTCCTCACGATCACATCCACTGATAAATACATATCGCGCCTTCCCGATCATCACAAACAAACCATCTCCCGATCTTTGTGTTGCTCGCTCAATTGCTAGGAATTCAATACCTGTGGTGTGAGCAACACCAGATCTATCAGAATTCGAACAGAATTGCAAGATTGATAGCTAAATTGAGAGATGTTGAGAACAAAAATTATGCATTAGGGAAAATAAAAATAATTTCGCACCTATAATCGAGATATTGAATTCGTTTCCGACGATGGACGAAATCAAGTCATAGGTCCCTATAACTCGTGGACACGGTGAATTCCAAAACGCTTTGATCCGAACCATCTTTACTTCATCCGATCCACAGCGGTTTTCTTTGCTAAATCTTCTCCAATCACAATCTCTCTATCTTCCTTAATTCAATGGCTCTCAAGCTTCGTCTTCCCTCCCAACTCTTCTGCAATATCCCTTTCTCGAAAGAGAGATTCAATTTCAAAAGCTTCCCGGCTGCTTCCGTTTCACTGTTGAACAATGTCAGCTTGAATTCAACTAGCATTGCTGCTGATAGGAGAAGGTTCAGAAGAAGAGTTGTTGTTGCTCGATCAGTGGCGGAAGAACAATCTCAGGGCTTTGCTGTGGATCCATTGTTGAATCCCTCCTCTAATAAGCTGGTTCTCGTTGTTGGGGGCACCGGTGGTGTTGGTATTACCATTCTCCTTCTTCACTTATACTAAAACACTGATGTAGGTTTCAGTTCCACTACGGATTATGTTTCCAAATACACGCTGGTTCAAATTCGAGCAAAGAAAAAACTGGAATCGTGCTTTGTTTGCTTAGTGCCTTGCAATTTTTGCAGAGGAACTAATTTCACCTTGCTGTCCTGGTCGCGCTTGTTGTATCCTGCTGTATCAGGATTGAACTAAGGGTAAAGAATCTTTAAAATGTATTCTTTAAAATGAATATGGAATTTGATTAAAAATTCATTTATATTCATTTTTGACAAATGACATTGCCTGTATTAGCTCAAATTCACTATTTAGCAATCTTTAACGGTTTTAGAGATGTGATGATCTGTAAATCAAAATTAAACATGGTAAGATACAACAACTGCTAGAGTTTGTGTGAGCTTACCTTACCCCTGACATGAAGAATACCTTGTTTATCCTGCATTTCTCATTCCTCAATAACAATGTAAATGTTGCTTGAGCAGGAAAATTTCAATAACTTGAATTTTCCTCGCATTTGTCTTAGATACAGGTTCTCTGCATGTGTTACGAGCCTTAGGGCAGTTATTCAAAACTTAATTAAAATCCTGAAGAATGTTTTTCTAGGTAGAGTCCTGACATTATCTGATGTAGTCTAGAAATCTTTATATATGTCCTTCATAACCTACTCACTGTTACTGGCCTTTGCAATCTAAATCCTTGGACATCATCGGGTTTCCTTACCATATGTACTTTAACCTTTAATGCCTAATCAGCTATTGGTAGCTTCTTCATATCAATTGCATTCCTAATTAGCAGTTCGATGTCTTCAACCATTATAGACAGTGCACAAAATCTGGTCTTTGTAGCAATGGTTTCAGTCTAACGAACACTAGTTTCATTCTCTGGTGCAAAGAAGATTGTGTTCTTTTTTCTAATATTAAAATTTCATACTGAGTCATGGTATTGATTCAAGCGTTTATACTGAGTTTATCTGACTCTAGCTTAAAGAATTTTATACAAGACTGTTCACAATTATGTTCACTTTTTACAATAGACTTCTGCAATTTATTTTGTGGCTTTCGCTGTCTGTCCTTGTCCACATGTTTCCATGCCTTTAATGATGAATAAGGGTAGTGAGTCCTTATTGTTCATCAACCTCCTATGAAACTAGCAAATTAGACATTCATCAAGCAAATTGGCCCTCAAAACAATTTTGAGCTATGGATATAATAAAGAATCCCCATCTTTTTTCAGGGCAGTTGATTGTCGCTTCTCTTTTAAGCAGAAACCTCAAATTGCGATTGTTACTCAGGGATCCTTCAAAGGCAAAATCTTTGTTTGGCCTACAAGATGAGGATGTGTTAAAGGTGTGTACTAGATGTCTAATTGACACTTTCTTGAATTTTATTGTTTACATTTTTGCTATCAACTTTAGATTGTGATTTTATTAATAGAAAATAACTTTGCTTGAAATTAATAGGTATGGAGAGGGGATACTAGGAATCCAAATGATATAGATCCATCTATGTTTGAGGTATACTGCTTGCACAATACAGTCTAAACCTGTCTAACATATGAGTTTCAGCATGGTCTCGTTTTATGTGTGGTTCTTTTATTGAATTACTCTTGTATAGTTTCAGCATAGAACTCTTGTTTCATAGGGAGTAACACATGTAATTTGCTGCACTGGAACAACAGCTTTTCCTTCTAGACGGTGGGATGGAGATAATACACCAGAAAGAGTCGGTAAGTATACCGTTCTAGCTAAATGTCATTTTGTCATGCTTTCATGGTTGTATTTTCCCTTTTACAATGTTTCTCGCTACTTGGGCTGACAGATTCTTACGTATTTGGTGTTTGTTTCTTGTCTTGGATGCTTATGGTACCTTACTTTTAACTAACGTGAGAGCAACATTAGTTCTAAAGTTTATTGTATAGATCCACAAACTTGTTGGATGAATGCTTCAATAATGTCAAACGAATATAAGATAAAATGAAAAGTTCAACATGCAAGTCCAGGTATAAATGTTCCTCAGAACATGACTGTCTTTTGAAGATTGGGAAGGGATCCGGAATCTCATAGCAGCACTTCCTCAAACACTGAAGAGATTTATTCTCGTGTCATCTGTCGGAGTCACAAAATCCAATGAGCTGCCATGGAGGTACCTTATTTTCGAAATGGATGTTTCTTGATGTTCTAAATTGTGATGTCAGTTCAATTATTAGTTCACATGTTAGCCATATCATGTTGTGGTTGATTTTTGAGTTAGCTCATCAGGTTTTTCAATGTGCTGGTAAAATACCTCTACATTAGATTGCTTTAATCACTTTAGTAGACAGCCCACTTTAATTTGACGCTAGTGCAACTCTTGCTTCATTTAGAGGCATATATGTTGCTTTGTAAAGTTAGTATTTGATAGGTGTATTATTGTGTTACGTATCTTGCCCTGCTGCCAATGCTTCAGAGTTAAAGATTTATGCGAAGTAGACGAAATACTTATTTTGTGATGATACAACTATTTACTTGAGATTTGCTGCTGATATCTACGAAGTAGTATGTGGCATCATTGGTGTGGGTGTTGGTGAAGGTATCATCACGTATCCTTTATCTGTCGACAAACACATGGCACCATCATCATTGTATCACCTTTTCTTAAGTCCTACATAGCACGTCTTAGTAACATAGTGGTGAGTACTCTGCCATAGAAGATATAAGTTTTCTCAAGATGGAAGTGTTGCTACTGGTCATTCGAAATATAGTATATAAGATGATTCCATTCCTTCTAGACATATCTGTTTTGACTACAGTGTTGCCCACTTTTTGAGGTTTATGTTTTGATGCATTACAGGAATTACATATAGCTTCTAACTGAATACTGAAAATCCATGTAGTATCATGAACCTCTTTGGTGTGCTGAAGTTTAAGAAAATGGGGGAGGATTTTCTGCGAAATTCTGGCATTCCATACACTATCATAAGGTACATTATGTGAACTCCACTTAGATGCTTTATTCAAAATGTCTTTATATGTAATTAATGCAGAGGATTGTAATGATAACTGCAAACAGTTGAAGAGCATATCTTTTAACCTGGCAGGCCTGGGAGATTGACTGATGGGCCATACACTTCTTACGATCTAAATACACTGCTTAAAGCAACTGCAGGGGAAAGGCGTGCAGTTGTCATTGGTCAAGGTTCTTCTCCATTAGGCACTCTACTTTAAACTTAACAACTGTAGGTCAATATCTTTTTTTTTTGTTTTTTTGTGATGCATGCTGTTCGATCTGAGTTATCAATATGATCTGATAATACTGCCTTTGCAGGCCATCATAACCAGATTCCATGTTCTTCTGATGCTCCTAAAGTTGGTGAACTATCCAGAAGTGTACTCACAGAAAGTTAATCTATTCTGTATAAGTCATTCTTCAAAATGTAAAGTACTGTCAGACATCTATTAAACAGATAATAGAAGGCCAAAGGATTAGTGTAAAGAAACCCCCCCCCCATTTCTAGGCTTGAGTTAAGGTTCCTTTGAAGAGTCACACTATATATCAATTAGAAAATTGTTCATCAACCTTCTAGGCCTTTGGAGTTTTGAGCCTCTACTTCGAGATAACAGTAGATTATATAATCAAGAAAATGAATTGACAGCATAAAATCTTAAAATCATCTCAGAACTTGAGTTTGTAATACTCTAGACTTCTCTTAAAAGAAATAGTCTCATACAGAGCTGGTGGAAAATCAGGTTACCTGATGGCTGATGTAGCAAGCGGTCAATTAAACAATCATGTGTTTCTCAAGTAAGTGACATTAGGAATAGGAAATTAGCTTAAATTTCTAGCAATACTCATCTATGAATGTGATTAAGGTTGACTGAGTGTACCTCTAACTCAACAATGGATATGGCACTGGTCTAATAAAGTAACTGATTTGTGTGATGATGAATTTGGAAGTATTGAGTAATTGTTACATGTAGGTAGTCCAACAGTCCTTTTTTCTTGCTTTAATGCTCATTTCATTTGTATATTTTAATAGGTGACAACCTTGTGGGAGAAGTTAGCAGGCTTGTAGTGGCAGAAGCCTGCATACAGGCAATGGACATCGATTTCACTGAATGCCAAATTTATGAAATTAACTCGGTAAAGGTAGCTACCTCCTGGAATTAGATATTGAGTACATATTTATCTCAAACGTATGGAATTTGTCAACACAATAAGTTCATGCATTTTCAGAGCACAGTTGCTAATCTATTACGGTATATAATAAGCTGGTTTTCGAAGGACAATCAAGACATTTGTAGTAACTAAGCAGTTATTGCCATTTTAAAATTACACCAGACTTGTTAGAAACATTCCTGTGCACTCGAAAGGAGTTCTAAAATCAAGATTATGGGTTTCTTTTTTTTAAATCTAGTCCTAGTTCCATGCACATGAAAGTGCCTCAATTGTAGATACAAGCTTGGTCCAATTTAACTGTCTACTCAGATTTTGGATTGAGGATGTTATGGCATTTTTTATTTGAGTTGTAAATTGGCATTATTGTATTGATATGTCTTTGTTTGATCCATCAAATTAAACTGTTGAAACAAATATTTGAATCCCAGTTATGCATATTCTTGAAAAATCATTTCAACTGTGCAGGGTGAAGGGCCTGGAAGTGACCCTGAGAAGTGGAAGGAACTCTTTAGATCTGCTGAAGTTAAGTAGGAGGATGAGACACAGGCTTTCCAAAGTTAAGTAAAAGTCTTGCTTGCTGGAGAATCTGATGTAAATATATGCAACCCACAAGAAGGCAAGGCTTCCTGTACAGAAAACAATCAGTGAGTCAGTAATTATGCAGGAGCAGAACCAACTTTGGTTCCAGTATACTTTAAATTTTAGTTGTTACTCGTAACATCAGAACTGGTCTAGCACATGCCTAAAGATATACGCAAGTAACCTTATCTATTTGATTGTAAAGTAAATCGATGCAAATGAATGTAAAGATGTTTTATGGATACATTATCTATTTGACTATGACTAACTTGCCTGCTGTTCTCTTCTATTTGTGGTAGAACTTTTGTTACACTCCTAGTCTTTTGCCCTAGAATGTGTCTTACTGAAGATCCTGAATACCTTGGCCAAGTTATGTTCTAAGATTTCCAAGAAAGCGATTTAGGTCCGTTCCTCAATTGCAACCATCAGAATTAAAGCATTCTAAGATTTCTCTTTTTGCATGTTGATCTTACTGGCATTTTCTGGCTTTTGAATCTGCTCATGCGTTTAAAAGAGTGATATGTGGATCTTTCTGCTGGTGTACTTTGTTTCAACTGAGATCTTTAATTCAAGTTAATTCTGACGAGATAATTAACGCTGTGGTCTGAACTCTGAAGAACATCTAAAGAAATCACCCAACAAATAAACATAAAAGAATAGTTCTCCAAAATTGAGTACAGACTACGGAGAGATTTCTGAAGCTGTTCACCTTTGTAATACCAAACATTAGGAGTGGTAATTGAAGGAAATACACCCTAACTAATCAACCAATAAACTAAAGTTTGTTAATTCATCTGTAGGCATGCATACCCATGCTTGCGGTGATACGATCTAAACAACTTCGCGAAGGTCCTTCTGCTCCCGTAAATTAAAATTAAGGGCATACTTTAGTTGTACAAAAAGTAAGTTGAATAATATTAAATTTTGTTAATATATAGTTCAAAAAAAATTTTAGAAATAGAACTCAAAGCAATATTAAAGTATAAGAAATAAAATTTTAAATTAAATTTTGATGAAATAATTAAATGTGAATGTGAAAAATAAAATTCAGGATAATACTAAAATAACAAATTTTATAATTTAAAAAAGAAAGATAAAATTGTTTATGAAGCAAAATGTCAGTAATTGGTTAGGGATAAAGGAGACGTACAGGGTATGATTGAGATCAGATAGTACACAATGAGAATTTTAAATGCCGTAAAGGTAATAGAATCTGCATCCAAAATCAAATAAAATACAACTCGAGAAAAATTACGAGAAATTTAAAAAATTTAATGACAGTGAAATTAGTGTGGCTGCTGGGATTCGAGCCCAGGTCTCCACGGCCACAACGTGGAATTCTAACCACTAAACTACAGCCACAACTGTTAATGAAAGTACAACACTTTATCTAGAAGTCTTGTGTTCTTCTTTGTTCTCATTTTCGTTCTCTGCAGAGATGGCCAGGTCCATTATCTCATCGTCTCATATGGTAGACATTAAAAATTTTCAGATATATGGTTGCAAATTCGCATATGCGATGCACGATTATTTCCAAACGAAAAGAAAAATTCATTAACTCTTCATGCTTGTGCGTGGAATCAGGCAGGCAAGCATGCTCACGCTCCCGCTCATTCTCCAGCACCAGCAATAGCTGCAAAGTTCAAGTCCAAGGTTATACAAAATCATTAACCAATCTCTTCCAAATTTTACTTGTTCTCTATGAACGACTAATTAAATTTCGTTTAAACTGATTACTTGCAGTATGCAATAACAGAAGGAAGCCTAGAGCCACAAGCTAATCCATCAACTCATTCTTTTTAACATAAGAACGAAGAAGCATATACAAGAGCTGGTTTAATTGAATAATACGAGAAATATCCACAAGGTAATCTCCGTTCTCATGTTTGTTAGATGTTCTTCATGTGCTTGATTTTGCTTTCGACTGTATCAACCTCTCTGTTAGCACTGTATACATAACAACAATGTGATTTTAGTTTGATGCACAAAAACACTGATAATTTCTTAGCTTTGACATTTCCCCATAAGTTAACTCTTTTTCGTAAAAAATCACTTTTAAAATCTCCAGAAAGATTTACTTCAGACATGGAGAAATGAAGGCAACAGAAACAATTCAAAACCAGAAACAGTCTTCTTCAAACATTACAACACCAACACTACAGCAAAGATGGTTATTTTCTTAATCTTAACTAAAAGGAATCGGTTCTTATCGAAAAATAGAATAAAGCATTGCAACCCCTTTCTTGTTAGTTCCTGAGTGATTATGGAATTGTAATACCTGCAAAGTAGAATAATCCCTCAACGTGAGGTAGGCACGCAGACAGTTTTGTGCATCAACAAGCTTAGTAGAGGAACAACATATCATCTCGATGATAACGAAAGCCAATGCAATGAAGTTGATCTTCGGCGATTCCGTTTTGTTTCTACTAGATGGAATTTTTTCTTTCTTTTTTCTTTTTTTTTGTTTATATGATCGATTAGTATTACTATCTGTAGTTCTGCTGCTCTCGTGCTTGTGGTACGAGTAGCACCGAAGACGGTGTTATACAGAGAGATGAATCGAGAGTTGTGAGTGAAAACATTTAACTTTTATTATTACTGATAAAGTGAATGGCGAATGAGAAGATTAAAAAAAAACTATAATTTGTGGTATTTAACAGATGATAACTATAATTATCTGGAGTTGGTGGGTAGCAATAATAAAGCCATTTGCAATGATACAGTCTTTGGCTTTGTGGGGCATTAGAGTTTTTGTTTTTAAGCTAATTCTTCTTTGGCCATTTTTATAATTTTATTGCAACACGCTATAAAGCAAGTAACCCAGGCATGCAACTGCCATAATTAATGTTCAAGCCAGATGTCTGTAAGAATATAACTTGCACAAAACGATTAACTAGGACTGCTACAGAATATAAAGATTTGCAATGGGCTTAGAAAGTAAAATCGTTTTGTTTATAAGCGCATGTTTTAGGAAGGGTGTTAGGTTCTATACTTGCTAAAAACAATTAAATAGGCTGATAATGTAAACTGCGCTCCTGTTTATTACGGTCATTGTCGGTGGACTCGAGATGATGACGCGGACGATAGACTTAGCCGCGTAGCCGGTTACCAAAAAACGAATCCACAAGTTCGGTTACTCTAACCCAACCTGGATTTTCTTCGCCTTTATAAATCCCCAGCAGCTATTTTCCATTTCACTGACAGAAAACAAATTCAGAGAATTTCTTACTTCCAGATATTTTGTTTTGGGAAGAGGTAAGTTTTATGATTGATACATCGGTATTTGGTTGGATTTGGAATTTCTGTGATTGATTAACCAGAGTGGGCTGATCTGTGTGTTATGGCTCTGATCTGAGTGAAATGAACTTGTTTCGAGCTTTTGAGCTTAGATCTGTGAAAGTTTTAGATTTGTTTGAGCTTGAAATGTTGTTTGAATGCTTCAGATATAGCTTGATCGATGTTATAATCGCGCGATCTGGTCAAGTTGTATAGATCTGGATACATTGTAGTGTCTGATTTCACGTAATTTCTTTCTGATGTTTTTATGGATCAACCAAATTCATGTTTGTGTTTGTGCTTGAATCATTTGTATTGCTGATTGTGCTCCCACTCGCTCCTTATAGTAAAAACTGGCACTTAAGTGTTGGATTGATCTGAATAGAGCCTAACTATATAGCTTGGATACTTGAAATTTCCTTTGGCCTCAGATTTTGCTGAGATCTGTTTAGTTATTATCTGGATTTTTGTTCAAGTTTGATTTCGCTGATAGTTACTGAACTTAAAGAAGGTCAGTAATTTACTTCAACTTCTGTGTTACCATGTGATATTCTGAAGTCATGAAATGATCAAGTGTCTTTGTTTATAGTTTGTAAGGATCATAAGTTGATTATGTGATTATGTATGTGTGGGGATTATAAGTTGATTCGTTTATGTATGCGAAGTTCTATAGCTATCCCTTTCAAAGAAGTCAATCATTATTTTGGGAAAATACTGTAATCCAGTGAAGCTTCTGGTGAGTTCTTAGCCAATAAATATATCATGGATTTTTCAAATTATACATCTCATTTTTGTTTTTGCTGTTCCAATGCATGATGGTCTCACAATTTATGGCAGGCTTGCAGCTATGAGCACCATGGCCATGGCACCGGGGAGCATAAGGTCAACACTTAATCCGAATGCCCCCCTGTTCATCCCTGCTGCAATTCAGCAAGTTGAAGATTTCTCCCCAGAGTGGTGGGAATTGGTGAAGAACTCCACTTGGTACCGTGAACACTGGTTCCAGCAGCACCAGGAGCAAGAAACCTTTGATGGTGATGAAGAGGAGGACGATATTGCTAACATGTTACCGGACTCAGTTGACCTTGACATTGAGAATGACTTGTCCAGTCTCGAAGCTGAGATGGATGAGCTCTACTATGAGAGCCTGGCATCTGAAATGAAGTTCTACTCCATCTTCAACAACCAGAACAATGGTTCATAACTCGCCCTTCTTTAACAATTACAGTTGCTGGTCATCGATAAAGTGCTAACTCTTGGTGAAATTGCAGGATCTGATATTGATGCAACTGCTGTGATCAGAAGTCTGAACTTAACTTCGCCCAAAAATGGGTCTGTTAAGCCTGTAATGGAACCAGCTAAGCATCGTGAGAAGCCCGTGCACTGTGTGAGCCCCAAACCCAAGCCCCGAATCATTCACCAGCCCCGTTGAATCTGTAAAAATAGTCCATCAGCAGGGTGCATGCTGCAGGGTTTCCCCTAGCATGTTCTGTACTTCCTGTGTATAGATGTAGGATGCAACTCCTGATGTAGCATGTAGTCTGTTTACGTCGTGTTCTTCAAACTACCTTTGACGGTAGCAACCAGAAAAATTAAAAGAAACATATGATCTAGTGTAATTAGATGAAGTTAACCCTTTGTAACTTCTGTACTCTAATCTTCAATGAAAATAACATGTTTATTGTATTAAGTATTCGTAGATTGCATTCTATGTACAGTTTTAGAGGAGACTGAACCATTGGCCCCGAGCACATTTGTTTTGATCTGTGAGAGGCCTCTCTCAGTTTGTTGCTAATTCTGTAGCTCAATGCAACCATTTTCATTTGTGATGCTTGAGTTTCTGAAGGAACTTGTATTACGCTCAGTTTTTTGGTCCTATGGTTAAATTTGAATGGGACGTCATCTTCACATATCAGAATAACAGACATGAAGTCGAGCAGAATAGAAGAACGACTTGCAAGAATAACACAAAGTTTTATTCATTTGAAGCACACAGGATACGTGAAACCAGTAGTAGAAAAAATTAATGAATTTCATTGATGTCAGTAGTATGCATGAACAGAAGTTGAACACTATCAGTGCAGAGAAATTTCTGATTAGAGAGGTGAATGTCGTCCAAGCATCAGTGAGAGATCAACACAAGAAACAGGTAAAGATTTTTCAGCTAAAGAAGTAACAGTTGTTCTCTCTCGCCCAAATTGTTTCATCCTCTAATGCCAGAGTAATCAACTTGGCTTGTAAATCTTCTCCACCATCTTCCTGAACTCTGAAAAAGAAGTAAATCAGTGTACCAACAAAAGATAATGCAACATGCTATCTTGAAATTATAACATAAGCATCTACGTACCTTCTTGGTTGTCCATAGTGCTGCCGCTTGAGCATTCAGTGGAGAATCATTGTTTGGCTCTAAATTATTATTGAACAACATATCAGTTTCAGGGAACATTTCAGTTTTGAAATCCTTCAAACAGAAAAAATTATCAAATCTTCCTCAAACAAGTCATCATATTACCTCCCAGAAGGCTCTGAATTGAAAGCAGAATTGTTCTCACATCGTAGGCTGAAGACCACTTATCCTATCAAACACAACACAAACACTTGGACACCCTTCCAGAATAAAAACTACAATCACCGAAAGCAAATCATGAGTCATAGGCAAGCACTGATACCTGAAGTATGTCAAGGCAAATGTTGCCGAGGAGATCAACGTTTGGGTGGAAGCAGGTTGCCTCAAACTTGACCTTGGGTGGTTTAAATGGGTAGTCATTAGGGAAGGAGAGCAAAACCTTGTAAACTATGCCTTCATAGACTGTGTCTTTGCTCCCTGTAATGGTTCCTTTCCAGCTGAAGATGTTATCTCCTTCAGGAAACGCTGATATCCCAGGATCTCCAGTAAAAACATCTGCATACATTGGTTCAAACACCAATCAAGAATTTTTTAAAACAGGGATCTTAATCTGATTCCGAAGGAAGTAACTGACGATAAGGATTGACGAATTTTGAATCTTTATGAGAATTTCCTTACCATCAAACACATTAGTTCCGACTGCAACCTGCTTGTTTGCAAAACCCAAAGAAAGGAAACAAGTTAAATATTATAGAACAGATCAGAAATCAAATTCAAAGGATAAGATCTAGAATCAGAATGGAGACGAATCAAACAACTGTACCGTAAATAAAACTAGATGTCCACTACAAGACAAGCAATCAGTGCATCAACAATTAAAGGAAGTTCTCTCTCCTGATCTAGTCCAACGAACTCAAAAATGAGTAGAATCAAATTCAACAAAGACTGATATAGCCCTAGTTGATTGAAGGGAAATCCTAATTACACAAAACTAATCAATCAAAATTGAATCAACAAAAATATTGATTACCGCTTGAGAACTGATTGACCGTCGGGGCTTTTAGCAACCGGAACTTGCTGCTTGTGAACAGCAGTCGCCAGCGACGTTGCAGGAATGTTTCCGTCGATATTCATTTAAAAAGTTCTCGATCCTTGGCATCTTCGTTGAATTCTTCTTCCGATGAAACACCAGGTTCAACGAAAATCAAGACAAGATCTGTAAATCAAAGAAGAATTTCTTAACAAGTTTCTTCTAGCTCTTTATTTGGAGAGAGAGATACTAGCGTGTGAAAGAGAGAGAAGGGAAGACTGGATTTGATTTGAGTGGAAAATCTTGAGTTTGGGAAAGTTTGTTTTGACCGTTGGAAGAAAACCAAGTGCGTGATTTGGGAATGAGAACCTGGGAAACAAAACAAACTTTCCAAATTCCATCGGCTAGTTCATTAGCTCACAACTGCTTTTGGAATTTTGATGGTGCGTTTAGAAGAAGGGTTAATGAAATAAAAATTTTGTGAAATAAAAAATATTTTTATTTTTTTAAAAAATAAGATTTATTTTTTTTATTTTTAAAAAAATAATAAAAATATATAATAAAAAAATTTTATTACATAAAATTTTATTATATTTTTTAAATACTTATAAAATATATATTAAAAAATATCGTTGAAAAAATACAATTTCAAGCGGACTCTGAGTTTCAAACTTACAATTCAACAGTTTTATCTGATAATATTCAGATATGATGAGATGTAGCTTAAAGCTTATGTAACCAAGTTTTAGCAAAATTTTCACAAGGCTCAGCGTCCCTTTATAGGTGTCCTTATATTGACCATTGGCTTATTACTCTGCTCCAGCATCATATGATCCATTTCGAAAAATTAAAATACATACACCATGATAAGATTAAACCAGCATAAAGGATGCCATCTAGAGAGATGACCACCTCAAGCTTAAAAACAGTATGAATCTAACTTGGAACTCAAGCTAGCCCTTCCTTCAAGTGGCAGAGGCCAGATTATCAACAAATTAAACACTCAAAGTCTGAAGAAAGCACTTCAGTTTTGAAGAAGTGATGAAAATAGGAGGGTACCCTTGATTAAAGGAGTCCTTTCAGAAAATACAACAATCCATAACAGTTGGATTGCAAGTGAGGTAATACATGGTATAATATACAACTTCTACGAGATCTCTTGATTGAGATGCACTAAGCGGGCGTCTAAACTGTAAAATCAAGGAGGTCCTGTGACTTTAGATATTCTGTCGAAAAAGACACGGCTCATAGTCATGCTGAACACAATTTCTTCTTTCATCCAATCTAGCGCAACCCTCTCCAATGTACCAAGCGTGGACATCCTATATACTAACTCACCCTCACATCCATCTTCATGACCCAACCAAGTTAAATTGAATGTATAGCCTGCACAACCAAGCCAAAATGAAGTTAACCAAGATATTTTATATAGATCCTTAATCAGTTAACCAACTGACAAGATACCTAATAGCAACAACATTGATTATGGTGAAGAGACCTCTGCAACTTATTACTAGAAGAAATCAAGTCACCTCGCCAAGATGTTTGAAAGATGAAAAACTACAACCAGCTCTGTACTTGGCATCAATAAATCTTGCAATTCATGCAAACAAATTACTACTTTGTAATTGTTTTGGTTTCCTAGCTTGCTCATGCCTTATTAGGTCCAGATTAAAGGAACTATACGCCACATACACGAGCAAGCTTGTTAATTTTGACATGACAAGGTTCTATAGGCATCTTTAAGATGTGATATCCCAAGCTGTCATTTCCTGAATTAGATATATATGTAATTACAAGTTACAGCAATTAACATATAGCCAACAATTTTAAAAACAGGTAACAAAACTTTAGTAAATAGCAACTTTTTCTTAACAGAATTGTATAGACTGCTGGGCAGTACAACTATCTGCAAAATCTTCATAAAGAGCACGGTGGACACTGTTAATCATACAATAGAAAAGCCAAACTCTGATGATTTTTCAATAGAGGGAAGAGGGTAATTCATGAGCCTAAGAACGAAATGACTATAAGCAATATTTTGAAAAACCATAGCACAAGCAATTCAGTTTAAAACTAGATGCAAATGAAAAGCACAAATCAATTACCAAAATACCTTGCTCATTCCAGTCGGATTAAAGGTGTTGGCTAGTAGTTGCCCAAAGCCATGAGAATAAACATGCAGATATTAGATGAAGCAGAAGTGCTCGTTTAACAAAACAGATGCATTTACATCTGATGTGGAACAATAATCACCAAAAATGCATCATAACAGAATACAAATTTGCTGCCAAAATTCTTGAAAACATATGCATTGCATGATTAACTAGCAAGTAATAGGTCTAGAATATTAAAATTTTATGTTGGGCTCAAAAATTTACCGCTCTTTTGGTGATTGACTGAAAGACACAGTCCTTCAGTCCGATGGTCTATAGAAAATTTCATGCCCACCAAGAACTCAATAAGAGTCTGAAACACACAGCTAGCTCTTTCTTTACCTGCGAGAAAAGAAGATTACAAGAAATTTGAGTTAGACAGAAAAGGAAGAAGATCCACCGTTCAGGATGAAAGCATGAGCAGTACCAGCAGCTAGATATACCTGAACTAACACCTCCTTTACAGCAAGCAGGCTGCAAAATTTATTCCAAGTGTGAAAACAGAAAGCAATCAGATACAAAAAAACAAGACCCTCTAATATTGATGGTGAGCAACAAAATGTAGGTCCACCAGAAATTAAAAAATATTAAAAATCAGTTTCCATTATTACCATAATTAGAACTTCTGGAGAGCAAGAATAAGTAGCAGTAGCTTCTTTCTGGTGATCATCATGCAGAATAGGAGTGGATTCCAGACTTCTCTGTCTCTTTTCTTTCTGCTGATCGTCATGCTGAACAGGAGTAGATTCCAGACTTCTCTTTCTCTTTCCTGAAGATAACAAAGACGGCATTTTAGTTCTCTGCTGAGGGCATTGAGGACCATCAGGTAGGGATTTATCACTATTCCTCTCCGCCAACATACCTTCAAGCCTCCCGACCATGCTTACTAGATTTTCATCTGTCAAAGGAAAAGTTTAATCATATATGGAGCCCTAACCTATAACAAGCACATGCAAGCCTCATTCAGAAAAAGGGAAGAAAAGATCAAAGCATTTGCATAAAGTTTTTTGACATTGCATGAACACAAAAACACTAAACAGTGGAAGAGAAGTTGAATTCACTAGCCAATTTTATGTGGCAATGATGAGTTTAAGTCATGTAGAAAATGTATCAAACGAAATAATCAGTACTGCAACAAGAAGCATGCCTCGTTCCTTAGGGAGGATACTTAAATTGCTCAAAAGAGTCAGTCAATCATGTAAGGACACTCCCTTAGTCCATATTGAAAAGAATTTTAAGTAAGCTTCGATTGATTCAATCTGTGATAACTGTTTTCCTACTTAATCTCCATAACATAATGACTCAGTCCTCCTTTAAAAATGTGCATTCTCTAGACTTGTATATAAAAGGTCTATATTGGACCTGGACACGAATCTAAATGTGTTAGCATTTTGCTAGGGAATATATTTGATGAAACTGAAAGTACTGTGTTTTTAATTTTAGACATGAAGCAAAATCTATAAGCATAAATCATTATATTACATATATAGGAATGTAAATAGGTGACCCACAGTAGAGCATCTTAAAGTTAATTAGGATTGCAGCTCACAAACAATAAATTATTCAAGATGATTAGCATATTACTTGTTTCTAAACTATTTTTCTTGACAGTGCTATTTTATCAGTACGGTAAGAGACTAGCATATCAGTAGTGACAGATGCTTACATAGTATGTAGGTGGTTTTACAGCATAATGCACATGTATAAAAGTAAATCAACTAACTCTTGTTTTCATTTGAAACTACCCTTTCGGAATACTTCAAAATACTAAGACCCGTGAGTGAAGCTTTCGTACTGGTCATTTTTTGAGACAACTAATAGCCAGCACAGACTTGTCTAGAGAGAATACTGGATAGTACATTTTGTCGGGAAGCACTATGAGCTTACTGGTATATACTATAATAATAAGAAGGATATACACTATTCTCTCACTTTTTCGTCTCTCTTCAAGCAGAAGTTTCTGACACTCATCAAACTGCTCCTGAATGAAAGATCTGCAATTGGAAAAAATTTACCAAACACTCAAGATATCAAATGTAAGCAAAACAATCACATAGAAGGTCAGATCCTGAGAATAACCACCAATCCTTACATCTCTGCACGCAATCTATCGTTCTCTTTTCTCAGCTCATCCATGAAGTCTTCAGCTGCTGCAGAAATTAATCTTAAAAGAATCACTAAATGAACTTCTTATAAATTGGCATCACACCTCTAAAAGAACCGCATAAATCTAGGAGCATCCCACTCCAGCAAGTGTCAGAATAAGAAGGACTAATATAAAGTTATGCCATTTAAAAAGAAAAAATAGAAAATCCGAAACTTGGAGAGAAAAATCCATTGCTTGAACATACCTACTTGATAGCCTCTTAAGTCAGCATCTACTTTATTGTTGAGCTCCTCTTCTATGTACCCATTCCTCTTCTGAGATTGAAGCAAGACATCAAAACTGATCATTTCATGATACCAAAGCTAATACTATGCCAAAAGATTATACCAGGAAAAAGTAAAGTTAACTAAAATGAACACCTTCAGTTCCTGGTACTTGGCATATAATTTGGAGTTGAACAGCTCCATCTTTACTTGAGCCAAACTCCCAAACTAGAAAGCGCCAAAGCAAGTTGTAAGACGGTGCCTTTCTTTCTCTAGGGTAAGCTAGCAACTGCTGTCAACATTACGAACTCAAACTATAGAAATGAACTGAATTTTTGGTAATTAAACACAAGGATATCCATAATTGACTGAAATAAAGTAACAGAAGAACTATCACGAACAGATCTAGAGTTGAAATTTTTCAAAATTTCGCTTGAATGTGATAGATTTCCAACAAATGGGAAATGGATAGACATTACAAGAAGGAGAGAAGGAAAGAACAAACCTGAGAGAGGAGAGATCAGATGGAGTTGGCGGGAAAAATTCGAATTTGGAATTATGGTTTACTTCCGGCCAAGACAAGACCGGAGCTGTGGTGATTGAGAGGGATCGAGCGTGAGTGAGCCGTTTGAAAGTGTTTATTTTCTAAGTTAATTCAGAAAAAAACCGAGGAAAGAATAATTACATATATAGTTCCTTTTCTAAATAGGCGTCAGAGAAAGGCCCGGCCCAACTCGAAAGCCCATGTAAGATGTTATGGATCTAATTAAATTAACGAGAAGGAAAAATTAAAATTATAAACATTTTATGACATATAAATTTTCTTATATTTTTAAAAAATTTTAATAATTTTATATAAACTACTATATAAAATTTATTAAAAAATAAAAATATTTATATGAGATGATAAATATTTCAAAAGCTAAACGTCTGCATATATATTTTCTTTTGTGCTTTCTAAGTTTTGGATAATTGAAAGCCGCTATCTATAGTAAAGTGCAAAGCGTAGGGATTAGGTTCTTCTATATGGTTGAAATGAAACCGTAGATGTCTAAAACTTGATTCAAATTGAGGCAATGTCTTAATTCATGAGTGGCATCGCATTTAAAGATAAAAGGATGTTCACTTAATTATCAAGTACTTTTAAACATAAAAGAAACACAATTTGGTTTATGATATAGGCACTCTCTTCATTTTCTACGATTGTGTAAAAGATATTTTTATTTTTTTAATTTTAAAAAAATAATAAAAATATATAATTAAAAATTTTTATTACGTAAATTTTTTTTATATTTTTTAATTTTTTTAATTTTTTAAATACTTATAAAATATATTCAAAATATAAAATAAAAATTTAAAAATTTATTTTTTTGATAAACTAAACCAAACAGCCTATACATGTATCCTCGATCATTTTGGGGACTGATGGCTATAATTCAATTAAACAATCGCTATGCGGAGAACAAATAATTGTTTATTTAGAAAAGATAAGGATAAATTTTGGCCATCTGATCGCTAAATTAGGGCAGCGCGGAAGTGTTTTTAAAATATAAGAGTATTTATATCCTCCTACTTATTATTTGTTTAAATAAATATAAATTATAAGTCTTTATAGTTGACTTGAACAATATAGCACCGTTTCATAATACAGCTTTTAATTTTAATTTTTTATTTCATATTCAATAAATTTTATATAATATTATAAAATTTATTTAAAAATTTAAAAAATATACAAATTATATATGGTATGATCTTCTTATTATTTATTTTATTTTTTTAAATAAAAATAAATCTCATTTTTAAAATATTTCAAAAATATTATTTATTTTATAAAAATTTTATTTTATAAGTACTTTCAACAGGATCTATGTCTAAAGTGCTATTTGGTAAAACTTATTCAGTAGTGCCTTGCTTTTCATCTAAAAAGTCAATTTATATTTTTTAATAAATTTTATAAAATATTTTATAAAAAATTTAAAATTTTAAAAATATAAAAAAATTATATTTTGTGCTATTTTATATATTTAAATAAAATGAAGCATATTTTTGAAAATATTTAAAATATTATTTATTCTAAAAAAATTCAAACTTATAAGCACTTTAAGCGTTCCCCCGAAAGTATATCAATAGGGCTCTGCTCAAGCGAGTCGTATATCTAACTAACTGAAACAAGAAAATAAGAAACAAATTGGTTTTGAAAATGTAAATCAAAATTAATTGTAAAGAAATCAATGGTTAGGTCTATGTGAGACGAACCAACCTAAAATTTAGAACTGATAAATTTCGATCCGATTCGAAACCGATTTAAAAAAATCAAATTCGGATCAAACTTTAGTTGAATTCGAATTGACGCAAAACTAATCCGTTTAATCCGTATAATTATTTATATATTATATATTACTTAATAATTAAAAAATAATAATAAAAAATTAAATAATATATATATATATATAATTTATCTTAATTTAACTAATTTTTATTTAATTTATAAATTTTGTCAAAATTAATATTTTTCTTTTTAAATATATCATAATTTATAATTATATATATTATTATTAAAAGTTAATATTTATATTTTTTATGTTATTAATATTATATTAAATAGATCGATCCGAATTTGATCCGATTATAAATAGATTGGATTAGAATTGACAATTTTGATTCATATAAATAAATAGATTAAATTATGATTAAATAATTTTAATCTGATTATTATATAGATCGATAAAAAATTAATTTAGAAATTCGAATTGTCATCTCTATTGAAACTATTAGTTAGTCAGCTCCGGTAACATCTGCCGCACCTAGAAATGAAGTAACTCAATATTGGAGCTGTTTGAATCTACTTTTTAGAAAAATATTTATTAAATTTTTTTTGATATTTAATAATAATTTTTAATAATAATTTATAAAATTTATTAAAATTTAAAATATAAAAATATATTATGTCATAAGATTTTATTATTAATATTTTTAGATAAAATAATAAAACTTATTTTTCAAAATATAATAAAAAATATTATTAATTAAAAAAAATTATATGCACTTTTAAATATTCTATCTTTACACGTGAGGTTCACTTAGGACGTGTTTACCGATACCCCTAAACTCTACTTCTTTCAAACTCAAGTTTCACATAAATATATACAAAAATTAAAATAAATTTTTTTGTATCAATAAAATTTTTAAAAAATTCAAATTTAATACTTATTATAAATATATAATTAATATAAAATTTTATCTTTTATTAAATATTTTTAATTTTTAATTTTAATTTTTAAATTTATTTGCTAAAAACTCCACTTTATCTAAAACTTCACTTTCCACCCCCTTAGTAAACACGCCCTTAGCATCCATCGATACCATATTTGCAGAGGCACACAAGTAAATCTTGTTAGAGAGATAAAACACTAGAGGATTATTTGGCTCTCTATTTTAATTATATTTTTATCTTTTTTTTTCATTTTTATGTCCTAAAAAATATATATAATGCTTTAATTTCATTCAAAAATTTAAAAATAAATAAATTTACGTTTATAATTTTGATATTAAAAATTTTTACTGTTCTTAAATTAAAAAAATCCCATCAATTCTTACATTTGCTTTTTAAAAATATTTTATTTTAACAAAAAACTCTTCAAAGCGGCGGCGTGGACTTTTCTTTTCCTCACCTCTGTTAAACACAAATCCTTTCGTCTGCCGATACGTTTGAAAGCTTTCTTTTCTTTTGTTCACTTTCTTCGAGCCTAAAGCAAAGCAAAGACCGAAGGTAACAAATTCACCATCTATACTACTTCCACTTTCTGAAAAACTTTCAATTCAGATCTCTTCTCTGTTTAGATTCTTCTTTTCTTCTGTTACTTTTACTCAACACAAAATTATGTAATGTATTCATTTTCTTTCGATTTTCGTTGGATTTTATGGATTAGAAATATATTCTAGCATCTGCGGAATGTATGAATTCATGCTTAGTAGTCAATGCTAGAGTTTACGTGATTGCTCCCTTTTTTTTAATTGACTAAATTTGGCTAATATTATGGAAATGATGTAAGAATTATTTGATTTAGCGTAGCTGGTGCTCTTTTCAGAGCTGAGCAAGGAACATTTCTTATTTGAGTCAAAAGAATATGGGAACTGATTGTGTAATCCAAGGAATGCCTAAAGCTAATTTGTCATATGAAGCTGCCATGGATGCACTCTCCTCACTTATTACTAGCCGCAAGCGTGGAGACGGATCAAAAAGGGCCCAAAAGTTTGTTATGATGTTTAGGTATCTAAAGGTAATGTATATGCAAGTACTAACATCTTAAATGGTACTTTATGCGAAGGATTTGTTCTCGGCAAAGGATTTTGTTCTCGAATGTTTCTGATGATTTTGGTGGGCTTTAATATTGTATGTTTATTTACACTTGATTTTTAAGGCTTGTTTTCAAGGGAAAGAAGTATCCTCATTTCTTCTTCAAAAATCACAAACACCATATAAAACCTTTCTAACAGTAAAGATCATTGACTCTCAAGACTTAGATTCTTTCAGCAGAAATTACTTGTTTTGGTTGGTGGGCACACTTTTTCTTGTACACTTATTATAGTCAAATTACTATTTGAACTAACTATGCAAGTTAACTCTAAGAGTTATACTCTACTGCATCTATGAATTCCATAAATGCAGTCCTGACTTTAACCATTATTTATAACAATGTTTTAGTAATTCTGGCTATCTCCTTTAACCTCTGACTATCTGAAAGGAAAAACACAATGAGTAAACAATGGGTGAATATAGAATTCTTTTGCAGTTAAGCTGTATGAGGAAACTATAAGGAAATCATAATAAAGGTGTAGTTTGTGCTTATAGTCACCTATGCTAAATAAGAAGATAGCCCTTAGGAAAGGCAGCTCCTGCAATGCACATGTGAACTTCATGAAGCCTATATTGATGGTGTTGTTGAAGACTTACTTCTTTCACAATGGAACCTCTTAGTAACTGTTAGTTACTGTTCCTTTTATCACTAATAAAAGTTGTTTGTGTCTTTGTTACTAAGTATTATTAAATAATGTCCCTGGATCATCCATCCACCTTCTTTCCAATTCCTTTGCGAGAATTATTTATATGAAGAAGCTAGTTATCTTTTGTACAGGTTTTGAATTTGGAGCAGCAAATCTCCAATCTTAAGATTATTCATGTAGCTGGCACTAAAGGCAAGGTAAGTGGCCAGTTCATTTTTTAGTGGTTGAGAAGGGCGTACTGATCTGATTTTGTCTGTTACTTTCCTTTAGTGCGCTGCAGTGTCCATTCCTGCTTTTTAACTGTGTACAGTTACAATGTTGAACTTGAAAGAAATGAATTCGTTGCTTCTGTTTGGTGGTTTGGTTAAACAATCTGGGGCTTCATTAGTTAAACAATTTGGGTCCTTCATCTCTGTTCATGTTCAAGCACCTCGCACAGCTATTTTTGAGTTGCAACGGGTTGTGCATCTTTGCATGTATCTTTAGGTATTCAAACCATCATCATTTATGTCATAATTCAGCATTGTAATCTCAGTTGTAGACTTTCTTGTGTACAAATTAATAAATTGTGTTTCCACGGTCCTTTTGTTATTTCTGTTTGAGACTGATGTTGTGGTACTGGTAAGTAAAGCTTACTGTGATGTCCAATCTAGGCCATCCAACTGTGTTTCATGCAGTTACAAGACTGCCTTCATCTTTTCGTGTGAGCAAAACATTAGCAGTTACGTGTGTAAGAGTGGTATTAAATATGCTTGCTTGTGCATGCACATATACATCGGAATATTGTTTTTCTCTGGTTGGAGTTCCTGATATGATGCAGCTTTTCAGGGCTCAACTTGTGCTTTCACTGAAGCTATCTTACGGGAATGTGGCTTTCGCACTGGTCTTTTCACATCACCCCATCTGATAGATGTCAGAGAGAGATATCGCATTAATGGGTGAGTACTTATTGTTATATACACATACTAGATCTTGCTGCTAGATTTTCAGTTTGACTTGCTACCATTTCTTCGCCTATATGTTTAACAGTTGGGTTGATAGTGTAAAGGATTTGTAACGGAATATAGTATGACTTTGCTTAGTTTGGGTATAGTTTCCTCAAATATCCTCTTTTCTTCTGGGGAATTCAGTTAGTTGTGCTTTCACTATTCATGTCGGCTTTTTATGAGCAAAATTAAGCATTTCTCTGAAGCGATACCAGTTTGTTATTACATTTGTCGTAACCTAGTACACCTCATTCTCAGTTTGGGAGCCACCTTGTGAAGTATAACCTGACAAACAACTCATATGTTGACCTTAAGGTAACGCAGGAGCACATAACAAATATGTGGGACAATGATAAGACTATTAGAAGAGAACGCTAGTAATTTGGTTCTAGCATATCCTATTCCTATTACTGGTGGTTGGTATTAAACATGTTAATATGCATATATCAGAGCCTTAACTGTGAGCAGGGATGCCAATGTGCCCCATGCTTTGACTTTCTTTAGCCCATATAGATTGAGTTATTATAATGTTATTCAGTACCAAGTGATTACTTTGTGTGAGGGGTATAAACATTATAGCCAGCAGTAATTTCAGGCATATACTTATTTGTTTTAGATTCTTAGTTTGTTCTTCTCTGATCTTTAGTTGATTTTCCTCTTACTTGCATGGTGTTTCTCTGACCTGTTACGTTTTGTTTATTAAATGTTCTTAATAAAATCATGTGCAGGCTAGATATTTCTGAAGATAATTTCCTTCACTACTTTTGGGATTGTTGGAACCAATTGAAGGTGTTCTGGTGGCATCTGATCTTCTATTTTGTTTCAACTAAGTTTAAGGATAGCTTTACTTAAATTGCATTCCTTAGTTGGATTACTGGATCTGGGAAATGGGATCTTTTTTATTTTATTTAACATCTTTTAGTTAGGCCTTGGACTGCAGGTTGTCTTTGTAATGTGACTTGAACTTAGGTCCTATAGAAGAAAATGGTTCCTTGGTAAGTAAACTTACAATCGTGTTCAAACATTTGTAATTATAGCTTACATCGTGTATAAACTTACAAAACTGCTCCCATTTGTAATTATAGCTTCTGTATAAACATTTCCTAGGAGGCACTTGTTCATTCTTACATAATCTACCTAAGCTATTGTTTCCAGAAACAAATATAATTTGTACAAGATTGGGTTGTTATAGAGCCATATGCATATTTGAGGAAGTGTCACTGTTTGCATAGCCACAACAACATCAGTTAGTCACTTCCATAAGCTTTGGGGTACCATCCGATGATTGAATCCATCTATTCAGGCTCCATAGTTGCTAAAATCTAATGGTGACCACAAGCTTTAGAGTGGTCGAGTGAGGAAATTTTTTCTAACTACTGTCAACGACCCAAGTGATTTACGTTTATGATTACACTTATGATTGACACCAAGTCTCAATTTTCAAATCTTAAGCTAATATGGAAATGAGCAAGTGATGCAATCTTCAAGATAGATTTCACAATTTTCCATAGATGACATCGGTGATTACAGCCAAAAGGAGCAGCTGGTACAGTTTAATGCTATTATTGATGTGACAAAACCATTTTATGACTCTTCTGTTCTGTTAAGAGTAGGTTTGGAATGCACAGAACTTGTAAATGGCCCTGCAAGGTTGCATATTTTGTCCTCTATTTCATTTCATTCATGTAAATATGTAGTGTATTATTTCCGGCTTCTGTGGCTAGAAGAAGTACTCGCTGCATTGAGTTGGTAACTTCATGAGCTTACTCTTCTAGTTCCATCTTTTAAATTGGTCAAAACATCGAGAGACTAATGAGCATAGCTGAGAAAATATTTAGAATATGCGATTTTACAGCAGCAAAATTAGAGCACATATGGCACTCAGTTAACTCTCTAACCAAGATCTGGAATCAAAAGTATGTATTGTCAGCAGTGATGTTAAGCTGAGGAATTCTTGTCTTTTGAAGATCTTCATGTAAGATTTGCGTTGTGTTTGGAGGGGATGCTGAGATGTTCCACAGTAACTTGGGGACTTCTGTGATGTTAAGAACAAGTATATCTTGTGTACTATATTATATAAGTACCAAGTCCTTACAATACATGGCATTCTTGTTTTGTGGTTTGTTGAGTTTTGAAGGTTTTTGAAAATATCTTTGTTCCTTCATTTTGGACGTTGTTCAGCTTGTATAAGTAGCTTATAAGGTAGTGTGGATTATCTTTTCTTTCACTCAATCTCCAGGCAAAGACGGGAGAGGATTTAGCAATGCCTCCGCTATTCCAATTTCTTACGCTGTTGGCATTCAAGATCTTTCTATGTGAAAAGGTTAGTTATACTTGTATTGGCCTAGAGAAAAACTGATGGAACTTTTTACTTCTGAGGTTTGAAGCTTTTAACTATATTGACAATGATGCAAGGCTTGGGTCATTTTTTGCATGTAACCTTGTTTCTTTCTAAATTATCGGCATCTACATCTATGGATTTAGTTTGAGATCTCAGATCTTGATGTGTTTCTATATGACTGAAGAAATCTCACGGATAATCTGACTCCAGATATAGTAACTGTTTGAATATGTTGTGTGCATTTGCATCATCTTGTCATGGTTCCCTGTTTAACTATGGAGTTGTGAGCCTCTTTTACTTAGGAAGTAAACCAGTAAAGATGCTATGGTATGCTCAGATACTCAAGCTGGCACCATATTGTTTTTTTAAATTCCACATCTTTTACTTTATTGTGTCATGTTTGTTTGTCTCCATTTCTTTCTCATACTTATTCCTTGTGCTGGGCCTTCCTCAATTTGAGGTGTTCAGTAAAAGTATGCTCACATTTCTGATAAGGAATGTCTTATCCTGCCTTTCTGTCTAGAGCCACAAGGGAACTTTCTGTCATATTTTCTCTCACAAGGGAAGAGCTGCATTACTTCCTCTCATGATCCTAATCCTCTTGCCGCAAGACACTTCAGTATGGTTGTTCCCTACTGATGTGAAGAAATTAAATGTGCAACTGCTTTGCTATGACTGTGATTAAGTTTAAGCTCTCCAAAACCATGGATCTCTGGCATTCTTTGTAGGTCTTTATAGATGATTGAAGTACTAAACAATGGTTTCACTAGATTGTAAGTAGCTATCCAATATCGCTAATATTTCATATGCTCAGCAGTAAAATAACCATTCAAAACGTTACTCCTGAAGCAATTTTCAAAGAAGAAAATTGATCTATTACATTAGAAAAGATTTTCTGATGGTCTAGGGTTACCTATCAGGTACACTCTACCTGTTAGTTGACATAATTGTGCTAAACAATACTTGCAGACATTGTAAAATGTAAGACTTACTATGGTTCTGCAGGTTGATGTTGCCATCATTGAAGTTGGCCTTGGGGGCAGACTGGACTCAACTAATGTGGTATTTACTAGATCCTGTTTGTTACTTTGAAGTTTATCTCTCAAATTCTATTTTCTTATGTTAGTTGGTGAATTATTTGGAGAGGAAAGTGTTTCATGATCTTGAATATTAATAGAAATCATGCAGGTGATTCAAACATTATGAAGTGATTACAATAAGATGGCATATTCGTGGCACTAGTTTGTCATGGATGAACCATTTTGACAAATCTTACTGTTCATGAACATTCTGCTTGTTTTGAATCAATCAGATAGAGGAAACTCCACATTGCCATCACATTCTGTTATTTCCTCCATTTGATGCATGGAATTTGTACCATAATGATTGCTCTATTTCAGGTTAAGAACCCTGTGGTTTGTGGAATAACATCTCTAGGAATGGATCACATGGAAATTCTAGGTAAGATTTCTTACCCAAGAAATGCATATTTTGGACGTATCTATATATGCATGCTTAACCTGTTGTATGATTAACAAAATTGAATTCTTTGTCATTATCTGCATAAAGAAATAAGAGGATGAATAGATTCAAGGACATTGATCACATCCCAGTATACTTTCAATACTTCTTAATGTTATGTATATCTTTAATTACTTTGGCGGTGACTATGTCATAATGTTCTTTGTCACGTGAGATAATTGCCAATAGTTGTTTTAGGGGTTATGCTAGAATGTAAAATTTTCAGTGGAACTATTGTCCAGGGGATACCATTGGAAAAATTGCTTCAGAGAAAGCAGGGATTTTCAAGGTAATTCTAAATCTTTCTTTTCCCAAATGTGTTCATGCTGTAACAAACAGTTTGTTGGCTACAGATGTTATTACTCAACATAGCTATCATAATTTCCTAGTAATACTCCAACACTTACTGATGATTTGACTGCACATGAAGCCGTGTGTTCCTGCATACACAGTTCCCCAAGTTGTAGACGCAATGTCAGTTCTTCGGGAGAAAGCCTCTGAACTAAAGGTACTTAAATCTCTCTGCACTTGCCTGAAACAGTATTGTTATTGAAAACATTAATTTCTATAGGTTATAGGGTATTTTCCCTTGTCAAAGATCCTGAAATGATTTTGTTTAAGTGATATACTTTGACAAAGTACTTCGTGGTCTTTATTACGCATAAATAAATTTCCTTGTTTGATGTCTTTCCGTCATCTTCAGTCCTTTTGTGGGAGGAATTCAGGGTATAATTTGATTAGGCTTCTTTCTCAACCTTGCAGGTTCATTTGGAGGTAGCATCTCCAGTTCATCCAAACCTTCTAAACGGATTACCGCTTGGCTTAGCTGGAGATCACCAGTTCATCAATGCTGGCCTTGCTGTTGCTCTGTGCAAATGTTGGATTGAAAAGACCAAGGATCTCAAAGTCTTTTCAAATGTTAGTTCAATCCTATGAACACTTCCTTTCAATAGAAAACAACTCATAAGTACCTCTAAGTCAGCTTTTAGAAATTTGTGTCTGTGATAGTTATTTTACTCAAGCATCATTTTTTCTGAAATTTAGTACTACAATAACAACATCCAAGCTTTCATAACCCTAGTGTGTTTGGCTGTGTGGTGCTTGACAGTTGGTGCGACATTAGAAAGTCATTGGAAAAATTGTTGTAAGTTGATGATAGAATTAAATCATTGTGTTTTCTATCTTGTAGGGTAACCTAAAGGAAGATATGCCAGAACCTTTCATAAGAGGCCTTTGCTCTGCAAATCTGCCTGGACGGGCACAGATATTCCATGACAAACCAAAGTTGATCAATGTGTCGAAAGTGAATGAAAACTGTGGCGAGCTGATATTTTATTTGGATGGAGCTCATAGTCCCGAGAGCATTGATGCTTGTGCAAATTGGTTCTCTAAAGCTGTACGAGACAACAGATATACTTCGAGGAATGGTTCTACAAAGGAAGACTTTCACTATAGGGACCATAGTAAGGCTGAGGAACGCCATCTTGTCTCGAACAAGATTTCCAAGAAGGTAAGAATCTACAGTGTACTAGTGGTATAGTGATATCTTGGAGAGGTTTATGGGGATCTCAGTTTGTCTTAGTGCAAATGCTTTAGACCTGTGACCACACTCTAATTCTTTTTTGAATTTCCTGTAGATTCTTCTGTTTAATTGCATGGAGATGAGAGATCCCATGCTCCTTCTCCCTCGACTTTTCAGCATCTGCACTTCAAGAGGTATCAACTATGCAGTTTCTTTGTTATCTGGTGCAAGTAGATACACTTTCCATAACAATTTTTGGCTAGTAAAAGCGTCCTATTCCTGTCATCTTTTGTTTATATTGACTTCTGTTTTCAATCTTAGGATGCCTATAAATTCTTAATCCTCTGTTATTATTTTGTTGTATATATGCAGCCAACAAATGCTTGCAAGCTTTACATGGTGTTGTTCCTCCATTGTAAAATAATTAGAAGTAAAAGCAATTTGTTATGTCCTTGATCAGCATAACCCTTTTACCTAGCTGTAGGATCTCTCCTGCACTGGTCATAACCCCAAGTGGAGGGAGGTTCACATGCAAAATCTGTTCCCTCATTTAGTTATTGAACTCTTCTCTTTAACTTCTATTTTGTGGAAAGGCTGCATTGGATGACTTAGTGCTCTAGAAACAATTGGCTACAAGAATTCTTAATAAGCAGGATCTGGAATAGTATTTGTCTTTCTGATATTACCTGTTCAATTAACTTCCTCATAAGGACGAACTGTATTGCATAGAGGTTGATCTAGTGCTTGATGCACTGGTTTGACAACTTTCGTGGGATTCTAAGCATCATATATTGTTAGCTCTTATGTGATTGAATTCCAAGCAACAGAACTTTTGGGCCTTAGTTACTCAGCTTGACCTATTACTTCCATAATTAAGCTAATGCTGTGCATCAGCATCGCCACTATGCCTTTTCCTTGTTATGTAGTTCCATCTCTTGAATTACTAGGCTAGCACTCTCTCATAAGTAAAGAAATGTAAGAATCATGCTTTACTAAACTGTTACCTGTCAGAATTAGAGTTTGACAAATTTCGGCATTTAGAGTCTTTTCGAAATTTGCTTAATATGCATGAATTACTAGTAGAAGCTACTCTAGAGAAAATAACTGAGTTTATTATGCATCTAGGCAAGACACTCTTGATAAAATTTTCAGCCCTTTTTGTTGCCATGATCTGTGAAAAAATATGAGATGCAATTAGTTTGTCTTTCAGGTATTCATTTTTCAAAAGCTCTTTTCGTCCCCGGCATTTCATCGTATCACAGGGTGGATTCTGGTGCAGCAATTGCACCAGAGGACACACATGTAGATTCGGGATGGCAGTCCACCCTCCAGAGAGCATGGGAAAAGATAATCCATGGGAAAGGTAATACTCTGATAGAAACCTGGTTATTATCTTATCTTAGCAGAGCTTCATAAATAGAGCTAGATACAGAAGGTTATGTCTCTGTATTTATGCCTAGATTATTAAGCTGTTTATTTGATATTCTATGAGCTTTTCCTGATAGAAACCTGGTTGTTATCTTATCTTACCGGAGTATGATAAATAGAGCTGGATATAGAAGGTTATGTCTCTGTAGTTATGCTTTATATTATTAAGCCATTTGTTCGATACTCTATAAGCTTTTCCTGTTTAAAGATAATGGAAGACTGGGGTGTTTATGTGCAGTAGATTATGAATAAGTTCCTTTTTCATGAGTGACGATTTGAGTAAGGTGTTAGCCCACTTGGTTTAAACTATAGGCTTTTAAGTTATTTCTTGGTGTATACATTTTCTACTTCAGAAACTGGTAGCTGAAGAGCCATATCCAATCATTGTTGTTTCCTGCCTTAAGTACAGATCTTGATAGGGAGTCTATTCTCCAGAGCACTCAGTTGCTGCCATCCTTCGATTTTCTCCATGGAGACTCCTCAGAAAACTGTAGTTCTGTGGACAAATATGTATGCAGTGCACTCATGCCCTCGCTGCCTCTAACTATAAAATGGTTAAGAGAATGCGCCAAAGAGAACCCTTCTTACCAACTCCAGGTACCTACTCTAAGGCTTGCATTTGCAATGCAGAAATGCAGTTAGACTGTGTTTGGTTTGGTTGAAAATTGAAGAAATAAAAAAAAACAACTTCTTTCCGTGCATTTATTACAACATTTCTCTTCTGCATAATCTTTTCCATGGCTTCCTTATTTGCTATATGCTCGAAGGTCAATTCTCTTTATTTTCTTAATTATGGAAGGGTATTGATTGGACGTATGCATGAGTCCATCTTGCTTGTTTGGTGGCAAAATGGTAGAAGAGCACCCTGTTTTAGATTTCCATAACTTAGCCACCCTTTGATGGTTATTTTCTGTTGGAAGTATATTTATTTGAAATCTTCAGAAAGCATTTTCTTGGGTTTCAGGTTCTCGTGACGGGGTCATTGCACCTGGTTGGAGATGTCTTAAAGCTATTGAGAAGATGACAATCATCATTAAGCTTTCAAGGGATATCCCTATATGCTCTTGTTCTTAAGTCTGTCTACTCGAGCGATTTTTTATATTTTCAATAAACTGAGCTTTCAACTTGCAGCTTTGTATTTTTTGTTTTACATACCTCACATAAGCTTTAGTTCTTCTTGATTGTAACACATCAAATTTATACAGAATATGCACACAAAGAATTTGTTATCTGTAATGCTTTTCATTGGAACCCAAGATTTAATTCAGTTTTATGATGATTACTTGATTAGTGTAAAGTATGCATGTTATAATTGTGCTAAAATTTCTTCCAAAATATATGTGCAGTTTAAAACTTTCGAGCGTCTGCATTGATCACTTGTTTTCTTTTTGATATCTTGACATTGTTCAAGTGAAAGGAGTGTCAATGCACAGGTTGCAACTCTTCACAACTAACGTAAGAAAACCTGCAACCACCGGCCCAAGCCTAACAACTCTTTCTGATCAAGCAAACGAACTAGAACTAAGAATTCTGGTGAAACAGCAGTACATTTTTTAATCTCCTCTACTACGAATCTGCAGCCAAAAATTCTCCAATAACACAGCAAAGATAATAGAAGTGAACATTGATTATCTTATAATTAGGACACGTTTGTAGTTGCTGAGAAAGTAAAGCTTTTAAAGAGAAAAGTTCTTTCAAATATTTTTAAAAAGACTGAACTTATTATTTTTTATTGAAAAAGTTTACAATATATAAATAAATTTATAACATATATGCTCATTATACAGCGTTCTGAAAATGCAAACAGCGTTAGAAGCATCTATAGAGGCGTTCTGAAAATTTATGACTTACTATTCTTTCAAATCTATAGAGGCGTTTCAGGAATCGGAATTATCGACGGCGCCGTTGCTGTCGATCACATCCACCAGCGTTAGAAGCAGCAGCGAGCAATCATCAGAGTGCATCTGCAGCTACCCTTCAGTGGGGCCCACATATTACTCGCCGTTATGACCGGGCACGCTGGACCTGTTTCTTGCTTAACGCTCTGCGATGAGTTCGTTCTCAGCGCGTCTCACGGACGCGATATTGTGGTCGGGCGACAGCACTGACTTACGCCGGTTCACTCAATTCGATCACGTTGATGGATCTGTTAAAGAGCTCGCGGTGTCCGGCAATAGAGTTTTTACTGCTAATCAAGACAGCAGGATGCGTGTCTGGAAAGTTTTGCGAAGCTCGGAGAATGTTTTCCGGAAGGTGTCAGCGTTATCGATGGCGAAGGATGAAGCAGAGCAACTACGTCCAGACATGGCGAGCAGCACGCCGATAGTACACTTGTCTAGCAGTGAGAGGTGGCAATGTGTACTCCGGCTCCTGGGATAACACTCTCAAGGTCTGGCGCATCTCTGATCTCAAATGCCTTTAATCGATCCGTGCCCACGTTCACGCAGTTAACGCGCTTGGGGCGTGTGCCCGGAAAAATCTCCTCGGCTTCTGCTGATGGCGCGATCAAGATTTGGAAGAAAGAAAAAACATCACGTCTCGTAGTCTGAAGGCAGTGTCGGAAAGCTGTAACACAATCGAGATTTCGTGGAATGCAGTTGGTGGTACATGAAAACGGAAGGTTTTGTTTATGGCGGTTGATCAGACGGACGATAATGTCCGTGTTTATGCTTGTGTTCTGCAAGGGAGGGGATGATATGCCGTGTGTCAGCGGACAGAAGCTTTGCAGTGCGGCTTAGAAGAATGGACGGAGAGCAGGAAAAGTTCATGGCCATGAGAGGGCATGAAGGACCGGTGAAGTGTTGCAGGTCTCCGACTGGAAAACTTGGCGGCGGGTTTATGCTGTATAGTGGTAGCTTGGATAAAGGCTTGAGAGTATGGTGGGTCCCGGTGGATGACTGCTGCACCGGGAGTAATCAGTTGCCGCTGGCGAGAGTTGAGAAGAAGCTTGTGCAGTTGAGGTAGTTCAAATGATATTGTTTTGTTTTTTCTTCCTGTACTTCGGTTGTGCAGTGTTCTTTGTTGGTGCTTTTTGATCGATCCTCTCAGGTTTGCACTTTGTAGAGAGGATCAAAACAGTGTCTTAATTCTGTTTGTTGAGAACAATTCTGTGTATTGAATTATAGTGTGATTTCAAACGATTGCAACATTGCAATTATTATCTGTATTGTTGGTATTCACTTGTATTTCTGCTGCAAAGATTTCAGGTTCAAAAAGAAACCATTCAAACACGAGTAAAACGCTCATTCCATAACAGATGAATCTAAACAAGAAACAAGTCGTTGCACTTTGACTCAGACATGTCAAATGTGTACATCAATATCTTTTGAAGTAGAACGAGCTACTGAATTTCTTCAAAGATTGCCATCTCTTTTACAAGAACAGATTAAGTGCCACAGCAAAGTCATTCTGGATGAACCTGAATATTGTGCAAAGTTGCTTGAATGGTTAGTCCTCAGGTGCGTGAACAGTTATTTGCTTGTGGAGAGGTAAGCTGCCTGAGGTTGTATTTTGCAAGTTCTTTGTACCTCTCGACGACTCCCAGCAAGCAAATCGTCTGTAGGATAGTAAGCAAGCTAGCTAGATCAATAGCATGGAAATTTGTACTTTTACACGAATAATTAATTATCGAATAAAGGGTACTTTGAATTAATCTTTATTAAAAAAGACGTCCTCATGCATGAGTTAATTGTAATCAAGTTAGACAACCTGGTAAGGAGGTAGGAAATGAGAAACAGGACATCAACCAAAAGTTACCTTCGCTATTTGTACTATAATAGTTTTGTCTGGATTAGTGAGATCAACTTTGTGAGGTTGAGGAACACATTTTGCAACAGCATTTATGATAGTCATCCTATCAATGCCAGAATTTGCCCGTGCTTCATACAATACTGCAAACTGCAGACAAAACAAAGATATCAGAATACAAAGTCTTATCCTCATGCGATTATACAGACCCAACAGAACCCTAGTTTGGTAGTTTACATTTTTTTTTGTTGGACAATATTTGAAGTAGATTAGTTGCAAGAAACCTCAAGACATAGCAGATAATCGTCTTAAAAAAAGGAGATTGGTAAAACATGCTCCCTAACATAGAATTCTAAAGACCAACTTCTCTTGTAGGTGATGCACACATTGTAGAGTTCCCTGCTTGAGGGAGTGGCTTGCCATAACTTCTCTGTTTCTTTCCTCATTAAACAAACTGCAATAAAGAAATAAGCGTCTATTGCCAACAACAAATATGTAATCTTACGTCCCGGAAAGAACCATATAAAGCAAACATAAAGCTTTCTTCATCAATTTGAATTTATGCAGAACCATCTACACTCCTGATGAATAGTCTTCTCTACTAAGAGAGCATCTGCTTCAGTAACATTCTCTCCTTAATGTAGTAAATGATTAGATCCCACAGGTTTCTATTTAATTTACTTTAGTGAAAGAGAGGCATTCATACCTTTTGTGGAGTTGGGGCATCTGTAGGGTAGTATTGATCAATCAGTGGTTTTATTGCTCTTTTGATCTCCTCTTCAGATGCATAGCAAGACACCTCAGCTGGTATAATCCTTAAGATAAATCTATTCAGAAGGTTTAAGGTCAAACAGATAGTTAGCACCTACACCAATGACACCATTGTAATAGCAATTGAAGTGCAAGGTATAAAACCTTGACATATGTTTCTTTGTAGAAGCTGCCGAAGTCATCATGTGTTGTACAATACTAGTAGGACTTGGATCCCCATTTTTTCTGTGCATTTGAATATAAACAACTCCATTGCAACCTGAATCTAGGCTTGAAAAATGCCTCTGCAGTAGAAGCCTCAAGAACATCAGACACTATACTATGGTCAAAATGAATAATGTAGAACAAGCTGTTCTAGTTTCGATTAATAGCAAGGACATAGCCAGTACAAGGTAGTGGGAAATTATCTGACCAGAAGACAGTCAAATTTAAACTGACCAACATGTAACTGTAATGACATTGCCTAATCAGGGTGTTTGCATCATCGCTACACTGTAGCTCCACATTATAGATTACAAAATAAAGCAATCAAAAGGGTACCAAAACTACAAGCAATGATCAAGCATACAAGTTATTGAAACCACTAAACTAAATTATTTCTAGTGACAGTATAAACACAAGAAGACTCTGTGTTTAGGCATACACGCCCACAAGCAAGAAAAATTCCAGCATATCTAATATCTTACAAGTTAGAAAAGTGATTTTCATTCCTACCATATATAAAATATTGATATCAAAGATATCAGAAATAACAAATATAACAGGAAAATGGTTATGTAACTAGGCCAGATCAGAAAGGCTGAAAATTTCAGGCAACAGAGTGTTTTGAAATATAGAAGCTTACAAACATACAGAAAAAACCAATCATAGGCATAATTAGGAAACAAGAGAGCTAACACAAAAAAAAAGATCTAATAAGTACATATACAACTAAGAATGCAGCATCTTAACTTGAGCTAGCTAAAGTACCTTGTTCCTGTCCCCAAGCTCTTTGAGCTCCTCATCAATTAACTCATCGATTGGTCTATCTTTAACTTCACTGGAGCCTTTATCTATAGAATTAGATGCTTCAGAATCTGTGCAACGAGATTTAGGTGCTTCTGTCTCCACATGTTGCCTTTTGGATGGTGATCCCTCCCTTTCATCTGCATGTTCCTCACTTTCTTCTGATTCCTTCTTGCTTTCATGGTTTTTATTGTCATTCTCCTCATTCGTGTCTGCGTTTAGCTTGCCTTCTTCTTCATTCTTCTTCTCACCCAAGTCCTCTTCCTCAGAGGATTCATCATTTTCATCACTAGAAGAATCTGAGTCCTTGAACTTGATTATTGTGTTTAAGCATTTCGTAGGAGCTGTCTGATGTCCAGAGCCAGAATTCTTACCAAACACCAATTCTTCATAAAACTGTAGATCAATCAGGTAGTCTTTACTAAGAAGAATTGAAATAACATTTCACTAAAGCAAATTAACACAAATATCTTAATCATTCAGATGCATTCAATGAGTTGATAGTGACTATATGTGCACATGAGGAACCAAATCGACATTTAATATTCTTTCGTTTTAAAGGACAGTACCAGCACAGTCATTTTGCATGATGGCGGTACATTCTCAAAATTTCCAGCAAAAATTGAGCAAGCAAAGGCAATATTGCACCCTGCTTCCAGGACTAGAGAAAAAATAATAAATAAATAAAAGTAAAAATAAAAACCAAACAAACATCAAACTTCAGTCCAACTTCTCACTTCCAATCATCAATTAGAAGTTTCAACTACACCAGTTCATTTCTCTGCTTGCAGTGAAGTAAAATTTCCAACTTGTTACCATCAACTGAAATAAACCAAGAAAGCATCTCAACAATTTGAATAAAAACAAAAACAGGGCAGTTACAGTATCGAGCAGATTGAGTGCCTCTCGTGTAGCTTGGTGTTCCCTTCCTCCATCACACGTAATGAAGAATCCCTCAACTCCCGGCCGCAATGGGTACAAACCCTTCCTCACAGGCCTCTGTACATTAACAAGATAGAATTTGAATTAATTCACGGAATTAAAGATCATTGTTTCCCAATAACAATCGCAGAGATTAAAAACTAGAAGCGAAGAAATGAACACCTACACCATGAGGGAGGTACTTTCGCTTCTTTCCTTTTGTGCTATAGTTGTTGTTGTTGTGGTAAGCTGTTTTTCTTTTGCCTTCAGCCGCCATGGCTGAAGCTTCTTCACCAGAGAGTGTTTGTTTGTAATTTGTTTCACAGAAACCCGAAAGAAAACCTTTACAAGCCTTAAGTTTCAGGCTTTATAACAAAAGTCCAATCATACAGCCCACATTAAATCAAAGCCCAATTAGAATAAATTAACATTTTTCACTAAGCATTTGTAAGATTTTAATTAATTGAAGTGGGAAGGTTTATAGCGACGGCGGTGGAGATGGAGGAAGAAGAGTATAGCGATGGCGGGGAAGAGGCTGAGGAGGTTGTCGTCGGGCAGAAGCCGACGGTTATGGTTCCTCGCCATATCAACAAGCGATCGTTAAGAAATAAATCTCTCTCTGTTTCATTCAATGACAAAGACCTCAGGTTATTTTTCTCAAACTATTTTCTCTCTGATTTATTTTTGAAAGTTTTGATTTTGTGATTAGAAGAAGCTGAAGTGTTTTAGTTAGAGCTCTGAGAAATGTAATATTTTTGAGCTACGTGATAATGATTACATTAGCTTAAGTTTCAAACATAGATTGGAGAATTAGGTAAAGCCTAAAAGGGTAATTGGTTGGCGACTGCAATTTTAGAAGTGTTTTGTTAGAATCCCGTATAGTAAGGTTGGATTCTGTTACCATGTCTGTGAATAAATTCCATTTTGATGAGCAGTAATAATTTTTGAAACCTAGAAATCTCAAATGAAATTGTTATATGCTTGGGTTTCTTGTGAAATTTCGCAATCATCATGTCTCTTTTCATAAAAGCACTGGTTTTCATGCAGAGATTTCGTAACCGGTTTCCACAAGAGAAAGAAGAAAAGAAGGAAGGAAGCAGAGAGACATTTGAAGAAGAAGGAGAGAATGAAGCGTCTCGAAATTAGGAAAAAGGTCTGTCCAGAGTTAAAGTAATCTTTTATCTGTTCTAAGATTCATGAAGTTGTGGTTGGATTAACTTTTGCTTCTTTTTTTTTTGTTTCTTTATTTAGATCATCCCCTTATAGGGAAATATTGTTAGAATATCATTAAGATTATTTTACCTATTATAAGATTAATTCTTTAACATGAAGAAATGGCTACCTAGATGGGTATCATATAGATGAGCATCATATAGATTTGACTGAGCAAAATATGGAAGCAACATTGTTGCAGTATGTTATCTCATTTGGAACTGATTACCTTTGGTTATTCTCTGAAGTGAATTACTGTGTATTCCAATAGGAAATTGTTTGTACATTGCAAAAAAAAATGGACCTGAGAGTAAGATTTGAGAACCATACAAGAGTTAGTATGCATTGCTGATTAGATGCCGTGATTGTGGTAGTGAAACGTAAGCAACAAGGGATACCTGGTAGAGAATTCAGCTGAGGGAGTGAAGGAGGATTATAGAAATCTCAAATGAGAGTCAAGAAACAAAATTTGCTGGACTTAAAAGCAACTGTTTGTACTTCCTGCTTCTTCCAAAAAGGCTACTATGTTTTCATCAAGAGTTTGCTGTAGAACTTTTGCTAAGAAGATAAATAAAAAAGACGCATGACCGAATTTGTTAAAAGAATGTTTAGGTTTTACTACTTCCCTTTTTCAGTAAATCAGGAAGGCATGAGTAGAAGGACGCTATTATTTTTCCATCTCTTGACATTTATTTACAAACAACTGCTCTTACTTATGTGCTCACATGCACTTTAGTGCCACCGTATTGCATATAAAGAGATGGTCATAAAGGAGTACCTCTGCACGTAAGTTACTTGCAGATAATAGCTTCTGGAGATTTGGTAGGAACTTCCTCTTTTCTTGAAGTGTCACTTCTCTTGTTTGCAATTTATCTATCTGTTGCAACCATAATGTTTATGAATATTTGCAGAAAAAGTTGGAACTGGAGATGGCACTGAGTTCACAAACATCTCAGCTGGAGACAGATGGGGATGCAGATGGGATTGACGATGATGAACTGAAAACTAATGCATCAGTATCTGGTAAATTTGTTTGAGCATCTCCGTGCCAGTAAAATATATGTTCTGTCTTCTTAATGATGGTTTAGTGCTTAAATCATGGTAATGTGGCAATAAGGATGGCTTACCTACACTCATCAGATCTGATGATATATTTTTTTGATGAAATCATTATGAATCTAATATTCTTTTGCTGATAAATCTAGCGATTAGTGAGTCAAGCTGAACTCTTTTAGAAGCTAACTGCCTGATAGAACTGTTGGAAGTCCTTCCGGAACTGTCTGGTGTTTTTGAAGGATATACCTAAAATTTAATCAACTTGCAAGAGATAGCACAGTTTTCATGCTTTCTCATGTATTTACATTGACTTCTATTGTGCCGCAAATTCACAGCATGTTCTGTTACCTTGACCTGGAAAGCATGTCACCTTAGAGTTTAACCTAAGTACGTAACCTATTCACTTCAAGTTTTAAACATATCATTAGCTCAATTCTGCCCCACACTTGCAATGTTTTGCATATTCTTTTCAATTTAGCTTCATCAACTGACTGTTATTTTGTGTTTGAAGAGACAATGATCTATGGAAATTGTGAGACAACAATTAGAGTAACAACCACTGAGATATCGAAGGAAGATGAAGATCTGCCTACTTCCCATTTTACCCTACATTCAAAAAGCAAAGCTGTCAAGGAACATAACTTGCCTGTGAACAAGAAACAAATGAAGAGAGTCAAGAAGCACAAGTATTTCAACAAGACTGTGTCTCAAAAGAAAGGAAAAAGAAGGAAAGGTGGCAAGCATTAAGCATTAGTTTGCAACCAAGTGTGCAATCTTTGTGACAATTTACATTGGTATTGAGCAATCAAGCTGTCAATCCGTCCACAAATGTTGTACTTACAATATTCATGAAAATATTAATGCAGGAATTTGTTCCCCGGTTGTTAGTGCAAATTATGGGGTTCATGGATATGCTTATCTGCTGTAATAATGAACATAGTAGATTCCCCATTCCCTATGTTGTACAGGACTGTTAGTTCCATTAGATAGGCATAATTACAATGTCAATACCTTCCAAAAATTCAAAAACACCTATACAATTTAACTCTCGAAGTAATTTCCACAACGAAAAATTGTTTCGTCTTCAACTTTAGAGTGCTCTAGTTCAACGTTACGATTTCTGGTTCAATTTTAGGGCGAGGAACCTGATGGGGTGTTGTCTTAACAGCACATTTATATTCAACTTTAGAATGTCTAATTCCATTTTATAGTAATGAGCATTTTCTACACGACCCGTTCACGTTCAACCTTAGGGTTCCTTGTGTCGACTTCAATTTATCCAGTTGAATTCCTAGTGAGAGCATGATAGCCGAATCCACCACAAAGATTTGCCAAACTTTTGCAAAAACAGGAATGCATTTCTTACCCAATAATAATCAATATTACATATCAGGCCTTATAGCCTCATACGGGGAATTTAACCATGAAACAGCAACAAACGTGCTAACTACAAATAACTTAAACTGCACAACATCAGCTATACACAAAGTAAATATTAAACAATATTTCTTTTTACATTTCAACAGAGATACCTTATGTACCTATCTATGTGCTATTGTGATGAGTATGATGCAGCAACAAGGGCAGCACCGATCCCCGATCCGTCCTCAAATACTCTGAGAACAACATTTCGGGCATCATCTCCCAATATTTCAACCAATGCTTCATTTAGATAGGCATGAAATGCTGAATAACTTGAGTATAAATATCCATCAACTGCAACTATTGTTCTCCGTGCGCTCCCTCTTGATCTCCCACTTGCCACTCCATTACTCCCATCTCTCCCAATCTTCTTCAATATGCCAACAATGCCTGCTGCAGCTAGCCGGGCAGCTCTATGTACAACAACATCGCATACTCTAATGACAAGTCTCCTTACCTTCAATGAGACATCAGGCATCTGCAAAACAATTTTCTTGATATCAGTAGCATGGCATAAAGAAGTACTCTGCAAGAAGATTGTTAAAGATGAATCATTTTGGCATACCTGCAAAAGTGCGCTCAATATCCGACCAACTTCCTGCAGGTCATGCGTATCATCTTCATGCATAGCAGCCATCAAATGGGTTCTACAGAAGTCAAAAAAATAAAATACATAGGGTGTCAGGAGCAGTCACAGATTTTTTAGAAAGGAATCATTTTAATCAATCAGTCTAGTAAACAGAATTGCTAAATGAACAATCATTAACTAGTAAGATAGACAGAGCATTAAAATTAGCTATTCCAGTGCAATATGCATGTGATGAGCTAACAATGAAGGATGCTAGAATAAGATACAGTACAGAAAGAAATATAGGTAGCTTTAATTCCAAGTTCTAGCAAATATCCTTGCTTGGGTTGATCAACAATAATAGATGCCTGTCCAGAGTTTCATGTTATGGAGGAATAATGCCAAGTAATGAAGCAGAATGAATGCCTTGCCAAACGTTACCAAAGAGAGCAACGACATAACATTAAGCTATGAGAACCATACAGAAGTTATTAACAGCGAGGATATGGTCTCAGCAACACAAATGAATCTGCACATTCAGTACTCTGACAAGATATGTACACTAATGATCATAGCATAAAACCATGCACCTCAATGTGAAAGGTTCTGATAAATGAAGAGCAGCCTCTCCGAATAAACCAGACTCATGGTCCATCCTCAAAAGTACTCTCCGAACAATTTCACCAAGATACATGCCTGAAATCATTTTCTCGAAGCCCTGTGGCAATTAAATGAAACATGTCTTGAGCAAAAAATAAACAACAAAAAAGGGGGACCACAACAGAAACAATATCATGCCTGATCATTACGGTTAGAGCTCTCTTCATCAATATCAGCGTCATAAGAAGTTCTTGGCAAATGTGAAGACCAAAAATTTCCCCATTCTGTGTTTATAACCTGATTAACGAGAAGTATATAGGGTAAATGCACAGATAAAAGATATATCCTATGATGATTGTGTGAAAACTCCCACTTATACACAACCATTCTATTAAATACAACTTTTAGCATCTACATTACTTCAGGCACAGAAAAATTACCATGCATCCTGAATTTGTTAATAGGCCATGGCACTTAATAATTGCATCAGTACGCTCCACATAACAGGCATTGGTTTCTGTACCAAAAACAACTGCAGCCACAGTGTCTTCATCATGATAATGACCAAGAGCTAATGTTCCCACAGTCTCATTCACCTGTTTCAAAATGCTTGAATTGATTATTGCTTAATTAAAAAGAACATGCATATAGCAGCCATTTACTGAAAATTGCAGCAAACATGCATGCATCAAGTGCACACAGTTTTTCGCAAATGCTGCATCACCAGCAAGCAACTTTCCAGTAGGTTGTTTCCAGTATAAGCAACTATGTTAATCATTATATACATTACAGGTGCCAAGTGATATTCTGATTTCCCTCCGAATATCAACGAACACACAATATTCTTTATTTAAGCTCCAGGTCATGTCAAATCTTGTCAGCCACCTAGAACGTCTTGTCAAAGCTTTATAGAATCATACAAAAGGATGTCGACGGCTTAAATTAGTCAGGTAACACTTGGCTGAAGAAGAAGGTTAAAGGTAGCTTGAAAGTTATGGACCCAAATTTATCAACATTGAAGCTTGCATGAAGCAAAGAGGTTGAGCATTCTGGAGAAGCCTACATCACTACCTACGTATTAGCTGTTTAGGCATTAAATCAATTGCCACACTGCAAGCTCAGCCCTTTCAACCAGACCTTCCTAGGAGTTATAGCAACTCATAGGAGAAAACCTAACCAGATTATTCTGCAAATGTATATACACACTACAAGCATGCTAAAAGAACAGAATATGTTGCCAAAGGAAAGATGAAAACCAAATTACTCTAACAGTGATGAAAAATATTCCCAACTTTAAGCTAGAATAGCCAGAGAGCAGTCATATCATACCAAGGCTGCCACCCGTATATCTAGACCCTTATTGATCATAGCATCCTCTAAGCATCGAGAAACATCTTCTTCAACCTAGTTAAAAAGCTTCAATTAGCATTTGCAAGGTTGCAAAAAAAACTATTCCAGTACAAGAAACAAAACATTACACAACAACTACAGCCATGAATGAAATTCATAGTTCAAGTTAAGCATTCAGTCACATATTAGAGAAACCAGGTACCTCAAGTACACATTAAAGACATCTAAAGTGGTATTCTTAGTAAAAAGAAAGTTAAATTGGTATTCTCAGTGAAAAGAATGTTAAAGTGGTATTCTCAGTAAAAAGAATACTATGTGATATATTAAATCAATACTATGTGAGACTGGCAATAGTTGTATTGAAAACTATTTACTGAGAGCCTATCTATGACTATAGCAAGCACTGGATCAGTAATTGCTGTTCCAAAATAGGCAAGCCCACTGGTTAAATTCTAGTTCTAATTAGTAAACCTGGCTTAAAATCTCTATTTTCATGTCCCATAACTTCAAGGAGTGCCCACAAACTAAACTCTCCAACAAACTCAATGATTGAATTGTCCAAGAAAAATTGTACTCAAATAAATTTCTTATTCATTTACAAATACTCAAATGCATCATTGTTGAAGTACTAGAATGTTAAAAGGGTACATTTCATGTTTTCATATATAGTGTCAACAGTGAACTTTCTTGATCCATGATCTAACACAATACTAAGTACAGTGTGGATAGCTTCTATAGCTTGAAGGACCCTGACAAAGAGCACAAACAGAACCAGATAGAAAAAGAATAAGGGAACTGCAGATATGTGAAATGAGACTACTTAATATCACATGGCAGGATTGCCAGTATAAGTGTAATTACTATGAAGGAAAAATATAACAAATACATTTTTAGATGCATGCATCATTGCATGTTGGGAAAAAGATTCCCACTGAACTTCTGAAAAGAGGGAATTGCATCCATTGCAGAGAAGGGTATGTACTTTCAACTCACAGTATTTTCATTGGCAAATACTTTTCTCGACTTGATAAGAATGCCCGAAGAAATTGATTGTTGTTTAATAGGAAAAGAAACTGCAAATCCAATCTCTTTACTTCTGCCTGATTTCCCATGGATGCCATCACTATCTTTCTCAACGAAGTCTTTAAGTGTCATTGCTATAAAATCAAATAACTCCTGCACACAGAAAAGCAAAAGTAAAATCTATCACCATATGACTTCTCTAATGCACACAACAAAACTTTGCTTAAGCAGAATATGTCCAGAATGTTTCCCTACTTCTATTGTAGCAGTCCTCAAGTTTTGTTGTATTTCATGTTGATCAACCTTATGTCTTAAGGTTGATGGATTGCCCCCAAGCTCAACACATATTACTTTAAATCCAGTATCACCTCCAATATCAAGTGCATAGTATGTACCTGTTTCATTCCTGTTAATAGACAATACTCAAGTTATTTCCAATACTCAGGTTATAGACAATAGTCAAATTACTTTTAACGGATCTGATCTTCTACAATTTTTTAGTTAATTTTAGAGGTCTAGGGTTGGGGTTTGAAAGCAAGCTAATTGAAAAAAACATATGATATTTGGCAAAGTAATAGTTCGTTTATAATAAATAATCTTTCTTGTTAAGGATTATCATACAGAAAAAGCATTTGTCAAGAGAAATGGTACAAATAGGTAAATTAAATCTTGGGCCGTAAGATTTTTTAACTAGTTCTTTTAATTTCTCTGAAGTGTTATCTTTGCTATTACATTTGAGAGTTCACTCACTTACAATGATGCCCAAATATCATGTATTTTTACTTTTAATTTGCTAGTATTTAAGCCACAATTGTGGACCTCTAAATAACTTCAATTATAGAGGATCCAGACCCATTTTCAACTAAGGATTCTCTAAGCTGGAAAAAGATCAGGCATTACGGAACCCTATCAAAACCTCACATAAAATCTATCAAAACCTAGAATAAAATCTTGCTTCATTTCTCCATCTAAAACCTAGCTGCACTTAAATACGCAACATCTGAATTCTGTTAAAGTCATAAAGAAAATGTAACACATCAAAGACAAAACTCAAGTTATATCCGGAGGCACAAGTCTTAGTGCAAATCATCTACATGTGCCAGAGAAACACATTTCTCAACTCAATCACCACTTCCTGATAAGTCTGCCACAATTCAGACTAAACATACAGCTTATTTAGACAAATGATATACCCACTACCAAAAAGCCTTATAATATGATTAGAGAATGTTTCTCGAAAAAAAGAAATGATTAGAGATATATCATAATATTATATCGACTAAAGAAGTAAACTTGAATAATTGACATTAGTGGGAAAACCTCAACAATGAACCCAACCATAACTTAAACTAAAGATGCACTGTTGCAATAATGCCTCTTCTTTTGCGAAATTTCTCTGAATCAAAACTAAAGAATCTTCCAGTATACAACAAAATACTCCCAAATGACAAAAACATGTACTTCTTTCTTTTTTATTCAAAGAAAATTTTTCTTTGAATTAAAAGAAACAAAAGAAAAAGAAAAAGTTGAAAAAAGAGAAAAAGAGGAAACCTGTGAACAGCCTATCCATTCTATTCAATAAAAAACATAATGGTCAAGTTTCCAATATGTACCAAAACCCATACACAGAACAGAAAAATAATTTTTCTAAATGCCTACACCTACAAACCCAAAAATATGCACTCTCCTTTCCTCTCTGGAGCAGCAACAAACAGATGAAAACTTGTGATTTAGTTCAAAGGTTCGCCCTATTGCCAGAAAATTTGTTTTTTAACACTTTGCTAGGTTTCTTCTCCCACCCAAAAAAAGGGAGGGAGAAAGGGAGCTTTGTTTCATACCCAGTGGGTAAAGTGTCAACATAGGTGAGTGACATCTTGAGCTTGCTCCCACCGTCAGATGCAAGGCCGGCGTGCATCTCAACGGCAATAGCATCAACAACCTGCTTCAATCTCGCCGCCGGCGTAGAACAACCTTCCTCGAACTCTTCAAGCAAAGCAACAGCCCTAGCCCACCGGCTTCTACTGGCAAGTCTTTTTCCGACAAGTGTCACAGCGATCGCGCAAGCCACCGCAGCGCAGCCGACCGCAATACCCAACCCAACTCTCCCCACCACCACCATCCCCCTTCCCTCCTTCTAGAAACTTCTTCACAACTCAAACCATTCCTATGGCACGCACGCCACGTGAGAGCTACCTCAGCTCTCCCTCCGGCGAGCGCGCCAACGCCTCACCTAAATCTTTACTCTCTTAGTAGCTATAACCTTTACTCTCTACTTGTTCGACGAAATGCCCCAGATAACACAAAATGATCAACCAACAAAGCTTTCAAGCAACCAAGAGCACAGAAAGAAGGAGAGAGAGAGAAGAAGGAGAGGAGAGGTGTGGGGGAAAAAAGAAAATTTTATTGTTTGTTTATGTATTTGTGGCTAACTTTATTTTTTTAACTTCAACAATTTTGGGAGAAGTAGCGTGGGTACAGCAGGGAAGAAGGAAGTGGCAAGCGTGGCCTGGGCCTTTCTTCTCCAAACTGACACTCGTACCCTTCAAATGTTACAAAATATCGGATGCACCATCCGTCAAAGCCTCGAGGAATTTGACTTGTGTCTGGAAGCGGTCGCCTACAAACTACTTAATTTTAAGCTACAATCTACAAGCTTTGAGATAATATGATAATTTAGAGAAGTAGAGGGTGCATTTTAAAATACTGTATCATAGAATTTAAAACTTAATTACGCACCCGTGCGAGCCAGCACCGCATTAACTACTGCCTGCTGCTGTTTCTGCAGTATACGGCAAACAATCGTCGTCACCTCTTTGACTGAACAGCGACTGACGGTACGATTTTTAAGTCTCATATAATAATAACAAAACCGTGATTCAAATCCAACGGCGGTGCAACAGAGGCGGATATGCAGGTAATTATGAAGAAAATTAAGGGGTAAAATTGGAATTAAAGAATGAGAAACGGCGACGGAAGTCTGCGTACGTATTGAGTGTCCGTACGAAACAGCTGGTGTCCTAAATTCCAGCTAAGGAACGAAGAGCAGACCCAGCAGAGAAAGGGAACGAGTCGAGAAAAGATATCGAGATAATGGAAGAAAAACTCGTATTCAATTTGATTTGCTTGCTTTCTTGTTTGTAGAATCTTATTTTAACTTTACTGCTTTATCAAAAAAAAAATAGATCATATTTTAGAACGTGTTTATCATTATTTCAAATTTAACTTTTTAATTTTATTTTTTAATATAAATAAAAATTAAATAAAAGTTTTTTAATAAAACAATTTTTAATTAATTTTAAAACTTACATTAATATATAAATTAATACAAAGCTTATTTTTTTATTAAATATTATAATTTTTAACTTTATTTTTAAAATTATTTTTTTTAAATTCAAATTATTTAATTTATTCCTAGATAAATAGGCCCTAAATTCCAATCATTTCACATTCCTTCTATATTTTTATTTTTATCACTTTAAATTATTTTATTTATACATAAAATTATACTATTAAATTAAATTATTTTATATTTTGAATTTTATTTTTGCTGAATTTTATCATTTATCAAATTTAATCTTTATAAAATTCACAATTTTGAAATTTTTTATTTATATAATAAAATTAGCACTTACAATAATGTGAATCGCGGTAATTTGAATATCGCGAGAGCTACGAAAATAGGGCGTCGGGAATGTTGACTGAAAGACAGAAAGATCTGAAACGTTGGAATGAGAACGTGCGGTGATGATTGGGATTGGGGATGGATTACGTAGACGAAGGTCAGCAGCATTTGGTCTCTTTAAATTCAAATTTTTTAGATAACAGATTAATCTAATCAATTAGATTACAACTATTTTTCAAAAATCTCATATATAATATACTAACATAGAATAATTGACTTTATATTACAAAATAATCGATATTTTAACAAATTTATTGTGGAGACCAAATGTTTTGTCAATTTAATTATTTGATAAAATAAACCAAGCATAAGTAATACAATATGTCCATCTTTCGGAGTGTATTTTAAATGCTCGTAACTTCAATGTTTATCTTGAGAATTAAAGTTTCATTTCGGTACATATATTTTGATATGTTATATGAACTCAAAATTTTATTTTAGCATCATTATACAAGAAACTCTAAATATAATTAAAATATAAAAACTAAATTATACTTCTAACTCATTTCAATCAATAATTGAAATACAAATATTGAACTATATTTCTAACTTATTTTTCAAAATATTTTACTTTTTATTTTTTATTTAGTCGAAACTTAATTACGTGTATTTGAAACACGCCCTCACATTTAGAGGAAAGAAATAATGTGTTTGGCAATACTTATCCGATACTTTTCAATTCTTTATTTTATTTTATATTTTTTAATAAATATTTTATAATATTATATAAAATACATTTAAAAATTTAAATTAGAGCTTATTATTACTTATTTTATTAATATTTTTAGATATTAAAATAAAACTTATTTTTTAAATAGAATAAAATTATTTTTTAAACAAATTTTATTCTATAAAACTTTCAAGTATTTCCTAATATGTATCATATGCTTTTCTCGACTCTTTTCACTTATAACTTCTTTCTCAAAAGAGTAAAGAAATGCAAGTATATACTTTGTTTTAATCTTGTATTTTCCATTACAATCAGGTATACAACTTGCCATATATGCCCTCTTTTGGTTTTCTTTCTTTGTGATAGTTCAATTTGTTGGAGAGATATAATATCAGAGAAGTTAACCAATATAAGACATCTGAAGGGTCTGGTCCATACACTAAAAAATTCAATCCAACCGAAAAATTTAAGCTAATAGGTTATGTAACTCTCTAATATATTAACTCCTTTCTCATCTTATCTTTATTCAATATGGGACTAATCTAGTCACTCTTTAACCCAACAATCTCTCTCTCAAGAGTGAGTCACCTATATTTCTCCTCATCCAAGTACCCTATCGCGCACCAACTACGAAGATCGCTCAGAATCTTAGCTATTTGGCCTTGAGTACTGTCATTGCATATCAAGAGTTAGTTTTCAGAGCTCTTAACTTGCTCCGAATTCTTACTCACACCTTGCGAAAGCCCATGTGAGTCATACTGCTCTTAACTTGCTCATCGCACTAGGTAGAGCTATAATATGCACCGGTCGTCTCGCTTACGCACCGTCTACGCAACTAAGAGTCAGCCATCAGAGCCCAATTTGCTCCGAATTCTCACTCACATCTTGCAGAAGCCTTATGTAAATCACGTTGCTCTTAATCTGCTCACCCACTGTCAGCAAGAACTACTACTTGCATCAGACTTCTTGCCAAACCTGACTTTGATACCACTATTGAAGAGAGACAACACCAAAAGAGTCAACCAAAATAGGACATCCGAAAAATTCGGTCCATATACTAGAAAGTCCAATCAAATCCAAAAGCTTAAGCCAATAGATTAGGTAACTCTCTAATATATTAACTCCCTTTTCATATTATCTTTATTCAATGTGGGACTAATCTACTCACTCTTTAACTCAACACAATTTTATTTATAAAAAAAGTCAATAGCCAAATTATGGATAGTGTATATGAGAGGCAAATCAACTGCGATTGTGGACGTTTTAATGTGTTTAAAATAAAGAATTTTTCTACATGATATATTTTGAAATTTTTTATAAAATAAGATCAACCGTTTTAACCTCAAATGAACACTTAATATTATTTATATAAAAATTATATGAAATATAGTTTTAAATAATATTTTATAATATTAAGATAATGTAGAAAATTTATTGAAAATGTGAAATTTAGTGGATTGAGAAAAGTAGTGTCATAATTAATTTCAAGCAAACTCTAAAACGTAAGGATTAGCTCACAATGTTGACCTTCTTCACAAACAAGTCAGACTTTACCAAAATCCTAGCTGGCGACTCTATAAAAACCTTCGTGGCAAACAGGCTGGATGGCTCACATCAACTTGGTCCCATCTATGGTGGGCATTGGTCGGTGACCTGCGGGTCCCACAACGATTGACAGAATGATCCATTGTTTCTAGCTCACCCTAAACCACGTGACACAAAACGAGGAGATGGACCCACCTGCAACTCTAGTCTGCGTCACGTATTCGCCACGTTGATTATTTCCAGGGCGCCACATGTATCCAGCTGGATGCAATGTATGGCCATGAACAGCAAAGCCCACTTGCTCACGAGATTCTGACAATACGAGATAACAAGATATCGAGACGGTAAAGAAAAGATACGTAAAAAATTCGAATTTCTCGTGGTGTGCCGCATGAGAATGAGAACGTGGGTGTTTGGTCGTTATTGAATTGGAGCACAGCTGGGAAGTATATATACATTTTCTTTTTGGGTTACTGTGAGCACTTGCGAACAAAAATTTTTAATTTATTTATTGTTTGAAATCAACAATTTTAATTTTTTAGTATTTACTTGCATTAAATATTTTCATTTTTGTATTTTATTTAATATGTACTTCTAACATTTACTATTTTAAATACAAAAAATTTTATTTTTCGAATTTATGTTTATAATTTATTTAACAAGTCCTATCATCAATGGACTTTGTGTTTCTATGTGGTTGCGGAGAATCAGAGACGGTGGTGGTTATGCTGCCGGGACGCCGCATAAGGTGCTGCACTGATTCTGTTCGTTAACAAGCTTTGCATTACTTTAGTGATTTCTCTGCCTATAGATTACTTTAGTGATTATATTTTTTTAATAAAATTTTTAATATTTTTTATAAAATTTTAAAAAATATAATAAAATTTATATACTAAAATTTTATTATTATTTATTTTTATTATTTTTGAAAACATATTTTTAGACGCTCTCGCATAAATAAGAATTCTTCATCTTCTGACTTGATTCTTTGATTTCTTTCAACTAAGTAAATAATGATGATGGACTACTGGTAGCAACAAGTTCTTTTTTTTCTTTTAATCTCGCTGATGGACTGTATTATGGACGCATTCTCGGTTGAACAAACAACTAATTTTTTTATTTCAAAAAAATTTTATTTTATAAGCACTCCCAAACGTCTGATATTTTATGAATGTATGTGCAGGTAAGAAGTTATGGAATCAGATGGAAGTTAAGAAGCATTCACAATAGAAGCAGATATAATAGTTGGTTTCAGTGCTGTCAGTGCATTGCAGAAAGTAAGATTCTTGACAAGTTAATGCCTTGGCAAAAGCAGCGACTGCAGTCTAGGCATCTCTATAGAAAAGCAGTAATCAAAAGACAGGTATTCAAAACAAAAGCAATAACCCATATCACAGCAGGCAACAAGAGCCTGCTAAGATCTCAAGAGACAGAAATTCAATACCTTTTAACTGCAGAGCATCAGATTCCTCCCATACAGGAAAACAATCCAAAACCTGATTTATTCAGTACCAAAATCTAACGATTCGATATACCGAATCTAAGCTTTCATTCAAGAGTTAATGACCCCTGTCGACCAGCCAGTCATAGGGGAACTCATGCCATAAACTTGACAAACAAGAACCACATAGGAAAACAAGCACGAAGCTGTATCCAACTCACTACAACCCTGGCAACAAGGATTTCAAATGTTAGCTAGTACAATAAGACAGCGTTTTTTGGACGACCCCTAAGTACTTACATTTCTCACCTGTTAGAGCGACCAATAGTTTAACTTCAGAAGACTCTTTTGTACACCGACTTTCTATCCCTCAATCTTTTAGACACTGGACGATGATAATCCTAAGATTTTACAAGTTACAAAAAGAAAGAGAGCAATAACTATCAATCAGAACAAACATAGGCCATCTTCAGTTCTGTCTTTTGAGCTACTACAGATTTCTGACACCATGATGGAACCAATAACATTGTCAAACCAGCTGTATGAGGTGATTGTGAGGGTGATTGATCATCATGCTTGCTTGTAAAAGAGTATATACGCTTGGTCATGCAAGACTTGGTTGGTGGCAAGCACAGTCACAGAGGCATCATCAAAACGAAGCCACTGACCCTCAGAATTTCTTGCATCGGTGGTGTAGTGGCCCTTCGATGGATCTCTTCCATGGTGAGTAATAGTGGCAACAAGCTCATACCTGCGACCCTGCAAGAACAAGCAAACATGCAAAGATGTGCCTTAGTTACAGCTGGTGCACAGGAAATCATTTGATAGGCAATTCATGCCATATCATTTAATCACAAGCTCAACACAGTTTTGCAGCAATACTTTTTGTGGCCAACTACTCTGTCATGTCCCTTGACATTACCCAAAAATGTATAACAATAATTATACCAGGGATATTACTAGAGATAAATTATAAAAAGAGTATAAAATCTATTCAGTAGACTGGTCACCAGAGGAGTATTTTCAATGCCCATGATTAGCATTATCGAGCTGGTAAATCATAACCTCCTGCTACATTCAAATTTCACTGGGCCTAGTGATTAAAAAAAAAAAGAATGCCTTACACTTGAATTAAGCATACTATCTGCAAGTGAATGAAACAATAAACATAAACAACTGAGAGAAATTTCTACAGGCAACAAGTGCTGCTGAGAGATAAGTGGTATACCTGCCAAGTTCTCGGGATAATAGAATTGTTAAACAATTAAGAATTTAAAATAATAAAGCATATAGTTGAATCACCTGTGTGTTTGGAGAAACAAGCAAATCTCGCCCAAGAATTAGATCCAGAGGGAAATGGACAGGTTTATGCAGTTTTGTGCTTCCTTTGCTTCCATAGCTAAATCGCATCAAATGCAATATCAATATCTTGGGAAGTTTCTGTATTTTCACAGATTTGCTAGCACTTACAACTCCAGCCTGCAAAATGATTAGAAATCCATTGGATTCGATTAAAAAACATGTCAAACCATGAAAGTAAGGACATGTATCTTCAACCTACTCGGTAACAAACAAGATGAGAAAAATAAAAAGGAAAAATCAGATTGGCATTTAACTTCCCATAGCTGTAGGGTTCTTCATGATGTAAAGTAAAAAAGTTATGCCTTCAAAGGAAATACATTCCACCAAATCTGTGCAGCTAATAAGACACGGTAGGCGTGATAAAGTAAAAAAGTGAGTACCTTTCCAGGTGATGTTCTATATCCTTCAAGCGTTTCAGAAGCAGCAAATAGATGCAGCGCATCTTCGATACTATGAACCACATCAGGTATGATATCAAGATGAAGCAGGAGGAAAGGCTGAACGGTTGCTGAAGCCTTGTTTCCTAGACAATAATGTGGCTATTAGAACATAATGTAACAGTAAAATATCAGAGCTAGAGAGCAAAATGTACTGAGTCAAAGAAATTCTGAGATTCCTAACTATGTAAAATCCAACTTGTGTGGCATACCTCTTGCCCTGACAACACTCCGTAGCTGTCCTCCAAATATCTCACTCAGTTCAGATGGCACAAAACTTTGAGTTCTAGTCACGGCAGACTTATTCTTCGGGCCAACTGTTTCCCAACCATCATCTTCAGAAGATGAAACAAGAGATGAATCTCCATTTAAACTCGAAGACTGACCCTCAAGTTTCAGTAGTTCATTGTGCATCTTATCCATGACAAAGCTCAGAAACTCCTGCGCATCTTCTTGCCTGCAATGTCAATTCTATAAAGTGAGTTTAAAAAACATACAAAAACTAGCAAAACAGGATGGATCTGCTAGCTTAGAAACTTTAATTTACTAAATATTGGCATTCTTTTCCATATATGTTTCATGTAGACTGCCATACGTAAACTTTTATAAATGACTTCTTTATGCAGGATAAAAAGAAGATGATGGCAAAGAAACAAACAGAAAAGTGCATATAAAGGAAAAATAACTGTTTCGTGAGGAGCTTTAAGGTGTTGCTAACCACTCCACTCCAAATCAACTTCAAAATTACAGAAATCATATTTCTGATCTTCTATTAGAGAAAGCTCTGCAACCTATCTTATATGTGGTAAGCGCTCGAAGTTCCAGAGAGTAGCATTACATTTAAAATGTATTGTCTAAACAAAAAGGGACCAGAGAAATGAAAGAAGAAAGATGAGTGGGATAATACTTGTTTAATGTTGCATAATGAGATGCACATATTTGCTACTTGGTTAAACCAAATTCATCTTCAAGATTAGTAGGCACGATAAATACTTAGCCACAAGTAACCCTCCTTGTTATTGACAATATCATGAAAAGCTACTATAACAGTTATTTAATATGCATTACTATGGAATCAAAATCACGACCATTCAAAGGAGACATGAATCAGGTACTTCATCTGAACTAACCAACATGCAAAAAAGTTGCCTTTTTTGCAAAAAAAATGTCTTTTGTGTTTACTATATTGTAATTTGTGGAAACAGCCTCAGAGTTCTATAATAAAGAATACTTGCTCACTCCATGAGCATTAAATAACTATCTGTTTCATCCAGATTTTTGAGTGGAATGCTTTTTAAAAGTCCTTAAAAGAAAGAAAATTTCGAAATAATCACTTGCTATATTGTAGACAATCCTAAAAGCACTTTGAAATATCACTCTAATAGACATTTTTGTTGGAAGTCCATGGAAGGAACTTTGCTTTTTCATACACACCTTGGTCTCCCAGAAAAGCTATTGGATAGATCTGGAGTGAAGTGCTTCAGGACAGAATCAAACATTATAGGAACAAAGGCCTGCCCACTTTCCAGAACCGGCTTATCATTCTTTGTCAAAATGGACTCTGCTGGCATGTCAAACTCTGCGATAAATTCTGCAAATGCAGATAATGTTGGAAAGTCAACCTGAAAAAACAATTAGAGCATAAGAAACATGACCCAAAGGCAAAATATGGTTTAAAATGGAGCCATGAGAGGTTTCCGAGCTATCAACCTTCCGAATTTCACGGCTTCTCAGATCATGTAGCAGCCTGACAAATGGGGCAGAAGAGAGAAGTGCCTGCATAGTAGCATTAAGAAAGCACAAATTTCCAGGATTTATCAGACCACGAGGAAGTAGCTTCTTATCTGGATGTGTCTGTTCACTTGTCCTTAAAACAGTTGGCTGTCGAGCAACATCAGGAGATTCAAACCCACTGCAGACGGATTCATCCTCCAAATCATTGCTGTCTGGGCTTTTCAAGAGCCCTGCAGTATGCTCCACTCCGTTACCAGATGTACGGATAGAGCTTAGATTTAAGCTCTGTATTCCATCGTCCACAACTTTACTGTTGGCATCCCCATTTGACAGGGGCTCTCGGATCTCTTGGACTGTAAGTTTGGATGACCCTCCATTCTTACATGGTCCATTGGTCTTGCTCATCTTCTGAACTTGAATGATTGGTGAACCAGAGTCGGCTTTTTTCAGTTCAGTTCCAAAATCTTTAGCTGAACTTAGTGCTTTGAAGTCCAAGGAGCCAAATTGCAATACTTTGCCACTAGAAGGATGGTCATTCCTTTCAGCTGGTTTGTTTAGAAATGACCTAGTTTCCTCCTCAGTGAACGAACCGAAGATTAAGACCTATTTTGAGAAAGTAGATCCAGCTATAAGTCAATAGAGAATGCAAAAAAGTAAAGGCAGAGTTTGAGCAAAACAAAAAGGATACTTTATATGTGGACAGGTATATGCTAGAAAGAAGCACGTTTTACAATCATCAAAATCAGGTGCCAAGAGGCAGCAAACTATAACCAAAATCAACTTAGAGGAAACCATGAAAGAACTTCAACTACAACAAGCTCACTAGTCTTACAAAATGAATCCAATGGAGCGAATTCAGGGAAAGAGGATAAATTGCTTAATCAATGAAACAAATCAAAACAAAAAGTAACAGCAATTAAACGCAATTATCGAAAGAACATCCAATGTATATCTAGAGCTAGTTTAGCGTCAATAACGGAGAGTATAGAAAGTACCAAATTCATTCGCAGACAAGAAACCACGGAGACTCAAGCTAAGCACTACATAACAAGATACATGACACAAGAGAGAGGAAAAAAAAAGCATCCTCGAAGTCCATCTGCAACTGTACCAATTGTAGAGACTTCAACAAAAATACGACAAATTAACATAGAAGTTAAAATTAAATGTCTATATATTAAGTGCTGAATATTGCATCTTTTGCAGTTAACCAAAGGCAATATCTAAAAAACTGCACAATTGGAAGTCTCACTGTCATCAGAGAAGTGTTTCCCGCGAGTAGCTTTACTGAAGCACTTCGCTTAACACCTGCTTTAACTACACTTGGAGCCAGTAATTGCAAGAGTTGCTAAAGTCATCTTCTTCGTTTCTTTTATCACAAATTCACTTTAGAAAGAGCTAGATTAAACTAGACTGTACAACTACAGTAGCAAATCTTAGACCCAGTGCCAAACAGGTCCAAACAGAATTTAAGAGCTGTTCGTTGGCACCAGAAACAATAGAGATTGTGTTTTGTAAACAAATACAACCAAACTTTGATAATCCCAACCACAAGCTATCCTCAGAGGACATAAATTTCCTAATTCTGAAACAGATAAAGTTCTGTAGAACATCCCCATGTTCAAGTCTAATACCAGACCTTAAAAAAACAGATAGCATCTAACGTGAACTATCTTTTTTCAAGAAACAAAAGAACAAAAAGGATCTTTTCCTAAAATACGAGCAAATAATGAAGATGAAAAACCTGAACTGTAAAACAAAACGACAGAAAAAGCCCAAGCTGCCTCGCCAAATTAAGAAAGATTGAAGCTTTAATAATTAAATCAAACCAAAACGGGCAAAAACAATAAATCAAACTTCAATTGCACAATGCTACCAAGAAATCCACCCAGAGAGAAAAATTGGAAAGGCAGAAAAAATAATAGGGTTTACGAGAATCAATTGAATTGGTGGTAGGTACCTCTTTGTTGCCCATAGTTGAAACAAGGGCAAAAACCCAAAAGTAGAGATATTTCTTATTGCTGTTGTTGTTGTTCTAAGCAACTCGAAGAAGAGTTGAAGACATGGAAGCGGTTGCAAAGTTGGAAAGCGATCGAGTCCGGAGGCATGAATAGGTTGCCGGAAACTGGATGAAATCTCCGTATCCGCCGCCGCCGCCGAGCGAGAAAATCATCAATAGCGAAATTGTGCGAAAAAGTTTAATTTTTTTTGTGTTAATTAATTGCAAACAACGACAGAAAGAGAGAAATTTAAAAAGATTGGATATTTTGTTTTGTTAGGAGAAAATTTTGTACGAGAGAGAGATCAGAGATGATGAGAAGACAAGAGTAAGGAAGGAGTTGCTGGGATTTTGCTGCTTGGCCGAAACAAAAGAGACGGTGACGGAGTGGCACGTGCGCATCACGTGCAGACTAATTCTCGTGTTAATTATATTTACATAGAGAATATGTTTTGGTTTATTCTCGTGTTAATTATTTTTACATATTCTCAAAAATTGTAGCTGATCTTTATTCTCTAAGATCCGAATTTGTTAAGAATAAACAATTTTATCACGTTTTTACTAAAATCTGCTTCAGAAAAAATTTAGACTTTTCTTTTTAAAGGACGTGAATGTATTGATAGAAAAGGATTGCAAAAAGACAAAAACCATTCAACAGATTGATCAGAGATTATTTGCAAGTGAATATTTTTTAATTCTATTAAAATTTTATATTATTACAAAATTAAAATATAAAAATATATAATACTATTTATTAAAACAATTGATGAAATTTTTTTTAACTATTTTTAAAATTTAAAGCATTTTAAATGAGAAAAAAGAACGGTTTACTGATGATTGATTGCTAAACCTGGCTATTGAGAATTTGGAAGGAAACGAAATACAAATTAATAAAGTGACAGAAGAAGGTAACTTCTACTGAAACACTAATATATCATATATATGAATTTATCAATTTGATATCTTTCAATTTTCTTAGTTACAAGCTTTGTATTGTAAGTCCATATAAAATTATTTCCCATATTCGAGAAAATTATATCCCCGGTAAACAATATCCGAGCGTTGAGGATTGAGATAGTTGCTTGCTCACCTGTCTCTTTTGCAGCCTGTACATTTCAGCGATCTGTAGAAATAATTCATTAGTTTCTAACATTCGGTTTATGTTGCGGAAAAGCCACGCTATAATGAGGAGAAAGAAGCAAATGATGGGAAAGAAGGCATCACAGGTGAAGAAAGAAATTAAGCAGAAAGTTACTACAGTTCCTAGAGTCTGAAACCAGCCTGAAGAGGAGCTTAGAACTTTGTACATAAACAATCAGAAAGGAAAACTAAAAAGGCATTACTTACTTTTGTTCTCTGATGCTCGAAGCTTCTCAGAATTGATTGAAATCTTTGTCAAATGCTCTCTTCCCTAGCTTGCCAAAGTGAGGCCATGCACATGAGGAAACAGTTGATTCCTAGATCATAAAGTATTCTGGAGCTATACAGCATCTACATCCATATTCTTGTTAAATCAAATGTTCTGCATATTTTCTTAGTAATCAAAGAGATACGCTTTCGTTTCATGGATAAGCATACTTGGCTATGCTCCTCCAGATAAGTTGTTTATCGCATGACTTAGAACACCACCCAACTGCAACCATCTAGAGCAGTTTCCAGAATGAAGTAACAATCTCCAGCTCTTCGTGCCTTAACAAGAAAAAAGTGTGAGCATCCAGTTAAGCACAAACGTGTGAAACTCATAATTTTCTCAATGTGTAGTTAAGCATATAACGCTGCGAATGTCAACGTTATTGACGCATTGTAATTCACATGTATTATTTCTGAGTGAGAAAAAATAAACCATTCTTTCTCCTAATAATTCCATAGAAGCACAGACTGTAAGTCACTCTTCTCTATTTGGTTGTCAAGCTTCTAATGTATGACAAATCTGAAGTATTCTCAATGACTTCAACAAAGTAGAGAGAAAGAACAAATCAACCAGTCTCAAAGCAACTTCAATAAAGAACAAAACAACCTTTGATTCCCTCTATTGTAACCTGTTCCAGTGTGTTCTAGTTCTTATCATCCTAAATCTATTCAAGTGTCACAATGTCGAATTAATTTATAAGTTTCTTCATTTAGTCAAGGAAGCCAGCCATTATCAATTACAGTTGCAGGAAGAAGAGTGTGGAGTCTGCCATAAAGAACACAAACGGTTAAGAAGTTCAAATTTCCAAGAAAAATTAATTCCAAAGAAACTATGTCAAAAGTCTAGGTGCTATGAAACCTTTGTTCACAAGCATATATGGTTTTGCTGCGAGTTCTATTTCTGTAGAAAAGGCTCTATTGGTCTAGTTAAATTCTTTGTTTTTTTTATTATTATATAAAGTGCCCATGCATAGTTACAAAGTGTCTTGAGTTATCAACTTATAAGCATCAATGGACCCCATAATCATGCCAGCATCATGTCCATTTGGATCAATCCATACATGAGCCTTCTGTACTCCGATCAGATTGATTTTGAAATTAAATCCTCTCCATGACTTGAAGATGCGCTATAATGCAAATATGTCAGCTTAATCTGCTTTAATTTTGTAGCGTACTCTCCACTAAATAGAATTGGGTGCAAACACCCCCAGGACAAATACATAACAGAAGGTAAATTCATATCACCACATATTTTTTTCCATATTTGAGCACCATGTGGCCTAACTCCGCTAATTGTCCTCATTCATCATCTAACCAAAAACAACTCTTCCGCAGATACTTGTCCTTATTAGGAATGAACATAGATCTGGTCTGCTTAGTGCATGGTTATAGCCTTAGCAATGCCTTCTGCTACCTACCCACAATGAGGTATCATCTCTAGTGGTACTTGAAGAAATAATATTCAAAGGCAAAACAGCAATTAATAATCCTGCCAAATGAGATATGGTTGCTGTGAGTCAAATTAAAGGACAGAGCGAATATTTGTTGCTTACTTGAATGGGACTCTCATCAGTACTGACAATAATTATGATCAATATATAAGCAAACACTACTTTTTATGAAAACAAAGTAATCAGAGTAGAAGCATACCAGTTTCCAATACATAAATGCAATTCAGGTTGGATGTTTAGTAGAAGATTTGCCATAGTAGAAGACTACAATTACAATCATAATCAAATAAGAAAACTGACCTGTATTCTAAAACTGATTTTCTCTGAACATGATGAAGCTATGCTCCGCTTTAGCATTAAGAAACAAAGAAGAACCCAGAGGCCCAACGCTTCCCCTACTTCACAGCCAGTTTGCACATTTATTTCCATGTGATTGGTACACTAAGCATTTCATGCTTTCAAAAGTTAAACAGTTATGATCAGCAAAGTCGCACTGTATGAGGTAATATGTTGTGCTGCTAGCACAAGTTGTTTCCCAATTTCTATCTACTTGCATCAAGAACCTTCCTAGGAAATGGCTCCCTGAGATGAGTTGGAACATCTGACAGCAGATACCTCGTAGTAATCTATCATGTTCTTCAGGTTTACCTACCTCAAATCTCTTTTTCCAAGAGCTATTCGTACAAAGCACCTTAAGACAATATGCAACCTTAGCAATTAATATCCTGAACAAGAAAATGAACACCATGTCACCATCCAATGAACTTTAATTAAAGTATTATTTCATGCAAATTACAGAGATTCTAGAATTTCAAAGAATATGAGTTTGCAACTTTTAAGAGATAACTGCTTGCTAACCTGTTCATAATGTAGAAGCAGCATTGATAACATTCCAATTCCTCAGAAGCCCGACTAGTCCATCTGCTAGATGGCAGACTTAAGAGATTAAATAAAATTGAAATGAGTAATTCTTGCTTCCCCAGACAAGGGCTATTGCTAGATGTAATGACCCATTTGCAGAATCAACCACCTTTGGCGTGTCAAGGAAATTGCAAACAGGCTATACTTGATACCACCAATAGCATGAGTTTTGCATACTCGAGCAATTAAATACATGGCAAAATCAAAATGTGCAACTTGCTCCCATAATTCAGAAGGTATATCTGTGAATTGATGACGAGAACGAAAATTTATAAACATAGTTCAAATTACGTGTGCCAAAACCCGATATAGATGGAACAGTAACTACCTTTCATGTTTCTCTTAAATCAACAATCTGTAATGTGGGAGGTTTCCATTTTGATTCCAACCCCCAAAATTTTAAGCCAGATATTACCAAAGCAGCAGTCATCTTCTTCAAATGTTCATTCAGCAGTTGTCCATAAACAATGAACTTAGAATCTGAAAGTAGTTTGCGCTCATTCATGGTCGCAAATACCTTCCTCACCTCAGTCGAGCTTGCATACTTGCAGAAGCCATGAATGACAGCACAGTATATGATATCTTCTAGAGTATAATCTTGTTCTACCATCTCATCTAGCACTTTGATCACTTTCTCTGGCTTCTTGGACTTACAAGCATTTAGAATAGTCAGTGAGTACTTGAACTCCATGGGCGCACTTGGGATATTACCTAGACAATCTTTCACCAGCGTAAGAGCTCCGTTGATCTCCCCAATCTTGCAGAGATGACTAACAAGTGAGCAGTAGGCTGCAGCAGTGGGAAACCAAGACATTTCCTTGATCTTATTGTAGCAAGAGCATGCTTGTATAATATCCCCATGATCTGCATAGCAAGAAATCATATAATTATATGTTTTGCAGTCAGGCTTACAATCTTTCAACCCCTTCAATTCTTCAAATAACCAAATTGCACGCTTTATTTCCTTCATCTTATAAAGAGCTTCAATCAGAATGTTATAGATATCAATACAGTAATATCCTTTTCTTTTCAGCACTCAAAAACTTCTAAAGCTTTCAGCTCCCTCTCGCTCTTACCTAAAAAGAATGTGAAAAACATGGAGAGATGATCATTGACCTGCAAATTCAGTTCACCTATCTTCTCGACCAACTGGAAAAACCTGTCCATTGCTTCTGCCTCAATATATGCAGCCAGCATTGGTGTTACAGTCGCAAATCCAGGAAGAAGCCCTTCATTAACTACTAATTGTAGTAGGTTGTAAGCCTGATCCACCCTGCTGTTGGCACAGAGCCCTCCAATCAACGAATCATAAATCCCAAGATCCACCCTGTAGCCATCTGCCACCATTTCTTTCAACAACTCACATCCGTTGTCAACCTTCCCATCAGCAACAAAACCATCAACAAGGGACTTATACACGGCATGATCAATCACAAAACCCCTCTTCTTCATCTCCTCAAAAAGTTCATGTCCTTTCTCCACTCTGCCTTGCTCACAAAGGCCAGATATCATAGTCGAATAGGCCATGACATCTGCCTCCACTTTATCCCTCCTCATTTCTTCCCACACTCTCAAACATCCGTCGACATTCTTCTCTGCTGCCAAAACTTTTAACATAGCCGTATAAGCAAAAACATCCGGTCGGCAGAGCTCTCCCCTCATCTTCTCCAACAATTCAACAACTTTGTCAGTTCTGCCAGCCTTACATAATCCCTTAGCCAAAATCGTATACGTGATTGCCTCCAGCTTGAGTCCATCAGATTCAATATCTGTGTAAACAGAGAGTGCTAGATCAAGATGTCCAGTGCGAACAAGCCCATCAAGTATCCGGTTAAACAAAAATATCCTAGGTATAATCCCAAATTTTGATCTCATCTTCTTATAAACATGATATATCCTAAGACCACGGCCTGCATCAGCGTGCATTCTAACAAGAATCTCAAGTTGTTTCTCAGACGGTTGTCGACCTTGAGCATTCATCAATTCTGGAATCTGATCAACAGCCCGAGGAAGGTGGGAGTCGTTAAGCGCATACGCAAGAGCATTGTAGGAAGCAAAGGTGTGATGAAAACCTTTCTGCTTTGAAGCCCAGTTAAAGAGGCGAGTAGAGAGTGAAGGGTGAAGAAGTGGGCGAGATCGAAGGATCTCAGTTAATAGATACGGAGTTATACGACGGAGCTTGGAGAGATCAGAGATAACTTCAGGGCACCACCGGCCATGACGGCGGAAGGAATCGAGAACAAATCGAGCGAGAGGAGAAAGACGGCGAGCAGCTTCGGATATTGGCGGAGGAAGAGAAGGCTTTTGCGGCTGTGATGGGTCCCAGTTGAAGAAGCTGACGTCATATGGCGGCGGCGGAGGGGAGATTGGTTTGGGAATTGACCGACGGTTTGTCAAAGGACCGCCGTGCACAATAGGACGGTTGGATGAAGTAGGAGAGCGGTGGCCATGGTAGATGTAAGGTTTCCCCCTCGGCGGCTGTACGCCGGCGGACGACGGCGGTGGCATATCTGAAGAAACGAACTACTAGAATGAGCGAATCCAGCACCAGTATTTAGCGCGTTCACTTTCTCAGGGGTTTTTTTCCCCCAATTTTTATATTTATCAGATCTTTCATTTCATTATTTCACATAGAAGATAATTTACGAATATTAAGCAAAGTTGGTTATTTATTTACTAAATTTGCATAGTAAAATATTATTTTAATCATATAGAATTTACTTAATTATGTCAGAATTTAACTTCAAAATTTTTAGTGGACTTAGATTACATAATTCGGTTTTTCGAAATACACTTTATACTAATTAAAACACGCAATGCATATCTTTTTTTTTAAAATTATGAATCCTAATTCTAAACCTTAGAGAAAAAAAAAATTAACTCAAGTCTCCCATCAAGCATAACAATTATATTAGAAAGATCAAATTTGCACTTAAAGTCTTTTGAATTCTTTGTTCAGTTTTGAAAGTATTTTATAAAAATTACTCTTTTTAAATAAAAAATATTTTTATTCTATTTTAAAATATAAGCTTATTTTTTATTTAAAATAATAATAAAAATAAATAATAATAAGATTTTATAACGTAAAAATTTTTAATATTTTTAATATTTTTAAATTTAAACTAAATTTTGTATATTGTAAAAAATTTACTAAAAATATGATGTTGAAAAATTAACAAATATTTTTCTGAAATGCACTACCAAATATTTTGTGGAGTTTTCTTCTTGATAAGCCTTATTTACTATTTATGTAAGTGACAAAAAATAAATTATGAATTAATTTTTTAAACATAATAAATAAAAATGAGTTCATTATTAAAAATAAGATTAAAAATTAAATTTTTTAGTTAGAGTACGATTACTAAAAGTAGAGTTTGAAAATGAGTTACTAAAAAGAAATTTCTAATAAAAATTAAATCCAGGAATTCGCTGGATAATAAGTTTTTTTTTTTGAAAATTTTATTAGTAAAAAAAAGTAAACATGCACTAACCTACATATCCTGTAAAGATATTAGATTGTTTATCTTTTTGGAACATTTTTTGTAATTCCTTTCTATTCCTTATGTTCGAGCTTGTATTAATAAATTGAAAAAGCCAATATATTTTATTACTTGTATCAAATTAATTCTTTAATCAAATTGTTATATATAATTATATAATTCTTTGAAACCTAAAAATATTCTCTCTATTTTTCTATATATTTTAGTAAATTTTCTTAGTTTTTCATCTTCCTTACAATTTAGATTAGTGACTTTTTTATTTTACGAACCAAAAAAAAAAAACAATGGCTTTTGATTGTACTAAATCTTAAACACGAAATTATTTTTGTTTCATATTTTTTATTATATTGTTTTCCAACTAAGATACATACATTATGAATTTAATGAAATTAGATTTTAAAAATATTTAGAAGTGTTTATAAAATAAATATTTCAAATAAAAATATTATTTCTATCGTATTTTAAAAATAAGTTTTTTAGTTAAAAATAATAATAAATAATAATAAAATTTTATGATATAAAAATTTATTATTTTCTAAATTTCATATATTATAAAATATTTCTTCAAAAGTATTTTATAAGCAACTTAAAATAGTGCCTTAAAATTATCCTTCAATACAATTACTGTATTAATAGTGGGTTTTTTTTTACGTGATAACTATAGTACCTCCATAGATTACTCTTCAGCTTTTAGAATGTATTTGGTAATGTGTTTGCAGAAATTTTTGTTCCCCAAACGCACTACACAGTGAAAACAGCGTTTGGTTGAGTGCGTTTCAAACGCAGCTTACCTGAAACACTACTTTTCACCAGTGTAAAGAAACGCTACTCTATCGAAGTAAACGACAAATTTAATCTCAGCTCATATTTATGAAATGCCAACTTATAACTATTGCCATGAGAAACCATAACTTGCACTCTTTTCTCCCATTCGCGACGTATAGATCCCTCTTTTTCTTTGTTCGTCTCTAGATCGTTTGCCCTCTTACTCGCAGACGATTTCAATTCGAACTCTAGCCCGTACCGATTCAATCTTAATCACCTCTCTCGGCTGGCGCAGCATTGGAACTTCCGATTTTATTTTTTAAGGTTTCGGATTTCAAGCTGTGTTTTATTTTTTAGGTTCATTTTTTGTTATTTTGTAGAGTTTATTTTTTCTTATCAATATGTGTTCTATGGATTGAAACTGCAAGTATCCATCTCAGATTAATTTCTGTTTTGAGTTACGAAATTCGTGTTTCTTTTTTCTGTTTGAGTTATGATTTCTGTTTTTTGTGTTTCAAGATTGGGGCATTCGTGTTTCTGTTATTGAGGAGAAGCTTGTGTGTCAATATCAGATTCATGTTTAATTATTTTTACAGCATTTTGTTTCTTTAACATCAAGTTTCTGATAGATTGGGAATTTATGTTTTTTCATTTTTCGTGAATAGCTCTTGAATCATCTTGTAACTCACCGAGAAGTTTCTTGAGCGCAAATCTCTCCCATTCGCGGTGTGTAGATCTCATCGAGAGGAGGCCGACATTACTAGCTTGTTTGATGTAAGATTTTTTCTTACGGTATTATCTTCTTTATTTGTACTTTTTTGTTTATTTTTGCTGCTGAATGAATTTGAGTGGTGTGTAGATCTGTGTGGATTTGTAAGAGTTAATGGTGGGTCTGGATGGATTTGAAAATATTTTTGTTAAAAGTATAGATTTTTTACCCATTTTCGTTTATTTCTTGATCTTTGTTATTGTTTTTTGGTTATTAGTATTATTTTGTAGTTGTTTGAACTAGATTTGCTCTAGCTCTCTGTAGAAACAACACTGTTCTTCTTCGCTGAGGCCTAGATTTGTTAATTGTTGTTGTGTTGTTTAGTTCGTTTAATATTTTCGAAACAACACTGCAAGCACCACACTGTTCCGCCTTTGATTTTTGTTTAGATAAGATAATAAATTACTTTTCTAGTGTTACACTTGTAATCAATAGTTATGAGTATCAACTATAGCAATCAATTAATCAATTTATAAGTGTCGTACGTATATAATTTTTGTAAGTATATTTGTGTTTTTGTGTTTATGATGCCGTTGTTTTTGAATTCTACTTTTGGGAGACTTCTGTGCTAGTTATTTGCGTAAGGTTTTATGTCACTGGGCACAATTAAATCTCATCTTATTACTAGAGATTACTAAAAAATATATTCTTCATATTAATGTTTATGTTATCAACAATATCTCATGTTCTCATTAAGCAAAAGGGAGATGAAATCATGAAAGTGTGAACTCTTGAAATCTAATTAGTAATGATCATTATTTTCTTCTTGCTGTGAATGAAGTGAAAGCTCTCGATAGATGCATTATTTTTTGTTTAATGATATTTTGTAATAGTTTCTGTTTAATGATTTAATGACTACTCAAGTCTAATGAGAATGTAAAAGTTTGTATGTTTGTGCCTGAAAATTTTTTGTTTAATCCTTTGAGAACATATTGTTTAAAAAAAATGCAAAACAGATGCAATTTCTACTTTTGTTTTTAGTAAAAATTGCTACTTCTGTTTCAGTTGTCAAGATGATTTGATTTAATTGTTTGAAAATAATTGATGATATTTTTTCGATTTGATGATAGAATTAATTTTTTCTCTAAGCTTGAAAATTATTTTTCTGAAATTATGATTTAATGAATATTGTGCTTAAATGTTATACGTAGATAAATAGCATAGCATAATTATGGTGAAAGAGTTTGTGTGCTTCATGGATAAATAGTTAAATATAAGTCTAACTGAGTATTAGAATTGTTGTAATTATTGTCGCGGTAGTTTAGTTATAAGTATTTGAGAGATAAGACTTTTGGTTGAATATACGTATAGATGCCTACGCCAAAGATAAGCGTCGTAATGAAGTTGCGCATTGGTTAGAGAGTTATTGTAGGAAATCTGTTGAACTTTTTGAAACAGAGATACGGAAAGATAATAAGCCCACAATTGAATTTAATGAATACTTTAGAGTAACGTATGATAAACAACAATTGAAAAACTATTAGAATAATATGAAAAATGACTAAAAGCTATATAAGAAGTTAGTCTTCGGTGAGTCAAGTTTGGGATGGGATGCTGCAAACAATACGATCATTACTAATGATGAGCAGTGAAATGCGAAGATTAATGTAAATTAGCTGCTAGTTACTTATAAACTGTGTTTATTATGTTTTCTAATGTTAGTTTTTTGCTAATCTTTTGTTATTTGAATAGGTTGACTACAAGTTAAAGAAGTTTAAAGGTAAGAATTTATCTTTAATTCATGATCAGTATGGTCGTCTATTTGATGACAGTATTGCGTCGGGTCGTAGAGTAAGGTCAGCAGCTTCAGTTGGAAGAGATGTCGCAGTTGAAGGTACTCCTAACCAAGAAGACAGTTATAATAGTGATGATGTTTTTGGTGATCAACTGCCACCAGTTATTGCTAATGAGCAAGATTTGTTTCCTTCGAGCTTAATGCCTGTTTTCAAAGAGCAAAAAGAATACGATCTGTGCACGAAAGTTTGGATACACTTGTGGATATCATAAGTTCAAACAATCGAACAACGTCTACGGGAGCGGAGGGAGGACCTCCAAATAATCATCAGAAGTGCATGCGTATACTCAATCAGATAGCTGAAAAATGGAATCAAACCGTGCATAAGATTCTGGAGCTACTCCACAAATCTTCTAACAAAACAAACTAATCATCATACTTTTTTAGATTAGCCAAATGATGGAAATCGTTTGGCGTGGTTAGAGTTTAATTATGAAAAGTATTTGAGAAAAAATATCGACTTTTTATGTTATTTGAATTGTCATAAATTGAGGAATTTAATCCTGAAGTATCTTTATATTTGTTTAGCTGATATTATACTAATTATTTGTTTTCTCGCCTTAATGAACTGATATTTTATGTTTGTATTATTGAATTAAAAATTATGATTTTAATAATATTATTTAAACAAGTGTTTATTTAATTTATAGAATTTTTGTGGTAATGCATATACTTGTTTTGTGATTGTTTCTCAATACTAATTGCTGTATTGTATTTGTGTAGTTTAATAAATAGTTCAGATGATTCAATGGATATTTGGATGCCTTTTTTTGATGATCCAATGGATGTTTCTATAACGTCATATTCAACTTCTAAAAATATTTCGAATAACCAAGACGAAGATAGACGGACACAACTCGTGATACATGCAAATTATCATACAGCGGCTATATGTGTATACAATAAGATAAAAGATCTCTACCATACATTTATACGCTCAGGTCATCGACTTATTTGGAAATATTATAGGGAAATGAGAGTCGCTGCTACTCAAATTTTCATATGAGAAAAGATATTTTTCAAGCATTCTGTCAATGTTTGACATGTGATTACGATTTAAAATCAACAAGATCAACAACAGTTGAGTAGTGTTGCAATATTTCTTTTAACTTGTGCTCACGGATCTACAAATAGATTACTTCAAGAGATGTTTAATCATTCGGGAGAAACAATTTCTAGACATTTTCGTAAAGTATTGTTGGAAGCTATACTACGATTATCAAAATATTTACTACGAGCACATCCGCAATATAATGAAGGGGTAATTTACTACAAATCAAAGAACACACTATATCTTCCGTGGTTTTAAGTAATAAATTAATTTCTCATTATAGTAGCAAATATTTCTTATAATGCGAGAAACTTATTTTTGTTAATTTGAACATTAGATATTTTATTACAGGATTGAATTGGAGCAATTGACAGAACTCATATAAAAACTATACTGTTAATTGTTGAGCGGATATCTTACAGTAGCCGTAAAGGATATATTACTCAGAACGTTTTTGTAATTTGTGAGTTCAATATATGCTTCACTTTTGTATTGGCTGGATCAGAAGAAAGTGCTCACGACACAAAAGTTTTTAACGAAGCATTATATAACCTAGAACACGAGTTTCCTAATCTTTTAAGCAACAAATATTATCTTGTGGATGCTAGTTATAGACACATGCTAATTTATATGGCGCCATATACAAGTGAAGGCATAAGATATCATCTCAGTAATTTTCGACATTCAAGTAAAGCTCAGTTGCAGAAACCAAGGCGTTCAAGAGAAAAATTCAACCGATTTTACTATTCCTACAGAAGTATTATCGAACGTATCTTTGGTGTATGGAAAGCTCGATTTAAAATCTTAGAAAATATGCCACCATATTATATTGATATTTAACGAGATATTGTCATTGTTACAATGACAATTCATAATTTTATCGGAAAGAAAGGTAACAAAACGTGAAAGTTTTGTTCCATCATCCGTAAAAGCATCATGTAGTACGTCCAATATTACGCCGATAGAGATAGATGCTGATGAAAGTATTTCAGACTGGCATGTATATCGCAATGCTATTGCTATGAGAATGTCAAATGTATAATTATTTTTAGCTAATGTGTGATTATTTATTCATAACAATTATATAACGAGAACAAATATTATATAAAATAATTTTAAATAATTATTTAAAAAATTATTAAATATTTAAAATATTATTTAACAAATTATAAATATTTAACAAATATTTTAAATAATTATTTAACAAAATAATAATAATTTTAACTTAAACAGGAATATTTTTTTAAAAGAAAAATAAAAACAAAATCATTCTATTAAATATAATATTTTTAAAAAATATATTTTATTCAAAACTATAGCATCAATAATATATATACATCAATAACTATATACTAAAAAATAATTCAATCATTTATATATCTCTTTCAATTAAAAAACACTATACCTAAAAATACTACCAAATACATATTCAGAAAAACTTCTTTTTCTCGTCACCTTTCGAAAGCTATTTTCTTTTAACAAAAATTTCATTTCAAAAAGGTCTATTTCCAAAATACATACAAACGCTCGCTCAGTCAGCTGCGTTCAAGCCCGCATTATACGACTAGAATTTGTTTTAAAATTTTTTTGTTTAAAGGAGTTCATGGTTCTTATGGCCCACAAAAACACGTAACTAGCCCAAGAGGCTCACGCCACGCTATCTTCACCAATCAAAACCGTCCTAGCCAGTAGCGACGACAGCACTGTTCTTTTACCCGAAAATTCTAACCGAACCAATTACCCGACTCTCCCTCTACTGCGATCCTTCATGAAATTTACAGTTCCCGCCACCTAGTGTTTTGGAGAAACAAATTCGGCCTGAATTCGGACAAATATTTCCTTGTTATACACAGTCAGCGGGCGGGAGTCATCGGTCCATCGCCATTGCCGATCTCTATATATAAAGCTTAGCTCGATTACAATTTAACAAGTAGTCAAGCAATTGATCCAAAATTAATCAATCAATGGCTCGCCGGAAACCTTCGAAATCGCCACAGATCTCCGACGACCTGCCGCCGAAACCGTCTTTCACCGTCGTCTCCGGCGATGGTGAAAGTGGAGATCCACCGCTTGTTCCACCGAAGCTGGGCTTGATTCTCCCTGTTGCAGTCTTGTTCTCCGCGCCTTACTTCTATTTTATGCATTATCATTACCCGATCGAGGATGAATTAAAGCGCTCGATCGTGATCAATGCTGTGATGAGCCTTGCGGGGTTTGTGATTGCTGTTAGAATGATTCCTGTCGCCGCTCGGAAAATGGTTCAGCGGAAGATCTTTGGCTATGATATTAATAAGAAAGGAACACCGCAGGGAACAGTTAAAGTGTGAGTTCTTCGATCTTCAACCTTTAGAATTATTGGATTTCAGATAGCACCTGTGTTTGCCCTGCTGCTGTTGTCGTTCATGTTCTTTTCTTTTAAGAGTATTATTGTTGTCTCTGCAATCATTTTCAATTAAAATTATTCGAAGAGGCTTGGGCTGGGTATTCTCTGCATCAAATAAAACCTTTTATTATAAATAAATGAAGCGTTTAGAACTAAAGATACGCAAGTCAAGTCTCAGTATTTTACGCACTTGAACATGGTAACTGTAAAAATTAAAGTCTTACATTTTTAATGAGCTTAAGAGGTAGCCTTTTGGTACGAGAAGAAGTATTATGTGCAGAGATGAGTTGATCTTTTTTTGTGGAATGATGATTTAGAGAATCATAGTCTTCTTTGTGCTAAGTAAATGCATTTTCAGAAAAATTAACTGATCTATACATGCAATAAACTTTATTAAGCATATGAAGTTGAAGGATATTGTTGTATACTTTGTTCTTAGCTGCCCATGCTTGAAGAAAGGAAAATACAAAAAGCCTCTTAAAAGCATCTTACTCTGATTTTGTAACAAGTTACATATAGCATAAAAGATAACCATCATTCTTTCTTTTTTTTTCAGGCCTGAATCACTGGGCATTGTCATTGGAATTGTCTATCTGGTGGTTGCTATCTTGTTTCAATATTTCAACTTCACATCTGACTCTAATGTATGTATTAATTGTCTGGTCCATAACTTTTTCTTTTGTAATATCTTATTAGTATATCACTGTATCAGTTAGAGTTCTGGGTATCCACATTGAAAGTTGCCATCTTGTTAGTATTAGAACCACATGTTTTTAAGAACATCAAACTTGTTATACATTCTAATTCATGTTTCCTGTAGCATTGCCGTATTTGATTCTAGTTATTTCTCCACTATTGAAATGCCTTGTTGGTATCAAGTATATCCATATTTGGTGAGTTTTTGCCTAATAAGGATGTATATATTTTCCAGTGGCTTGTGGAGTACAACGCAGCATTAGCATCTATCTGCTTCATGATTCTGCTTGGATTTGTTGATGATGTTCTCGATATACCCTGGAGAATGTAAGATCATAGTTACCTACACCATATCAATTTTGACCTTTGCATGTTAGTGATCAGTAGCTCCTTGAGGTGCTTCCAAGTTATAAATGGAATGATATCCATTCTATCCTATGACAGAAAATTGATGCTGCCCTCCTTTGCGGCACTTCCCTTGTTGATGGCATATGCAGGGCGTACAACAATCATCATTCCCAAGCCGTTGGTGTCATATGTTGGTGTGCCAGTTTTGGAGCTAGGTAAGTTTACATTTCATTGTTGATTCTGTAATTAATAGGATTGATGGTGTAAACCTACTTCATTCTGCAAAATGCATATTTAATGATTGCCTATATCGGTTGATTGAATCCCTTTTCCTAGGTGCTTTTTTGCACCGTTCTGTATATGGGTCTCTTCAAACAGGGCTTTTGCTCTTGATTCCATCCTCCTCCCCAGAGATCCTGGATGAGGTTACCTTAGGGGAGCCACCGACTCCAACTATTGTCCTTGTACGATCCATACTAGATCTGACCAACTGCCCTTCCTACCTCCTCTACGTTCTTGACAGCCTTATTTTTGTTCAGTAGAGTCTTTCATGGCATGTGTTGGTCCTCTTCCCCATAACTTAGAAAAAGTGAGCCCCGTTCAAGTGCAAGATGCTATCAGTACTGCCTGGACTGTTAGACATCCAGCCCATGATCGCAAGACCCAATTGCAAGAGCGGAGGTCTACCAACTGAGCTATATCTCACAAACCAAGTTGGAGTATGCATGAAAGAGTTGTGCTTTTTCTATTCTTTTCCCTCCCGGAGCTGGCCCATCCTGGACTTGAACTTTCATTTCCAATCTCATGGAAAACCATTTTCAGTCTGCTTAGCCCTATCCCTTTCTAGGGGTATTTTGGTGATAGGTTCTATAGGAATTGGACGATCCTATTTGGTCAAATACCTAGTGACAAACTCCTGTGTTCCTTTGGTTACAGTATTTCCTATAAGTTCCTAAATCACAAGCCTAAAGGTTATCTTATGATGCTATTGATATTGATGATAGTGACGATAAGGATGATGACCTTGATATGGAGCTGCTAACTGTGACAACTATGTATATGAGAGCAAATCACATAGCTTCTATTGATATGTGTTTTATCATTTTTTCTTTCATGAATTCCTCAAAATTACGGAACCGATAAATTTATTTTACTCATCAAGGAGTGATTCAGTTGTATCTCTGAGGAATATTAGTGTATGCTTCTTTACTATACTTTTGTAATTTTTTCCCTGTCTCTTGTACTTAAGTCCTCTCTCCATGGTTTCTGGACTAGTTATATCAGTTAAAATGTAACTTCTTTCCGGCAATTTAGTGTGAGATTAGTTCAACTCCATTTTGCCCTGGAATGCTAGAAGGGGAAGGAACCTCTCACTTCAGTCATTATAAAGTTCAAACCATTTTGAGGTTGTAGTAAGAATTTTACTGAAAATTGTAATTTCTAGCTAATAAGCAAAAGAAAAAGGTGTTACATAAGGAAAGATGATAAGAGCATAAGAGTTGAATCTACTGTTAGAAACCGCAATTTAGGGCTAACCTTCTCGTTTACCTCAAAGAAATAAGTTGCCAAAATTAGGTCTCTTTTTGGAAAAATAATTGTTGTTACTGTATTTTGTATTGTGCTTTTTATTTTAGCTTAAGAGAATGTGTTGCGACAGTAATGCAAGCCCTTGGATTCGGGTAATGTATCGCCACGGTGACTCCTACTGGCACTAGTGGGGTAACTTATTAAAGGCTGTATGGTGTCTTACGAAAGGATATGCATTCTCATGTTTGACATCCCAATTAGTACTTCCAACTTCCAATGATATTTGAAGATGACTGTTTTCTGCATGTTTGGGGTGTTCTGCATGTTCTACTAATGTTTAACTTCTGTCACAACTTTTGTGGTAACACATGTTATTATATAAGTCTCTTATACTGTTCCTAGTATACCTTATCAATAATGTTCTAATATCAGTTTTCCTCTTCTTGTGGTACTTGATTATTATGTTTTTTTGCTTGTGTAATGACAGGCTGGATATATAAGCTCTACATGGGCATGCTTGCTGTATTTTGCACAAATTCCATAAATATCCATGCTGGTATAAATGGTCTTGAAGTTGGTCAAACGGTCGTAATTGCAGCAGCTGTAAGTATAACATTTATGCTATCTAATGTACTCACAACTTTTGCCTGCTCAACCAATTACAGTTTGTTCTTCTTCTGTTTAGCTCCTTAAGAATGGAAAACATGGCTTGTATGCAGACTTTGATACATAATCTGATGCAAATTGGTGCTTCAACGGACCCAGAGTACAAGCAAGCTCATGCCTTTTCTATCTACCTCATCCAACCTTTGATGGCTACCTCTTTAGCTTTACTATCATATAACTGGTAATAAAAGCAGAAGCTAGAAATAGTTTCCTTCTAATAAAAGAGTAGTTAACAGTAGAAATTGCGTACTATATTGACTCTTCTATATTTGATATGTAGGTATCCATCTGCAGTTTTTGTTGGTGATACATATACTTACTTTGCTGGAATGGCTTTGGCTGTGGTTGGAATTTTGGGTCATTTCAGGCAAGTTGCGCACGTTTGCTAATTTGATGCTAACAGTTATGTGGTTGAATTGGACATGCTACATTTTTGGTTATATTTGTACGATCTTTTAGGGTCTGCAGTATCAATCCTTTTTACATTTTCAACTATAAATGATTTAATGTGTATCTGTATCTGTACTAACTTTGCCCTTGTTACAGTGAAACCCTTCTTGTTTTTTTCTTGCCTCAGGTTCTAAATTTCCTTTACTCATGCCCACAGGTCAGTGCAGTGTCACTTTGTTTTTAGACTTATCTCCCTCCTTTATTTGCCATGTTTTGTTACCTGAAGATAAACGTTTTTAAAACAGCTATTTAAGATAATTCCTTGTCCAAGACATCGCCTGCCAAGGTAATTTCTTGTTCAATATGCAACTCTGGCAGATGTTAGTGTGATTTTAGTACTGATAAAATGCAATGTGTGTCACTAGATTTGATCCTCAGACGGGACTCTTGACTGGAACAAAAGATCTCAACCTAGTAAATTTATTCTTGAGAATATTTGGTCACTGCACAGAACAAGCGCTCTGTATCAGGCTTCTTATTTTTCAGGTATGTTCAAGTGAATCATACTGTTTTTTATTCATTTGCATGGCTTAGGATACTGTGATTTGCAGTTAGTAACAGACGTCGCCACTTGCAGACTTTGTCATGCCTTCTATGCTTTTGGCTAAGATACATTCTGGCTGGCTGGTACAAGTAAAGAAGCGAAATCTCATCAAGCCACTGATGGAGTTTTCACAGAGAGTTCCAGGATGAGTAGCCATTGACAAAATTTTGTAACTCTTTATTTTGTTTACTTCTAAAGCTCGAGGAGCATTTTGGGTCCAAAGAGTGACACAGAGATCAATAATTCTTATCAACAATCACCGCATTATGTAATGCCTGATGGCTGTAATTGATGCAGGTTTTTGTATCTGATACGAGCTTGATTTTATCACTTTGCTAATTCAAAATTCAAGTCGGATTATGTTCAAACATGCGCTAGTGAATCAATCTCTTCACTGATGATGCAGACTACAAATGGAATGGAAAGTCTATGTGAGATACTATTGAGCATGTCCTCTTTAATTTTTCACATCCAAGAAACACTTCTCACTTGAGCGTAGAAAATTTAATCGTGGCCTTTAAACAGATTCACCACAATAATTACATCATATCGGACCAAAGAGGTAAAGAAGTGAAGCATTACTTGGAGAATATCTGGTTTCAGAACTGAAACATGCATGCAAAATGGCATCACAGGGTAACCACCACTCCAGGTTAGCATAAGCCAGAATCGACAAGTTCTCCAGCCGTAAGGAACTACCTAGCAATTACACAGTTTTTTATACTATAGGGATTTCCGCGTCTCAACACAGTTAAAAAATGGCTTCAACCACAAAACATTTCCAAAAGGACCTCACTAGCTTCATCTGCTTTGTTGGTTAAGACAACGGCTAAAAAATTGGATACAAAGCAGCAGCATTTGGAAATGCGTATCTCAACTGCCAAATCATGAACACAGGAGACCATTGAGCATAATTAACTTAAATCAATGTCCATATCCTTATCCTTTCCGGTTTCTCTATTGGTCCAAATCTTGATAGTACGATCATGCGATACAGTTGCTATCTGTTGTCCATCTGAAAATGAGGAAATAACAATCAGTAAAGCAAAAGCCTAATATATGACTATAATTAGACAGCGCAATAGGAACCAACCTCCTGTAATATCCAAACCAGTAACCTTAGCCTCATGCCCACTTAAGGTTTTAATAGGCTTAAAGTCTTGCCCATAAACTGACCAGACCTGAGTGAAAATAGCTTAATGGTTAGGAGAATTATCATCCACTATAAAACGCTAAAAGCATCGATAGATTTTGAAGGAGCATACCATTGCTTTACTATCATATGAAGCTGTCGCCAGAAAATATCCTTCTTGCGGTTCATACTTTACTTGCGAAATAAGGTTAGCATGAGCCGGTATAACAAACAACGACCTTCTCTTCCTTAAGTCCCACACTCGACATGTATTATCTTCACTTCCAGTGGCCATGCGGTAGCCATTTGGAGAGAAGTCAATTCCAAGGATCTAACAAGCACATATTGCAAAAGGAATTTAGTCCTTCAATTGGGAAAAAATTGAGCAAGGAGAACATAATAGCAAATTATCTGCTTACTGGTTTGACATGTCCTTCAAAAGCAAGAATGCTTCTTCCAGTGCGAAGATCCCAGACACGTGCAAGTGCATCTAGGCCACATGATGCAGCTAGAGATCCATCAGGATGGAAACAAACTGCATATACACTTCTACTGTGACCCTCTTGCAGCAGAAGTTCCGTTCCAGTTTCAACATCCCACAACCTCCACGTCTTGTCAAAGCTAGCTGTTCCTAGGTACTTCCCAGATGGGTGAAATGCAACTCGTCCAAGCCGGTCTAGATGTCCACTAAATGATCTCAAAAGGGTTCCATCAGTGCTCCATAATTTAGCCGTTCTGTCAGCTGATGCAGTTGCTAACTTGTGATCAACAGGTGAGAAGACCACATCAGTTGCACGTTCTGTATGACCTTTTAAGATTGCAACTTTGGCAACTTGAGGCATGCTCCAAATTTTAGTAGCCCCACTCCAAGCACTGGAAGTTATGATGAGAAATATTTAGACTGCAGAAGGTGCATCCGCTTTCATCAACAGGTTAAACTTCAATTCCAGGAGAAAGGATGCATCTGGAGCACATGTTACTCAAAGAAATAAAACTTGCTAAGTAACACAGCCAAGAAATCCAGGATAAAAGTCAAGTTTTTATATCCATTCTTTCCACCCTTTTTGGGGACAAAAAGATCATGTACAATGCCCATTCAACAGTCAGCCTTCTGGCTAGGTAACAAGAAGTCACACTTGTCTTTACTTTTTTTCTTTTTTTCCATTTTACCTTTTTGATTGAATACTCATCAAAACTTAATGGATGCAAACCACAATTACAAATACAAATATGGATGCCATGAAGTTTCATATTTACAGAAGTATATTCCATTGACTAGTTCTATGCTTAAACTTAAGGAGTTGCATATTTATCTGTCATGCAACTTGCTCTGTGGCTCATGTCACAAAGTTCCTCTACTTTTTGGACATTACGCTATATATGTATTGAATAGTGGCTTCCATGCTATTTACTTATCAGCTCTTGAATGAGGCGAACCCAGTTACCTTATTAAATTGGTAGAGAGCTTTCCCTTTTCCCCAATCTAAACGTTTACAGCCACTACTATAATTGACAGTACAAAGTCATCTCTCCTAACTTTGAAGCAAGATACTTAAAAGTTAATATAAATTCCACAAATACGAAAAAAATCAGCAGTAAGCTTATAAATAGAGGACAGAAACAAAGAGTAAAGTGCTTCCAACAGCCATCCACATGCCAAACAAATTTCACACAAAAAATATGAACATTATATTAAAAATGCCAGTATAGAAGACATTCCTGAAAATTAGCTCCAACAAAAGAATTTACCTAAACATAAAAAAATGCGGCGAAGAATTAGCTCCAACAAATTACTGACCTGGTGGCAAGCAGTGAAGAATCATGTGAAAATGAACACCCGGACAACGGCCGGTCATCTCCAATCTCACTGCACTCCAAAACCAACCCCCCAGCCTGCTCTACAACATACTTCGCCTCCCCCTCAACATCCTCATCTGGATTATCCCTCCGCTGCCGAGCTCTCTCTAACCTGGACCCTGCTCTCGCCACCGAATACTTCGCAATATCAACTCTAGCCTCATACAACTCCCTCGATCCCTCCGTATAAAAAGGGTACTGAACCAAGTTCTCCTCTTCTTCCGCTGCAGCCTGCGCAGCGGCGGACTGATCTTCTTCATGTGCTCGGAGCAATCGATCGAGCTGTCCCTCAGCTTCCAACCGAACCATCAAATTCCTCAACCGGTCACGGCGCTCCATCTCTCTCTCACCAAACAAAGTAATAGGTTCACCAAGACGGCGAAGACGAGCGCGAACTGCAGAATCATTAGTAGGAACAGCCATTGCGTAACCGCGCCGCTTCATCAAGAGCTCTTGAACGGCGCGTTCCTGACGCTCACGAGCTTGACGGCTTGCGTCAGAGATCTCGTAAGCGTCGGCAGAGCTCCCAAGCGGTGGAGCGGAAGATTCCCGGTCGGAGTCTGAATTGGTGGCGGAGTGAGCGCGTCGGAAAGGAGGAGCTGGGATTGGGGCAATCGGCGGCAGCGGAGCAGGGATCGGAGCGAGCATTGGTGCTAGTGGTGGTGGTGGTGGAGGGTTCAGGGTTAGGGTTTTGAGTTGTTCTTCTTCCTCCATGGCGAAAGGGAATGAACTGCCGCAACCCGCAAGAGAAAAAGAAAGTAAATGAAGAGCCAACTTCAAATTTCTAATACCTTGCAAGAGTTTAATGGGCCTGCTATAGTTCACTTGGCTTTCGCCTGGTTAAAAACTTAATACTAATGAAAAAATAATGTGCTTCGTTGAATTAGACTATAGGATACTGAAGCAAATGTTAGGAATATTAACCAAAATCAATGAATTATTATAAACCTAGTTAAAGGTGATTAGGTAACCTGCAACGAATTTTTTTCGCTATAAAATAAAATTTTTCTAAAATAAAAAATAATAAAAATATTACTACGTAAATTTTTTTTTAATATTTTAAAATTTCTAAATACTTATTAAATATAAAATTAAAAAAAAAAAACGTTGGAGAAACGATCAGCAAACGTACTCTCTGTAATATTGCATTCCTTCGATAATTTGGTATAATACGTTTAGGGCCCATGGATATATGGTTATTCTTAAAATCATAAGCCCATTTCTTCGGCCGATGTAGTTGCAGCAGGTAATCTCAACTTAGATGAAAAATCTTTGACAATACGTTCTACACATTACCACATTTATATGGGAGTATCATTATACATGACACTCACAACATAAGTATATTGCATAATTAAAAAAGTGATAATTCCTTTGTCTACTTGTACTTATGTAATTCAACTGAATACCAAACAAATAACTCTTAAACATTACAAAAAATCATTGATTAAATTGTCGCACCTGATCTATGGATCATAATCGACACTGAATCAAACTGAATGCAGATGAAATCCAAATTCAACCCAATCCAATAATCCTATTTAAAAGTAACTAGTTCTATCAAAAAACTCATCACATACTGAATAAGTCAAAATTTTGCCAAAACTTTTCCTATAAACTCAGAGAATAAATATGTATATTAACATAATAAGATACTCTCTACGTGCTTCCACTATCTAAAGGAGGCCAAAGCAAAAAAAATTGAGCCAAATCTCGGCAAGATACACATAGTAGAATGCATCAATTAAGATTTCTAATATTTTGATTCTTATCTTTTCACATTTACAAAATTGTAACAATGAATCGGATCAATCTTATCAAGTTCTGAATCTTAGTAGGGGAGATCGCAAGAAATGCAATATGCTGCGACAATCCATGATCATATAATAAAATAACTAATATACTTTCTTAATTATAATATCTTTGTTGGATATTCTTAAAGAAAATATAACTAAATCTTACTAGAAGTTTTAGTAAATAAAAGCCAATTATAAATAAATAAATAATTAAAATAAATTATATTAAATTTTAATTTAATGAATAAATAAATAGTTAAAATAATTAGTAATATAAGTAATCAAGTAATTTATAATGAGTTAGATAAAGCGTATAACAATGTAGATTACTGAGTAGATCATAGTATTATACGAGTAATTAAATGCTCAGCCTTAAAGTAATAAATACTTAAAAGACAAATACCCTAATAAATAATACATCGGTATCAAAATACTTTGTCGAATATAACAATTTAAACAAATCCTAATCTATAATAAAATACAACAATAGTCAAAAATCAGAATAATATATATGTAAATCTAATCTCTAATTCAATACATCCACTAGAGTATTTAGGTGCCGAGACTCCTACTTGGCCGCAGCGAAGCTGCCACCATCTTGAGTGATTCATTCGGATTGGCCGTGGTATCTCCCCATGTGTATAGACCTAACAAATCTACGGCCATAAGTGGATACCACCACACATCTGCTGAGGTCTCAAATTAAGTCCATGACTTATTTGTCTGTCTCCATACAATGCGAGTATCTATGTAATATGAAAATAATTTTATATATACTTGAACATATGTATACAATTATAACCATACATATATCCAACCATATATAAGCATACACAAGTAATATCAATTTAAATAACAATGAGCTTCTATAATTTCGAATTACCATGTATGCCGTCTAAATATCGTTATACATAAATATGCATAAACCAAAACATATCATGCATCCTGAAAAAACAATCATAAATGCAGCGAAATTGCACGGTATGCTGGAGAATTAGATGCTATTTATGCCGAAAATCTAACGATAATTAAGAAAGAGAAAATCTAACAGTAATAAAGAATTAGAAATTTTGAATGAATTTCAAAAATAGATTCAAAGAGAATAAGAATCAAATATCACATCAGTTGTGTGGCCCACGACTCGATTCCGGTGACCTAGAATTTTAAAAATGGAGGTAAAAAAAATAAACTATTTCTAGAAAATCTCCATATTTTAAACACTCTACTTAAAGCATTACAGAAGTGGAGGTAAAGAAAAATCATCTGAAAGCTATATACATGATTTCTGTAAAAAAAAAAAACAAAACCTCTTCACAAATTTAACAGGTAAGACTTTTCCTAAATTAGCTTCTCTAGTGTGAAGCTACACTGCAGTATCATAGACCTGGATAAGAATATTTTGATTATTATTGAAGGAGACTGCATCTCAAAAGATCAAAATCATATTAAAATCTTGCGTTACAAATGGAAAGTTATTATTTGTAAGGAATTTTTCAAAGCTGAACGATCTTTATAGAGGTCTTAATGATGGATCCATCTCCTCCTTGAAAAGTGAAAAAAATCTGGTTAAACATGGCAAGTTTCTCATAAGAACCAGAAATCTGATAATTGCTCAAGGCTTTGTGGCACAGGCAAGGTTTTTAAAATGAAATTAATCGGGATCATTTCAAATAAATAAGATCGTAAAATCAAAATTTTAAATAAAATCATAAAATTTGGCATGCCGATAAATTTATTATAATATTTAAAAATTCTAAATAATATTTGTTGAAATTGCTATAAAGGTACCATCATAATAACCTCATTCCTGAATATATAAAACATATTCTTTCTTGCATTTCATTTCATTGTAATATACTAACAATGTTAATTTTTGTGATTTTAGATGATTTACAATGAAGAATGAGTTCCACAGTTTCGAAACTTTCTTGTATAGATTTCATCCTCTTAACATAAGACAGAGTGCTGTAAATAAAATATAGAACCCTGGTTCAATTCAAAGCACTGAAGACATAATTTTGAAACTTCTAGCAAAACATCATCCTGCTTAGTGATTTGAAGCAAAACATGCATTTATTAGATTTATACAAGGAAGTTACACTAGATCAAAGCACACCAAGACCTTCACAGTCATAAATAGAGAGAATTCTACTGGGTGCAGTCGTACAGATAGTTGAAACAAACAGCTTCAACAGTGAGAAAATAGTGCAGTTTAGCAATGACTTAACAGCCAAACAGGATTCTAGCAGACCAGCCACTTGCTCTCTTGGCTTTTGGACTGTGAAAGTAAATGAAATGAAAATGAGGAAAAGAAAGCTGGTAAAGGCTATAGGCAGTAATAGAACAATACCATGATGAATGCCCAGCTTCCAAATGAAAACAATAGCGAAAAACAAGAGGCAAAACTATGGGTCACACTATATCCTTATATAAGGTTGCCTCGACAACTTCACAGAAAAAATTAGGACACTCACTATGGAAACCTTAGGTTACAATTAAGCCATCATGTAAAGCTTCAAAGTGTTTGAGAAATACAATCCAAGTACAATGGTCTACAAACTCACCATACATTAGGCTCGAACTTTCTAAAACCACTACAACCCAAAGAGACATAGCATGCATGAAGATATCCAATTTATAAGCATGCTCTCAAAAATATAACTATTATAACAGTTAGAACTCAACTGAAAATTACTACCCACTAGCAAAGATAATTCCATATATTTTCAAACAAACTTGTCAAGCAACCAAACAAGAAACACTTAAAGAGACTATAGGATAATTCCATATATCCTATAGAATTGTTGCTTTGACTGCACGTCACACTAACATGATTAATGACTGACTCACCTGTTATTTTATGAAAGTACAGTTTATCACATTCACTTAACTGATCACGCCAAATAAGGTATTCAAATATAACACTATTACCAATTGAGAATTCGCTTGAAAAGATGCCAACAAATTAAATCACAATAATCTGGACATCAAATTATATAACAACACAAGTTAACAATCTTGAGTAAGCAATCAACAATAACTCACCATACTGATGCAGATTTTCAACTTGCTGGAATATCATTTCAAACTTATCTGGATCTCTCCTTCCTATAATCTCCTCTTCTGAAATATTTAACCAAAGTCAAATCATATAACCACAAAAATCACAAAACAACAAACATAAATCAATAACAAATACCACTGATCAAATTTCTCAGTGGCAAGGTACCACGATGTCAACACCCGCAGTTGCGTCTGGCAAAGTAGAATTTTTTTTACCAGCAACTTCTGAAGACTCTCCGGTGGCTGAGGAAGATTAGCCTCTGTCTGGATTCCCCTCTGTTTACCGGCTTCACGATTAAATCCAACCCAAATCGATCACAACAGAATCTTGCAGGAATATCACTTGTAACAAATCAATTCAACTCGCTATAATCCCAATTCTCAACTAGAAAATAAAAATCACGTACCAGAAGATGCACTTGAATTGAACTAGAACTCATGGTGTCCGCATAGATTCGACGAATCGGAAGAAGCCCTCGACTCAATGAAAATGAAATCGCGGCCTAAGCAAGAATTGGAGATTCGACCGGTATAGATTCGACCAATTGAGAATTCTTCTACAATCTACAGAGAAAATTAAATTAGCGTAACTAGGCAAGAGATCTCCTCGAATCTCTGATTTGTTGCTTCGGCCGAATGAAACGGCGAATGAAGAATCATTGATATAGACAATTTTGCAAAATACCTCTCGAAATGAAATTAATTTCACAAAACACCCTCAAAACTGAAACCAGATAAAATCGTGAATAAGATTGCCATTTTAATGATTTTACAATTAAAATCATGATCTTACTCTGATCTTACAAAAAATACAATTTTATATGAAATATGATTGTTTTGTTGATGTAAATCTGTTAAATCGTAAGATTTTAATATTTAATTCGGGATTATGATTACCATGGACACAAGCTCATGGAAAGTTGATACATCTGAAAACATGAGAATACTGACAAGCATAAACAAATAGCGGATATATAAGAGACATTATAAAGATTGTACGAAACTTGGAGCTAAACTGTTTCAGCCAAATCATGGAGGAACTTTGACACAACAACTATTTCATGACTGATCTTCCAAACATTCAGAAGAAAAACCATGTAGTCGCACTTTATGTATATAAGTTGGCATTTGTATACTCTACTTCACAACAATATCAACAAAAAGCTAATTGTTCATCTATGTCAATCCAAAGTAAAGATATAAGAATATAAAATCCTTCACAGGCTAAAGTTAGGAAATTCCTCAATGGAATAACTTTAATAGGTGTTAAGAAGTGCTTACATTTTACCCAAGTTGGTAACGTATGCTTAGAACCCTATTCGTAATAAAAACAAGGGTACATATCCCCCATTGCTACTAAATTTGGGTTTGTTTCATATTTGCCATTCATATTTCAAACTTTCATCTATGCCATCCACGCTATGTTTTGACTTAACAAATGACACCCAAGTATTCCCTTAGTTTCTCTTCATATCACAAAGAAATGCTTTTTTTAATATATTTAGAATTAATCAAGTTCAAATAATTAGATTATTTCGAAACAAAAAAGAAAATTAGCTTTGTGTTCTTTTTGAGAACTCTTTTAATAATTTCTACAAGTCTAAGGAGACGTTTGGGAGAGCTTATCATAAGAAATTCTTCTGAAATAGAGGGTACTCAGAAAGTTTTTAGAAATTGGGCTTGATCATTTTTAGCGCATATATATATAAAGATTGTACGATAAATAATTCACCTGTACTTTTCAAAAAAATTTTAAGAATCTATAAAATACTGTAGAAATTTATTAGAAACATGAGAGTTTTTTGAAGAATGAAAAGTAGTGCCATAAGCACTGTCAAATATCCCCTCAATCCGAGTTGTATAACAGTTTACCGTTACGTAATCATCAAGCTGAATTCTCCGAAACTTACTTCTCCAAGAGCTTGCTTTTTCTCTCATTGAAATCTAATCTCATCTTTCCATCGGATCATGGTTAGCTCATTTGCCAATGATGTCTCGGTCTGGAAATGTTATAATTCTCTCTATGTTGGTGCTTTTGTCAAAAAAGTACTTGAATCGCACCCTTGGCCACAGCTAAGCAATGCTAATATGCACCAATCTCTTAAGGACTCAATGGCTTTGTCCCCCTAAAGATACTACTGCTATTACAGTGTGGTTGGTATAAAGGCTAGTGGGTGCAATTGTTTGCTAAGACTACGACAAAATTTTGATGCTGAAAGTAATGGTGGTGGATGGATTGAGAATAACGGTTAGGAGATGGCTATGAACCTGTGGTGGAGTTTGGTAAAGCCTTGAGTGGAGACTGTCGAGCCTTTGAGCAGAGAAGGTTGCATAATGCTACCATTGTTAGTTTTGTTTATGTTAAATGAGAAGTAAGAAGAAGAAGAAACAAACATATGAGCATTTACAAATACGAAATTATTATTATGTTATTTTGGTACTTATAATTGATTAAAATGGAGAAGCTCTAATGAAATTGTTTTGTTTCTAAAGGCTGATGATTTGGGGAAACAGAAGCATGAGTTGTGCAACAAAGCAAGGAGAATGAGATTGGAGAAATTTTTTTAAAACAATTAAGACAAATTAAGCAAACTTTCTTTTTCATTTTTTGTATAGAAGATGAACATGTTACAAAGTGAAATTCTGAAATACAATGAAAACTTTGTCCCTAAAAGGTGAGTGTTGGAATGTTGAAGGGCATGACTCGACTCCTAGGTGAAGATTGGAGGTAAAGAAGAAGAACAACAGAATACCCGAAAAATAAGGAAACCCTTATCCCGTAATGTTTTAAAAAGCTACCCATCAATTTGCTAAAAATTAACAATTAAAAGCTAATTAGTAAAGGATTAAAATAAAAAATATTTTATATATTAATGGAATACTCAATGGAGTAGTATTTGAAACCAAAACCTAGCATGAATGGCAGAATAAAACCTTTGAAATATAAATGGGTAATATGTACTCTAAACTAATACTAAGTGGACTTTAATGGATAAACTTATGGTCATATATGGCTTTCCAAAAGAGGCACATCCCATAATACCGCTTCAAAAAATTGTTGAAAGAATACACTCTTTAGTGTGTTATACAAGAGTAACGACAGGAGCCACCACATGGCTTCACAGCTATATTATAGCACTTCACGTATTTTGAGGAGTTGCTCTCTTGGCTATTGCTCATAAAAATAGAGTGGTATGACACATGTGTTAGTGTGAGAGAAACAACCAAAGACCAACGACTGAGGTTATGACACGTGTTTTTACACGTTGCTTTCGTTGGTTTCTTTTTTTCTCGTAAAAACAGTATAGTAACGACACGCCCATAACATGACAACAACTATAAGAGACCACCATTTGGCTTTAATGTATTTATAATCATTAAATGTGTTTTCTACGTGTTGCTCTCTTTCTCTTTTTCATTCATAACAACCGCGTGGCTTCAATGTTATGTTATCATCAACTTACACGTCTTTTACGCGTTTCTCTCTTCACTCATTTTACTTTCTATAGATTCTTCTTATGATGGTATTCCAAATGCAGAAGAGAGGGGAAAGCAAATCAACATAAAACCATATATGGTAAAGAAGCATTTGGGCAATTAGTACTGATAAAATCTTCCTACAATCCTCTTTTGCTATATTGGAGATAGCTAGTGATCTTCACTTAAAGATCTTCAGTCAGTGAGTATTCCCACTTAGCCATCAAATATGCTGGTTTATTAAGATCTAGATATGTTTACCATGATCAGTGCAAGTAATTGCTAAATTCTCTCTTGCATAAATAAAAATAAGTTAGTTGCTTTAAATTTACAATCACTGAAATTTCCTTTTTTGCTTATCAGGTTTTCAAGTCTTCTGAGAGCTGGCTTCTTAAGATCTAAAAGATGTTGGAAGAATGTTGGTAGCGATATGGATTAACTACTCAATAACAATGATACCTAAGCTTTATTATGTTACAGGTGAGTCGCATTTTTTATGTATTTTTAATATATGCTAGCTTTTAGACTTATAGAGTTGATTTTCAAAAGTTTCTCTAAGAAAGTAGTTACTTCTAAAGGTTAAAGGGTGTTGATGTGGTTCAAGGTTGACACACATTTGATTAAACATGAGTGCTGCAACCTCTGCAATTACACTCGCTCACATCAAACCTTCTGAATCTTGATAAGATGGAAGAACTTTCATGCATTTAAGATTGTTATAGTCCATTTCTCGTTCAGATGTTTGATCATCTATGGATCTTTATACAACTTCCTCTTTTCATAATTGTACACAACTTGTTTTGTCAAAGATTCATTCTTTATTCTCATCAATTCATTTTTTTTCCCACCAGTCCAGCTTTCACTCTAATTACTTCATTCCCAATTATATCCTTGATTGTATATTCACTTAGCAATTGCAACATCCACATTCTGCCACGCTCATCTTATACTTCACTGCACAACAATGAGCTTTGTGAAACATTACTAGTCTCAGTGTCGTTCTGTAAAGTTTCTCCTTTCAGTTTTAATTTGCGACAGTGTAAGATTCTATCTATTAAGTCTTGAATTTACTATTCTAATCTACTGCATACAATTTCAGTACTTGATACAATAGATCAGAGTATTCATAAAAAAGCATATGCTCAATAGAAATAAAAAAATCCTTTAACAAAATTTTCACCTGATTTTTAGTAAAAAGGAATCAACTATCTCAGTCAGCTGAAAAGAATTAGATATGCAAGATTACTCTTAGGGCATTGCTTAATTATTATGAACATCTTCATGGCCCCTCAAATAGTACCCATTAAAGATCCTATTAACGTTAAGATTATTTTGGAACAAACAAAGTGGTTATAATCGTCCTATAGAGATATCACGAGTAATGACATCAACGTTGTGATGGCGGACAGAATTTTCTAGCAATGAGAATCTTCCAGTTTAGGCGATCTTGTTTAACAATCAGTATTCTATTGTGCTCAAATTAGGCTTAAATACTGCACACTTACTAATGTTGGTACCATGATTTCACAAACAACTTCAGCAGTTCAACCATCACATCAAACTTCCATCTAATCAAAATAGTTCAACATTCTAAGTCTACTGAAGAGATTGTCTTTAACTCTATCTTGCACAAATGGAAAGATTACCTGATGATTCACTGATCCAAGAAAGAAAAATGTAGTGCGAGAGAAATGACCACCAACCAGACCTCCTGAATAGATTGGATCTCCCTATGTAATAAGAAAAAAGCACTCTATGAGCTGCTCTTGTGTTCATCTTCCCAGAAAGTGCCTCTGGCAATACAGCTTCATGTTAGCAATTGCAGTAAAAAATTGGAATCCATTTTATTTATCATTTGAAAGGTACTAGCTGCCCTCGAATAGGGTTCAACATATCCTTTATATCTCTTTGGCTGAGAGTTTTTTCTTTCTTTTGGCAATACATGGTAGCAAAAAGTTGTTGAAATATCAGAAACGAAATTTCACATAGAAATTTGAGATAGCAAATTAGGTATAGACTTATATATAATCAGCCTCAGGTCTACCTAAGTGATAGATAAGGGAACAAAGAAATGGAAAACTGCATACAGCAAACTGCTTCTTACTAGTCAAATCATAAAAACATGTGGTGATTAAGAATAAATAACCTCTTAACTTTTTAAAGACCTAATCCTTGTGGCAACTAGAAGCCACCTAAAAAGTCATATATCATGCACTGAGTCGTCGATCTTAGGATCCTAAACCAATATAAAGTTCTAGCATAATGCAAAATGGTTTGATATTCCACTGCCATACTGCCGATTTGATTCTCCTACACTAAAAACTGATGACTAAGGCAGCGACCAGAAACACTGAAAGTTTACTCAGAGCAAGCATTGACCATAAAATCTCAACAGTTAGAGCGAGACCTTCCAATTTAGAGAAGATGCAGTTTCATTTTAGGGAAACATAGGCTGTTAGCTCCAATGATTTTGTCATCACACATACTATTGATTCATTGTTAAAAAGATTATAGGATGGTTCACAACAAGTTGTTCGGTACACATGCAAAGTTATAACTATAGATTGACAGTGGAAAAATATTGTTCCTAAGGACAATTCTGTAATTCTTATGTGTCTTACATCCTTGCAATAGGAATACAATTTGTCAGGTATTTAAACTGCTATTAATTCTCATAATTACTTACCAGAATTATGTCCGTAAATGGATTTCCATAGAACCTGCCAGCTTTTACTGGGATAAGTCATAAAATGAACTTCCAGCTTTACTCGAGTATGACATTTGTCCTGCACCGTGAAACAGTGACGTCAATCAACAAACAAAGGTTGGAGAGACAGTGCATGAGACTTATTTCTCAGCCGTTGAAGTGCCAAACAGTAAGTTCTGTTTTAAGAACAGACAAAATTTAGGCTCTTCCATACTTTGAGATACATCAAAAAAGACGAAAGGTGATGACAGAAATCTGATCCTAGAACAGGTAAGACGCAAAACCTCTTCAAATTTTCTTAGCATGCTTCACAATAAATGCTAATAAATGTAAGCTTTTGCATTTATGTTTAGAGTTGATAGACTTGAATCAGGTTGGTAGATGTACAAATCTGTCCAATAAAAATAAGCAAAGACCTTTTCCTTACAGACTTACATACTTACTGAAGAACCAAATACCTATACCATCTTCAAAATTTCGTTTTACATCAGCTTGATATTCAACAAAATAAATAGTCCACAATCAACATATAGAGACATTTCTCAACTCACATTTTGAATGTCAGGTGATTAGCCATGCAATACTTTTTCGATATAACTAGTAGGATAAACACACTTAGTTAAGAGTACAAAGAAACAAACTTCTAAGAATACGGAAAAACTAATAATAATGATAACTTAGACAAATAATTAGAAGCAGAAAATTCAGCCTACCATTCAAAAGAATGATATAGAGCCCAAAGACCTAATGTAGACACCTAAGTTTAGTCTGTCAGTCTATTAGAAACGTTTTTACCAATATATCCATCATGTCATATTGTCTCACGTTGTCAAACTATCACATCCATACTTTCACAAACATGTAAATGCAGGTTTCATAATGCCCGTTGAATGTAGGTTCAGCAAATTTTGACAAGAGAAGTGGTTCTAGAATCTACATATCGGGCCAAATTGTAAACTAAATTGCATTGCAGTTTAGAAATTCCTGATTGCTTTATGTCCAAAGAGCAAAATTAAAAGACAAAAGGAATTACTTTATGTCCAAATAGCAAAAATTGCAAAACCTAATCACACCCAGTTGGTTGGATGACACCAACTGATGGCGTATCCTCTTCGTCACCCCATCCACTGATTGGAACTGGTTTATCTGTGAAAAGGAAAGAGTCCCATCTAAAGTAATTCGCGAAATCATCTTCAAAAGGTGGTCTCTTTTCCAAGTCCTTCACCAGCTCCGGGTCAATAACAGCATTGTGATCAACCTCATCAATGTACATATCTGGATCAGGTAGAGGATAATCATGAGGTTGACCATTAATCTCTGCCCAGAAACGCGCCTTTGCCACCCTTAGGGCGTCCCTCCCTGCAGAATCATCCCATTCAATCACCTTCGGGAATAACTGCGTGTATCTCCGAGCCTCACTAAATCTTCTCCAAGAAATCCTGCATATAGATCTCAGGAAGTATTTCTCCCATGCAGGCACATATGTTTGCGCAGGAGCTAACACAAAATAATAATTCAAAAAAAAGAACTGATCAGCATATGAAATTGAAAGCAAAGATATCCTACAACATATTCCAGTTAGCAAGCAACAAATAAAAGTGTGCAGAAACATCAAATTTCAATGGCTATCACTCTTGACTAACATTGAGAGCAAATGTAGATTACTCATTTTCATTGAACATGCACAGTTTCTTAGCATGCATGCCTTATTATATTGTTCTATAACATTCGTGCCTTATATTATATGTTATTTGCAATGCCTTTTAAATTACATTGTCTTACTTGAGCACACTACATATGAAGCCTAGCAAAAATAATTTCAATAGGCAATATATATAAGTACATGTCAATTTATCCAAACAAGTAGAGAACAATTATATAAAAGAATAAATACAGAAGAAAAACCAAAAAGAAAAAAACATCTACTCAAAGAGTTACTACAAAAGAACTTCAAAAATCAAACCTTGCACAACCTAGGAACGGATTAGCCGGTATTGAAAGGCTAATAGAGAAAAAAAAAAAAAACAATTCACCAAGAAAACTACCCCAAAAATGAATATGGAAATCCCTGAAAAGAAGTTTAAATCAGTTAGAGAACCAACCAAAAAACAAGCAATACATGCAAGCAAGGAAGGGGACAAAAAGTCCCCCCTCCCGCCCCCCCCCGCAAGCAGAAAAGAAAATCTTGTTTCTTGCTATTAAAATCTTCAACATAAATGGAAACCAACACAAATTTTACTTCACAACAAACAGAGAGAGAGAAAACTCGAGTTTTGAACTAACCCCAGTTCCCCGATTCCCAAACCATTACTCGAAAAGCTGAAACATTAAGAAAAACAACAATTAACGTTTGTAGAGATCAACCACTGCCCCAAGAGCCAAAAACTAAATAATAATAAAAAAAGAAATTAACAGCAGCAAAACTGAAGTTTTTTCCCCATAATAAAAAACCTAATACTTGGCGTGTTTAGCATGTATTCAAACCCTATCGAACAAGAAAAAGAAGCAAAAATAAAATAAAGTTTTAAGTAGACTTTTAAATTTTTAATGAAGGTATATTAAATAAATGTTTGGTCGCTGGTTATTTTTTTAATTTTAAGTTTATATATTTCAATAAATTTTTAAAAATAGTACTCTTCAAATTTTTTAAAATAAAATAATTTAAATTTACAAACGTGGTAACGGCGGCGGGCGTGGCGATGAGTGCGACCGGTCGGTGTCGGTCCTGGGGGTAGTGTTGCTACTGACTGGGACCCACTTTTGTTGAATTGTTGGCTTTGGGCCCCACCATTTCCTCTTACCGCCACCATCACCGTTGCAATTCTTTCCTCTGCCGCTTGAACTCCCTCGCCAGTGATGCATGATCAAAAACACAGCACTATCAGTCCCTTTTCTGTAAATAAAATCAAATAATGGTTAAAGATTTATAAACACCGTACTGAGTGACACCATGAATCAAAAATAGAAAACCATTAAAAATGAAAACAAAATTCCACAGCACCCGCCGGTCAGAGAGACAAGCAATGCAAGCAAAACAGATTTTCCAAAAACTGGAAATCAATCAAACAACTTCACCGCCGGTATTTCGTTCTATTATACTTCTTTTTTTCTTCTAATGAATGAGGGAGACACAGAAAATGGTTGTAGAAAAAAATAAAATGAAATGAAATGAAAACATGCAGAGAAAGATTTGCTGTTGTTGATTCGGGGTTTAGAATTTGGATAGGTGAAGAAACAGAGAGATATAAGAAGGTGTTCGCAAGCGTAGTTTTATCTTATATATAATTCTTACGTGCTTACACTCTAGTTAGGGGAGAGACAAGTACAAAATACCAAAATTTTTGGCCAAAGTTAATTTTTTTCGAACTCAAACTTATTTTCTAAATTTTAAGTTCAAAATATTCAGTCGTATTGAAAGTATTATTTCGAATACTATTTTTATTTCTATATTAAATTTTATTTTTATTCAAGTTTTATTTTAAATTTAATAGTATTTATAAAATAAAAAATAAAAAATTATTGAAATTTACTTCAAATCTATTGCGTAGATCTGTGTTCAGTGTTTGGAGGCGGGTAACAGTATCTAAGAAAGCAGACAATTACTGAACTTGTCCCACTATATTATTGTAATTTATGATGATGTGGCAAATTATTAGTGAAGGGAAATTCGGTGTTATGCTGTTTACACCGCGTTCGAAACAGAACACAAAAGAATTTTGTTTTTCTATAAAGAAAGTGAACTGGTGTTTGATTGATGTAAGGAACCAACTTACCAACGGTCTATGGACTATCGTTTACCCACAGGATTTGAGGGAAAAAATTGAAAAAGGTGTACCGGTCTGCTGGGTCATATTTAGACAATATTTGAGATTGACTATTAAATAAACATTTTTTAAAAAAAGTTTTTATGTATATTATTTTATAATTTTTTAAAATATAAAAATTATATATATAATTATTTCATTTATATTTTATATGTATTTTTTAAATTAAAAATTTTAAAAATTATACATAACCTTTTTAGAGATGAAAAAAATTTATTACAATTGATAAGCAATCAGAAATATACTCTTAAAATCTATTATTAATTCTTAATTGATTTTTAAGAATTAAAATTAAAAATAATTACTCACATAATAAAATTAAAAAATTGATATTTATATTTTTTATTATTAAAAATAAATTTAAAAGTGAAAATTTTAGTTTAACTTTTCAATTTTAATAGTAAAATTTTAACGAAAAATTTTGTTTAATTTTATATTTACATTTATTTAAAAATAAGTTATAAGTATCTTTTTGGAAAAAAAGGAGTTAAAATGTTGACAAATATGTCATATAATTTAATTAACTACCTTACTTCAATTTTTATTTTAAATAATTTTTATATAATACATTTTAAATTCAAATTATGAAATATGTCATAATATATATGTAATTTTTTTTATATAAAAAACCTAACCTCATGTTCCAAAAAGCCTCTAAAACATATAAATGGGACAAAAAATGAGTGTTACTAAGTACGGATTTATCTAACATCCAAATTTAATATTTTGAAACTCATTTTTAATATAAAATAATCATAAATTTTTAAAGAAAATTTTTTATTAAAATTTTTTTCTTCAAAATTTAATTTTAAATTTATTATCAATACAAAATTAAATTTAAAATTTATTTTTTATTAAACAGTTTTGTTTTTAAAATTTATTTTTGAAAAAATGAGTGTATTTTAAAATAAAGACAATCTAAAACATCCAATTTGAACTTTTTTTGCTAAAGTGTCAAATTATGAATCTCTGGGGTGGGGTGTATAGGTATTTGAAGTCCGTGGTTAAACTAAGAGTGTTTAAAGCATAGTTATCGGAATCGAAACGAACGTTGATCCGAAAAGTTGTCCGGATCGATGGTTTCCGGTTGGACCCGGCGGGCCGACGGTTCGACCGCCGGATCAATGTCGGCATAGAAGTTGCTGTCGCAGCACCGCCAAAGAGATTAAATCGCATGCAAGATAACAAAGCAGCGAAGAGCTCAACGAAGCAGCGAGAAGCAGTAAAGGTATTTCGGTGAACTGCTATTGAGAAATTTCAAACCCACAAATAGATTCATAATTTCATAGATAGATAGAAGAAAAAAAACCAAGATCTACTTGATCCATAACAGCTTCTGCTACTACAGCGGTGGCTTCGGCGGAGTACGAAGTATGCTTACAATCCTGTCCACTGATCGTATACCGAATTCGATTCACTCGTTGAAGAATCAAAAATTGATTCAATCTCCGTTGTCCTCAATCGCCGTGATATTCCCAGCTGTGAAACACCTTTACATCTAGTCATTCGTCTCTTTGACCATGTCTCTGTTGACCTTTTTATCTCCGCCGGCGCTAATTGGTCCCTTCAGAACAAGCATGGTTTGGTCTAGTTTGTAGGAAGCATCTGTCGTGTCATCGGAAAGAAAATCTTGCTAGAATTATTGTAAGACATTACCAGTCGCTTGCTTGGGCCAAGTGGTGCCGTCGCGATTTTATCGTCATGCTCCTGTAGTTAGTTTGCCGTGGCCGATGAGACCTACGCTGACACAGTCATGGAACACACTCATCGCTGTGAAGATGAGCCTCAGGATGCTTAGCTTCTCTCGTGACACCGTTGTTGGTCGGGTGTTAGGTTAAGACCGTTGCTGTGCTCTAGTTCACGTCTGCACCGCCACCAGCTTCTTCAAATCGCCGATCAAATCGTCCTCGTTGCTCTTTACACGAACCTTCTTCCCCAATCGATCGTTCAACACCACCTCGATCATCTTCTTCTCCTTCTTCTCCTTCGTTGAGCGCGCAACCGCACACGCACCGCCGAAGAAAGAAAAAACCATCCAGAGAAAGAAAACATAAACAAGGTAGAGTTAATCCGATCCAAAGAAGCATAGAAAATTTTTTTTATTTTAATAATTAGCCCGGATCAACCCGGGCGGGCAGGTCACCGGGTCACAACGGATTAGTTACGTATCCGGTTCTTTTGCAAATTCGGACCGGTTTAGTGTCCGGGTCGACGATTAGCGGGTCGACCCGGACGGTCCGATCCGGACTTGCCAGTTATGGTTTAAAGTAATATGCATGATAAGATACTATTTGGAATTGCTTAAACATAAAAAAATTTAAAATAAAACTTTTCTAAATTTTTTAATAGTTCTTTTTAAAATAAAATATTATAGATATAATTGTCTCATAATATATGATTAATTTATACCCTTCAATTTAATTTTGTTGACACTTTTTGTATTCTTTCCGAGAATTAGCATGACTTGGATTATTTGAGATAACTCTGTTTTCCACTCCACAATTGGTTAATACTTGATCCTAGTGTTATAAAAATCTATCCGGCAATCGACCGGATTGTGTCCGATCAACATGTCGCAGATTAACGGGCGGGTCAACTTGTCACTGTGTTTGTAGTGTTACTGTGTAATCTATGTTACACACTTGCACATACAGAATTCAAAGTTAAAACTTACAAAGGATTAATATAATACACATTAGATTAATATAACACATACTGCTAAAGTGCTAACAGTCCTCCAAGGCTCTAAGCATCAAAACTTACAAGTTATAACAATCACAACTTCAGAAGTTGAAAATAATAATAACAATCACAATATCAGTAATTACATTGCTGGCTTACTACCCAGCAGTCACATTACTGCTAAAGTAAGCTAGTAAGGGACAATAACAATTTTCTACTGGCTTATTGCTCACTAGGTAGTTTTTTTAATAACAATCTCATACAACAAAATTTTAAAAAAAAAACAATTTGTTTTTTCAATGCATTCCTCCACAAAGGCACAAATACTTGCTCACTTGCCGTTCTTCGATTTTTTCATTTTTTTCACTGTCTGGCTGAGATCATTCATTTGCATGTTAGTGCAAGCAGAATTATTACTCTTACAAACTATGTTACTCCTAACAAACACTCCAGCAGCAAGCAGTGATGACTCAGTGCAAGCAAGCAGCAAAGCAATTGGCAAATTCCATAACATAAGAAATTTTTACTACTCTAAAAGCAAGCAATCCTAAGCTCTGTACTAGTTAGGACTGATTCCAAACTGAAACTTCTAACAGCTATATCACAAGCTAAGAAATTAGTGAAATGCAAAGTTACTCCTAGCAACCATCTAAGCAGCCAGTTCATTAGGAACTTTAGCCTAATTTGGATATCATCTCAGATTCTTATGTTAGATAACATGTTTTATTTGGAACGAATTACTAACCAAATTCTAAGTTAGATAATATGTTTTATTTGGACATCATCATCTCAGGTTCCTATGTTATACGAACTTAGTCTAATTTGAAAGTTCAATAATATACCAAATGGTTATACCATACCAAACTTTGTTACTAATTATAGAATCGAATCTATAAGCTAAAATAATTAATCAACTTTTTAGAAATTAATATCTTTCACATATATATATATATATAAGCACATATCTATTCAGTATCTAACTAATATAAAACTATTAAGTGGGTGAGTTGTTAAGCCACCAATCTAGTGTTCAACTTGGCGTAATTCAAATCAAGTCTAATGTCAAAATCCAACGGATGCTAATAATTTCACGGTGAACAAAGATAGATAAAATGTTCGGTATTATTGAGAAGTCTTTTAGGATTGTTTAAAAAATAAAACTTTTGAAATAAAATTATAAAAATTTTGAGAAATAAATTTATTACTTTATTAAATAAATTATATATATATATGGGAAGAGATAGGGGTACTTTCTCTTTAGGGACACTTCCGAGCACTCCCTCTCCGGTTTATGATCAGAGTGATCTCCAAATCCAATCTCTACCGTTGGATATGAAGAACTATGAGTTAAAATATATCCATAAATTTTAACTCAATCGGACTACGAATTCACATTCATCCGATCACTTGATCAAGATTATAGAAAGTAAAGAAACTTAAAAATATATATATTGTATTATTTTTATCATTTTGATCAAGTGACCGAATGGACGTGAATTCGTAATCTGATTGAGCTGAAATTTTATAAATATGTTTCTAATTCATATTGCTTCATAACCAACAGTGGAGATTCGGTTTGGAGATCACTCCGACCATAAACCGGAAAGAAAATGCTCCTATCCCTCACATATATATATATATATATATATATATAGGATTTATACACATGCCATTTTAAAGACACATGTGTACACATGCCGGCCAAAAGTGGCCGGTGAGCTCTCCAAATCCAATCTCCACCGTTGGATATGAACAACCATGAGTTGAGAACATGTTGATAAAATTTCAGCTCAATCGACCTCCATCGGAGCTCTTGAACAAAATAACATAAAAAGTTAAATTTGACGAAAGATATATATTTTATTTTTGTGTCACTTTGATCAAGAGTTGCGATGGAGATCGATTCGTATTCTGATTGAGCTGAAATTTTATCAAAATATTCTCAACTCATAATTCTTCATATCCAACGGTGAATATTAGATTTGAGAGCTCGCACTGCCACTTTTGGCTTCGCATAAGTATATGTACACATATATTTTTAAGATAACATATGTCTATATTCTATCTCATATATATATATATATATATATATATATATATATATATATATATATATAATCATTTATTAATATTTAAAAACAAATTTAAGAAGTTTTTAGAATAAGATAGAAAGCTTATCCGAATTTGTTTGACTAACGCTGAACTTGCTTTATGCTAATTTGAAATTTTTGTTTACGGTATCAACAATGCTTGGTGTTGTCTCGAAAAAAACATGTAAAACATTAGTCTTTAAAGCAGATTCAGGTTTAACCAAATTCGTTCACTTTTTAGTTTTAATTCAATTAATTGTAGACAGATTATGCAAATATAAGAACAAGAATCGCCTTACATATGGTCCACTAACAACTAGTTAGTAGATGTCATCCTTCTCCATTACTGCAAGTAACAACTGGTATATGCTTCTAAGGATTCTCTTGCACCTTGATGGCGATGCTCAAACCAAAACCTTCTCTTTCTTCATCACTGCAATCCGAATTCAATGGCAAACCTGCAGCTCTGCTCGCTGATCCTACTTGTACAGATTGTTTTCCTCTTTTTTTCAGTTTGTTTCATTAGTCATGTAGATAGTAAGGAGAGCTTGGTACTTGAGTTGGGAACTCCGGTAGCGAAGCCGCTGGTGTTCTCATCGGAGTCCGACAAGTTTAAAATTGTCATCTTTGCTGATCTTCACTACGGGGAGAACGCATGGACTGATTGGGGACCTGCTCAAGATGAAAACTCCGACCGTGTAATTTCTACTGTGCTCGACAATGAGAAGCCAGGTAATAATTCTTTTCATGTTCATTCTTATTTTAAATATTGAAGTTCTGTATCCTTGTCTTGAATGGAGTCAAGCACTATATGATTATGATTTGGCCAAGCTTGATGTGTTCATCATAAAATTTTTGCTTGCAATGAGATGAATAGGGGGAAAAAAAAAGTATCTGTGATGGATGTGAAGGACCTGAATGTAAGGTTAGCGGATTTCTTTGTCAGACGATGGTATATTGATATATATATCCAAGTCCTGTATAATTATAATTTACATTCTCTAGTTTCACCAATTACGTGAAAACCACATCGACCATGCTTGGATAATTTGGATAAATGATTCTTGAAAACTATGCTATTTGTAAACTTAGTTGCTTATTAAGCTGCACGCATCGGAAATGTTTTTCATGTAATGTTGTTAAGTAAAACAGGGTGGAATAGATAATCCAAGTAGAGGATAATGCATAATTTACTACCACTCATCCATGGTGCTTGCATTCCGGAATTTTTAGTAAGCTAAAGAGATTTATATGACTTCTAAAATCTAAAATCCCAATGTGAATCTTGATTGGCATGCATATTTAAATAAGAAAAAAGATTAAATTCTTGCTGCATACTTGTTCAGCAACTTGATTTCTGTGTGCAATTTAAATTCTCATCCACATTGAACTCATTTTTACTCTGTTCATGTCATTGGGAAATGTATTTTGTCTTTAATATTATAGCTCATAATTGTTTGTGCCTGCATGGCTTCCGGACTATGATCTCAGTTGGATTTTACTCAACTTGCATTTTGTATTACAGATTTTGTTATCTACCTTGGAGATGTTATTACAGCAAATAATCTTCTAATACCTAATGCGAGCCTGTATTGGGATCGTGCTATTTCTCCAACTAGACAAAGGGGCATACCTTGGGCAACAATATTTGGGAATCATGATGATGCTCCTTTTGAATGGCCATCGGAATGGTTTTCTGGAAGTGGAATTCCACAGATTATCTGCAGTGTCAAAAATTCTTCATGTTCAGGTATAAGAATTTGATGGAAACAGCAGTACTTGCACATTCTAATTGATACGTAGTCATCAGCACAAGTCGTAAAACTTGAATACTGTTTGATTTCCGGCGTGAGATTTTTTAAATAAAGATGCTTACCTAGTTTTCTGTAGGCTTCTTCAGCTGGATTATATGTAGAGAAGTTTGATGAGCTTGGATTCTTATATCTAGTGGTAGTAATGCTAGAAAAAGCTATTGTGGTTGACAAAAGTAGCTAGCGCTACTGAAAGAAACTCTAGATCCTCGTTGGTCATGATAAAGATTTGTTTCCTTGGACACTTAATTCAGTATTGACTTATTATTTTGTGATTTCATTTCATAGTTCCTCTATTCAGACATGACTAGGTTTACTCTTACTACTTAGACTAAGCTTAACTTATTTTCTTACTGTTGAGCTCACCTTATCTTCTTTGAAACCTGTTTCTTCGGAGTCCTTTATATTCAATAAGTGCTGCATAACCACACTAAATTTCCATACTCATGATGCGGGCTACCATCTTGCGTCAAGCAACACATTTTTTGCATTCCCTTTGAACTTCTCCTGGAGTCTAAAACAGAAACGTTAAGATACTCCGTATTGTTGATGGGAGTAACAAGAAGAAATTCGTCCACTGGTTTCCGGCTCAGATAAATTAATTGGGGTTATTACAGGGCAAGAATGCAGCTTTAGAGGAATGCAGAGGGTGGAAATAATGATGTCTGAGACTAAAAATGATCTATTATCTCATTCGATAAATGGCCCAAGTGACCTTTGGCCCAGCGTTTCCAACTACGTCTTGCCAGTGCTGTCCTCCAAAGACCAGAGTTCACCAGTGTCGTACCTTTATTTTCTTGATTCTGGTGGTGGCTCCTACCCAGAAGTCATATCCAAGGCTCAGGCCGTGTGGTTCAAGAAGCTATCTGAAGAAATTAATCCTGATTTCAGGTTGTAAAGTAATGCTGACACATGCCATTTTCTCTGCTAACTATATGAGATACATGACTAATATGATCACCTTTTGATCTGTCAGTGTTCCTGAGATCATCTTTTGGCATATACCAAGTACAACTTACAAGAAGGTCGCCCCGTTTCGTATATTTGGGATTCAGAAGCCATGTGTTGGTTCAATTAACAAAGAAAGAGTCGCAGCTCAGGAAGCTGAATGGGGGATTATGGATATTCTTTCAGGAAGACCTTCTGTGAAGGTAAGATATTTATGCTGATGAATCTGTGGTAGCATTCACATTAACGGACTTGACATGAAACCTCAGGCTGAAAGAGACTACAACCGTTGTTAACTGAAAAATATCTCTTAGGAGAGCTACATGCATCTTTCCATGTCAATGCAGTATCTGTTATCCTGAAAATATGTTCTCCATTGGTATGATCAAGAGATATGTTGTTGATCCTTTACTCTGGAATCCTCGACTTTGACCTCTACTAATTGTTGGCAAAATTTTATGAAACTTACTTTAATATATACAAATGTCAGTATAAAATAAGGACCTCTTAATTTGTAATACCGTACATGTTCTGAAAGTTTCAAAGTTGAATAAGTTGACTGGATAGGCTTCTATAGGATCTGAAATTTACTGGAAAAAGTACTGCAGCATTTCAGGAGTCACGATATATAAACGTAAAACAGTAAGTCCAAAAGAATTTCGAAGAGGCAGAGAAGATGTACTCCATCTTTGTCTAAGTCTGCTACCTAGAGCTCAATAAGGAATTTCTTGCAAACCAGCTTTGACTTTCACATACCTTTGCATTTACTTACTAACATAAACATCCATTTTTTGTCTCCATTGTTGGATTTTGCACTATATGTAAATCCTAGACGATACCTTATCTTTGCTTTCAGAGGCATTTTTTTAAATAAGTTTCCCGATAGGCATGAAATATCTATTTTGCGTATTTGCTTTTACTAGCACATCTTGACAGGAGTATAGATCATAAGCTTGGTTACCCATTCGCATACTGAGCATGCTGAACTAGAATCAATAACATTAGTCACATTTGTGTCAAATGATTTTCTTCTGCAGCTTCTTTAAATATAAACTTCTCTTTTGAATTTGACAATCATACAGAATCAGGCATTCACTAGCATCCTTAATTGTCCTGAATGCTAATTTCTACTGCTATCATCATCGTAGCATTTCGATAGTATTTAGAGTAATGTTTTAGCAACTCTTGTCCATATGTGTTTACCTGATGATAGCAAAACGAGGTTATTTATAAATATTTCGCTGTTGTCAGCATTGTTTCGTATCATAATCTATCATTTAGAGAAGCTAATGTGATCTGCTTTTGACTCTTTGATTAAGGTTGTGGGTACTTGAAACTTCAGAGAAAAGCTTATTGTGATTTATCCACCGTTATCTTAACTGTTCTTGATACATTGCATGGGAAGTGGTTGATTTCTGTGGTTCATTTGCATGTCTATTAATTACCCATGATATCATGCATTCAACTTAGTCATCACTCACTTTTGTAACATCTCATGTTAGAGTTTTTGAGTGAACCATTTTTTGGCAGCCATTAGTTCTGTCCCAGAACACATTCTCCTGAAATAGGTTGGCAGATTAAGGAATGTACATGGTTGGGTCAGTGTTGCTCTTTGACAAGTGCATACCTGGGTCTGAGGAAGGACCTGGTGTTTGCATAATACCTGCACTAACTTTGGGTGGTTGTTATCTTGGGAGTCCTACACAGCTAATTATATTCTGATGGTGTTAGGCTCATAAGTTGTCCTATTACCATCATTTTCCTTATAATATATCACGAATCTTCTTCAAGAACTCCGTTCTCTGCATATTTTCAAAGAGTGAAACTAACAAGAACCATGATGATGCACATTCCATAACTCAGAATTGCCATGACTAGCTATCTGTGATCTTCTATAACTTTTAATGATTGTTCTGATAGTGTTCCATCCTTGGTCCTCAGGCTATATATTTCCCCTTTCTGTTTGTGTTGTCTCTGGTGTAAGGAAAGGTGTATGCTTTAACCCTGACCTTATCTTTGCATGCAGCCAGTGCAGATCTCCTGAGCTGAAGTTCTTTTTTGTTCTGTCAGATGTGGATTTTAGAATGATGTTACTCTGTGCATCCATCTTTTATCGATAAAATGTATTAACACTGAATACAGTGGAGTGTGTCGTAGCAATCAAAAGCTGATATTGGAATTTTCTTGTTGATGCTACACTCTATCAGAAGACCAATTGCTAGTTGCTACCTACTTTACTTTTTATTCTCAAACAGCTATGATCTATTATTATAGTCTCAAAACTAATATTTTAGTTGTTAGGTTACTGCAGCTGAACAAAATGAATTGCTATATTCTTACACCCTGAGAATTATAATTGTCATCAAATTCTTGTGGAGGCATTCTTTCTAGATTAATCTAACATTTGCACTTTTGTGTAGATTTTCTATTCTACATGCAACTTCACTCTTGAAAGTTGTGCATACAATAGCAGTTTCTCTTCTGTTTATAGGTTGCTGGTTAGTGATGTTTCCTTTTTCCATCCACAATGTAGGCCGTCTTCGTTGGTCACAACCATGGCTTAGATTGGTGCTGCCCCTACAAAAGTCTCTGGCTGTGCTTTGCTCGTCACAGTGGCTATGGTGGTTATGGAAACTGGCCCCGTGGAGCAAGGATAGTAGAGATGACTGAAGAACCATTCACGTTGACATCTTGGATAAGGATGGAAGATGGATCTGAGCATAGTGACATCAACCTAAGTTCCTAGAATCTGAAATGTTTGCAGTTTAATACAAAACAAAACCAGACAAAAACTAAAAAATCATCAAATTAATGTAATCGAATGCTTCATATTTTTGTACCTTATGCATACAAGTGAATGCATGACGCATATTGCATACTGATTTCCTATTAAATTTTGTTCGGCAGTAAGGTAGCCAGAAGAAGTGCCGTTTTTTGAAACGGAACTGAAGCACATATGTCTGTAAGCACTTAAGAGAGAGTCTTAAACTGGCAGCTGTTACTCATTTCTTCATATTCATTTTAGTAAACTTCTTGTTGAATATGCTGCTGCCTTAAAAAGATCTCTCTCTTTTCTTAACATGTAGTGTTATTCTTTTCTGAATAACAAGGTACTGAAATGTTGTTTGGCAGATCAACTAGTGTAAATAATAAATACTCTTATTATTATTATTCTCAAGGTCTTAGCTGTTGTTGTTCAGGATAAAGTGGACTTTTTGAGAGTGTTATTGAAGCTTTTTTTAAATGAATTGTATTTTATAGATATTCAAAATATAAGTTCTTTGTTTTATTATAAATAATAATATTATAAAATATTATAAAAAAATTATTAAATAAAAATTAAAATAAAATATTTTATAAACGCACTGCCAAACAATTCCAAAGTAAGAATTCATGGTATTTATTCATAATTTGTGTTGTTGTTGTTGTGTTATTAATGACAAAGCTTTTTGTGTGGATTGATTACCACTAGTTTCCACTTTTTTCTTATGGACTTCTAAACATGAAGCATTTTCTGAATTTCTGTATACCCTTTACTTATATTACCCTTGATTTTAGTTGATAATCAGTCTATTGTCTTGTTATTGGGCACATACCTCTTACACTATAGTGTTTAGAATGTTAGATGTGATGAATTAAGAATGAATAAATTAATTTTATATTTTATAAAGATAAACTAGAAAAAAAATTAATACACTATAGAGTACTGTAATTCATTGACTTAAGCTCAATTGTCGTGGAGTTTCTTTATAACTGTCGAAGTTAAAATAAAATAAATATTGAGAAATAAAAGTATAAAAACATTATACATAATAAATATTTTTTATTATTTATTTTTATTTTAAAATTAAATAATTAAATTTATTTATTAATAAGATTAAAATATCTTTTATTTTATAATATTTTATTTTATAAATATTTACAAATACCTACTTAACTCAACTTCGCAGCACAGAACTGGTTTCGTATTTTCAGTATTTTCACTTGGATACTTACGTGCAACTGTTTTGTCTTCGAGAAAGTTTTCTTTGATCCAATACCCGGTACCTTCTCTCATATGATGATCCCTTGTAGAGTGGCGAACTCTATGACCTCTGCTTCGAAACAAATTTCCTACTAAATTCATTGACATTGTTTTTTTTTTTGGCTTTGTATTTAATTTTTATTTCATGCGCAATAACTTTTTTACTATATAATAATTTTTAACTTTTAAAATATATACAAAAATTTTACGATATAAAATTTTATTATTATTTATTATTATTATTATTTTTTTGAACACATTCAATAATTTATGCAGTTTATGCTGAAGAATTTGCCAAAAGCATCTCTCGTTAGTCTACGAAAATTACAACAATGGAAAACTAGTCAGATTACTGAGAGTGCGTTTGGGATTGCGTTTTTTTAAACGCAACTTCTCGTTTTTCTATTTTAAAATTTTTAATATATATCTTATAACTATTTAAAAAATTTATTAAAAATTTAAAAATATATATAAAAACTCTATTTAAAAAGATTTTCTTACTGCATTTTTAATTACTTTTTATAGTAAAAAAAATAAAACTTATTTTAAAAAAATAAAAATATTTCTATTTTTAAAAAAACTTTATTTTATAAACACTACTAAATGTCCCGTAAGGATTTTAGATGCATGAATAAGATTAGATTATATAAGTAGACAACGTACTTAAAAGGGCCTTACCATCCAGTTATCCAGCTTTTCTTTTGTGGTCACCAAAGTCAAATTATAAAAAAAAAAAGAAAGGAAATTTTCTGAAAACAATCGTCAAATTAACTTTAAGATAAAGTACTTACAAGTTGCCAACACAAAAATGTTCCTCTTCAAAAACTACATGGGATTACAAGTACAACATATAGCTCTGCTCTCTTAAGAGTTTAAAAGAGCACCAGCATGATTTTCAGGGAAACTTAACCAGCTAAGAACCCTACAATAACCCAAATTTAAAGTTTCTCGATTAAGTACCTCAATTACGCTGTGCATGAGACAATTCCTACTCAATCTCATTCAGATGGCACTATAAAAATTACTTCATCCATCAAAGCATTATCTCGCAGACCTGTTTGATGCATCCTTACCAGAGAAAGCCTATAACTTATCACAGCAATTGGAACGCATTTGACAAGAGGCACTTCGACAATTATCTAACTGAAACTAATGGCTATGCTCCTCCAGTAAATACATTATTTTCATCATTCCTGTCAAAATTATGGGAACAGCTTCCAGGTAGCAAATACCTCGAATTACCAGACTAAGTATAGTAATCTATACCATGTCACCATAGAAAGCCTGAAAAAGATGAGAGGGAAAGGAATGCCATACAAGACACCATATGAAGCATAATGTGGCAACGAGTTTTTGCTTTCCTCCTGCTTCTATATCCTTCAAGCAGGATTTTGATTTTCTAGCTACAACACAAAAATTCTCTCTCACAATTTCGTCCAAAATGATCTTTAGTCACAAACAGTTACATAATATAAGGATCCAAAACAGGTATACAAACTTCATTTCTACCTAAATCACAGCAACAGCTTTGCAACTTCAATGCGCTACCTATATTGCAATCCATGGTTGATACTGGAACAGAATTGCCACTAGGTATTGAATGACATATACACACACTTACAAATTCCGTAATACTAAAGTCGTATTTTGTGATAAAGTTTATTGCTAGAGAGATTTATGATAATTATTAACACTCACTTCTCAGCAATTCGAGATCTTACTGACTGAATAAACCTAACAATCTATTGCCAGAACCAGAACAGAAGGGTGCAGGTTGAACTCAGAGCCACATAGAAAAAGATTTGTGCACAATCTCTGTTATACCAAAGTTCAATTTCATCTCCATCTCTAAGAATTGCCAAACTACTGAGTATAATCATCTAACAAAAATTTTCATATAAACCTGCAATAATGCATGGACTGCAATCAATAGTTTCACATCCAGGTTGAAGGAAAAAAGTTTTCATGGTATCTGTCTTCTTCTCCAATGAACTATTACCACCTCGAGAGCTCTACTCTCTCGACAAAACCACAAATTCCCGAAAGAAATAGACAAATATACTACTCATCAATGACCAAGTAACCAAGGATCTTACGGACTGCATAGATTCTTCAGATCTTCTTCCTTGGCAAAGGTTGATGGAATGATCCTCGCTGCATAAGGATAAAGATCTTTATAAGAGTTCCTAATTGTTCCTTCTGCAACACCTGTTGCCATGGAGATATCTTTCAAAGATTTCTTCTCTTCGGATAACTGGGTTATTATATAAATCACAGCAGCAGCAATCGAAATTGGACTCCGGCGTATATCGAGCTCCTCAGACTTCTGCACAGCTTCCTGCGCTGCCTTAATCGCAGTATTATCCATTCCAAGATGATAACAAAATCTCCGCAGAAAATCACCAGCATTAACCGCTCTCATCTCCATCGCTTCTCCCATCTCAATCTCAAGCTGCTTTACAATGAACTCCTTCGCCCTCCCTATCTCTTTCTTCGTAGCACCATTAGCAACAGAACATATCTCTTTTACAGTCCTCGGCTTCTCTTCCTGTCTACAAGCAATATACAGACAAGCAGCACATATCGCGTCCTGGTTTCTCCCCTTAATCGATTTCAGATCTTCGAGTTTTTTATAGATCTCATTAGCGCGATCTTTAATCGTAGCAACAAGACCAAGCCGATCAGCCATGGCAGCGATGGTTCGGAAAGCAGCGAGTAACGAACGGTCAGGATTTGCGCAGCGATCGTGAACCCGACCGCCGTTAGGTTTAGCAATTACAGTAGATAGACCACCATCCGAGAGGAGAGGGTTAGTGGGCCCACCGACACGAACTGGATCGTTGTCGCCGGTGTCATCAGCGAAGGTTCTCCACTCAGAAGTTTCATCGATAGAGTGCGCTTCTAGAACAAGGCCGCACTCCAAACACACCGTGTCGCCGGCAGCATGATCGAAAACCACCTCCGTCGTTTTCTTGCAATCCGGGCAGTAACTGTCCGACATCTCTCACTCAATCAATCTAACAATCAAGCAATCGAAATCGAAGAATCGAACGTCGAAACAGAGAGCGAGAGATCCGACTCTTCGTTTCAGTTTTGAGTATGTCTTGAAGAATAGGTTGATTAAATAGTTAGGAAAGAAAAGCAACGGCTGAAATTGATTTGGGTTAACGGTTTTTTCTAATGGATAGGAGTGGATCACGTGGATGTCATAACGCGTCTGAGTCCGAAGAAGACAAGAGTTTTATGTTCTGAATGTTTCATGCCGAGTCAAATGTAGTTCGAAATAGGTTTGGGCGAGTTTGTGAAGAGATAGTTTGAAGAGGCACTGGTTTTTTTTTTCTCTTAAGATTTGAATCTGGTAAGAGATTCTTGTTTTTTATTTTTTTTTGTTTATGGATCTTTGGTTTACTTTGTTGATTGATCATTAAAGGATGAACTTCTTGATCATGATTTTTGTGAATTGTAATTGTGGTGCTTAGTAAATACTGATTGTGCTTTCTTGTATAGAAATTTGGAATAAAAAAAAGTATGTTTTTGGTTTGAGTTTGATGAACTTATTTGAGGATTATAGTAAACATTGCTAAAAAAGCTTAGTATTTACCTGTAAGAAGCAGGAAATTTGGTGAATTTCAAATATGATTGGTAGGAAGAAAAAGGTTGTAGTCTTCTTTAAATACAGCATCTAAAATTGCAAAAATAGACAGCATAAAATATATTATCTATGTTGGTTTTAGATGTTAATTTAAAATAGCAGAACTGAAGGTACTTGCATATAGCACTGTTATTCATGGGTTTAGGTTACAAAATAAAATCAATGAGTGTATACAGTGTGTATACCTAATATGTTTATAATGTTGTGAAAAAACTGCTCATTGTTTCCCTGTCATCAGGTTTTTGTTAGAAGCTATAATGTGATTAAAGAAGTATAATATCAGCAGTGGTATCATTCTTTAGATTTTCTTGGTTTTGTGTAGTCAGTATAATTAGGATGAGCTGCTACTGGTTGGAGTTTAGAAAGCTAAGTTGAGTAAACCTGTTAGTTTGCTCTAAGAAATTTGTACATTGTTGTTTTGAAGACCCAATACATCTATGCGCATTGGTCTTTTGTATCCCTGTTTGTGTTACAAAAAGGCCAATGTCTAGCCACAGCATAGGATAAGAAGAATGGTTTTCTGGTATCTAGATTACAATTTTGAGGGAATATGTCGGCAAACCCAGGTTCACTTGTGACTATTGAATTAAATTGGTCTTCGTGAAAGCGTCGGTTGAAGTTCATGGCCATAAATTCCAGTAAATATACAAACTGGACTTTCTCTATAATTATATTTCTGAATGCATTATTGTGTGCTTACTGGATTTGGGAGACTCTGTAGTTTCTTAGTATTATGGCCTTTCGGGCCTTCTATAAAAAAAATCACTAATTGTTATTGTTCAGAAAATTGTCATATAGACAGAGCTCACTTGTTAATTTACTGGTGATAGAAGGCTGCATAATGTTGCAGCTCAAGATTTTCAATGTTTAGTTTCATTAAAAAGAACCCATTTTAACAATTTTGAAAATATAACTGTGGAGGATATGGTAAGCTCATATAGCTCAGGTTCTGCTCATTGTGTTATACTTGTGGCAAGTGGAAGTTCAGTATTTCACTTTTATTATGTAAAGAAGATGAATTTACTTCGTGTAGTTCACCCAGAATGTATTGATGTAATTCCTATTGCTCCAGTTTAGTTTAGTTGTCCATCTAATTTTTCATTTTTGTCAGACCAATGGGCTGTGTTTGAATAAGGAACCGATTTGGCTTAGAGTTGACACTTTGTATAGTATTGGAAGGACCAAGTTAACTGTCAATCAGATGGCGTTAGAACTCTTAAATAAACTAGAGTAGTTATTAGAGAATAAGGAGATAATATCATGTTCCCATCTATTGAGCTCTCTGTTATGTACATCTTTTCAGGTTTGTGGTGGTAAAGAGAGGACTATTATTAGAAAGTAAGCATTCTACACTGTCGTGAAATATAATTTTTAACTGCTGCTTGGAATATTTAGAAGTTAGTCCAAAAAAAATAGTGCAATTGTACATAAGAAACTAGTTTCTTTTTGTTAACCACAAGTTCTTTTCGGTATAGAATCAATCAAATCAAAGTTATTGAAAAGAATAAAGAATAGAGAAGGCAGTGCTGCAGAGATGGAGAAAAGGTGCCATGGGAATGAGATCCCCGACAATGCCAATGAGCATTGCCCAGCTCCTCAATCGGAGTCAGCAGGGAATCCAGATGCTTGTGCTGGCTGCCCAAACGAAGAAGCATGTGGCCTCTTCTCCCAAGGGACCTGATCCAGATCTTGTTGCGATAGCAGAGAAAATGGCAACTATTAAACATAAGATACTTGTCTTATCAGGGAAAGGTGGTGGTGGCGAGAGAGCACCTTTTCTACTCAGTTCTCTTATGCACTTGCCGATATGGATTACTAGGTTGACCTGCTCGATATTGATACGTCTGGTCCTACCATTCCAAAGATGCTCGTGCTTAAGGGGCAGACGTTCACCATAGCAACCTTGGTTGGTAACCTGTCTACCTAGTCAAACCTGGGTGTGATTTTGAGTTGATTTGTGCTTCCCAATCCTGATGAGGCTGACATATGAAGAGGACCTCAAAAGAATGAGCTAATCAAGCAGCTCCTTAAAGAAGTCCACTGGGGGGAGCTGGACTATCTTGTGCTTGATGCACTCCCGGAACATCTGATGAACACATTTGTGCATTTTGCGCATGTTCCTCATTCAGAATTAAGTATTTTTGTTTATGGAGTGGCTTCGGCCGTTATTGCGGATGAGTATAACTCCAAGGGAACTGCACAATAGGCTTTGCATGGTTGCAGCAGTCTGGATGTACACAGCACTTCCAAATTATAACTCCAAAGGAACTGCATAAAACAGCCGACGATCTTCATAAGCTTTAGTCTACTCAAGAGTTTTGAGCAATGGAAACCCCTGTTATAAAAGTTTGAACACGAAAGTGATCGGTACCTACCTTCCACCTTCGGCTATTTCATACTGAAAGAGCATGCTTAAAGTGCAGATCTCATACAAAAGTCATGTTTTCCCTCTACGATAAACATTGTTTTTACTTTTTAGGGGAATTTGGGCTAGTTTTGAAAGTCAGTACCAGGATGGAGCACAACCGTCAGCTTACTCTACTGCACTCTGAATGCAGAAAGTTTCCACATCCTGAACTTTTCGGTTAGTATCTCCAGAATACTTGAATGTTTATAGGCTACATTGTTAGTGCATTGTTATTACTCTCATGATGCATGCAGAGTTCTGTACAAGTTTTGTCATTTGTTTTGTATATTTATTTTTCTTTAGACGGAGAGATAATGGTCTTAGAACTACCAGTACCTTATAAAAGTTTCAATCTTCAAGTATATGAAATTAATTGTAAATGCAACACTGCTTTGCTCATCCTCTAAAGCAATCAGATGATTATCATTAAGATGTTTATATAATTTGGCAATCTCTTTACTGGACCTATAGTCGGGAGCTTTCATTGGATTTCTTCACTAGGGAAGTAATGGTGATTTCCAAAACCAAGTAAGCAAAAATTAGCTACAATGGAGCAAGATATTAGGCATTGATCAAAAGCAAAACATACTAGAGAAAGACGTTGCAGCTAGAGGTGTAAAAATGGGCCGGGCTAAACAGGCCGGCCCACAGCCCGGTCAGTTGGTCCGATCATCGGTCCGTCCGGTCCGATAAATAGTGACAGGACCGGCCGATTATATTGGTCTGTCGGACGGTACGTCCGTCCGGGTACTGTTCATATTGACCGGTCAATATAACCGTTGACTATGTCAAATTTCAATAAAAAATATTTTTATATTACTAAAAAGTAAATTTAAAAAATAAAAATATTTATTTTTTAATTTTATCTTAAAAATAATTTTTAATTTATATTTTTTATATAAAATTAAAATATAAATCGGATAAATGGGCGGGACCGGATCGTGAGAAATGAAACCGGACCAGGCTGGTCCGGCCCGGATGCTTTACCCAGGCCGGACTAGTCCGGCCCGATCTATTAACTTGACCCGAACGTGTCGGTTCGGACCAACCCGGCCCGCCTATTTTTGCATCTATAGTTGCAGCTTTATCTTAATATCGTTGTCATTATTTATTTTTGTTAAAGAATGATTTAATTTCATATTACTTATCAATCGTATCATTCTGAGATGATATTTATAAAAATTTGAGCTTATTTTTTTATTGTCAATTGATTTGAGAAGAATTTTAAGTTCGTCGCAATTTTGAAATATATTTTTGTCATTAGATTTGGTACAAATTTACAAAATGTCAATTTCTTCAAAGTGGGAAACACTTTCCACTTCTAATGTGACCATGGAACTCCAAATGATTACACATAAAGAGCCTATGAAAGATTGCCAAGTAGTTAGTTATTCTTGCAAGCAACGGCAAGTAACATGCACTGGAAGAAAACTTTAAAAGCTGATATGAAAGTCAAGAACAGTAAACGGCAAAACTTAAACCAAGGAAGGGCGAAGAAAGTTTTAAGAAAACAAATCTGATTGGTGAAATTATTGGTAGTTCTTAGCCACTGTGATGTTAAAGGAAGTCCTTTTCAGTCATGAACTGTTATCTGAATGCTCAGGCTTTGTTTTTAGTTTCACTGAACTCATTAAATTCACCTCTAATTTATTTTTCAGTAAGAGTATATTTTAATCATATAAAAATAAGTCACGTGAAAGTAAATTTTGTAAAATAAAATTTTGAGCGATAATTAAAATATATAAAATAAATTTTAAGACGTATTTCAAATATCCGTAATTGAGTTGCGTAAAAGTGAAAAATAAAAGATAGAATTTTTTAAAAAATAAAATAGAAGTGGAGTTCAGTATTTATATTTTAATAATTATTAGAAGTGTGTAGAAAATTTAAAAATATAATTATATTAAAAAGTGTGTATAAAAAAGTTGAAGCTAAAGTTCCGCATATAAAAGTGAAGTTCTGAGTTTTTTGTGTAATTAAAATACATGAATTATTTGGAACTCAAAATTTGACTCAAAAAAATATAGTTACGGGCGTTTGAAATACGCTCTTAGAGTAAAACTATGTTGAAAGTGGAGTTAAATATGAAAATTAAAATAGAATCAGAGTGATAACAAAAATATCTGAAGTGTCCAAATTTAAAATTTTAGAAAAATAGTTTAATGAAAATTGAAAACATGATTTAAACTCGGTTTTTAAAACTTGTTTTATTCAAATAAAGATACTGCCTTATATGCTTACTACTTGATGAGTATAGTTTCATATCTTTACTAACTTCACTGCTTTCTGTTGGGAGCATCAGCCTTGCTGAAAATTTTCTAAAAGTAATACACTCAACTTTGTTGTTAAGCGCAGGAAATTATTCTATTAAATTTTTATGATATGATATGACGATTATTTAGGTACCGACTAAGAGACTTCTAACACAAACAGAAATGCTCTCTATCATTATCAAAAAATTAAAAAAATCAGTCACTAATATTATAAAACAGCACTCAACTAAATTTTTATTAAGAACGTGCTTTAATTATATAAAAAAAATTTCATAAGTTTGACGAAAAATAGAATTAGTAGAATTAGAATTCAAAATATTAATTAAAATATATAAATTTAAATTTAAAATTAAATTTTAATAAAAATTTAAACAAAATTTGAAGTGATAATTAAAATTATTAATAAAACTCAACATTTTGCGAGAAAAATTGGAATCCCTTGCAATTAAAATATATCATGAAGTAATTGTGTACGAGTTCATATTTGTTGAGTTTTGAACTGCTACGTAAACAGTAATGTTCAATAAATTGTTCGAAAAGAATATTTAATCTTAAAAAAATTTAATATTATAATATTTTATATTATATTTCAACAAGTTCTAGCACACGCAACCTCTTTTGATTTGATACGTAGACGCAAATAAATATTTTTCTTCCACGGTAAACTTTAATTTTAATAATCAGCATTCATATGATTTAATTTCAATTACATTCTATTCTTACAAGTAGATACTTAAACAATATAACATAATTAAAGACGCTTAGAAGTACTTAAAAAAAGAAATTTATTTAGAATAAAATGTATATATTATAACAAATAATTATTAAAAATTTATTTGAAATATTATAATAATTTATTAAAAATTAAAAGTAGTGCGAAATATATACAGTCAAAGTTCAAACTTCTTAGCTCTGATTTTGAAAAAAAAAAAGCCAAAAAAGAATGCTGAGATTTTCAGAACTTTCTTCTCAGAATTCCAAAATCAAAATGGCAACATTCTCCATTCAGAAACGTAAAAGTTATGCGTGAAGAAACAAAAAGTAAAGAAAAAGTATTTTAATCCACACGGTTCTCGCCGATAATTAGTGGAATTTTAATATGCTTACTTTTGACTCGTTTGTCTCCCATCCCAACGGAAGTTGTAGAAAACATGTCCGTTAACTAGACATTATTACCTTCTGCTTTCAGAAGATTCTCGTGATAAAATTTTTTTGCTATTGATCCTGTTGACCATATATATCTGAAAGTAACAGATATCTTAATGCAGTCGTGTTTGAACCAAGAGGAACTAGGAGATTCTCAAGATCTTTCTTTTTTTGCCTTCAAAAAAAATTGTGGTCTTTTGTATGGATAAAAGCATTATCAATGCTTTTAAAATTAAAATTTTTTAAAAAAATATTTTATTTTATTTTAAAAATAAATAATAATAAAATTTTATAATATAAATTTTTTATATAATAATTTAAATTTTTAAATAAATTTGTATAGGGAACTTTTTCGGATTTGTAGTAACCACAAACAAGAATGATCTTTATGGGACATTTGGTTCAGCTTTTTTTTTAAAATTTTTTTAATTTTTAATTTTATATTTTTTAATTTTTTAATTTTTAATTTTTAATTTTTAATTTTTAATTTTACGTAATAAAATTTTTTTATTATATATTTTTATTATTTTTTAAAAATAAATAAAATAAAATAAAATTTATTTTTAAAAAAATAAAAATACTTTTTATGTTATAAGTAATCCCAACGCAACCCATTCATGAACGATTAAACTGTTGGCTTCTCCTTCTAGAACACATTAAGGGGGTAGTCCTGATCAGGTAGAAAACTTATTTGACATGCAAAATAACTTTTGAAGAAGCAACATAGGTATGGCACTAGAAAGAAAAACGTGTGATAGATTTTGCATAAATAAATAAGAAAAAATTGAACTAAAATGTCTATAAATTTTGTTAATTAAGATATACTTATGTAAGAAGCAAGGAGGCAATAACTAGTGACTAAAAACTCTTTCTTTTTCATTACTTTGATTTGGTCTGTTGAAAATTTGAAGCAGGCAATAAGGGTTTGCAGTTAGTGCAAACCCCTTTATCATCTTTATAAACAATTGTTCATGGTGAAAGGTTAAAAAGTTTTTGAATCAGCTACTACCATAATTTAACTTTTTCCAACAATGTTAAATTTTATTCCTCTACCTTTTTCTTTTACTTTTTTTGTGTTGGGAATTCTTTTTTAAATCCTCTCGCTATCAATAAGAACAAAACAATGAACTCTCTCTCTCTCTCTCTCTCACATGTATCAACAGCGAAGCACATTCAGTTCATTAGTTCAGTCAACAGTTTATTAACTCATAACATAAAAATTGGTCCAGAAAACACTTACACTGATTGTGCACACAATCTTTTCTCTAGCTTGTAGCTTAGCCTAGATATAGCATGTGCTTATAACCATAGGCATTCAATTGCTATCCTTCCAGCTTTAGACAGGAATCATTCATCATAATATCATATAGAGATAGTACCAAGATTTGGTCAGGCAAGATATGATCGACGGCGGTCTCCGGTCAGTATTACAATAATTGGCAGTGAAAGAGGGGGGCAAGCATGAGTAATGGCCCCGGAAATGTTAGGGAACTTGTGGTGAGAATTCAAATCAAGGAGACACTACGATAACGTGAGTCATTACCTTATCCCATTTGCACCCTACACAACAAGGGTCTCATGGTCCTACACTTTCACCTCTCAGCCATGAATATACTTCGTTAGCTATTTCGAGTACCTAAAACCATTGCATATAAAATTTAATGGTAGTTCGATATTTAGAAAGAATAAACTTCTGCTGTTACATAATGGACAAAGATGAGTAACACTTGACTGAAACTCCTACGCATAGAGAATAAGGACCCGTTTACCATTTTTGGCATCGCCATACCATGAACACTGATGATCATGGCAACAATTATAAAGACCATATATGGTCATGGAGCACACTGTGACGAAACAGTTCCACCTTTCATTGCCGTCTGTTAACATGAGACAAGAAATGAAATGCAACAAGAACTACTGCAAGCTGTTAATTGCTCGCTGCAGTGCAGTGCAGGCTTTAATTTCTGAGCATTATCTTCTGTGGTTGAAGTTTTGTCGGATTCGTCTCTATCTTCTTGTAATCTTTGTTTTTCAGACAAATAAGATCATTGTTCCCATATTCTGCAATACTGTTGATAGGGTTTCACTCTCATCCTGAATGAACAGAAAGCATATATAAGGGGCATGCTTAGCTTTGCTTATTCTTGCTTATATATTTGTGAAATAAAGGAACTTAGATTTATTTTTTAAATAAGAAGCTTATTGCATATGTGCGTTTGGAAAGAATCAGCTGATTTATAGAATAAGTTGAAAATAATGTCTGGTAAAAAGTACTCATATGCTAATAGAAAAAGTATAAATAATTGAAATACACTTAATATATAATAGGTAATATATATGTTATATTTGCGTACCTTTTGATATATAATTTAATTGTTTTACTTCAATATTATTAAATTTATTTTATTTTAATATTTTCAATAAATAATTATTATATTGTTAAAAAATTAATGCAAAATATTAACTAGTATTAAAAAGTATTAAGTTTTTAATATATTAAAAAGTTAAGATAAACAAATTAAATAATTATTAAATTAATGTTATTTAAGATTATTTATAGTTATAAGGCATATAAATAATTCGGCCTATACATTAAAAAATTTGATCTAATTCAAAATTTTAAACCAACAATGTATTTCAAAAGATAAACTGCTTATCTAAACACTGATTCCTACTATTAGGAGCTTATTTAGATTTATAAATTTTAATTAAGTTTATCCAAATATAAGTAAGACAACACAATAATGAATAATCACTCCAGAAATAATCATTAATTAGTGAAGAAATATCAAAAGAACCACATTTGTCTTAGAAGCAGGAACTGGTAACATGGCAAGACAGATGCACAACTATTTGAAACAATTGAAGTAGTTCAACAATCAACCAAGTAAAGTTTCATTGTCGCATGCTTTGGTTTGTTTGTTTTTTCTTTTTTTTGTTTTGAGAACTAGAGCCTGCTTGTACTAGAGATACCTCCTGTAAATAAGTTGAACGGTCGACATTACTTTCAATTACACATTATTTTATAAATATTTTATATTATTAAAAAAATTAGTATTTTACATTTTTTAAAATTTAGAAATTTCTAAAAAATTCAACTCATTTAAAAAAATTTAATATTTTTTATTTAAATATTTTTATTTTATAAACACTTCTTAACTATGAATAATTGAATGTCTAATGGGGTTGGAGCGATGTAAGAAGCATAGTTGTAAAACTCGGACTACCCCGCTCGGATCGATCCGAAAACTATCGATCCGGAACATATACCGGTCCGAATTTATAATAAAACCGGTTATGCAATCGACCCATTTCGACCCGATCGACCCGCTCGTCCAGTTCCAACCGAATTAAATTAAATTTTAAAAAATTTAAATTTATAATATATTGATGCAAAAATAATTATTAGTAGTATTATATTGAAATATAATATGTAGTTTATATTTGGATGTGATAATTAAAAAAAATAAGTTTGTGATATTTTACTTGTAAATATTTATATTTAGTGATTCTTAAGTTTTTATATTACTAATTCTGTTAAATTGTAAGAAAAATAACAAATTTATTTTAAATAAAGAATTTATTTTGAAATTTATTATTTAAAATATTTTTTGTTAGTTTATTTTTTTTATGCTTTCTAATATAAAAAAATAATAAACGTTTACGCTACCGTCAACGTGTCAACGTTTTGATATTTTTAACATGACAGATCAATTCGTGATCCGTTGATTCGGACAGTTTTTTTGTTCAATATTTGGTCCATTTTTTACAACTATGGTAAGAAAAACTTAAATTCATTGCTAAGCTAATTAATTAAGCGACTATTTCTCAGTAATTAGCCTTCTAAACAGAAATAATAACTTTTCAAACCTGCAAAAGAAGCATGGCTGAAAGCAGTGACTGGGTTTAGGAAAAACAACATGGTTTTGCTTTGCCTATCATCTGTTGTGGCAACCATGATTGTAGTTGTGCCGAATCTGCTGATATTAAATAAAAACCCTGACCATGATTATGTAAAACATTTAATATTTGTCAATTAGATACCTATTCAATTATGTTCAGATTAAAGATTCGAGGGTTATATAAAAAAATCTGGAAGCAACCCTACCTGCCGGCTAAGTGCTCTGTTACCTAACCGCCTACAAATACATGCACCCGTGCGTGCGCATTGACTAAATAATTGCAACCAGAATCTTCGTGTATCTTAGCAAGAAGTAAGGGGAAAAAAATTGCTAAAAACTTCGGTAAACGTATGCTTTCAATTCAAGAGGACTTCCTAAAAATGCTTAAAACAAAAAAATTTTAATAAAACGTATTACAATAAGTACTACTACTAAATACGCTCATAATAGATGCTTTGACAATTCTCTTGGAATGGCAAATAAAAATTCAAAGGCGTATAGAAATATGCATGTATTTGATCTCAGTTGGTTTTCTAATCAAAACTTTATAACATATAAACAATAGCAGATAGCTCTATCTGTAGGTTATTAAATAAAAAAGAAACTGGTTTCAGTTTCTTGCACACAACAGGGGTTAGACTCGTGAGACGCAGAAAAAATGTAGAAGCACCAACTTCGTACACTAACCAGCTGCATTCTTTTGCAGGTCAAACAAGGATTCCGAAGATCTAATTTTCTGTTCATACGCCCTAATATTCATCTCATTAGATCCAATATGAGCCCTCCAGTATATTAGGATTGTTTCAATTACATCAAAATTTATTTTTTAAAATTTTAAGTTCGATCACTTTACGTATCTCAATTATTATTTCAAACTATATTTTTATTTTCACAGCAATTTTATTTTTATTAAAATTTAATTTTAAATATTATTTTATTTGTTTCAAACATCACTTTCGAATTTTATTTTTTACCGAACTCTACTTTCATAAAATTTAATTTTATCAAAATTAGTTATTTATATTTAAAACACGTCATTAATTGAACTAGACATAATTATAAGAAAGATCAATTTAAGTTTTTTGTGTACATATATTCTAAGGAGATCCATTGTATGTATGCTGCAAATCCGAATAAAATAAAGTTCGACCATGATTTAATAGATTGTTTTTGAATTGGGTTCACAAATTGGATTATATATTGCTATATTTATTTTTATTTTTTCATTTCTATAATATAATTTTGGAAATCATAAAAAGCATGAAACTAGGACAACTTGCCTTGGTAGAATATCAAACTCCAAATCTCAAAAGTACTGTATTTCGTCCTCGAAACAAGGGATTTGATGCAGATAGTGGAAGAACCCCAACTGCTGATGGTCTATAACTCCTTTTAGGTTCGGCTTTGCTACTATTTAGACCTTGACTACTGCCCCAAATAAACATTGTTAATTTTCTATCACACTACCGATGCTGAAAAAACATCAGGCACTGTTCACTTTGCTCAATGATTGTGAACAAATAGCAGGCAAAAACACCGATGGGCAGCAAGAGATTGAAGTGATTGTTTTACTTCTCCATGCTCTGTACTTAGGGAGAAGTTTTCATGGATATGTTAAAAGCAATTGAAGGAGACAACGAGTGTAGAACCCACACATAAAAGAAAAAATATGTGTATATTTTTTATTATATATTTTTATTATTTAAAATTTTATTTAATAAGATTTTTTTATTATATATTTTTATTATTTTTTTAAATAAAAAAATTAAAATTCTATTTTAAATAATTTTTTTATATTTTTACTAACTTAGGCGTTCCCTTCTTCCCTTTGTAGCAAAAGAAGGCACCTTTGCTAACTTAAGCCATGCTTTAAAACCAAAAGAATTTCATTTTCTTTGTTCAAATTTTGAGTTTGACTATTTCATATTTTTTAATTGCTACAAGAAATTTTATTTTATTTTCACATTAAATTTTATTTTAACCAAAATTTCATTTTAAATTTTATTTTACATGTTTCAGTTATTATCTCAAACTTTATTTTTATCGAATTTTATTTTTTATCGAACTTATTTTTATAAAATTTATTTTTGTGAAATTTATTTTCACGCAATTAAAGCCAATATAGTCAGACTCAGCCGCGACCAGCCAGGTTCGATCGAAAATTGGCAATCCGGTCCCCGTTCGGATCGAGTCACTTGTTTAGCGAGCCATCGGGGGTCCGGTAGCGAGTATCGCGATTGTTCAGCGTTTTGGTTCGCAAAGATGAAGATGTTATCGTCCGACGAGAAATGGAGAATCGAGAGGAGATTATCGTTCTTCAGCTGGCATTTCCGAGTCTTCCGTATGATAGTTAATAACTGCCCTCATTCTATAATAGCTTCGGAACAAACTCATAATAATAAGCGTCGATGCCTTCGACGACGATCATCGTTCGCCATACGAAAGGACTTGATTAGTGGCATACCAACGCGGGGCAAGGTAAGAATCCAATTTTCTCTAGTTGCACCGACGATTAAGGCAAGCATTGAAGTACCGAATCCGTTGCGATCAATCACCGTGTCCATCGGTATGAGCAAGGATTTCAGAGCTATAGAAGCCGCCTGAGGAACACCAGGTGTTAGTAGTTCAAAGAGGACGTATCGTGTTTGATTGAATGTCGTACTCCATTGAATGAGCTCAACTGAAGGGTCACCGTCGGCAAAAGCACTTGAGCAGCTTTCACAATAGCCGGAGACCGGCGCTGGTTTGGTCGAACATTATAACGGTGTGTACTGAGTTAATGCCACGTATATTGCTACAATACTGGAGCTGTTAAGTAGAAGCTTCCCACTGACCTTTAAAAACCACTCTGTCTTTGCTGCTGCAAGTACTAGCCAAAGATTTCTCTGAAAATCATAGCCAGAGTTTTCGTAGGCGCTAAAGAACACCGAATATTGATCCAGTAGATCGATCCGGTAAACCGTCAGATAAACCGATAATTTGGTGATCGGTAGTTTTTTCGAGTCGATATTCGGATTAGAGTCTGACTTGTAAAATTAAAATGCTGTCTTAAAATTTTGTAAACCAAACACTGTTTCCCTCAGGCCTACTCACGGGCAAAGCACGTGACTTCGTTCCCACTTGGATCCAGGGGCCACCGCGCCTGTGTCCATTCCACTATTTAAACATGAAGCCATGGTTGGCCCGGGAATCGTTCTCCTATGATGACCAGCTATGCAAAAGATTCATTGTCTTTGCTGATGTGTCACGTCGTAAACCGTCCAATACTCCACCTTGCCTGGCCAATCAACTGATGTCGACCGTTTGATCTTCTACCATGACCAAGTTGTTTCCTTTCATTATTTCTTCTCTCCTCTAGTGTTCCAGAAAGCTTTCTTTTTCTTTTAGAAACAGAAGCCAAAAAAAGGGAAATAAAAACCGTAGAAACCAAAACATGTTCGCTTTAAATTGCATCCAATAGAAATCCTCTTTTTGAGAGAAATCAAAATCTCCAATCCCAAGTAGCCAGTCTTCCTACGGTTTCTCTCTCTCTCCTGCTCAAAAAGGTTTGGGTTGACCATGCCACCACCCGCCCAACTCAAACTTCACCCTTAAAAACGCCCTCCATCCTTCTCTTCAATCCCCACTCTTACTGCAAACCATGGAGATGAAACGAGTTTCTTCTTTGTTGAAGACCATAATCATCTTGTTCCTGTGCAGAACCACAATGCATATTTCAAACCTTGAACTACCTTCTTCCTTCAAGTCTCTCAGCCTACAAGGACGGTTTAGCTTCGAAGACGTTTCGCTCTACGGGAAAGACTTTGGTAACCGATACCAGTCATTACCAGCTGCTGTCCTGCACCCTGACTCCGTTACTGACGTCGCTGATGTCGTCAAACATGTGTTCCAACTTGGCTGGCATTCGCGACTCACAGTTGCTGCCAGGGGCCATGGGCACTCTTTGCATGGTCAGGCTCAGGCCCCGGGCGGGATTATAGTCAGCATGGAGTCGCTCAAGGAAACGAAGATTACGGTGCATGCCAGCAGCAGTGGGGAACAACCTTACGTTGATGTTTCTGGAGGGGAGCTATGGATAAATATTCTGCAAGAAACATTGAAGTATGGCTTGGCACCAAAGTCATGGACGGATTACCTCCATCTCACCGTCGGTGGGACGTTGTCGAACGCTGGGGTCAGCGGGCAGGCCTTCCGACATGGTCCCCAAATAAGCAATGTTAATCAGTTAGAGATAGTAACAGGTCTGTCAACTTAATTAACCTAATGGCACAGTACCACAAATACAATTAATATAGAGATATGCATAATATTAACTTAAACATATATATATTAGCTAGCTCAACCGCAAGTATTAATTAATGCAGGGAGAGGAGAGGTGTTAACCTGCTCCGACAGAGAGAATGCTGATCTCTTCTATGGCGCTCTTGGTGGACTCGGCCAGTTTGGAATCATCACCAGAGCTCGAATTGCCCTGGAACCAGCACCCAAGATGGTATGAGAAGACCAAAAGTTTTGCTATATATACTGAGAAAAAAATAGTAAATAATCATTAGAAGTGGTTATCATATATGCAGGTAAAGTGGATTCGAGTTTTGTATTCAGAGTTCACCACCTTTACTGAGGATCAGGAAATGCTGATATCTGCTGCAAAGACATTTGACTACATAGAAGGTTTTGTCATCATCAATCGAACAGGAGTTCTGAACAACTGGCGATCCTCCTTCAATCCAGAGGACCCAATTCAAGCCAGCCAGTTCCAATCTGATGGAAGGACTATTTACTGCCTGGAAATGACAAAAAATTTCAACGCAGATGATGTTGATGCCATGAACCAGGTACGTCAACTTAATTGAACTTTTTAATCTTCCAACAATAATGTCAACTTACTGAAATTAATTATTAAAGGCCTTTAAACTGAGCAAGTATCGGTTCATCTCAGGAAGTCGTCGAGCTCTTGTCTCGGCTTCGATACATACGATCGACACTCTTCCAGACTGAGGTAACATATCTGGAGTTCCTGGAAAGAGTTCATGCTTCTGAGCTAAAGCTGCGGTCCAAATGCTTATGGGAAGTCCCTCACCCATGGCTGAACCTCCTCATCCCCAGATCCAACATTCACAGCTTTGCAAGAGGAGTGTTTGGAAACATCTTCAGAGACAGCAACAATGGTCCAGTACTCATTTACCCAGTAAACAAATCCAAGTAAGTTTAGCAATGCTTTCAGATAGCAGTAACGATCGATAGTCTGTACATGGGCTTTGTACTAGCTGATAAAGTGTCTGCTAATTCTTCTGTAGATGGGATAACAGAACATCTGTTGTCATCCCAGACGAAGAGATTTTCTATTTGGTGTCTTTCCTTTCATCAGCACCATCAACCTCAGAAAATGACAGCTTAGAGCAAGCATTAAAACTAAACGATAGAATATTGGAGTTCTGCAGCAAGGAGAACCTCGGCGTGAAACAATACCTGCCTCATTACACCACACAGGAAGAATGGAAGGCCCACTTTGGGGCCAGATGGAAAGTTTTTGTTCAAAGAAAGCGTTCCTATGATCCTCTGGCAATCCTTGCTCCTGGACAGAGGATTTTTCCAAGAGCAGCTTTCACCCATAGCTCATAGCATTCAGTGCAGAAAATCAGTTTTTCTGTGCTAAAATCACCATGGCACTGTTTGACATAGAAGAAGCTTAGGCATATTGCAGAAGATCCAGAGCAACTCAGGTACAAAGCAGAATGGAAAGTCTCAAGTTCGTCACAATCCTGATGCCACCAAAATGAACTTAACACTAGCAGGCTACTAATTACTAGATATCACTTCGATAGCATCTTCACAAATGACATGTAAATAGTTAAAGACCTTAACATCAGTAGATATATATCTAGTTGGTGCAAGCCTTAGAGTTACAAATGTATCTTCCTAGTCATCAAGTAGAGTGGTAACATTGTTTATTTCAAATACTCATATAAGAGTATATATGACTGATAAGCTAACGAGAAACCTTATGAAGTATTTTAACATGCAAGAATGCTTAAAACAGATTTTTGCTTGTTAAAGGGAACATCCAACTTACTTTGTGTAGGACTTAAAGATCCCACTCACCAACTAAAATGTACAATACTAAAAGCAACAAAGTTTACTCGTAAGATGAGATTGATTTTATTCAGCAGCCTTGGGTACAATCCACCCAAGACCAGGCCTCTGTCTTTTTCCCTCGAGGTTTTTCATAGGCCTGTGCATCAAGAAGGGATTCCTTAAATGGGTAGAATCAATTGCAGCAGGCAGCAGACTGTCTAGATCACCTTTGTCTCCAAAACCTCTCTCTTGTTAAATCCTCAGTTGTTGTGGCAGCTTCCAAATACACCTTTCCGGAGACTCCCATATTGCTCCTTGGTCCGTAGCCCCTCCTTCCTTGGGGCTTTCCATGCTAACTCTTCTGACCATCCAGATAACCTACACCTTGTTCTGCAGGACTTCTTTTCGCTCTTCATAACTCTTTCTGTCATAGGACCATCCATGACGTCTTTCGATATAAACCTGAAAAAAAAGAGGGGACAGTCACAGTACAACAACTCGTGAAGTTCAGAGATTACAACTTGCACAATAAGGTCGGCCATCAACAATTCCATGACACAGGTTAGTTACTGAATGTCAGCCCATCTAAAACAGCTAACTGAAGTTAACAAGACAGAGATGCTCCAGGCACGAATGGAGAGCAGCAAATTCTAGAACCAATTAGGTAAACAATGCATTATACCTATCCTGGCACTTTCCAAGTCTACCAGTTGTTTGATGGCAAATGATAAAGCTTTAACCAAGTCCATGTGGGTATAGATTAGTTAAATAAAACCAGAATCTAGAATGCCATGAAAACTGGACGATGGTTGTTGAGCATCTGTAGATGCTACAATGTCAATGGAATTGCAATTACTGGTACATTAAACCTCCATATGAACACAGTTTTTGGATTGCACTCGCCTATTGTCTTCTTCCACGAAGTACCATCACGTTATGTACATTTGTCTACAAAGTTCCTAAACTCAATTCGTGTCTGTATGTAAGTTTAACCTAAACTTGTTTTACTCCACTAGTACTTAAGCACAATAAGAAAGTACGCATAGTCACATCAAAGGTGTAAGTATCTAAACCTGAGGTCTCAGCCTCTCTGGTTGATTCAAATATTGGCCTATCTTTCACAAAACTTAGTCAGATGAGTATTTGCTTGCAGTCATAGGCACATCCCAAGCATTATCTTCCAGTAAAATACACAAATTACTTATTACCTGGTTTTTGCTTCTTAAAGGACCTTGTTACTAGTGTTGGATTACAGTTTCTTCATGTCCTATCTCTCTGAACTAGAATCATGAAATTGTTGGCATATAGAAGGTATGATCTCTAAGAGCTACACTGTCCTGCTCACTTGAGTCCCACAAAACTCATGCTCGCATGGACAATTAATACCAATTCTGACTGCAAATAATCTTCTATTTGGCAAAACTTTCAACGTAAATCAACTAACTGATTGAATGTTTTTCCAATTTCCATGAATGATATATATGCATAGATCAAGTGTCCCACTGCAAACAATCGAACACGAAGCCACTTATCTTCATCTGCCCCCGCAGACTTTTAGAATTTCAACCACTAGACCTCTTAAACTGCTGCTTCATGGATTAGGAAACACAATAACTACAAGAACATCAATACCATAAATCATCACAATTGTAAGTTTTTAACATAAACTAGAAGCACAACATCATCAAATTCATTAAAGAATATTTGGCATTGAAAGTCTAAAATATATTAAGCATACGAATTCATAGAAAACAGTGAAAAATTAAAAACAAAAAACCACTCAATTACAAGAACCATCAACAATTAAGAAAGCAAAGCAACAGTTTCTAACGAAATTTATCAGCGCACATAAGTTGTTCGACAGAATGCCGCTAAGAAGAGAAGAATTTACTTGTCTTCGCGAACTAGTGCTTGCAGCAGAGTTGATTGGGTACAAAACTGTGATCTATTAGATGCCCACTCTTTTAGGAATTAAAACAACGGTTAGGCGAATTAGTGGACACCAACCCGTCTAAACCTTAAATAAATGATTTTAAAAAAAAAAAATAAATAAAAGTGAAGTGAGTTAGCGAGTGTTGGCCTTTGAATTTTATTTTCTTTTTTATGAATGATTTTCTGTACTCCAACCTAACAAAATCTGTGGTTTAGATGAGAGTTTATTACTTCCTTATAAGTTTCAAAATAAACATCTCTGATATATAGGATGTACTTTAATTATATTGTGAATAACTTTCAACTTTCAATTGGGCAATAAGGAAAAATGAGCCCAATTCTTTATAAACATTATCTTAAATCATTGATAAATAATTTGAGACTAAGATCATACTTAGAAAAGATTTTCTCTCTTAACTTTTTATTTTACGTTTTTCAATAAAGCTTCTAAGATATTCTACAAAATTTTAAAATTTTTTGAAAAGTATAGAAAAATTCTACGTCGTGAAATCTTCTTATTAGTTATGTTTATTATGAAGTAAAAAAATAAGACTCAATTTTAAAAATTTTTTAAAATATCCCTATTTTTAGAAAAGCTCATTTTCAATAAGCATTTTCAAATATCTCCGAAATTTTTTTTAACACATGCCCTCTATTATAGTGATTTTTTTTTGAATTGAACTGATACAAGCTACTTGCCTTATAATAAATTTGAAAAAAAATAAAATGAGTTATCTGTCCTGAAATAAAATGGGCTATTTGTTCTATAATATAGCAAATAGCTGTCCTTGAATGAAATAGGTTATCTGCTCTGAAATAAAATAGACTATTTGTCCTAAAAATGAGGTGAGCTATTTATTCTATAATATAGCAAACAACTATTTTTAGATGAAATGGACTATCTGCACTGAAATGAAGCAAATTATTTGCACTAAATGTAACGCACAATTATTCTTAAATAAAACGGACTATCTTTTTTGAAATAAAACGAACAATTTTGTCCCACAATAAAGCCGACCATAAAGATCTTAAATAATATGTATAATAAAGTTAAATTTAGCCCACATCATATCATATAACGAATTTAGAATTACTCTTAAAACTAATTGAGAATGAAAAAAGTAAGCCTAATTTTTTATTAATATCATTTCAGAACTATTGATAAGTAATGTGGGATCAAAATTTTTCTTTAACATATATGAAATGAGTTTCGCAAAAATATTTGTAAAAATAAAATTGTTGAGTAGTTTAATTTTGTAAAATTAAAATTTGAAATAATAATTAAAATATATAAAATAAAAAAATTAAAATTTGAAAATAAATAGGGTTCTTTTCGAATAAAACCGCCCATACCATAACATAAATAAAGATATTATAAGAAACCAATACACACAACCCCACTATTTCAATCATTTCACAAACTACCATTTCTGTATACTCTTTCGACCCATTAATATTAAAATCGGCTTCTTATAAAAATATATATAATTTTAGAAAATTAAAATGCATTTTATACTTATAAGTCTCCTCTTCCTGAATCTTCCTACGTAACTACCGAAGAACCGGCACGCTTCGCCTTTAAAATTTAGAGCTCGTTTGGATGTGTCATTATTTCAACTTTTTATTTGTATTTTTAAACTTTAAAACATACAAAAATTTATATATTATATATTTTTTTATAAAAAAAGTAAAATTAAAATTAAATTTTCTTTATAATTTTATTATTCTAAAAATTTGTATTTTATAAACGATTAAAACTTTAGTTAATATTTTAAATAGAAGACCGATCGAAATAATAAGAAAACGTGTTGACAGAAATAGGACAACCAAAAGTTAAAAAAAAAAGAATTTTAGAAAATTTTAAAAGTAAGACTTTTTTATTTAAAAAATAATTAATAATAAAATTTTGATATAAAATTTTTATATTTTTAAAAAATTAAAAAATTTATATAAATATTTTAGAAGCTTTACTAAAAAATATGAAAAAAATTAGAAAAAAGCTTTTTCAAACATAAGCTAAGAGCATATTTAGTGGTGCTTTCTAGTGTTATCATTTCAATTGTTTCTTATATTTTTTGTAATATTTTATAATATTTATAAAAAATTTTAAAAAATTTGAAAAGTAGCAAACATTTAAAAATTTCTGTACTATTTATTTTTATTTTTTTAAATAAAAAAATTAAAAGTTGTTTTTAAAAAATTCTCAAGGTGCTTTCATTTTAGAAAGAGTTTTTTTAAAAAGAATTTCCAAACATTCTCTTTGCTGTAACCTTAATTTTTATTTCTGAAAAGTTTTCTTAATATTCTTGAAAATATAAAATATAATTATTCTTTTTTAAACTAAAACACTAGTTTTAAAAAAAATTACAAAAAATTGTGGAGAATTCACCTCTCTTTAATTCCTTTAACTATTTTTATCGGTATATTTAACATAAAATTTAATCATATAAAATAAATTTCACAAAAATAAAATTTTTAAATAAAATTAGGTAAATAATAAAATTCAGGAGGGGTAATTGGTAATATATGAAGTAATGAAGTAAGCTTGAAATAAAAATTTGATAAAGTAAATTTTATGTAAAAATAAATAAATTTGAAATAATAATAAACTATATGAAGTACAGAAAATTTAAATTTTGGAATAGGAGTAAATTTGGTTATAATTTTGAAATACCTACTTAACGGACCCGTACTGTTATAGTGTTTTCGGAACAATCAACATATTTTTGGAAATTTTTCTATTCCAAATTTTTATTTTATATTATTTTATAAAATTTTAAGAATATGTTACAGAATTTTTAAAAAATTTTTAAAATATAAAAAAGTTTTACATCATAAACTTGTTTAATTATTTTTTATTATCTTTTTAAAATAAATAATAAAATTTATCTTTAAAAAGTTTTTAAATATTTTTTTCGAAAAACTTCTTTTTAATAAATAATTCCAAACATCCCAAAATCAGCTATTTACTTTCTCACCCTTCCCTCCCTCCGCTTCTTTTTCTTTCTCGCATCACCGCGGAGTCACGCCGGGCCTCGCCGGCGCCGCTCTAACAAAAAATTCAAATTTTATTCAGTTTCTTTCTCTCGATCTTTAATCCATTAATTGAATGGATCATGTTGAGATTCCATCTACGCCTTCAATCTCGTCAACTGCAAGACCAACGAAGCCAAGGTTGGTGAAAATTCGCCGTAGTGGTTCATCGTTCCGTGGCCGCCACGTTGGTGTAAATCCAGAAGCAACAATTCCAGGGATTAACCCTTTCGTTGAGACCGGAACAAGCACTTACAAGCGGAACATGGATTTCAGGACACCGGCTGGTTCTGGGTTTGGTTTTGGTGCTGGTAGTTCGAATGGTTTGAAGGATTTGGGGGAATCGAGAACGGGGTCTGTGTTTGGTCCTGGATCAAATGTTCATGGTGCTCCGAATGTTTTCACGTTTAGTAGTGGTGCGTCGAAGAGGAGTCCTAGTTCGAGTAGGAGTTCGTCTGTTGGGTTGGAAGAGGGATTGGTTACAAGGATTCAGAGCGAGTTAGGGAAACTAGACTTGCATGCTTTGGGTGGTGATAGTGCCTTTGGAATTCAAGGGGAAATTGGAAAGCTTAACCTTCATGTCTCAGATAGTAAAGAAACTTCAGAGAAGAGGAATGAAGATGTTGGTAGTACGGATGTATTTGGTAGTGAGATCAGAAGGGTTACAGATGATAATGGTAGCTGTAGTACAGCTGATAGGAACTTAAATGAAGCCTCTTCTATGGAAAATGGAAGTACTTCACATGGTGACAAGAAGAAGAGCTCTGCCAACAAGGATGGTGAGGGTATTGAGCATCTTTCTGAAGAATCACCATTTGTGAGTTCTAGTTTCAGTTCCAGGCAGGCCTCTTCTGTTAACTCTCCTAATGGCTTATCATTCGATCTTCAGGAAGAAATGAGGAGGTTGAATTTACAGCGAGATTCTTCTGAGAAGGGGACAGAAGCAGAGCAAAATCATATGGTTGATCAAACTGATGTCTTTGTATTTGGAAGTTCTAAGGTCTCATGCAGTTCTTATGGAATCACTGAGACAAAAACTTTTGCTGAGAATCTGACCGGTGTGTTTCGAGACTCTTCAACCGGAAATGATGAACGCTCATTCTGCAAGCTTCCAAATGAAGCAACCAAATTTGCAGATGAAGCGAGGAAGCTGAATTTGCAGAAACCTGTCGTGGAGAATGGCTTCACACACTCACATCTGGCTAGCCATCCTTCTAGAACGAAAGAGAGCAACATATTTGTTTTTGGGACTAAAAATACAACTACTTCATTTGGCAGCTCGACAGTTGAGAAGTTACCTGAGGAGATACAGAAGCTGAATATTGGAGGCAACGCAACGAAGTTGAACAAAAAAGATGCAGGACGAGATGTCCCCGCAGGCATTTTCAGCAGTGGTGTTGGAAGTTCTGTTTCAAGCCAAATGGGAACTACTTCTTTAACTAATGGTATGGCCTCAGTCATCCCTGATAGTTTACCAAATGCAACAACTAAAAGTTTTGTGGATCAAATGGATAGCGGTAAAAGCATGGGTCAAGTAAGAAGCAGTGATACATCTACTTCCGAAGGAGGAAGAACTATCGGGATTTTATCAGATAATGTGAAGAATTTGTATATTAGCAAGGATTCAGAAAATTCTCTGGGAACTACAGACAAAGGGTCTGCACCTAGTCCTTTAGCTTCAAAAGCTGCATCTAATACCTCGAGCTTTACTTTGGAAGCTGGGAAGCAGAATGTGAAGATAAGCCTAGATGAGAAGTCCCAGTCCTTCGAACATTTTAGTTCCACTGGAGCAGCTATGAGCTCATCTAATCCTTCAACTCCAAGTATCAGACCTGATACAAGCGATTTTGTTTTTACAAGCAGGAATACAAACACTGAAACACCTTACATGGAGTTCAAGGCTCCAAATGCAAAGACTTCCTGGTCTAGGGATAGTCTTTTTGGTGGGATACATCAAACTGATGTTTATATGAAAAAGGGAGTGGCCAGAAGCACAACAAAAAAGAAAGTGAGAAGTAAACTGAAACACCATTTCCAAAATCAGGACAGTCATGTTTCACAGTTCACTCCAATGGAATCAGGAACTGCAGAAAATCTAGACTCCGAATCCACTGATGGTTATTCACCTATGGACTGTTCTCCATATCAAGAGCCTCTGGTTTCTGGTCAGCAAGAAGCTTCAGTATCTTCAGTTGGATCCATGCATCCTTCTTTCTGTGGGACATCCATTTACACACAAGAGGAAGTTTTGATGCCCTCAACAAAGACCATGGATGTTGAAAAAGGTGATGCAAGTGATGGAGATACGGAAGGTCATGGGAAATCTAATTCTGAGTGTCATTTTACTTGCGAGTCCTCCTTTGTAACTGAGAATGATTGTTTGGCTACTGAAACTGGTAATGTGGAGCTTAAAAGTGAAGCAAGCACTGCAGCACATGTATTCAGCTTGAATGATGATCAGAGCACGGACGCACCATCTTTTACCTGTGCATCCAGCTTAGGAGGTCCTCGTTGGTCAAACTTCACCTTTGTGACATCACCCTCCGATAGTAACAGATCATCAATATCAAAGCGACATTACAGAAGGAAAGATAGGGCCAAAAAGAGTCAAAATATGAATATCAATGCTAATGCTCTCTTGGACTGCCATTTTCCTGTTTCAAGTACTCCTGCATGTGAAGATTCTTCCAAAAGCTTAAAGGGCACTTCGGTTACTCTTTCAAGTGAAATTAGCAACAGAAAAGAAGCAAACAAAGAACCAGGATATAAACTAGGGCTTGACCCGACTGAGACTTCAAGCATTGCAGCTCATGGAACCTGTGAAAAGTGGAGACTCAGGTACCTTTCTATCTTACCCACATGCATCATGAACTGCCACCTGATATAGATAATAGTCCTTTTATTGTTTGGAGAAGGTGACGAGCTATGAACTTTCAAGGGTTTTACTGCAGCTTGTGGTTGTTTTGTTAACATCTTCATGCTCTTGTATTATGACTCGTATGCGGTTTAATTTTCAGAAGTTAGGAGTTCTTAGAGGGTTTTTTTGAGTTGTCTAATCAGCAGATTTCTCGACTGTTGAATACAACTTTTTTGTTTGCCATGCATCAGGGGCAACCAAGCATATGCAAATGGGAAACTTGCCAAGGCTGAAGAGTATTATACACATGGTGTGAATTGTATATCATCGAAAGAGACTTCTAAAAGATGTATACAGGCATTGGCTCTGTGCTATAGTAATCGGGCAGCTACAAGGATGTCTCTTGGAAGAATAAGAGAAGCACTAGGTGATTGCATAATTGCTGCTAATATGGACCCTCTCTTTCTTAAAGTTCAACTCAGGGCTGGGAAGTAAGTGATTCTTATTTCTAATTTTGCTCTAGAAATTAATTCTTGTTATCTCATCTACGTTAAGTTGCGTATCATGCTTTTTGTGGAGCGTGGGAGTGATTTCTTGGTGAATAGTAGTAGATATAGCTTTTGTCTGAGAGAACTACTGTTAAAGGCTTGCTCACGTTGAAGTTACTTTGACCTTTTTTTTAAGGAACTAAACTTATCTGCTTAAAATACAATAAAAATGACCATATTAGTATTTGTTTTTGTTCACCTTAAGTAAGCTAGAAGTCCTTGACATCCCGCAAGTTCCTTCATAGAATGAAATTGTGAAACCACTCCTGGCTTTTGTTTTGGCTATGGGGTTTCGTGAAACCTGTTAGAGATAAATTAAATGCTGTTGTTTAGTAAATTTGAGGCATCTTTTCTGTATTACATTGACGTATGGGAATGGAACTTGCATATGCATTAGGCATTAACAAGGACACCTTTATTCATTAGGATTTTATGTGGTTAGAATATAAGTTCCTGTCAGGTTTATTTCTGATTTTAATTGATGACATGTCAGTAGACAACATTAGCAGCACGTTATATTCAAGAATCCGCAATTACATTTTATAGCATTTACGAATATTGAATATTATTCGTAGCATGACCAAGTTAAGCAGCTTACTGTTCTGTAAAAGACAAATTAGTGTTTCCACTGAAGCATCATCCTTCGCTGCTAATGTCCCACCTCTCCTCCTTTATAAACAAGTTAGTCACTTGCGACTGCTACTATGATTACAATGTATATACTCCTCTTTTTGCACTGAACATCATCGAGTTCATTCCTGTGTAGAGATATGCAATACGCCATGGAGTTAATGGTGTGAAATGAACCGCATGAGCGTCAACTTAAACATTGAAATGAAACTAAAAAATGGATTTTGTAACTTTTCTTTCTGAATTTCTCTTCTTACAGAAGGTTCCCTCATTAATTTATGCTTCTTTGTTTTAAAAGATGATTTCATGTAAAGGGCAACTAGAGTAGGTTTTTTCCATTCCATGGTCACACTTTATAATTTAAAACAGAACGGACGAATGCAGCTAGGAAATATTAGGAGTTACATATTTTCTAATGTTAACAAAAATGTTTAATGCTGTATGTAAAGGAAGCCTTAACTATTATAGGTAAGTTGGCCTTTAGCTGTAGGTAATCGGCCTTTAGGGTATGTTTGGATTCATAGGTAAGAAATAAGAGTAAGAGTACGGATAGAAAAAATAATAAGAGGACGGATAGGAAAGGATAGTTAATTGATCTTACGATGTTTAGATATATGGTAAAGGTAATAAATTAACTATGTTTGGATAGATGGGTAAATAAATGAGTATTGGAAGTAAACTTTTTATAAAAGACTCAAATGCTCTTTTTATTTATATTAATATTACTTTATTTAAAATAATTTTTACTAATTTATTAATATAATTTTAAATAAAATTTATTAGTATAACTTTTAAATAAATTTTTAATATTAATATAAAATTATATTAATTATTAAATATAAAAAATAATTATATAATTATATTATTTTCTCTACCAATTAAAAATAAAATAAAATTAAATAAATAAAAAAATTAAATTATTATAATAAAAAATAACATGTATTAATTTAAAAATATTAAATAAAAATAAATATGAATTAAAATTTTATATTAAATTAATTAAATATTAAATTAGATAAAAGTTAAATAAAATAAAAGGATAAAAGGGGAAGCAAAATTGCTTCCCCTTGTGTCACTATGTGTACCCACCGATTTGGTGGGTACACATTTAACCATAGAATAGTGAAGATGATGGGTAACAATTCTCCATCACTTCCTTTAATGAAAATTTAACAAACATGGGTAGGAATGAGGAATCTGTTAACTTCACCATCACCCATAATCCAAACGGAGCGTTTAGTTATGATTAAATTAACTGCAGAGGCTGATTGGAGCATCCTATATGGTGGGAATTTTGAGATCGGCTTAATCGTAATTAGAAAATTTCTGATCTATACTTGTAATTTCAAGGAATTAAAAATTTGCTTTTATGTAAAATCACCATTTATTTAGGGCTGTTTGTCTGGTTTTACTATTCTGTCACGATGCTGTATGTCTCCTGGTGGAGTATTGTGTTAAAGTACATCTTAACCTTGTAGAATAGCTTAAGGCAGATACTTAAATAAGTGAAGGCATTATGTACTACCTAGTGCTGCAGCTATGTTGTCTCCTGCCTTTGTTGTTGCATTTTTGTAAGTCTTGTCATGATGTTCTCGCTTAGTATTTGCCATCTTAGCTTGCTGTCTGATTGGCGGTACTCATTCCAGCTGTCATTTAGCATTGGGAGAGATTCAGGATGCAATGAAATATTTCAAGAATTGCTTACAATCACCAGATGGTTTAAAAGTAGACCAGAAAATCTATTCTGAAGCAGCTGAAGGCTTAGAAAAAGCTCAGGTAATATAGGAATTTTGTGCTATATCTTATTGCCATCTTATTTTTATTTAAGAATGACCTATCTCCCTAGGAAAGTTATTCTATTGTATTTTAGATGAAAGATCTAACTCTTGAAATTCCACAACTTCTCTTGTTGCAGAAGCTAGAGTAATTTCCATTTAAGTGCCATCTTGGGAAAGAGAGTAATATGTTGTTCAATGCATCTTTGTATCATTTATGGTGTGGACTGTTTTTACCATTAACTGGCTGAAAATTTTTATAGCAGCAGTTATTTTTATAAAGAATATTGTTGTATTGTTTACGTGTGACAGAATTTATTTTATTCAAAATGCGGTAAAGACACAGTAGAACCACCAATGAGTAAATATGAAGTTGTTTATCTTCTTAAGCAATAAAATGTTAGGACTGTAGTATACCAGTTGAGACTTTAGTAGGTCTTTTAAATCTGATTGGTACTTTTCTGTTTGGCAGAGAGTATCTGAGTGCATGGATCAGGCTACAGGCCTTTTACTGAAGAGAACATGCTTAGATGCTAGAAAGGCTGTGGAGGTCGTATCCAAAGCCCTTTCAATGAGTCCATATTCAGAAACTTTAATGGAAATGAAGGGGGAGGCTCTACTAAGAGTAACTAACATTTTCTGACGTGTTTTGTTTTTATGATGCATACAATTGTGACCCATCTTTGCAGTTAATAATATTTTCATTGGTGTTTAAGCACATTGGGTTAACATTAGCTCACTTTTCTTGCACCTGACAGCTGTGTTGTTATGAACAAGTGTTTCAACTTTGTCAAGAGACTCTGGACGTCAGTGAAAGCAACTTTTACATAACTTGTTCTGACAATCAACTGAAAGATGGAGGTAGCTCTAAAGGAAACAAAGTGAATCCTGGCAGACTGTGGAGGTGGAATCTTATGTCTAAGTGCTACTTTTATCTTGGAAAACTTGAAGACTCTCTTGATTTACTTAAGAAGCATGAAAGTTTAAAGGCTATGGTGGATAGGTATTACTTGCCTATTATCCTACCTTAATTAGTCTTTTTACGATCTGCGATAGCAACATGGCTTTTACTTCTGATAGTTTTGAAATTGACCAGGTATGGAAGTGGATCTCCAGTGGCGTCGGCACCATTGTCTATCACTGTGCGTGAACTTATGCGCCTAAAAGTAAGTATCTCCTTTCTTTCTTTCTTTTGGTAAGTAGTGCAAGATGCTTAATAGTTTAGAGGAAATAGATAATGTCAAAAAATTGATTTATTGATAGATGTCTGTTGACCTATGCTTGCCCATAGAGATTCCTGTATTTTCTCTTGTTTATGTGACATGTAAATTTAGAGGCTGACTTTTTATCAAGTTGTTTGATTTTGATGTACTTATTCTAAAAGAAAATTGTGATATAACAAAAACATCTAGAATTTATTAGTAATAGATCCCAATTACTTGTTTAAATCGTACATGCATAAAATTGTAAATCTAATTATGTGTAGGAAAGCTATAAGTGTTGGTTTTGTATGTTTTATATTTTTAAAGGTGTTACTTTTTGTATGTTTTATCTCTTTAGGTATAGGATCACACCATGCATAATTAAACATAAGATTCTAATGTCCAATCTCTTTTTTTTTGGACCAAATAAAATTGGTATTCGAGGTTCATGGAAGTTAATATTGATGGCAAATGCTTTTCAAATCATCACATAACCATGAACAAAGAGATTGGTTATAATATAGATTGATAACTATATCTCATTAAGGAACGATTTACTGATATTTCTAATTATGAGTTAAACCAAAGGGTAAAATTTAAGTTTTTTTTTTTAAATCAGAATCTTGATTGCATAAAGAAATTTTGCATCTAATGAGCACATACTTCATACACCATCATCTGTTGTGGATTGATATGCAAATTCTAATTGAATGAAACAATATTTGTGGCATATGGTATTAACTAATTCACAAACTTGTTCCATTCAATTTTTCCCCCGCTTCTTTTGGCTAATTAAGATTTGATATCCCCTTAATTATATTTGTAGAAAATAACCAGAAGGTGAATGGGGAAAGAAGGCTAAAATAAATAAATTTATTGCTTTAAATATTGGGAATGTCTTTTGAAAATTCAAACTCATCCAACTAAGTGAAAATGCTCAAACAATTAAATACTTAGGGCGTGTTTCAAATGCCCGTAACTCTACTTTCTCCCACCAGATTTTGAGTTCCGCATAGTTTCTATGTTTCAATTACACAAAGAACTCAGAACTCCACTTCCACATGCGGAACTCCAGTTCTAACTTTCTTATTTACACACTTCCAAATACAATTATATTTTTCAATTTTCAACACACTTCCAAAACCTATTGAAACACAAATACTGAACTCCATTTTCACTTCATTTTTCAAGAAACTCTACTTCCTACTTTTCACTTTCACGAAACTCAGTTACGGGCATTTGAAACACGCCCTTAATAGAAATGTAGTCCTTGTATTTTGTGAGATGAAAACGTTATTTTTTTGTCCTTTTACACATAATAGTATAAAGTATCAGTGTCCTCAAGGTAATTTTTCTGTTACAGTCTCTTTATTGTGGCTTATCAACAAAGGGAGTTCATATAAGTACTTGACATGTATTGAACAAGTTGTAGCCAAAGTTTACATCGTTGTAGACGTATGTCTCAGCTGTTTGTTTTAGATGGCCTTATGGTAGTATAACTTCTGCAAGCAGATGCTTATCTCTGAGAATTCTTACAATTTATGTGCATTATTTTGATTGAAGGCTGCAGGAAATGAGGCATTTCAAGCAGGGTCTCACTCGGAGGCTGTTGAACATTATTCTGCTGCATTAGCATTCAACACAGAGTCACGACCATTTGCAGCAATATGCTTTTGTAATCGGGCAGCTGCTTATCAAGCTCTAGGCCAACTAGCAGACGCCATTGCAGATTGCAGTCTCGCAATAGCTCTTGATGGCAGCTATGCCAAGGTTTGACTTCTTGGAACCCCAGTTACTTCATGAATTACTGGTTTGCATATTCCTATTCTTAATTTCTATAGTGCATGGCAAAATAAAATCAAATGCCTACATTTTCTCTATGACACAATATACTTATTATTTATTAGTACTTTTAATATTCATCTGTTGAGTTTCTTGATATCTGTAGGCCATTTCTAGGAGGGTTACCTTGCATGAGATGATTAGGGACTATAGTCAGGCTGTTAGTGATCTTCAAAAACTAATTTCTCTCCTTGAGAAGCAGTCAGAAGGTACTGACAATAGTAATGACCTGAAGCGAGCTCGTTCAAGGCTTATTTCAATGGAAGAGGAGGCTAGGAAAGATATTCCACTCAACATGTATATGATCTTGTAAGTTCTTTTTGCTTTGATTTCTGAATTTTAGTTTGATACACATGTAATCAGCCTGCCATTTATAGGAATTATTCTTCAGTATACTGTACAGGAAATTGCTGCTTTGCTTGGTTAGTGAAACCCTGCATTTTAACTGTCTTGGTGGAAAAACACACTTCACACTAAGATTCGTTTATGACTCCCTTTTTCCCGACTGTGCCATCCTTTCTTCTCTTACTTATTCTTTTCTTTCCTTTCTCATTTTGGTTTCTTTCATGCCCGAGAAAACGTGCAATTCTTGGGTGGCTTGATTACAGCACGGAAGCAGCTGTTGGGTGCTATCCTCTGCTGCAACCATCACATCTTGTTCTCTCTGCTGCCTACATCCATTCTTCTTGTACTCTTTCCATCACATATCTCTCAGGACTTACTGACTCCTAAACTGACCAGTACAAGCTTCGTGGAAATTGATATTGCTTTTTATTAATGTAAGTTCATGTACCAGCCAGCGAAGGAGCCACAGCCACTCTGCTCTATATACAGCTGCACCCTAGTTTGACCTCCGTGGATATTATAGTTTTGAAAAGATCCAGATTACATCTTTGTACTGTAGACAAAGAGATCGGCTATTAAACCAAAAGTGAAAATAATGCCAAATATGAGTTTACTGTTGTTACCTGTTGTTTTTCTTGTCTGAGCTTTGTTGTTTGAGTATGTGCCAAGTACATACATAATTCTCAAGAATTTAAAGAGTCTAGTCCATCTGGGAAGGTAGGTCATATATGCAATCAAGTAGTGAGTCATGGTTATGTTGTGCTTCCTTTGGAAAGTTGATTAGGTCAAGCAGTTAGTTTTTGCTAATACTCTTTGTGAAGATGCTTGCCACTGGCACAGTCCAAATGATTCCTGTCTTTTGTTCACTTGGATTCTGAGTGTTAGGTGTAGCGCTTGGTTGAAATTTCAGCTGAATTGAATTTAGAAAGAAGAGGAGAAAGTAACAATGACTGCGAGTATAGATGTTTGGCTCATATATTTCTTAAGAAACACGTTAACCTTTTAGTCATTTGCTTCTGACAAGCACGTCCAAAGATCTGGTGGATTTGAGTCTGAGAAAGAAATGAGTCAAATCAAGGTAGACATAGTAGTTTAACGCATTTTTCTGTGGTAATCTTGGTACTTGGGAAATTCTTTCGTCTTGTTTGTTAAGTGTTTATGGTCATGGTCTATCGTGAATCTTGCTTGACCAAATTTTGCAATAGCCCTAAAGTCTCTTGTGCCCTTCACTTTTGGATGCTGTCTTGGAAATGTATTTTAGCATTTTTGTCTGATTGGGTGATGTTTGTAGGGGCATTGAACCGTCAAGTTCTGCTGCAGATGTGAAGAAGACTTACCGGAAGCTTGCACTGAGACATCATCCAGACAAGGTCTGCAACCTAGACCTGTAGTTTTACTCAGGATATTATGTTTTTGGTCAATTTTAACTTCTTGTTGCAGGCTGGTCAATTTTTGTCAAGGAGTGAGAATGATGATGAGGGACTTTGGAGAAAGCTGGCTGATGAGGTGCATGCAGATGCTGACCGGCTCTTCAAAATGATAGGAGAGGCATACTCTACACTATCTGATCCAGCAAAGGTTTATTTCTTAACTTTTTTATTGGGATGATTTTAACTGCACAACGAATCCTCGGTAAAAAGAACGAGGTACTTATCACCGTTGATCTACTCGATAAATAATGAAGTGCTTAATTTATGGTTGATGATGTTTAATCGGTCGGCCACATATTTAGAACATGATCAGAAATTATGATGTCCCTAGAGTGGTAAAGTTTCGTGTTACTATGTAAGTAGGAACTTATGGAACTACATCCTAAATGCTTAATGCAGTACGATCTGATACTTTCCTGCATCTCTTTTGCTACTATCTTTCCATACAATTCGAAGTATTTGGTGTTTGTTTTTAATTAGCAACCATACAAATATCTGATGCACAATTTAGAGAAGAAGAATTTCATATTTTTTTAAAATACTATTGTGAAGAAGATAAGAGATCTCTTGTTGTTCTATATCAGGCTGCAAGGGACCTGTCTTCTTACCTATTAAATTTACTGGACGTTTTGAGCCTAGATGAGCATGCATATGAATGAGTGATAAGTTTTTTCCCCTCCCCTAAGAGCAAAGATGTTGTTTTAGCTCATATGGAGTATTATGAACAATCTGTTGTTTGTGAAGTTATAGCAAATTGCAGCTTGTTTGAAGCAAGGTCCAATACAAGTATAGTTTATCTCTTGCATTGCTGTCTTCTTTAAGATTTGTTAAGTTAGGTTCCTTTGGCATATGATAGGAACATGTTAGCGACATTATTATGATACCCTGCTATGATATTTAAATTTATGCAGCGCCAACAGTATGATGAGGAAGAGGAGATTAGGACTGCTCTAAAGAAGGATTATTCTGGTGTTAGGATGCGTAGGACACCTAAGACTTCGACTGATAGTTACAGCAGCTCATATGAGAGAAGCTTCAATCGTTGGAAATCATATGGTTGGAAATCTTATGGAAGCTCACAGCAAAGGTGGTCATAGTATTCACATTTTCGTTGTTTATCTTGACATAGATGGAGGAGACTGCAGATTTTAGAATTTGAAGCTTTGTGACAACAGCGAAGCTATTTCATGTTTCTAGTTGCTCGCGTTGGAATGTTGGGAGTGGGTTTTGAGAAATGTGTGATTTCCGTTTGTCCAAGATGTGATATTTCCTGGACTCTTAAGAAGCAGGAAATGAAAGGTTCAACCATTATTTTCTGAGAGGTTGTAGTCCATTGGCTACTGTATGTGGGGGATGCCAAAAAAGAGGAAGCATACAACTACAGACATGATCAAAAGTGGTTCTTTGTAAATAGAGCTTACATATAAGAGTTTTGTCTCAGCTCCTCCCAAGCAACATTTGCTTTTGCTCTTGCTGTTGCTGGAGGTGCTAACAACTTCATCCCAGTCTGCTTTTGGAGAAGATGGATGTTGTGAAGGAAGATGGTATTGATCGCATTGCCATGCCTTACCTTACTATGGAAGTTGAGCAGGGAAATCGAGAAAGTAATTCTTCTGCTTGCTTGTTCAACCAATCTCGTTTATAATTAAAAACACACTGACAGCTTAACATTCTTTACGAAAATGTAATCTCTGATGTATATCTGTAATGCTTTTTGTTGATTGATTCTTTTTGGTTGTTTGCCAACTGATATTTCATATTTATCCCCAATTTCATCTTCTTCCGCACATGAACTCATGAAGGACATTCATCGTTCAGGGTTCATCTCCTCTCATCGATTTGTCTTTTTAAATCAAGTTATTGTAAATTTATTATCTCAAATTAATATGAATGTATCATCAGAAATACAGATTTTTTAATTGTGATCATGAAATTATTACTATAGTAGTTTGTTTTTTATTAAGCAAGAAGCCTAGGTTTATAGTGCAACAACTTTATAGCTAGCTATATGCCTATAAAATTTCATTAAAAAAATTAAATGTAGGTTAGTATAACATAAGGAATTGCATTACTAATGAATTCCACAATAAATGAAACCAGAACAAAAAACAAAAAAATCATTAATTAGAATTTTGAACACAACTGGATTTTAAAAAATTAAAAAGAAAACATTTCAAATGTCGCAAAGTTGGAAGACGAAAGAAAATGGTTGAAAATTGACTTGTGTTACACTGTCATCATCAGTGTTGGTGGCTACTCTGCTTGCCTTCTCCTTGATTATATATTAAAATCCAATATTAATTCGTTTGCAAGGAAACACAAAGATTGAGGAGTGATGAACTAATCAAAGAAACAACAAAATTCATTTGGAGAAAACCTATAAAGACAGAAACAGAACCACCTTATCACAGTAGAGTGTAGCATTGAGAGAAGGCAGATTCTTTGAGTTAGCTGGCCATGGCTTCTATGCAATACTGCAAGCTTCTTCTTGTTGTTAGTTTTTCTGCTATTCAACTTCTTGCATCAGCTTTCATTTCTGTTGCAGGTAAATTCTTTGATCAGCTTCTTGTTATCATCATCTACTCCTTTTTCTTGACCAGTCTTTTTCAGATACAGTTTTCAGTATTTACTTCATTCTTGTAAAAAAAAAAATTTTTCTTTAAATTTTGTTGAACATAGTTTTACATGTATTCCCCGTGTACTCTGTTGCATGATCATCACATTAATCGTGTTTAGATTTGACTTTTAATTTCTTTTTGAGAGAGATTGGTTTGAGATGAAATTTATTTAAAGAGGAAGATTAGCGTAATTGATTGCAGTAAAGATGAAAATTTTCACTATTCTTTCTTGTTTTTGAAGTGCTCACCTTATTCTCCATTGAAGTTTGATGAAATGTTGCACGACCTAACCTTCTATGTCACATTTGGCTCATGTGAATGTACGTGTAACCAAATTAATTATAATTCCGGAATTAAAAACAACAATAATGTTCGAGTTTTAATTAATTAATTAATCACATTTATTTGCTGCAACTTGATTGATTTTTTTATTTTTTCTTGCAGAAGCAGAATCCAATATTGGAGTGAACTACGGATTGCTCGGCGACAACCTTCCGTCGCCGGACAAAGTAGTTGCTCTCTTCAAATCCAAGAGCATAGCTAGAATCCGTCTCTTTGATCCGAACATCGGAGCATTACAAGCTCTTCAGAACTCCGGCATTGAAGTAGTACTCGGAACACTCAACCAAGATCTCCAGCAGCTCGCCTCAGGCCAATCTTACGCCGCCGCTTGGGTCCAGACATACGTGTTACCTTACTCTTCCTCTATCAAGTTCCGGTACATCACTGCCGGGAATGAAGTGGTTCCCGGTGACCTTGCTAATTACGTGCTTCCCGCAATGCAAAATCTTGAGTCTGCAATGAAGGCAGCAGGGTTGAACATTCCGGTGAGCACCGTAGTAGCTACCACAGTGCTCGGGACTTCGTACCCGCCTTCACAAGGATCTTTCTCTAATGCCGCGGCACCAAACATGGCTGCTATCGTTTCTTACCTTGCTTCTGGAAACACGCCTTTGCTGTTAAACGTCTACCCTTACTTCACGTATGCCGGAGACATGAAAGACGTCAGGCTAGATTACGCATTGTTCACCGCATCGGATGTTGTTGTACGCGACGGAAGTTTAGGGTACACAAACATGTTCGACGCAATCATCGATGCAGCGTACTCAGCACTGGAGAAGGCAGGTGGAGCTAGTGTTAGAATAGCGGTGAGTGTGACAGGGTGGCCGTCTAGCGGAGGCGAAGCCGGAGCGACGGTAGAGAATGCGAAGATTTATAACAGCAATGTGGTTGCGCATGTTGGGACGAAGAACGGAACGCCGAAGAGACCTAGAACGGAGATTGAAACGTATATGTTTGCGATGTTCAATGAGAACCTGAAGCCTGCAGGAACGGAGCAGAATTTTGGTCTGTATCACCCTGACATGACTCAAGTTTACCATGTTGATTTTTCATCTTACTGATCTTACAAGAGAATTTATATTATTATTTGAACTTCATGTTTGAAGTCAGTTGCTATTTTCAAAAAATATTCCAAGTTTCTGGGATTTTGGTTAGCAAATTCAGTAGTCAAGATTGGAAAACCATGAATGAAAGACGCTATTTAACAGTGCTATGAAACAATGCAAACCTCATGGATACCCGGGTAAAAACCATCCAGGTAAATTTAGGAGTCGAAAAACAAATCATTATGTAATTTCAAGACAAATCAGTGGCTTAGCCAAGACCATAACTTAGTATACTACTCTCCAGACCACATATGGAAAAGATATCATACTGCAGTAGCCACAAAAGCAGCAAAATGACTAAGCAAGAAAGGTAGCAAAAATTCCACATTTAAACCAGGAAGGGCAACAAGAAGACTCTAACGACCTCATAGCAAATTGAGGTAATTAAGGTGCATCATCCTGCTGAGTAGATAAACTTGTATCTTATGATTTCCTCATATTTGTACATTGTAATTGCTGAAGCTTTGATCTTTTTGCTTCTGAAGAAATGAAACAAAAGATAGAAATTTTAAGAAATAGGAGAAATGGATTAAAATTTAAATTCTAGAGATCAACTAAAAAGCCCTTTGTAAATAAACGGTAAAAAGGGGAACAGAAACTCACTTTTTTAAGAAATATGCAACTTTTATGGAGCATGTCCAGGAAAAGGCATGGCCAACTCAGGCTTCACCTAGAACTGCTCCAGTGGATAGTTGATTGATATCTAATCAGAATCATCGTAAACTTCACCATCATCAGAAAGTTCGTCAGAAGACCTTATGTCCAGCTGGTAACGAAGGATTCCACCTCTTCCACCAAAGCCCCTGCAGAACTGAGAACCTTCTTGAGACATGTTAGTGACAAATTCAAGTGTACATCCAAAAAGCTTGTACTCATTTGCAAACCACTCCAGAAGTGACATTTTCTCCTGTACTTCAAGCTCAGCAGAGGTAGTAGCATCTCTGAAGTTGCTCTGGTCATTTTCCTGCTCCTTGTTCAAGTGATTACCATAATTTCTCCAGTAGAGTTGTTCTTCAGAACATATCTGTTGATGTCCAGATTTTCCCACACAATTAGTGTTTCCACAGCACCCATTTCAAGAGCTTTCAAAGTGTCATCCACACCAAAAACATACTTTCCAGTATCTTGACTGATTTCCTCAAAATACTTCCCTATCAATTTTTTCTCTTGCATAAACTTCACATTCGACAGTATCTCAGCAGACAGCTCAATTGCTTGATTAAAACCATTCTCGCTGCCATATGACACATCAACAACATTGAGTATCTTAGCCTGCAGCCTGGGATCAAACATGTCTGACTGGCTCAACTCAGTCTTGAAATCAGCTGAACCAGCCAAAATCAACCCTGCAACATTTGGCTGACTTGTTGCGGCATTGATGAAGAACTGAGTAGCAAGCTCAGCAGTTTTGTGTACATAATTATGACGCTTCTCCATCCGAAGACGAGCAAAACGTAATGCTGACTGGCCACCTCTTCCATGCTTTTTTGGGAGATCAACAGTGAACTTATGAAGGACTTCTCTTGTATTGCCACTCAATGTGCCAAAAGGGTCCCATTTCCATCCATAACTATGAAACCGAATTTGTCATCAGATTCTAAGAGTTCGTTTAGTGCCTCAGTGTGGAAATTGTTATCACAAAGATAAAGAGAAGCATTGATCAGCTTGAACGGCTCAAAGTCTACTCGTCACTTCCTTTTCTTTTCCATCTTCAGTCACAATTGTTCCTGTGTAGAGAACCAAACCATTAGGAGGAACCTTGTTGTAAAGCTTAAGTCTCTGTTGTGCAGAAGTAATGGCAGCAAGCACAGATTGTCGGTTGACTCTGCTCTTGATATTTGACGCAGTCCCATACTCATCACCCAATATCTTTGTAACTCGAGAGATTTGATCATGAGGTGGCATGATAAGTGAGATCATGTTAGTGCCATTTCCCCTTGCTGATTCAAGTGCCTTGACAAGTTTTTTGATCTTCCATATCTCAATATTCTTGTCAGTCTCATGGCCATCGGCCATTCTCTCAACCTGTACAATGGAAAATCTACTCTTTATCCATGCAAAATTAACAAGGAAAATCAAACATCTAAAAATAAAAGATAATATATCCTCTCAAGCAAGGACGAAAACACGTATGAATTACAACAGAGAAGCATCTCAAACTACAAGCTAGTACACCTCTCAAGACAAAAAAAACATGTACATTACCAACCTACTTGTACATCCAGCCCAACTATCAGCAAGGAGAAATATACAAATACCAAAACACTACAGCAACATTAAAGGATCATAAATATGTAGAATAATAGGAAAACAACGCCTAGTTACATGCCACCAAGCACTCATCTAGTTGCCTATGTGCGTACATTCACAACCCACAAGCGCATTGGAAACTCCAGGTTTTCAAAGGATCTACCACTAACATTCTAATAAGCCTCTAGATTTTTGTGGTCACAGAACTCTCAACCAAACAAGAACAAAAAAAATCCAAAAAATTACGTCTTACACGCGACACCAGAAAAGCACCAAGGTTTCATCAATAGAGCAGACAATGCCAAGGGCGAGTTTAGTTATTTCGATTTCAGTAAAACAAAAAACACACAACAATTCAATACCTAAACAGATTTCTAATCCAATAAACCATTACAAACAAAACAACAAATAAAGCCAACTTGATTCCTAACTTATTTCTACCAGATCTGACGAAAAAAACTTATTTACGAGATCCAAAACTTCAACTAAAAATCAAATTCACATACAGAAGCGCAAAAGGAACGGAAAGATTTACATAAACTGATCCAGTGAACTCTTGTCCGGTGAGAGAGAGCTCTAGCGGCGGCGGAGAAAGAATGAGAGAGAGGTCTGTGGTAGTGTGCTGCTGCACTTGGGGATATATAAATTGCAACATCATGAGAATGATCAAGGAATAGTGTGCTGCTGCACTTGCATCACCGCATTTCTCATCTGAAGCTGGTCCAGGAGGGATGGATTCCAAATTGACAACAGAAGGTGAATCCAAAACAGCTTCCTCCAGTGGACCTGGAAAGCTGTATTAGTATACACATTAATGTAACTACAGGGAAGGTGTGCAGGTTTGCATTGCTTCAAAAATCTTCTTAATCCTGCATTGTTTAAAGAGGTTTATTGTCCATAAAGTAGTAATCCTAGAATTTATACAAAGTAACATGCCAGCCAAAGAGTAAAAATGAGTGCAAGCAAGATATGTAGTGTACAACACACTTTGGTAAGATGTCAGTTTAAATTCCTAGAAATCTTACTATGATGTGTTAGGGAGGTTGTCACAATATTCTTGTTGCACAGACATATTATCTTGACTCAATGAAGGTCCCTGAATCTCCTCATTTGGCTTCTGAGATAATTCTGGACAAGCAAATAAGAGCACTTAATCAGAAAAATTACAATGGATGAACCAAAGCCACAAACAAGGAAACCTAAAGAATGTTCTAAGTTCTAACTAACCTTTCCACAATTCATAACACTTTGAATTGGCAGGGCGGCTGATCTTACTCTGAAGCACCTTGTTTAGTGAGTCAATGGTAACCGACTTCAGTTCCTTAACCAGATTGTACAGGCTCAGCCCATTCTCCAGTAAAATGTGATGATATTGGTTCTTAGTGGATGCTCCGGCATGCTTCTTAAACTCTAGAGCACATGGTGTCTTCAACCATCACAAAAGAATAAAGTCGTTTGGGATTACTTAAAATAAGGTACTTTTGGTGGAAAAGAGCTTTTGATGGAATTTTTTAGAAAACAAGCTTTTTCTTAGCTTAAAAAAGAAGTATACGTAGAACCACTTTCCAAATTAAAAAAAAACAAGTCTAGAGTACCTTTTGGGAAACGAAAAATTGAAAAAGAGATGGGATAAGTTGGCATAAGCAATGCCAAATATCCCCCTTAGGACATGTCTGGGATAGCTATAAAACAGAGCATTTGATAAAATGGAGAAAAAATGTATAGTTTTTTTAAAAGAAATTTGTACGTATTCCTTAACTTACAAACATCCATACTCCAAAATTGTAAAAAACATTTTCTAAAATAACTGTGCATGACTTTTTTGGACTTGGAAAGCCCAAAAGCCATGCCAAACATGGCTTAAGAAATGCATCCCAACTGCAAATAATTGCAACGTACTCGAGGTCAATAAGAAAGATAGTAGGCAATAGAAATCGAGATAGATTGCAACATCTTCTAACAAAAAATTGAAATAATTCCATGGTTGCAAAACAATTATATGATAATCATAATTTGAAACATGCACATTGATCTTCAAAGAAAGCCCTACCAACTTACTTTAGAATAGTTACATATGTACACCAACAAAGATATCTGCGGTCTTTTTATGATACCCTGGAGTTCGACCTGTACACACCAGAACAAATACCATGAACATAGTTCACAGTATATAAGAACTAGCACTCTGAATAAACATACAATAAAGGAAAAGCTAGTTGACCTTCCCCTTCTGAACATGAATGTTACCCTTTGGCTTCTAGCACACCCATTGAAAGGAAAGCTTGGTGCCAAGCCTCCTCAATGCATGGACTTCGTTTCTTCTATTGACATCTGGACGCAGGAGTCCTTACATTGAGTTGAAGCCTGTTTACTTGATTCATGGAGCTTGCTGTATTACGGAGAGTCTGAGCACAGCATTCAGCTGGAAGTTCCACTAAACTATCCTCTACTTCACAACCAGAGGCTTTGCTGGTTACAGCTTCTGCAGTTTCTTCATAAAAACTACCATGCACTCCGGAAACAGAATAAACGGACAGGTTTCAGCTGGCAATGCAACGACTCAGCTTGATAGACAGGGACTTCAATGATTTCAGCTTCTTTGGTTTCTAGTGGAGACATCCTTGCACAACCGAAATTGGATTCGACAGACAAGACTCAGCTGGAAACACAGAAATATCCAACACTTTATCTTCATTTCTATCACCATGGCATCACTGGTGCTGATATTCTCAACCTGCCTTCTCTCAGAGCCATGAAGATCGTCCAATAATTCAACCCATCAGCTGTAACACATTGTTCAGTGTAGATGGTTGGCTTTCACTGGTTGTGATCCATCTTTGGAGCAGTTTTCATGTATATCCTTGGGCTCAGTTGGGATCTCACTGTTTGTTACTGCTGCTAGTATTTCTATTGTGTTAAAGACTGTGCAGGGACCTTGAGTGCTGAAGATCCATAGCGCTTCTTCTGGATTCAACAGAACTAAAGAGAAAAAAGGGTAAAGTTGTATCTTTTTCAGATTATGATGCAAACAAACAATAAATGTTTGGTTAAAAAAAGAATGCAAGATTGCATCACAAGACAGTATTGTGAGAATCAAATGAAGACATTTCCTTCTTGGAACACAGATGAATGACAACACAGTCACACCACCTATAGCAACCCAAATCTTCATCTCCATCCATGGGTTCATGCACCAACAACAGTTGCCACACAGAAAACCAAGAAAGAAGAAGAAATGATCATGGCAGTAAAATTATTGTGGAGATAATCAACTGTTCCAAGATAAGCAATAAAATTGGATAGATATTGTGGAGATAATCACTAGCAAAACTGTCACATTATAAGCAATAAAATTGTCTCCTGCATGTCATATTGTACATTAAGAAATGATCCTTAGAGCTAAGCCTGATTCTTAAGATCACAAAAACTAGCCATTTAGAATTTTGACCTTTTCCTTGTACTTACAAGAACCAAAAAACTTAAGCTGAACTATACACACTCACCTCCGTATCGGACAAACTTGAAAGAGGTATCAGTTAACTAACTGCTTTCTGCTTCCAGTAGATTTTGTGAGATGCCCATGATGCATGAAGCACTAGAAAGCTTAAACTTTATCAAACCCTTACGCGTGAGTTTCAAATGCCTCTTCTATTCAACACGACCTCAAGAACCTTCATGGCCTTGGGAAATCTTTTCCTGCCATATTTTGACATTGCTTCTCTGAAGACTCTACGTGACGCTTCATCTGGTTCAATTCCTTACTTTCCATTTTTACCAACAACAAGAAAGCGTCCCACAACATACACTTTTTCAACATTATACGCAATATGGTATTGTAGTAAGAAATACTTGGCATTACTCCATGACTTGCCATCCACCCCTCTAACTGCAAAGCAGCAGTGAGATTCCCCATCTTGCAAAGGGCATAGCTTAGTGACCCATATGTCAATGAATCAGGAACCAGACCTCGAATATACATATCCGACATTAGGTATTTCACCAAAGAAATACTTCTTTTCCGTATAAAAGCATGTATTAGAATATTGTATGAAGTAATATCTGGTGATACTCGTAACCTATCAAACGCTGTGAAAACTTTATAAGCAATTCTATGCAGCCCATTCTTGCACAGACCATCAAGTAGTACATTGCAGGTCACTAAAGTAGGAGCTTGCCCACAACTTATCATATGGTGAAGGAGTTTAAAACACTCCAACACCATGCCTATCCTAGAAAAATAATGCATCAAATCAGTCATGCCAACAAAATTAAGCTTGAAACCTTCAATTTCAATACGTCGCAACATTCTACAAATAATAGGTGAATTTAACTCTTTGCATGCTGCAGACAAGACAGTATTGAGTGAAATTAAATCAGGGCCATCCCCGACCCAGCTAAACTGATCTAAAAGCTGAAGTGCTTCATCTAGACTGTTCTCCCTGCACAGACCTTTCAGTATAGTATTATATGTTACATTACTAGGGACAAATCCTTTCTCTACTATGCTTCCAACTATCTCCAGAGCTTCTTTTGCTCTGTTCTCACAACATAAACTATGCAAATATATGTTCCAAGTGACAGCATCCAAGTTATCACCCCAAGACAACACCTTAAGAAGCAGACATTGACATTCCCTGACACTCCCCTTTTTGAGCAAGCTACCTGCTAAAATACGATAAGTCACTTTATCCGGGGACAAGGCTTTCTTCTCCATTATCCAGATCAGTTCAGAAGCTTCTAAGCTCATGTCATGCTCAAGAGCTGCATGAATCAGTATGTTGAATGTGACCAAATCCGGATCACAGCCTTTCTCACCCATTTTCAATAACAGATCAAAAGCTTCTTCGATTCTTCTATCCTTCCAAAGGAATCTCATGATAGAAGTGTATGTAACGACAGATGGCATGCACCCATCAGTCTCCATTTGTTCCAGCACCGTGTAAGCTTTATCCCACAACCTCTCCTTTGCAAAACCCAAAACTAGAGCTGTGTAGGAACGATTATTATAAGCAAATCCTCTCTTCTTTAAGTAATAGAGGAGGGATAGTGCCAATGTTATATGGCCCATCTTTGATAGACCAAAAAGAATGGTGTTGCAAATATGCACACTAGGAAAAAACCCTTTATCCAAAACTTGCGTAAATATGTTGCATGCTTCTTGCATTCTATTCACTTTGCAAAGACTGAAGACCAAAGAATTTAAAACATAACTCTCCGGCATATACTTTGACGTAAGCATCAACTCCAAAACACTGATAGCATTATCCAAGTCACCCAATTTCAGTGACCTTTTTATTAGTTTGGCCAAAAGAGCGAAAGAAGGAACATGCCCACAACTGTACATCTGCTCGGCAATACATCGAGCACCTTCTAGTCTACCCATACTGTACAAACCATGGTACAAAATATTATAAGTCCGAAAATTTGGAAGAGGACCAAAATTCTTCATACGTAAAAAAAGACTCTCCAGATTATATGCAGAAGCAATACCAGACTTAATGTAGCTGTATAGGAGAGCATTGCAATCACTAGTTTTCGGATTCAATAACTCAAGAACTCCAATTGCTTCCTCTAAGTTGCCGGATTTAGCTAATTCCCGCATTCGCCGTATAAACCCTGAATCATTGGAATACAAATTCACAGTAGAGTTAGCATTCTTGGGCTGATTTAAGGCGAATTGCTCACAATCAGAACTATCTTATGAATCCAATGATTGCTAAGATATGTATTGTGTAATTCGCTTATGGAGATTGAAATACCGAACTTATGGAGATATTGAAATACCGAACTAAGAAAAGCAATTGGAAAAGAGATGTGACTGGAATCGAATTGTGTGATCAAATAATGGAGAAAGTCATGGAGGTGTCATTGACTTATGGAGAATTTGAGCGAGGGTTTGTAAAATTGAGAGCTTTTATACATTTCCGGCTACTGACGCGAAACCTAATAGATTTGCGTGCGGTAGACTATAATAAGGTTTAAATCGTTTTCACTTATTTGGACTTAAATTGCAGAGCCCAGCCCAATGCTACTATCGTCTAAGATTTAGACGTCCATAAGAAACAATTTGTAATTTGTGAAGTGTCATTAGGTAGTGGACAGGGCATGATGGTGGCATGTCCAAAATCAGGTACGAAGCAAAATCGTGTTGCGTTCTTTAAATTTTGTGATCAACAACCAAAAGAAAAGTAAATATAGCAAGTTTCCTACTTTGAAATTAACTTCTACCATACTAAGTAGAGGCATCCATGCTCCAGACTAGAAATAGACTAGAAAACGGACATAAGATTCAGACGCATATTGCATGCCCAACCAGAGACCTTTTTTTATAGAACAAGCGTGACACAATATAAGGAAATGCAGAATTACTTTAATAACGGATCATGAGCGATGTGGTAGAAGTGCACATATACAAGAATGATGCTGGATCTACACATCTATAATCGACCACAATGTCACTCAAGTAGAATTAGGAAATACTCATATTCAAGCCAGTGCTTTATTTAAAAATGAAGATAATAACAAAGTAAATAAACTACGCTAGCTATGCTAGCATGCAAAATATGCTCGGCCTCAATTCTCCCAGAGAACTATGTATAACATGCAATGTCTTTCCAAACCTGAGAATTAAGGTTGTTGATTGTGCTAAAAAGAAATTTCAGCATGCAAATCAAGGTTCAAGGTAGCTAACAATGAATAATGACCTACCTTTACTAATAAAGCAGTGAGCTTTCTTCTTCAATAATGAAACCATCATCTATAGAGATAAATTTTACAACAAAATAAATAAGAGTCACAAATCAATGAGATGTGATGGCTGCTTAACATATAATAACTAAAAGCTTTAGTGAAAAAGAAAACTAACAATCAAATCTTCATCTTACCAGTGACGCAGAGCTTCCGGGTGTTCAATGGAGGCTGACTGACATTGGTATTAAGATCGGCAGAAATCGACGAAGACAAGAGCAAAGATTCCGGCGGAGAAGACGATGAAGAAGAGCAGTTGCAGCTATGAGACAGCAGAGGCCACGGCCATCGTTGCACTGAAGGAGAGATTCTACTGAGGGCATGCCTGAGGGACATTGCCAGCGATATCGCCATTGCACCGACTGCGGAGTAATGGCAGCGGCGGAGATGTTGGTCGGCGATCTATGACCTATTAAAAACATCCACATAGTGTTTAAGAATTTGAATCCCATTTACATTCGCCTAACATTGTTAGGTCACTTGAAAATTCTAAAGGATATTAAATTGCATCTAGAAAATTCGATTCAGAAACCAACATCTAAGTTCACTTCAACCCCAGTAACTATACCAAAATGCAATCCGCAAAATCAAATAACAAAAATTTTACCTTAGATCTACAAACAAAATCTGATCGATCGAGTGCGGTAACCCAGATACCATCTAGCCTATGAACAATAAAATCAAATAAATAAAACAATCTAACAAGGAAAGATCTCCCGAAATTATTTACATGAAACTTGAATCGGATCAAAATAGATGAACTTCAATTTCGGTAGTAGTAAAAATGGAAGACGCCATCTCCTGTGGTGAAAGAGAAGTAAAATCTCTATCTCTCAGTGGAGCGCCGGCAAGTATGAAAAGCGTGATCGTCGAATCTCAAAGAAGATACTGGAAATACACGAATTATTTTAGAATTGAGAAGTCATCTCATTATATATATCTAGATATAAAGCAAACACAATCAGGAAGAGTTTATGTTTGCTCCTGTGCATTTTTTTCTTCTGTTCAAATTTCTAAACATCAAAGTTCTCTTTTCAGGATTTTGTAAAATATATGATCTATTCTATATTTTTGTTTTCTCCTGAGCTTTTTGCGTTCTCGTCCAATGTGTTTCACTAAATTTTGGCTCAAAATTACCGAATATTAAAACTAAAGAGTTATTTGAGAATATTGAATAAAAGATTGTTTAAAATAAAAAAATATAAAGAATTTTTAAAACTAAAAAATAATAAAAAATAATAAAATTTTAGGTTCTAAAAGTTTTTATATTTTACATTTTATTAAAAATTTAAAATCCTATAAAATTATTAAAATAAAAAATAAAAAAATTAGAATCAAAAAGTATTAAAAATACTGTTAAAATTGTGCCTAAAATGATAAAATTTTTATTTTGAGTGATGATGGAAAAGAAATTAACTGAAGTTGAGAGTTGTGTTGATGAAACTTAACAATCAGCAATGCACTGTGTGGTTTGTGCTGTCACCGGAAATTAAACAAAGGAGATGTAGTATATCCTTAACTTTGCTACTTTTGTAGTTTAATGTTTTTAGAAAGATAAACATTGTTTTGAAGAGACTATGGAAATTTGAAAACAACTAGTTAGAAACATAGAATTGCCATGTATGAAGTAAGTGGAGCATAGTAATAAGTCCAGAAAGCATGCTGTAGGATATGAAAAGTGTCTCAAGATATGGTTTTGTTTTAATGGGGAAATTTTATTCAGGTAGCATCCATGCAAGTAACTTCAAGACATTGAAAAATAAGCATTAGATACGAGTAATATTTCCTATATGGACTGATCTTATGTTTTGTGTTCTTATGCTTATGGTCATTTTTTACCTGCTGCCTTTGTTTTAAAATTGTTAAAGGCCCAGCCAATTGTGTGGGGCAGGTTATTTCTGAGGAAGAATAGTTTGTTACACACGGAAATGTGATTTTATCAGCTCGAGATTTTACCCTTCCACTTAGGCCACAAGAGTGTGCTTTATCTTGGATCTTGATCTCAAGACAGGTGCTAATATTAATGCTGCTTCCCTTGCCCAGTATATGTAACTTGTAGTGTTTATCATTCACAGGAATGTGGCATCACAGCGTCCGCAGCCATATGTAGTGGATTCCTCGTCGCCCACGGAAAGACTTCCTGATGCTTCTCTGCTTCTTTCTTCACCATCTTGATGCACAGGGCCAAAGAATTGCTGAACAGAACAAAAAGGGCATTTTCTTAGAAAGAGAAAACAGAATACCAGTTGCAAGGCTTGCCCCGGCTGTCAGTCCTGACAGCAAGAGTAGCACCAGTTATCTGTAGAGATTCAGATGCAGTAGTATTGCTAAGAGTCACTTAGCAATTAGTATTAAATGATAGAAATCTTGCTGAAGTTTAAGTCCTTGAAGGAGTCTAATTAATGGTAGCGCAGTCACAATCAAGAGTCCATTATGGTTTAGAAGTTCTTTGGCAGTAGAACTTCAGTAGGCATAGGAGTTCTTTTATAGAAGAACTACTCATTTAGCTATAAATAAGAGTTGTAAGCCTCAATGGGGGGCAGAGAGATTTATGCATTAGTTATTTTTGAATTATACTTTACTAGTTAGCTTGTCATAACTCAATATTTGTTGAGAAGGTGTATCAACTTGGTACCAGAGCAAGGTCTATGGGAAAGCGCCGCTCTAACACCCCCAACTCACCTAAGACTCCAGAGCCTACCATCACCATTGGAGATGCCTTGCAAGCATCTTCCAGCGTACCATCCAACCAAACAGCAACAATGCTAGGAGAGAACCTTGTGTTGGAGGAATTAAGACGTATGTCATCCAACATAGAGAGGCTCACCTTAGCTGTTCTTGCTAACCAAACCAGCAGGGAACAAGTGCCTCATGAGAAACCAGCAACCGAAGTGAAGCCCATCGAGCAGAACATGCTTCAAGAAGGGACTTCCTCGGATAGCCAAACAAATCAGCCCATTTTTTCTGTCCTACAATCCACCAGTATACCTACAATTTCACGCCAAGTAGCACCTATCCAAAACAATACTGGCGCAAAAAATGGCCCCCAAACAAAACAAAGAACCAATATCATCCGCACCTTCAACATTCACAAAAAACACCGCCTTCAAGATAAATGACCAATACGAATCCTATTGGCAAAGAAACTCCAAGAAGCCACACACACCAACCCTTTCAGAATGTAAAGGTACCACCACTCAAACACATACTGGGCCAATCAAGTACTCAAAACCCAAACCATCCAAAGATCAGAATCATATAACACCCTACTCAACCCTTCAAGGAGAGACACAAGTTTCCTTATTTTGATGGTAGGGGCCAAACGAGTGGTCAGACGGCGTAAAAATTTTTCAAATTTTATAACACACCACCTTGGGATAGAGTGGGAATCGCTGCAATGTATTTCCAGGACGAAGCTAATAGATGGTACCAAAGCTTCGAGCGGGACAAACCCCAACACTCATGGGAAGAATTTCGTGAAGCCTTCATTGATGAGGGTTGGTCCCATCGCTGGAAATCCTAGCTTCTCCTTACAACAGTTGCGCCAAACCGGATCATTAGGAGAGTATTTGGCTGCTTTCGAAGACCTTCGAACTCAGCTGCCCTCTACTACGGAGCAAGACTTGGTTGGGAGGTTTTGTGGAGGGCTTTCAAAGAAGCTCGCAATGGACGTAATGGCAGCAAGACCTAATGAATTGCAAATGGCATACATGTTGGCTAAGATGTTTGAAAACAAGAATTCAGCAGAGTCTTCCAGCCAGCGTACAGGGAGGCATACACCAGCTCGGCAATTCTATCCATCTTCAACTCACACTCAGACATTCGGGCAACCTGCATCCAACACACCAATAACAAATAGTCTAGCACAGAATGCTCGATCTAAACCTTCAAATTTGTCAGTGACTGAGATCAACTCCAAGAGATCAAAAGGGTTATGTTTCTATTGTGATGAGAGGTATGTTCCTGGTCACAAGTGCACAACTCGTCTATATGCCATTGCAGTAAGCGAAACTAACGAAATGGAAGAAGATACCAGAGAAGAACAAGAGACAGATGCAGAGGATGCCACGTTACGTGGCTTGACTGGACCACAGACATTATGTGTCGGAGGAAGGATCAAGAAGCAAGAGGTCTTTATCTTGATCGATTCAGGAAGCACCCATAACTTTATATCAGATCGCCTCGTGAAACACTTGAGGCTAAACTCTTCACCTATACGGCTGATTAAGGTAGAGCTTGCGGATGGGAGGCCTCACTCGGTTGAGGTCATATGTAAACAAGTTCCACTGAATATTGGAAGAGTGGAACTGAGGGTGGATGCCTACCCCTTTCCTCTAGGAGGGATGGACTTAGTCCTAGGAATACAATGGCTTGAATGCTTAGGGGAAGTGGTGAGCAATTGGCGCCATTTACAAATGAGGTTCATCTTGAATGGCTAAGAATGCACCCTACAAGGTATCCGAGAAGCAGGAGTGTCCCAGTTACATGTTCCTAGCTCCAAATCTTCCCTCTGTTCTATAAGGCTTATAGCGTCCGAGGCACATAATGAGTCCGCCCAAAATGAAGAGGATGCTCTGCCTGCAGAGTTACAAGATCTTATAGAACAGTACACATCAATCTTTAAGCCTGTTTTGGGGATGCCTCCTCAACGTTCTCATGATCACGTCATTCCCTTGCGGCCCGGAGCTGCGCTTGCCAATGTAAGGCCCTACCGTTATCCCCACATCCAGAAGGCTGAGATAGAGAAGGCAGTGAAGGATATGCTATCATAGGGGATAATCCAACCAAGCAGCTCAGCATTTTCCTCTCCAGTTTTGCTAGTTAAAAAAAAAAGACGGATCATGGCGTTTTTGTGTCGACTATAGAGCACTCAACGAGATCACCGTCAAAGATAAGTTTCCGATACCCATAATTAATGAAATATTAGATGAGTTACATGGTGCATGTTTCTTTTCAAAGCTGGACCTCAAGTCCGGCTATCACCAAATTCGTGTGAAGGCAGAAGATGTCCATAAGACGGCTTTTAGAACGCACGACGGGCACTACGAATTTTTGGTCATGCCTTTCGGCTTAACCAACGCCCCGGCAACCTTCCAATCTCTTATGAACGAGGTTTTTCGACCCTATCTTCGTAAATTTGTATTAGTTTTCTTTGATGATATTCTTATCTACAGCAAGACTTGGAAAGACCATTTGGATCATCTAGCCACGGTATTTTCAGTTTTAAAGAAGGAGCAGCTATATGCTAACTTGGCAAAATGCCGTTTCGGGTGCAAACAATTAGAGTACCTTGGAAATATTGTCTCCAAAGATGGCATTGCAGCAGATCCTGTGAAGATTAAGGCCATGACAGACTGGCCAGCGCCCAACTCGCCCACTGAACTACGGAGATTTTTGGGACTCACCGGTTATTATAGGAGGTTTGTGAAGAATTATGGAATGATAGCCGCTCCCTTGACTGCATTATTAAAAAAGGAGTCATTCCAATGGAATCCAGAAGCAGCAAAGGCTTTTGAAACTTTGAAGAAGGCAATGACAACAACACCAATTTTAGCTCATCCTGATTTCAGTGCAATGTTTACCGTAGAAACAGATGCTTCAAACAAGGGACTGGGTGCTGTCCTCACACAACAAAATAAGCCTATAGCATTTTTCAGCAAGGCATTGTCTTCCACCACCATCGCCAAATCGACTTATGAGAAGGAACTCATGGCCCTCGTTCTAGCAGTACAAAAGTGGAAACCATACTTGCTTGGCCAACGGTTCACTATCAAGACGGATCACTTGAGTTTGAAGTATCTCTTGGAACAACGATTATTTACCCCAGACCAGCACCGATGGTTGGTTAAATTCCTTGGGTTTGATTATCAAATTGTATACCGCTCAGGAGCTCAAAACGTAGTAGTGGATGCACTTTCACGCAGACCAGAGGCTTCTTTGGCAGCTGTTTCAACACTCCAATACTCATTTTGGGATGATTTTCGCAAGGCTCAGCAAGAAGATCATTCCTTGACAGAGCTCTGTAAGGCAGCTGATGATGGCTCACATTCAGATTTAAAGGTGATTGATAGGTTACTCATGCGTAACGGGAAGCTATGGGTGCCTAACAGTAGTCCCTTGCGCTCACAACTATTATTTGAGGCACATAATTCTGCTCTAGGGGAACACGGGGGACAGTTTCGCACCTTCAAAAGACTCGCACAGACTTTTTACTGGCCTGGTATGTCTAAAGACGTTCAACACTATATTGCAGCTTGTGTTATCTGTGCTCGGGCCAAGTCCGAATCCCTCCGGCCAGCAGGGCTCTTGCAACCTCTACCGATACCCGAACAAGTATGGTCGGACATTTCAATGGACTTCATAGAAGGTTTACCACCGTCGGGCGGAAAGAATGTTATCTTTGTGGTAGTTGATCGCCTATCCAAGTACGCTCATTTTATTGCCCTTAAACATCCTTACACTGCAGTAGACATAGCTGGAATTTTTGCCAAGGAAGTGGTTCGCTTGCATGGTTGTCTCACCTCCATTGTGTCAGACAGAGATCCTGTGTTTATCAGCGCCTTTTGGAAGGAATTGCATCGCCTTCAAGGCACGTCACTCCATCTAAGCATGGCTTATCATCCTCAGACGGATGGACAAAGCGAAGTAGTGAATAGGGTGCTGGAATCGTATCTACGCTGCTTCGTAGGAGATCATCCCCGCAAATGGATCAACTGGTTGCATTGGACAGAGTATTCGTACAACACAAGCACTCACTCGTCTAGCAAAACAACACCTTTCGAAGCGGTTTACGGTAGGCCACCGCCTACATTAGTTGCTTGGCCAGTAGGATCCCGACCGCTGGATGAGCTGGGCGAGCAGCTACGCGAACGGGATGACATTCTCAAGGAGCTGCGCTTTCACCTTATGCGGGCTCAAAATAGGATGAAACAGCTTGCTGATAGTCATAAACGAGAGAAACATTTTCAACCAGGGGACCAGGTACTACTTAGGTTGCAGCCTTACCGTCAGTCCTCCATAGCTGAGCGAAGGAACCACAAGCTAAGGTGTCGTTACCATGGACCGTACTCCGTGATTGAAGCTGTTGGACCAGTAGCATACCGGTTGGAATTGCCCTCAACATCTAAAATTCATCCAGTTTTTCATGTATCTCAGCTTAAAGATGCTAAATTCTTATCACGAAATTTGATTAGCAGAGCCATCATTGAAGCTCTACCCAAAGACGACCCCGAAGACGAGGCCGAATCTCAAGGGAAGGGGAGTGATGCACAGGGCCAAGGAATTGCTGAACAGAACAAAGAAGGGCATTTTCTTAGAAAGAGAAAACAGAATACCAGCTGCAAGGCTTGTCCCGGCTGTCAGTCCTGACAGCAAGAGTAGCAGCAGTTATCTGTAGAGATTCAGATGCAGTAGTATTGCTAAGAGTCACTTAGTATTAAATGATAGAAGTCTTGCTGAAGTTTAAGTCTTTGAAGGAGTCTAATTAATGATAGTGCAGTCACAGTCAAGAGTCCATTATGGTTTAGAAGTTCTTTGGCAGTAGAACTTCAGTAGGCATAGGAGTTCTTTTGTAAAAGAACTACTCATTTAGCTATAAATAAAAGTTGTAAGCCTCAATGGGAGGCAGAGAGATTTATGCATTAGTTATTTTTGAATTATACTTTACTAGTTAGCTTGTCACAACCCAATATTTGTTGAGAAGGTGTATCACATCTCTTTCATCTCATCAGTTTACGACGGACACCAGTTCTTCTCCGTTTACTGCTACTACAGCTGAGATTGAGTCACGGAAAAGAGTATCAAATGGATCAGCTAGTCTTGAATCACAACATAAAGCTCCAAGAGGAAATCCACCATGTAGAAGGAGAGTGCCTGATACAGTGAATGGTGCATTACTTCCTCCTCAGCTTCGTGGAAGGTCAGTATATAGTCTACTTCTGCCTAGTCCAACTACCTTTAGTGTCAAAAGTTGTGATGGTCTCAATCTCGCACCTTTATTGTGAAAGAAGGAGAAAATTTTCCCTGGTGTTCAATAGTTCACTTGACGAGTGTCCCTCCGTTATTACCAACTAAGGAAACTACTTCTCCTGAACTGCCTTGTGATCAAGAGTTTTACTTGATAATTACAGTGGAACGCAAGATTACAATGTCTACAAATCTGGATTTGGTGTTCCAAATGGTGTTCTTAACCAGCAATTATTATAGTTTGCTCTCTCGTGGCATTGATCTTCCTAGATGTTGCTGCTATTCCTAGCTTTAAGCCTTTGACAAACTCCTATCATTATTCCTTAAGATGATCTGTGCTGCTATGATAACCTAGCAGACCATGTTAGCATCTACTAGCGCGGGACTTTATATATGTGACCTTTATCATACAATGAGATTCTTGTTTTAAGTTGTCACCATTACTTCTGTAATGACAATTTTCAAAAATTATTTTGTTTAGGGACTTACTTTGTTTTGGATATGACAGGAGCAATATAGTCACTGAAGACTTGGGTACACTTTTTCCGAGGAGAAGGCCTGCACAATCATCTCAATAGCTAGTTGGAGACTAATGCCAAATGGATAAGTAGAGCTTGATGTTTAGATTAAGGAACCTTTCTAAGCCTGTAAGACTCAAGACCGTATATTAATGCGGTTGTCATAATACAAGAAGCTTGCTTCCTGGTGGTCTTTCAGTAGTACTTTTCTGTAGTTTGCAGCATTTTCGTAAAATATTTTGACATCCTCAAACCTGTTGTAATGATAAACCGCACACTACCTTATAACATTCTCATGCTGTTGTAAATAGATTCTTATTTTTCTTCGTCAGTGTTCAGTTCGTTACTTCGTATTATACTCTTGGTTGTATCAATTTTACATAAACAGGTAGAAGGTTGAGAAGGTTCTTTCCATGTTTCTAGCTTTTTTTGCAACGAAAATTTGATAACAGGAAAATGTGAAAGGCCACTGCTTCGTTCGGCTTGTAGCTCGATAAGGTAGCCTGAACGAGAGCACCGGTTAACTCTTTTTACAGAAACGTCAGAAAGATTGGCAAATGTTTAACAAATAAGAAGTGTAGAGGGTGGAAACAAAAGCTTGTAGTTTTGGAAACATCACAACCGTTTAACATGCAAGACCTCAGACGCTACTGCAGTCAACAATGAAGTCTAGAGTGGAAGAAAATACAAAATTCTTAATAACTCATTATATTTACAAGTCATTGACACCATTTCATTGAACAACTTTTAAATTCAGTTAGTTGCAGAAAGCAGGCCATACAAAGAGAGCAAGGATCTTATGAACCTACAATCTTAGAGGATTTACAGACATGTAATATTTTTGACTGTTAAGAATTTACACCAAGTTTTCTCAATTCAGTTTGTACATGAAAATTACTGAGTACATCAAAACTTGGATCAGACTCACTCATCAGTCGCAGCTAAGATTTCAAACAACTGGTCAATACCAGGCATCAGCTGCTTAAACCTTGCAACTGTAAAAGCCTCAAAGCCTTCCATGAGGATGCATTTATGTAAACCCCCTGAAAAGCACTTTTTTGTTCGATGCAAATACCCTATCGAGCTTTATTTAAAGCAGGCACTTTGCCATTCAATTCCTGCTCCATTAACAGCTATACTGCTGAGTGCTGACTAATAAAGGTTCAGTCAAAATCATTGGCTTCACACAGCTTGACATAAATGGGTTCATTGAATAGGTAGCAACATTCAACACAGCCATAGCAAATTTCTCTGAGATAGGAAAAAAACATCTCCAAAGAATTCTTGTGTAGAATGGAAGTTTTCAAGAGAACTTGGTAAGTAACATAGGAAACAATTTGACTTCAAGATACATTTGCATCCTGCAGATGAAAAAAGGATAATAAACAAAAGGAAGCAGCAGCATCAATTGACTGAAAGGCAGAGACACCAAATTAGCAGATGTGCTTACCTCATGCATGCTTGAAGTAACTCATGCTGAGATAGTTGAAATATACAGCAACTACAACTACAAGCATTGTCACAGGCACCAAGAGACAGTAATATCTGTTACAGGAAAAAAGTATTTAAGAAGAAAAATGGAGCATTGCATGGCATAAGATTCTCAAAAATCAATCTGTTTGTTTCTTAACAGTGAGATACAAACAAACAACAAGAACTAGCTTTTGACAAGTAAATTTTTATGATATAAATCATTTAGCTTAATCAATAAACTCTCGCTGTATCTTAACCATACAATTGTTATAAGACGGCGAAATAAAATCTCAAGAAACTACTAGATAATGGAGAGCATCAAAGAGCACTTGGCATGCAAAATACATGTCCCTAGAAAACACCTGCCCGTATAGAATGGATTAGCGTCTTCCATAGACATACCTGTCAGTTTGAATGGCATACAAGATTTCACTTGTGGCCGGTGGAAGAAGCTTTAACAGAATTGCAGCACAAAAGAAACTAGAAGACGAAATCAAGCAGGAAAGCACAAATATCACTCCCCACAACAGGTTCCCTGATGATGGAGTGCCTCCTCTGTTTGATAGAGACATACTTTTCCGATCTGGAAATTAATTAGCATACTATATCCTACATTAGTGAATGGCAGTTAAAATAGGGTGAAAATGCCAACTTGCTGCATTCAGATCAGAGCAAGAAAACTCTTTGACATTGAAAAATGGCTGAAGAGCATAAGTGTGCTTTTTGGATCATCGTGAAAATAAACACTCATATCTCACCATGAATTTAGAATCTTACAAGCAACTTGGAGTCATTTCATTTCAGGAACAATGATTTCTGGTTCAAAGTAAAGGGCATCATGCTATGTCCACAAATTTGACTTTGAGGTATAATAACCAATCGATCACCATTTTCAGCAGCTCTAGTGAACTTCACATAAGCTTATGGAGGAAAATTAGTTACATTATATGGTAAGCATACTTATATTGATTTCCTAGGTGTTGAAATTCTTATGTACTTTTATTATTAAGCACAGCAGCCACTTAGTGTGCAAGTGATTGATTGTAGGAATATGTTATCTATTTTATTTGTAAGACTACCAGATTTGTTTTACGTATAAACAATAGAATTAACATTCCCTGCATCTACCATCAATCTTCTGGATTAGAAATGACAACATCAATTGCATTAATTATAGTGGAAGTGGTCCATAAAATTGTAAAATCAATATACATTGATTATAACAATTCCCATAATGAACTAAATCTATTCACAAATATCCTAATGTCAACCTATGTTTGACAGCAACATTTTATGACGGAGCATATTAATGAAAAACTAGTCATCCACGGACGACGGATGAAAGTATAAATGAAACAAGATTCTATTTTATCAACTAATCAAAGGAAGTTTGTAATGGCATGCCATGTTTGGATGATAATCCAACACAGCATATCTGTATTCTTAAGTAATCCATGTATTGGTCGTTGTAAGAAGTAAATGCATCTACACGAATCAACCATAAAGTACAGAGCATATACAGATCTACCGCATCAGCTGGTCATCAAGCCAAGATCAACAGTAGACGCGTGTAAGTTATAAAAATATTCAATTTTGTCCAGTAATGTAGTGAATTTGTGCAACCATGGATGTTAAGTTACATTACTTATACTCATGTGCATGTTTTCGGGCATACTTTCTCTCACGGACGTTTCGTCAAACACTTGATCTTCACTCTCCTTTTCCCTCCATTTCAACATCATTCCTCACGTATTATCATCTCCAAACAAATTAACATATACCCTAAGAAAAAAAGAAGAGAGAAAACAACAACAATAATCCATATACAACCCACAAAACAAAGCACGAAAAGACCGAACCTGAAGATCCAAAGTTTGCAGATTTACTACTTCAAATCTCCACAGAAAGTATATTCCCATCAAAATCACCACTAACAGTTGATCAAACAGATAAAATGAAGGAAAAAATGGCAAAAAAATTTGGACCATTTCTCGATTTGTGCGTGTCATCCTTGCGCAGGGGCCATGCTAATCTTCTCTGTATCGTTCCAATTTTATCGGATGTCTCCGAAGAGACGATAAGGTGTTTGAAATTCATTTATAAAAACACCAATGATTTTTCAACGATGTCAATGTGGGACTAAGTTTATTTGTTGTCTCTACAATTATTGGGCTCCTGTACGCCCATTAAGCCCAATAATACCCAGCTCTGCCATTTATTTCGGCTTGTGAGAACTAAAACCCTAGCTTCTGTTGCTCCCCAAATAAAAACTCGAGAGTGGCCTAAAACCCTTGATTTCTCTCTCTTCATTTTCCTCTCGCGCCCGTGTCGCCGCCGGCGAGATGGCGCTCTACTTGCTCTTCGAATCAGCTTCCGGCTACGCTCTATTTCAAGCACATGGGATCGATGAGATCGGTCAATCAATAGAATCCGTTCGTAATTCTGTTCGTGATCTGAATCGGTTCGGGAAAGCTGTTCAGCTCACTGCATTCACTCCGTTCTCGTCCGCCATCGATGCGCTCAATCAGTGCAATGCTGTCTCTGAAGGTATCATGACTGACGAACTCAGAGGTTTTCTTGAGTTGAATTTGCCTAAAGTTAAAGATTCGAAGAAGGCTAAGTATGCCCTTGGTGTTACTGATCATAAAATTGGGTCGCATATTTATGAGTCTACTAAGATTCCTTGCCGTAGTGATGAGTTTGTTCTTGAGTTGCTCCGTGGTGTTCGTTTTCACTTTGATAGATTCATCGATAACCTAAAGGTATTAACTTTTTCAGTTTAATGTTCTCTGTTGTTTTACTTTTCCTTTGTTGTATGAATTGAATTTTGATGTATGGGAATGAATGAATGAGTGTAGCCAACGGATTTGGAGAAGGCGCAGTTGGGATTGGGTCACAGCTACAGTAGGGCGAAGGTTAAGTTTAATGTCAACAGGGTTGATAACATGGTGATTCAAGCTATATTTCTTCTGGATACACTTGATAAGGATATAAATACTTTCTCTATGAGAGTCAGGTTAGTAGACAGCTATTTGTTTGAATGTATGTTTGTATTTATGTTTTGCTTTGGGTAATATCCTGAAAAGTACATATCTTTGGTTATGTTTCAGCAAGATCTTGTAGTTTTGTGCATGGTTCCGGTGGTCTATGTTTTCATTCTTGAGTGAACGCCATGTTTGCTTTCTTATTGCGTAATTCTCATTACAAAGAAATGTAGATTCTTATTGCATTTAGTAAAAGAAAAAGAGTTTACATATTATATACATGCATGTGTTGTATTTTGAAAGTTATATCTACTGTAGCTAAAGATAGATTTTTTTCTCTGATGAACATGAAAATAAAGTGAAGAATTTTCTGCTATTGCTTGAGGTTTCTTCCTGTTTCTTGTGGACTTCCGGTAGCTTAAACTAAAATAGCTACTTAAATACTTAAGTTTTGAGATCATGGCTAAATAAGATTGGCTTGCTATGCATCCTCCATGCTTTCTGTTGTAGAATAGATGACTGCCAGTGTCATTAAATCTTGTAAGGTCTTTTCCATGCATTCCAAATTGCAGCTGAGCCTTCTGGACTTGCATGCTTACTGACATTGGAGATAACTAATGTTGCTTGCCATATGCAGGGAGTGGTATTCATGGCATTTCCCAGAGTTGGTTAAGATTGTTAATGACAACTATCTGTATGCCAAACTTGCAAAATATATAGAGAACAAATCAGAGTTGTCAGCAGAGAATGTCCCAGCGCTAGCTGACATAGTTGGTGATGAGGACAAGGCAAATGAGATTGTTGAAGCTGCTAAAGCATCTATGGGTAGTGCATCAATCTCGTGTTCTATCATAAATAACTTATCACATTCTACATTTTCATCATATGCTCTTTGCAGGTCAGGATTTGTCTCCAGTTGATTTGATTAATGTGCAAAAGTTTGCTCAAAGAGTTATGGACCTATCTGAGTATAGAAAGAAGTTGCATGAATATCTCGTCACAAAAATGAATGATATTGCACCTAATTTGGCATCTTTAATTGGTGAGGTTGTTGGGGCACGCCTTATATCACATGCCGGTAGTCTTGGAAATTTGGCGAAGTGCCCTTCTTCTACTTTACAGATACTTGGTGCTGAGAAGGCACTTTTCAGGTTCTCCCTCAACGTCCTTGTCGTTTATGTTGCTAGAAATGCACCTTCAAGTTTGTTTGATGAGTCTGGATAAACTTGCACTGATTGAGATAAGTGTACTGGATACATACGCTTGAAGCTTCTTTGACTGTTGTTGCATGTGATGTATGAAGTTTATGTTATTAATTTATGAAAACACCCCTAACTAAACTTATATAAAGTTGGATGGGCATGTCTATATTTAAAGAATATATGTATCATGTAGGGCTCTTAAGACTCGAGGAAACACACCTAAGTACGGACTGATTTTCCATTCTTCATTCATTGGCCGAGCATCTCAACGAAACAAGGGGCGTCTGGCTCGCTACCTTGCCAACAAGTGTTCCATTGCATCTCGTATTGATTGTTACTCAGGTTGGTAAATTTTCATATGTACAGTTTGTAGGTATGTCCTTGGGCTCTCCTTATGTAAAGAGCCACGGCTGCTACTGAGGTCTCTGGTGGCCCCTCTTACTTAGTTTTGGCTTGAACATATGGTTGCAGAGACAAATACAAACATATTTGGAGAAAAGCTTCGTGAGCAGGTTGAGGAGAGACTAGACTTCTATGACAAGGGAGTAGCTCCTCGTAAGAATGTTGATGTGATGAAGGCTGCTCTTGAAAGTGCGAAGGAGAGTAGAGGAGTTGGTATGGGAGTTTTAGTTTTTGCCTCCTGTCTATTCATATGAACTTATGTTTAGCCCCATGTATTTGCAAAAAGGAGAAAATGTTTTTTGCATGTGAATGGTTTCTTCTACCTTTGCTAGAAAGTTGAATGATAGTTTAATCAGGTTGCTGCTTGTATGCTGCCTTGCCTCTGAAAACAAAAACATTCACTTCCTACTTTTTTTTCTTCTAGCTGTACGTGATAGTTTCAGAATATTTCGTCATTGTCGAGCATTATGTCTGCACTGAGTCTTAGGTTGTTTCAACACTTGTTATTAGTACCTCGGACATGTCACTGACTTTATAAACTTCATGAGTTTGGTCTGTTGACTGTTGAGTTAGTTTAGACACTGTTACAATATCCCTTCAACCATGAAGCCAATAGATATTACTAGATAGTACTAGTGTTGGTTCTTTTTTCTCTTCAATCATTTAGTTATTGCTTTAATATCCAGCCCTTATTGCTTCATGCAGATGGAGAAGAAATGGAGATAGATGGAAAGGTTGACGCTTCTCAGAAGAAGAGCAAAACGAAGGATGTCAAGGATACTGAAGGTATGGATGAGGACAAGCTGGGAGTTGATGGAGATGCTTCTGCAGAGGCAGGGACAGAAAAGAAGAAAAGGAAGAAAAAGAAAGATAAGCAGGCAGAGGAACAGGAAGAGCAGGAGGCTGATGGCGTCAATGGTGTGAAATTGGAAGAAACTGGAACTGCTAAAAAGAAAAAGAAGAAACATCATGAACGGTTAGATGAGGATGATGATCATGCTGCTAGTGACGGCAAGAAGAAGAAGAAGAAGAAAAAGGCGAAGACTGTGGATGATGAATGACCATGTAGTCACTAGGGAAACTTGAATTCCTAATATTCTGTACCTTATTTTGGACATGAGTAATTTACTGCTGATGGATTGCTCAAACATTTAAATGAATATGGTTTTTGCGCATTTAAGTTCCAGCGTATGATGGTCGTCAAGAAGAGTGAAATAGAGAGAATTTGATTAACGGCAGAGATGGCTGGAGTTATTCCGGTTCAACTCTTATTGCTCATCTGTAAGCTGCCTGTCAGGCCTGATAGCTCTGTGTAGGAGTAAACGCAACTATGCACCATCAACAAGTTCTGCATTGCGGATTTCTATTTTGTTGTTTCTTTTTCTAGCTTTTGGAGATTTCTTTTGAAAATTTTGAAGTGCTTATATTTTTAGTTTTCTTGTTGCTGGGATTTTAGTTGATAGGAACAGATTAGTTATTAATAAGCTGGAATCATTGTTCAAATGAAAAATATAATTAATTAAACAAATTTTTTATAGTAAACTTTTATAATGAAATAATCATCCCCTATTGTTCCTTTTAGAATAACTCGAGAGATAATGGCAGAATAGGTGTTCTTTAGTTTTTATAATCAATCAACCAAGTTCTAAAATGCTGTAGCATTAATTCGGTACGGTTTTTGTGGTTGTGTTTGAGTTCGCTCGACCTCCAACGGAGTCGAAGGTTTTTGTTCCATTAACGGCTTTTGTTCTCTCCTTCTTCTTCTAGATCGATCGGTTTCATCCCCGGCAATGACAGCACAGTCGCAGGAGGAGCTCCTCACTGCTCACTTTTGAGCAACAGAAGATCGAGGTCAGTCACTTGGATTCCCTTTTAAATCAGTTTATATTTTCTTGATTTTAGCGATTTTCAGATCTGATTGTTTGAATTTTCTGGTAGATCTAGTATTTGATTGATTCCTATTTATTACTTCTACGTGCTGGGAACTGACGTAGGAAGTTGGGTCAAAATTTCTTTTGTTCAGTTCAGTTTGTTCTACTTCCCGTTCCTCTATTTTTGTTTCTAAGATATGTTTTTGTTTGTTTTGGTTGAGTTGCTTCTGTTCTTTTTCTCATATTAAGCTTTAGGTTTGGCTGTAGTTGCACTAGTATCCATCTTCTCAGTGATCTTGAGAGACTTGTCACATTTGATTTCACATGAAATGTGTCTGTTTGAGAGTTGAAGATACTTTGGAACAGTTTTATTTTGTTCGCAGTCCCAGTTTTTTACCTAAAATGTTGTGATTTCAAGTCCTTCTGAATATGATATGCGTGATTCACTTTCTTGTCGTTATTTATTGTTTTTAATTTCGCCTCCTTTTGTTCTGTCTTTGGAATTGTTGTGATAAAGAGATCAACTAAGTAAATAAGGACAGAATCTTAGATTGTTTTATAAAAATGTCCAACATTTTGAGCAAGACGACTCGGATAATGTGTTCCAGTATTCTATGGATGCATTAAAAGATCCTTGTGAATAAACATACAGTAAAGATAACTTGTTTTAACATAGTATTTGCTTGTGTAATGTGCTGAGCAATTGGATTGGTATCTTGTATATGCTTGGAAGGCTTGTTTTGTTTTCATTGAAGTTCTAAGAAAAAGTTTATGCATGACAGCAGTTTGCAGGAAGTAGTAGAACATTCTGCTGTAATTGCATAAGATAGGTGTCATTTTACATAAGGTTTTTAAAACTTGGATGACTTTCTCCCTCTACATAGTAGAAAGTAAAGTAGTTTTTTCCTTGTTGCTAGGGAGTAAATATACTTGTGCAGTAATAGGGCTTTTAAGCTTCTGCATTTCCACTTGAAACTGTAAGCAATGAGTCATAATATCCCAATGAGTTGTATATTTCATCTGTTAGTGCCTGGAACTTCTGTCGCCTTCCTTTAGAGGTAAGGTAATGATTTGATGATATTATTATGCACAATTCTTGTGTTGATTTGTCTTTTATGTAGTCCTCTTTCCTCCATGTTGTCATGTATACATTTGTCTTTATTTCTTGTTTATTTAACATATACAGGACAAGCAGGTGATGCTAATGGTGCAAGCAGAAGTGAGAAAGAGAGTCGTAAAGCCATGCAGAAGCTTGGGATGAAACATATTATCAGTGTCAGCCGCATCACTATTAAGAAAAGCAAAAGTGTAATATTAGCTGGCACACCATTATTTGGACAATTTGCTTCTACCTTTATGCCTCTTACACAAATTTCTGGTGTTTCAGATACTCTTCGTCATTCCAAAGCCTGATGTCTTCAAGAGCCCAGCTTCAGACACTTATGTGATCTTTGGTGAGGCCAAGATTGAGGACCTCAGTTCCAGCTGCAGACTCGTGCAGCAGAACGATTCCGTGCTCCAGATTTGAGCCATGTGACATCAAAGCCTGAGGCATCAACCATGGCCCAGGATGATAAAGATGTCGATGAGACAGCAGTGGAGCTCAAGGACATTGAACTGGTAATGACTCGAGCCAGGGTTCCAAGGTCTAAGGCTGTCAAGGTTCTCAAAGATGCCAATGGAGACAATTGTTTCAGCAATGGAGCTTACTACTTAGCATCGCACATTGTAGACCTTTTACATGTATTACTACGGCTGTTTCCCTCTTACTAGTAAAGGGCTATCTATCAAAAATCGTGTGATCATGCATTTATCATCAACTTCCTTGCTGGATGCTCCGACTTCAATAAGCAGGATCTAAAACTAACATGACATCAGCTCTTGATTCCTCAGTGACGCATGGGTAAACAACAAGCGGGATCTTGTATTTCTGATTGTAGTCGTCCTCAGCAAGATTGACAAGGTAAAGTAGCGTCGACCCAGAGCCATCAGGTTTCGAATTTATCATCGATATCACTATTGCTTTTGGAAGTATTTTTAAAATAAAATTTTTTTGAAAAAAATATTTTTATCTTTTTGAAAAATAAGTTTTATTTTTTTATTTTAAAAAATAATAAAATTATATAATAAAAAAATTTTATTAAGTAAAATTTTTTATATTTTAAATATTTAAAATATAAATTAAAAAGTATAAAATAAAAATTAAAAACTATTTTTTATAAGTTTAGATAAAGCAACAATTTGCGTCACAACTTCGTCTAATCCAAAGCAAAAGGAGCGTTCTGTTTTGGGCACATCCAATAAAAATTCCATGACCATATAGGTACCATAACTGGATAGAAGATGATGTTTAGAAGTTCTTTTAAACAAATTTTTTTAAAAAATAAATAATAATAAGATTTTTTTAAAATAAATATTTAAATATTTTATCTTTTAATACCTTTTACTTTTTTATTTAAAATAATAAAATAAATAATAGTAAAATTTAAATTATTTATATATTTAAATTTTAAATTTTTTATAAAAAATTTATTATGAAATAAAATAGTAAAACGAAAAGAAATTGAAAGGTCTCCACACACCTTCATATATTTTCGCATATATGCTATCGTCGATCCAATTTTCTGTGAATTGCAAATGGAAGATTAGTATAAAATGGTCTGAAACTAATGAGATTTCCGCATATTGGGTAAGTGTTTAGAACGTCGGTGACGGATCCGGGGGGCAATCTAGCGGCGATGTGAAGTTGCACAAAAAACCATGCTTTACAGATGCGTGCTAACCTGATTATAGACTTAACTGGTGATAGAAGAAGGATCTTTTATAATTGACAGGTGCTCAACTGCGCGACTGCCGATATGCTGGCGACGGCGAAGATTTGGAACGCCGTGATCAATTCATGGTGCTGAACTTCTAGATAGAAGTTGATCTGTTCCAATTATTTTCGGTTTGAAGTAAGAAGGCAAACGACTAGGAAATCTGCAATGTTTAATTCATTCATGTTTAATTCATTCACGGCGTTGGAAGACACAGCGCTTCAAAATGGATTAAGGCGAGAATCTGGGAGAGCTTAGCAGCGGCAATCAACTGTGAGTATGTGGACAGAGAGCATGAAACTTCTTCTGCAATTACAACAGTTAATACATCTCAAATTCGCTCACCTCTAAGATTACGACAATGACTAGAAGCTCTGCAATTTTGGGCTTGAAAGGTGAACACCAACATACCAAGACTTGAATTCTGACGGCCTATGACAATCTCAATTGTTACAGGACTTTTAAAAGCATCCATAAAGCGCGAAAATCTAAGATTCAAATAAGAGAGCCTACAAAAAAAATCTGCGAACGTCCAGATTGATAGCTTTCATGGAAACAACAAGCAGATATGGAATACATACGAAAGGCAAGATGTTGGTTTAGTAGAACAAGCAAAGAGGAGAGTTTGAGATATGGCAACCAGACAATGTCTTACTAGCTTCAGATGCTTATTCTCTATGACTACTACTCGACATAAATAACGGTTTCTGAGGTTTGGAAAATAGCTTCTATCAGCAGATCTTTGCTCGAAATGGAAGTGCTCTTAAAGATGTATGACTATAACAAGTGGGCATATTCAGCTCAGTAATCAAAAGGCCACCACGAGTGACTCATCTGGTTAATATCTTCCCTTGTAGCACCAGAGTTGTCCCTATTAGCCTCATTCTGATGAGAACTGGAGTTTAGATTTGTAGAGTGGAAATGCGAAAGAAAGGAGAATGGGCTCATAGCATGTCTTCCGATACCACTTTCCTCAGTCATAGAAGTATTGCGACCAACAACACTCGAAGAATGATTATGTGATCTTGAATTACTACGATCTCCATTATTCTGAGGTGGTAGTTCTTGTCGACAGACAGGACATGAGTTATGCCGCGTTAACCAGGGTATGATGCAATCAGGGTGATACAAATGCTTGCATGGCATTTCTCGTGCATCAGTTCCCAACTCAAACTTGTCTTTACATACAGGGCAATGAGCATCACCACCAAGATGTCTCTGAGTGATTCTTATGTTTGCCAAAGCATCAATTGATGACTGAGAAGCAGGTGGCACTCCACACTCATCATTCATACTTAGCTGCTGGATCAATTCCACCATTTCATGGTCATCAGTGAAGTCGTCTATGTTAGATGCATAATGTCTTGTAGAGAGTTCTTCCCTGCTGAAAAACTCCGCTTCTGAATTCTGAGTAGGTAAATGGCCATCAACAATAAACTGACCTATACTATGTCCCCATTCATCACTGCCTCTGACCGTTTGAGACCTACCACGTGAATCAGAATCGTCATTTCTTCCAACCAGCTCCTGTATGACCAAATCAGCAACCCTATCTATGATTCCGAATGGGTCTTGACGATCTGCTAGCAGACCTAGGACATCAAGAGGATTCATGACGAATTCCATTTGATTGAGCTCTTGCATGAACCCTCCATGGCAGATGGGACAGACCAATTGATTTCCATAAGGACAGACTCTCTGCCTACATCTGTAGCACCAATGCGTACTTGTACGGGATGACATTTTCTTCGTCTTACCTGTCAATTTTGAAGGCTGATGAAGAGATTGATTGTAGAATGTATACTCAGAACTCAAACTAAAATTTAAGTTCCAACTTATACAAACAAAAATCATAAGCACACAGAATATAGCAGAAAGCTATAGAACAGATACCATAGGTTTTTCTAGAGTTAAGAAGATAGGAATTCGAAAGAAATCCGATGCAGATATGATGCACGTTTATAACTAAAAGAGAGCTAAAACTGAAAGGTAGCTGCTATGAAGATTAACGTAGAACGGTAAAGTCTAGGTAAATTCTTCTACAGCCAACGTGCATTTGAACACTGGAACCATCTTAACTAGAAAGGGGCAGATGCTAGAAAATGGAGCTAACAAGCTTTGCTACACTTTCTTCTCAGACTGACAAGAGTCCTACTGATGTTTGATAAACATATGGAAACAGCTAAAGGTTGCTTACTAAACTGAGAATATTTGAAAAGATTGTAAATAGAATCATGGCTTAGGACTAGTTTCAAATGGACACACCAAGTATAAGTATCAGTTGAAAACACATTGAAAATACTGGACACCAACTATGTGTTTAACTTCTATGTTAAATCATTGATGGAACCTCGAATATCATCAGTTAAAAACTCGAGTGAGAGATTTCCCCATAAAAATAAAACACTAAAATGCATAACAATACAACTGAGACATTCTGCAAGACAAAATCAAGCATTGTACAGAAGAACCAGATGTAGCATTCATACTGAGCACCATAGCATTTAACAATCCATTCGTATAAATCGCAGAAGCAAAAATAAAAACAATCAGATACTAATCTGAACAACTCACCAGAACTCAAAACTCCACCATCTGATTCTTTCTGAGAGCAGCTTCAGATAGACAACAGTCGAATCCATAAGGAGAAGAGATAATTCAAATAAAAAAACACTATCTAATTGGTCTAGACAATTAAGATAGAGATGTGCGAGCAGCAAAGAAAATTATATAAAAGAAGAATTGAAGTGTCGTTAGAATAATGGCGTTAGGTACAAGATAAAATTTCCAAGAACAACAATTTGATAATCGAAAGCGTGCCAGCATGAGCTTTGCAGTAGTCCAGCCAAAAATTTTCTCACCAGCTTTTAAGCTACAACGACAAAATTTGTTTGTCTCGTCTTTTATAATATAAAGTAAATAATTAACACAATCATACAGTTAGGAGTAATCTGGACCGTTAGATTTGTTGATCATCAATGTATGCATGTCGAATCGATCGTTGGTTGATACAGATTGACGGCTGTGATTGTTTTGGTGACAGCGGTTGTGCTAAGCTAACGCCGTTAAAATAACGGCATGATCAGAGATCATCGCGGTTAGAGAGTGAAGCGATAATGGAGAGAAGGGGAGGGGCCGGCGGGAGGGGATAGACGGAGCTCGGGGAGCGGATTCCATCTTCCGATACAGAGAACCAAAGGCCCTGGAACTCAGCCCACCCGGAGTTCAGAAGAACGCAAACTGCAGACAAACGAACACGGCTGCCGAGCCCGGTTGAGCAGACTTTTCTGTTCTCCAACATGCTCCGGTCATCGATACCTGCCCTTGCTGGTGTCCCGGTAATAAGTCCGTCACTTATTATTAGCTCGATAGCCAGCTGCCCGTCTCTCTAATTAATTAGAACTTGTGCAGAAAATGTTAGTCACTTGTATCAGTCATTGTTGTGTTGAAAACTGCAAACTCTGAGTGCTCCACTAACCTATTGATGAATTCTAGAGCTTTTATTACAATTTTCGTTCAATTGTGTACCTATAACATGCAACACATGCGGTAATTGATGAATTCTAGAGCTTCTATTTTTTAATCTCAAATTCTTAACTTTTTTTTTGTATGTTATGATCACTCTTTAACCTTGAAATAAACTGGAAGTAGCATTATGTAGTTGCAGGTGCTTCACAACACTTTGAGATATTTGAGAACTATCATAAGCTCACCATTTGAAAATGGGGGTTTCCAACATGAAAGTTTGTTCAGAAAAAATTGCGGAAATGGGAAACTAGAACTCGAAGTAAATGTATCAGTGAGGAAATAGTCAATTAAGTTTGACTTATACTTATATATATATATATATATATATATATATACTGTTGTGTAATTAAGATTCACTATCTTTTTGCCTACTATAGATGGATTGATAGTACACATGCTTTGGTTAGCTTATTCCACAATCATGATACTCCTATATAGACCATTCAATCAACATACAGCCACTCGTATATAGATGTGGTAGTTGTGCTTGGGGAAAACTGGGTAACAATCTCAGAAATGAGAACAACTATCAAAACTTGGATTTTGGCCTCTGCAAAATTTTGTTTGGGCTGGTATTCTTGGGGGACTGCTGAGCGGATTTTCACATTTCGACCTTTCGTTTCTCTCTGTAAGCCAACTTTTTGAGCAATTATAAGTCAATCCATGAGAACTTTCTTTTCTATCTCAAAACAACAATGTCTTGTTTTTATATCAGTTTTAGATAAACTTATCTAGTCTTTTGACCTTGCAGTGAAGAAGAGGATGGAACGTGAGCGGCATAGAGACCTAGCCATTTTTTAACGGTTATATGGAAATCCTGGAATGCTTATGCAGATCTAGCAGTGAAAAAGGTAAATAGTTTATGTTTATTATTTTCTTAAGGTGTGGTGCTGACTCAGATTGTTAATAAGAATCCGATCTCATTTAATCAAATAACTAATCCTAGTGAACAAAAAGTTTGTTCTCTAACCTTTCAGATAAAGCATTCCTTTCCATAACCAAAAACTGGTAGTAAGACTACCTATTCTGGATAGAACGATAGGGGCCTCAGAAAAACTGTAGTCAGATTAGTTACTGTTGAGAGAACCGTCGGGGCCTCATAGGATCACCATAGATATTTGTCATTTTCCTATGGTTACTAACAGAATGCTGCTGTCCTACTTTTTCTTTTGTTCTGTTTATTGCTGTGGTGCTGCTTCTTTAGTATTTGATAACTTGATAGCTGATGTGAATAGTGCAAACTATGAAAGATAATAGTTTGGCTGAATTAGTTTTTACCAGCGTGAGTTTCAAAGAGTTAGATATGCTATGTTTTCCTGATAGCATTGGCTATTCCTATCTGGCTGTGCTTTCCTATGTTATCTATTTTGGTTTTTTCATATGGTTAGTTTCAGTCGTACATATTATGTCTAATAGTACATATTGTTGTAGTTGTGCAGAACTATTTCCATGGTTCAGTCTTCAGATGTACGTCCACTCCCTGTCTTGCAAAAAACATTGAAGCATCTCTTTGGCCATACCAGAGGCTTCAGAGCATCCATTTTGAAGTAGTTCATGACGTCATCGACATCTTTGACAGATTGAGCTTTAGTACTGTATGTGTAATATCTATTAACACAAACCAGATTGATGATGTAAATACCACCCGTGTAAAGTAGTCTGTCATATGAATTGTTTGACAATTCCATATGTTGAAGTTGCAAGATTATCAGGTTAGACATGCAGATCTATTTCCATGGTTCAGTCTTCAGATGTTATGTGCATTTATACATAGTATCCGTGAGACAGGATTTATTAGTAGCTCAACTCTCGTACAAACAAATGCAACTTATCAACATGCTTGTGGAAGATGAACTAAAATGAACTCATCTAGAGATCTAGTTTCAGAGTGGCAAGCAGTTTCAACAAGAGCTTGCCATCCTTCAGAATCCAATTGTACATTTCTCTTCACCATTTCCTCCAGCACAAAGCAAGCATCCTCTGACCTCCCTAGACTGCATAGCCCTACAATCAATCTCCTGAAGGCCTCTGCTCGAGGAGAATGCCTGCTAGCCAGCATAGCACTGAACACCCCCAATGCCTTCCCAAACTCCTGCTGGTTGCAGAACCCATCAAGCATGATCCTGTATATAGCAGCATTTGGCTCGGAACCCTTGAGTTGCATATCGACAAACACCTTGTACGCTTCATCCACTCTACCCTCAATGCACAAACAATTGATCAGTATACCATATATAACTACGTCAGGCTTCATCTTCCGCCGCTTCAGCTCTGCAAACAGCTCCTTGGCTTCGTCGATCTTGCCCCGCCTCCCCCTGTCACTCATCAGCACACCATAATTCACAAGCTGAGTTTTGCAACCCCTGTACTCCATATCAAACATCATCTTCTTTGCCTCGTCATACCGTTCTTCCAAACACAATCCCTCCATCAGCATTGCATACGTCACAGCATTCGGCTGCACTCCTTTAACGATCATTTCGTCCTTGAATCTCCTTGCCTGATCATACCCTTGACTTCTAGACGTGAATGAAATCAGCATATTATAAGTAACCACTGAAGGCCGCAAGCGTCTCTTCAGCATTTCACTGAGCACCTTGCGTGCTCTTTCAAACTCATCATTTTTCAGCCAGCCCTTCAAGATCACATTGTAGGAAACAACATTCGGTCGAATACCCAGTGTAGTAGAGCAACGGTTCAAAAAGCCTTCTGCTCGTGTGAGTTCTCCATTATCGATTAGAGCGTTAAGAAGGAAGTTGAGTGTTTGAGTCGAAGGTATTGAAGTTGAAGAGTTAAAAAAACGTATAGAGTTAAAAAGCTCGACAGCTTTCTCAGGTAACTGAGCTTTGCCATATTGTTGAATGAGAGCATTGAACAATGACTCCTTACATGGGATTCGCTTGTTTTTCAGAAACAAGAGTAACGTATCAACGTGGGAGAACGCACGAGCGCGAGCGAGGCGGTAGAGAAGAGCGGAACAAGAAGGGTAGTCATGAAGATGGGGAGGAGCTGAGAAAAAGAAGGACACAGCGGCCGCGGGGTCGCCTGAAACGAAGGCTGCTTTGAGTTCAGTGAGAAAAGGGATTGGTTTTCGCGGCGGAGGTTTCGCCGGTGGCGAGCGTGCCCGGCGGCGGCGGAGGGTGGCGCTGGCGGCGAGAGTTTTCAGGCCGCGAGGGGAATGAGTAAACATGACCTGACACTCCTTCAACTAGAATGAGCGCGTATAAAGGTTTTAAGTTGTACACGTGCAAATAGCGATAGGTTATACATCCCAGAAAAAGTCTAATATCAGGGCGGTCTGTTTACGTCTCAGTTAATTAACTAACGTTAACCGTTGATAATGGCAGTTAGCTGTTTGCCAGAGTTATATAACCTGCCGACCGGTGTCAACCGCCGCCTCAAGTCGACAACGGTTGACAGACCGGTGAGCTTACCGTTGCTTTGCACTTTGCTTTGCTCTTTGTTTTAGCTTTTTGTTCAATGCGCTCATTCTGTTCGGCGAAAGTCCCCAATGAAAGGGAGTACTGAAATGGGAGAGATTGTTTGTATGGTTTTCTCATTTAAACTGAGCTAATTCATTAGTTTATCCAGTAGTATCAATAATCGAGCCAAGCTGTTATTAAGTATGCTTCACTTGCATTGTACTTTGTGTTTATGCTTTCTGAAGTACTCGTTGTTGCATGTTGATGGCGCTTTCATGCTCCAAAGCTTCTGAGTAGATTTGAAAAGAAAAAACTCTCTAGGTTCTAGCATTTAGCCACCTTGCACCGCAGTTTGTTTTTCGGTTGAATGGTTTCACAAAAAAATTCTATGAATCATCAAATTGATTATTCCTAAATCCTCTTTCATGTTTCAATATTTAAAGTCCAGCAATTTGAATCGGTTTCAACAATTTTTCTTTCTTTTTCTCTTTTTTGAATCCCTCTTTGTGGATAATGCAATTGAATGTCCAGCAACAAGGTGCTTCTTCAGTCATTACCAAGAAAATTTGTGATCAGTTGATATATACTTCACGACCATACATCTTCATCAGCTTCAAGCAATCTGTTTTGAATGCGAGCCCTTGCCAATCAGCAATTCTTGCTGAAGCACCTGGAGAAAATGAGAAGGAAGCAAGGAAAAGGAAGTGGATTGAACTAGGCCCTGATTTAACCAAGGAACAAGAACATGCTATCTCTCAGATTTCACCAAAGATGACAAAACGTTGCAAGGCTTTGTTGAAACATGTTATGTGCTGGTCACCTACACATGACCATGACAGCCTACAGCTACTGTTGGACTCATGGGACCGCGTGATGAAACCTAGAAGAGCTGATTGGTTAGCAGTTATCAAAGAAATGAACAGATTAGAATGTCCTCTGGTTTTGGAGGTGATATTCCTTTCAATGCTACTTTTTATTATTCTTATATACAAAGATACAAAATATTCGTGGCAATAAAACTTCTTTGAGTTATAAGATTACACCAGTTTTCCAGTGGATGTTCATCATTGTTGGATACAATATCTTGAGAATTCCTTGTTTGAACTCAGTCATTAGGTATTTGTATATTCTCAATGAAGTTGTTGGCTGCTCAATACTTTAGCAAGTTACCGCAGCTAAGTTTGCTTTTTCTGAGATGTGGTTGCAATCCTGCAAATATATTTGTTGTGAAACTGTCATTTTTTCTTCAAAATATACTTTTGGCTAACTAAAGGTATTTGTTTTAGGTAATGGAACATGCATTGGCGGAAGATTCTTTTGAAGCTAATGTTCGAGACTACACTAAATTGATTCATGGTTATGCAAAGAAGGATCTCATTAGCAGCGCTGAGAATGCATTTCAGGCCATGAAGCGTAAAGGTTTTCTCTGCGATCAAATCACTCTGACTGTTTTGGTAGACATGTATAGCAAGTCTGGAGATCTTAATCGAGCGAAAGAGACTTTCGAAGAGATCAAAATGCTTGAATTGCCCTTGGACAAAAGAGCTTATGGTTCAATGATAATGGCGTATATCAGGGCAGGGAAACTAGAACTTGCAGAGAGCCTAATGCAAGAAGTGGCAGCTCAACAAACGTACGCAGGAAAAGAAGTTTACAAGGCTATACTTAGAGCTTATTCAACTATTGGTGATAGCAGTGGAGCACAGAGGGTATTTGATTCCATACAAGTTGCAGGAATCGTTCCTGATGACAAGCTCTGTGCTCTCCTTGTGAATGCATATTGTGAGGCTGGAAATTGCAGCAAAGCGCGAATTGTACTTGAGAACATGAGGCTTGTTGGGATTAAACCAAACGATAAGAGTCTAGCGTTAATTTTAAATTCTTATGAGAAATTGAATAATCTCGACGAAGCTCTAGCTTTCCTGATGGATCTAGAGAAGGATGGTATTCTTGTAGGACCAGAATCCTCAGATGTTCTAGTCAGATGGTTTCGTCGTCTTGGTGTACTGAGTGAAGTGGAACAGGTTTTGAGGGAATACTGCAAGGAGAGAGAAAGTTAGATTTGTATGTACTTGTTAACTTTTATGCAGGCAATATATGCAATTGCCTGCAACGCTTTATACATTTTGGTTTTCCGAATGTTGTCAAGTGAAGACCATATATATTGCACCAGCTGATGGTTTTTCTTTTTCTAGCGTTAGCTGCTCTATCAGGAAAAAGACTACCAAGAACCTTTTGATTTCTTATCTTCAAAAAACAACAAAAGAAATAAAGAAAAAAAAAAATTGGTTCTTTACTGAACTGCTCTCACCTGTATTCAAACTTTCTTGAACTGTCCCTGAAATTATGCTTCACCATAATGAATATATTAGAAAAAATATACTTACAAAATTTTAGCACAATTGAATCATGAATTCACTATATCCAATCATTTGATAAAGATAATAAAAAAAATTTAAAAATATATATTATATAATTTTTATTATTTTAATTAAGTGGACGGATGAAGGTCGATTTGTAATTCGATTAAGATAAATTTTTTGTAAAAATTTCTAACGATAAAGATTGAATTTGAAAATCATTCCGATAATAAATTGAAAAAAATATCTGAAAATACTCCTAAAAAAATATTTTTATCTCTCTACATATATTATAATTAATTATGAAATTCTTAATATAATTCTGTGTTATAAGGACGACGAATTAAATCTTCATAAAATTCGGACGGGTTAAAAAGAATGCAAGTTAAAAATAATTTATTATATACATATATAGTTAATTATGAAATTCTTAATACATTCCTGTGTTATAAGGACGGCGAATTAAATCTTCATAAAACTCGGACGGTATACCTAATAAATCCACTTTTTAACTCGCATTCACGTGTTAGTCGATCTAAACAATTAATTGTTTACTTTTTTCTTTCCCATGGGTTGGTCCCTCTTTATTCATCAATTAATCTGAAGAACCGCTGTGAAATTCCTGTACTTAAAAAACTTCATTGATCATCTGTTAATAGAGATAGTCTCAGCTAACAACTTTTGCTTTGAAGGTAGATGGTTGTTAGGAAAAATACGAACACAGATATTAGAGCTTTCTTGAAGTTATGTTAATGTAAATCTACTTATGAGTTAAATTAAGGAAAATGTGATATTTATTTCATGCAAGGACATGGTTTGGCGAAGTATCTCTTCATGTTGTTGGTATGACATTGAATTGCTATCAATCTGACAGACAGATGCAGCACCAAACAAGTCTGTTATGTTCTACGTATAGATTTGAAGTATTAAATTGTTATCATTAGAGAACTTATAAAGATATTTAAGTATGATTTCATGACTTGATTAATAAACCTCTCAACACCTGTATGTTGGGAAGAGCTTCCCATGGTTTGAATATGCTCGAAATTATTTGAACCGTCTTCATACTTGAAGGTTGGTGGGGCGCAAAGGATTGAGGAGGGCGTCTTTTATTTTATTTCACTCCATTCTAAAAATTTTATTTTATTTTATATTTTTAATAAAATTTTTTATAATATTATATAAAATTTATTTAAAAAATTTTAAAATATAAAAAATTTATATTAAAAAATTTTATTATTATTATTCTTTGAAATAAAAAATAAAATTTATTTTTTGAAATAGAATAAAATTATTTTATATTTTAGAAAAATTTTATTATAAAGATACTTTCAAACACCCGGTATTTGTTCTTTCTAAATTTACTTTTTCTGCTGAAAATTTACTTCTAAATTTATTTTAAATACAATCAAATGTGAAAAAATTACTATCAAAATAAATACATACAGATATTGAACTCATTATTTTAAAACTCACTTTTTAAAAATTTAATTTATGGTCACCAAACGAACTCTCGTATAAACAAATTAACAAATTCGTATTCAACGTTGCCAAGACGAGACTACTAGAGCTTAGAGTTGGTGAAAAATATTATTTTTGGTATTTATTGGTAGGAGTACTTCTTTAGAAATGAATAAACGTAGTTCTTCACATTCTTATTCTACCTGTTAAGCTTGAGTTATATTTAGAGAATGTTTTGGAAAAATAGTAACGTGATCTTGGAAAAATAGCATTTAAAGGATTTATGGGTAATAATATAATATCTAATTGAATGTAAATTTTCGAACTCATAAACCAAAAAAAATATAAAATTCAAGCAAAAACTTGTTTGATTAAAAAGAATGTTTTCATGTGATTTAATATGAGCGTTAGCAACCTACCTAATTTAAAACTTATGCAATCATGATCGCTTATATACTAATTTTAATTTTAAATATATTACATATAATTAGACTAAAAGAATTAGTATTTTTTTATAATTGTATTTCCAATATAATTATCTAAAATTTGAATCGTTCTTTAGTTAAATTCAATTTTACAAAAATTATTTTTTATTAATTAAAATATATCTTACGATAAAATTATATAAATAAAATATTATTAATCAAATTTAGGGACCGTTTAAAAATATTTATTAAATAACATTTTTTAATATAAAAGTACTTTTATTTTATTTGTTATTTAAAAAAAATAATATTTTAAAATGTAAAGTTTTATATTTTTAAAATTTTAAATAAATTTTATAAAATAATAAAAAATTTATTAAAAAATATAAAATAAAATAAATGCAACGCAAAACGCACCCTTAATTCTCCTCGTGCAGCCATGCAGTAGTAACATTTATACTATTTGCTCTTGTCCAGCAGAAAAGCAAACAACAAGGACGTGGCATAACCGTAGTTAACTAATTCCGACGTGACCAATTTCTTTTCTTTTCCGATCACCGTCTCCTTCACAGGAAAGCAAAGGCAAAGCAAACCGAAATAATAAAAAAAGCCTTCAAAGTTCCAAAACTAATAACAAACTTCACGAGATCACGTTCACTCACGGCCCATTTTTAAATTAATTAAATTATTTTTTCATAGATTATTATTAAGCAGATAAACCTCCCCCAACTAATACTGGGAAACGAATTTTTCCGCTTCCGTTTCTCATTAGAACGTTTCCTTTTGGTGATGTTTTTAAGTATTGAGGTCTTTTTGGTTTATTCCACAGAAGATGATCTAGATTATTACACACTTGGCACTCATAGGATTGCTGATAGTTCAATTTTGATTGTTTGTTAATGCCATATCACCTACTAAAAAACTGAAATTGTTAGCTTAAGAGACATTTAAAATTACATATAAGATATTTTTTAAAAATTAAAATATATTAAATAAATAATTTACTTTTGTGATATAAAAATTAAATAAAAATTTTTATAATATAAATCTTTTAATAATTAAATAAATTTTTATATAATAAATATTTATTATGAAGTACGAATAAAATAAAATATACTTCAAACGTCTCTTAGTATAGAGCATTCACTAACAAGAACAAGATTATCAATAGAAGGTGATCTGAAAAAAAAAGATAAGGTAGATATTAGGGAGAATTTTTTTTATTCTAATTTTTTTATATTTTTTAATGAAAATTTAGAATATGTTACAAATTTTTTAAAATTTAAAAATATAATAAATTTTCGTCATAAATTTTATTATTAATTATTTTAATTATTTTTTTAAAAAAATAAAAATTATTTTTCAGAATATCATCTTTAAAAATATTTTTTTTCAATAAACATTCCAAATATCTCCAGAATATCAACCAGTCTAACCAAGAAAGCGTTTCACGTCAGCCTTTATAAATATCAAACTAGTTTCCCACTTCTGTTTTCTAGAAACTCAAAGAAAGAAAAGAACACTCATAAAAACAGAAAAAAAAAAAGGAAAAAAGAACCCACCACCATTTTATTACAGTAGTAGAGAACCTTAAAAAAAAAGTTTAAACTTCTTCAGTTTCCTTCGTTGGTTTTTATTTTTTTCCTCTCAGACAAAAAGAAAATTGAAAACCTGCTGCTCTCTCCTTTCTCTCTCTCTTTCTGTGTAATTTCAAGCCCTAAACCTAGTTAACCTATCACCGGCTAGCGCGGCAATGGTGGAAGAATGCGGTGGCGAAGATGAAACTGATTGAAAATTCTAGTGTCGGTGGGTAATGGGGAAAATAGAAGAAGATCAATCAATTCCCGGCGGCAGCGGTGGGGATGGATTGAATCACGCCGAGGCTGGTGAGAGAAATGTCGGTGGACCGCCGCCGTGTGCTCGGTGCCGCTCTATCGGGCGCATCGTGCGGCCGCGATGTATTACTGCTCTGCTGCTTGGATTCGCTGTGTTCCTATCTGCTATCTTCTGGTTACCTCCCTTCTTTCATAGCCGTAGGAATCGAAGTGATCCTGAAAGCTTTGTTGGTGAGTTTGATTTTGATGGTTGTTTAATTGGTTGTCGGCATTATGCGGTGGTGTTTGGATCTGGTTTTGGTCTAAGATTGAGCAGCCTTGGTTTTGTTGTTATTGTTATTCTTTTTGCTAGTTATGCTCTTAATTGAATTAGCTAATTATAGGTAATGTTTGGTGCAAATTATTGTGGTTGCTAAATATAATTCAAGAAGGCCTTGAATTTACTTTAACTTTACTTCAACTATTTATGTTTTGGCACTCTAGATAGCTGAATAGTGAATTTTCTTTTTTCTATTTGTTGCCGATCTATTTTAGGAGGATTCCCCTTTTGAAGCCTAAAACTGCAGCAAAATAGTTTTACAGATTAGTTTTAAAGTTCTGAAAGATTTTGCAGTAAGTGTTGCTTGGTGGATTACTTTACTAAGTGCATGATTTGTTGTTTCACATCTGAGCTTTGTTCTCTGATGAAAATTTGGCCAGTAGTTAGCTGCTGGCATCTAGTAGAATACTTAATTTTGGGATTTAGAAGCAGCTAGCTGTTCTTTGTTAACAGAAAGTCTGTTGGTCTTTAACTATAGTAAAGATTTGGTCAGTAGCCAAATTATTGAGGATGCAGACATAATATAAACTAGCATGAGAAAAACTATTAATCAATCGAAAGGAGAAGCTAGGGGCTTCTTTTAAATACATATTGTTTCCATATCACTAGCATATTAGGTAGTCGAACCTTGTTGATTTTGTATAATAGATGCCCGATTGTGATCAGTGTGCTTTCTATCTTTCAGAAAAAGAAAAGTAAAATGGTGTTTAATTTTCCATGACATGATAAGAATATGAAAAAGTGAAAGAAATGCTATATTGTAGACTAGTAAACTTATTGACTATGTCTGGGGGTTTAATCTTAAAATAGGATTGACTTACAAGGGTTATGACTTCCAAGGATAATGGCTGTACCTTTTTGTTTCTTCTATCTATGTTGCTTTAATGATCCCTGATATTCCTTTTTGTTTCTTCTGTCTGTCTTACATGCATGATTTGGTTGAACAATTGGACTAGCTGTAGTTTTGTAATTACTAGTAGATGTTTGCAGTGGACTATTTTGCTTCAAGATTCATGAATCATGATATTTTCTGAATTATTTTTATATTTTTGGCAGCTGATATAGTAGCCAGCTTTGAGCTACAAAAACCTGCTGGTTTTTTGAATTCAAACATTAGAAAGCTTGAACATGACATATATGAAGAAATTGGTGTCCAGAATTCTATGGTAACTTTTTTATTTTCTTTTTTCCCCTTTTTGTAGGAGCTGCTTATATCTATAGTTTTCCACAAAATATGCTGGTAACTATACTCACAGATGGTTTTGAGCAGGTTTCAGTCATATATTTAAATTCAGTACCTGGATCGAACTGGACAACAGTTATCTTTGGTGTCTGGCCCTACCCTGGAAACTCCACTATACCTTCTACTGGGTTAAGCTTACTCCGATCGTCTTTTGTGACCTTGGCTGTAGGACAATCAACTCTTGGGCTGACCACATCATTGTTTGGGAATTCATCGTTCTTTCAAGTGCTCAAGTTTCCTGGTGGGATTACAATCATTCCTCCTCAAAATGTATTTCTCTTGCAGAAAGTACATTGGCTTTTCAATTTCACCTTAAATTTTCCAATTGTCGTGGTCAAAGAGAAAACAAGTCAACTGAAGGACCAGATGAAATCAGGGTTACTTCTTAATTCTCATGAGGTTTGATTTCCATAATTCTTATTTCCTTGGATATGAGTTCATTTAAGACGGAAACTCACAGGAAACATTCATTTGTTGAAAAGCCCATATGCTAAATTAGATGGCTAACTGGTTATTTTGTTTTGAAGATTGCAATGCGCTCCAACTGATTATACAACACTGCATGGATTGTGATACTCTGCTTGAGTAGTATATGGCTGCATGGATTATGATGTTCTCCTCAAACTTATACAGGGTTTAGTTGTATTCTCAGTCACTAATATGCTATGTTTCCACTTGACTGCAGTCACTATAGTTATCTATGTGCAGTTGTTACTTGTTAGTAATGAAATTGTACTTCATGAGTTCATGTTGCTTGAGCAATCTTGGTGCACATTGTAATTGTCATTTACTTATTCTTTCTAGATAAGCTGTTACTTATGCTCTTTAGTGTGCTATCGCCTTGTGGTAACAATAAACTAGAAGTATGCTAAAATACGCTGCATGAAATAGTAACTACTTTTCAATAGCATGAACTTGTTTTTTCTTAATTCATTTTGGGTCAACAAGGTGATCTCATTGTTTAGACCTGTAAATAATATTCATTCTTTTGCCAAATGCAGAATCTCTATGTTCGTTTGACCAACATGAACGGTTCCACAGTTACTCCTCCAACAATCGTTGAGACGGCTGTCGTAACTGCCATTGGGAATCAGCAACCATCTTTGCCAAGACTGAAGCAACTGGCTCAAAATATTAAAAATTCTTCAGCTGGGAACCTTGGATTAAATCATACTGTATTTGGTAGAGTGAAGCAGATTAGACTCTCGTCTTTTCTGCAACATTCTCTAAGCAACAATGGCACATCTTGGTCACCTAGTCCAGCTCCTCAACCTCATCCTCGCAGGCCCCACCACCATCATCACCATCATCACCATCACCACCATCACCACCACCACTCAGAAATTCATCAATATCCTACTCCAGCTCCTGCACATAGCTCTCAAGCTCCCGCTCCTGCTCCTAGTTCTCGTTGCCGGTTCAGTTCTTCAGGTCATTACAAATACAGGCGTCAACCGTTTCCAGTAGCAGCACCTACTGTTTCTCCACATAGGTCCACCCCAGGGAAGGATGGAGATTCATCTGCCCCATCACCATTATTTAATTCGTTGTCCCCTTTGCCTGTTGTCTATTTAGCTCATTCACAGTCTTCAAGTGTGAGTGCAAGGCATCCAAAGCCTCCAGTTAAAAGTCCATCAATTTCACCGTCACCATCTGAATGTAAGTACTTTATGCATGCGGATACCACTTTTTTTCATCAAACTTTTGGTTGGACATGTTCATTGTGTAATTTGGCTGAATAAGCAGGAAAGGACAGAATGAATCTTATTAATATCAAGAGCATAGTAATTTCATTGAGTAGCATCTAATCTAGTTCCATTCACAACATTGGTCATGACAACATATGTTTTTCTTTTGTTTTCACAAACTATTATTGCTGCATAAGTACATCTGTTATAAACCATTTGTCAACCTTGACATTGCTAGGATATTTGTTGTAAAGTTCTACTTTATGAAGTTGAAGTAGGAATTGACTTAGAGAAGCACACTATGTGGTCCACCCTGCTATAGAATGAAGTACAAAAAACATGCAAATACACTTTGCAGTTCTCTTTAGGCACACAGCAGCATGTCTTTTGCTTGATTCACTACTATTTTCTTCTATCTTTTCTATTTGTTGCCTTTGGGTCTAATTCAGTCACCAACGTTGTTTTTTATCTCTAGTCTTGATCAGTACCCAAGAGGTCAAGACCATCTCTAATTAGAGAATGTTGGTTTTAGTCTTGCAAAGATTGTATCTGTTTTAATTTGCACGCTTTGATGACTACTACACAAGTTTCTTTTAGTAGTTTGACTTCTAATTTCTAAATGTTACTTGAATATTCTTTTACTTTATATTATACGTTTGTCTTAGTCCCCATACCTGCTAGTAAGATTTAGAAGTTCATTACATTTTTTAACTCTCTTTCCAGAAGTTTCTACTTCTCTGCAGAGTATGATATGTGAATTCACAGCTACCTTTAGCTTGAGCCATTCTTAAATGGAGATGGAGACAACCAGCATGAGTAACTGGCTCATGAATATATCATATGGACAATAAGTTACAATTGTGATTTCATATTGGTTTTCTTGTTTTTTTTTTTCAAGGGATGCATGTGTGTGACCACACTTCACTTCTAAGATTAATTAAAAACCTATTATGATAGTGGCAACATAGCACGAGGGTTTCGTATGCAGTTTGTAACAATAAGATGGAGCTTTTGTATTTCGTATGTTTGGTCTCATACTTTTTATTTGTAGAAGTCCAATTAAGATCATGCACTTAGGCTAACCAAGGCTGCAAGGAATGAATGTGCTGCAGCAGAGGTCCATTTGTCGGTTAAAAGTAAAAGGTTATACACTGACTTTCCGACTCTTCTTGACCTATTTAACTCATGCAAATCTTGAAACATACTGGCTGGAGTTCTTAGGTTTTGCAATAGAATATGTAACTAGGAAGTAGTAGTCCAGGAACTACATTACATATAATGCTAAATTTCAGTTGCTTTTAATGTATATGTGTTAATATTCCTAATCGATTTTTGGACATGTGAACTGAAACGTCAGAATTTTTATCAATGTGCTACTAAATTACACTATATGAAAACGGGGTTGGTTTTTGATGAATTTCATCGGCCTACAAGCATCCACATATAGTGGCTGGAGGCTCGGTTATGTAGTTTGTTGCTGTATGAAGCTGTAATCAACCACAACTAATTTGCATCCAGTTCTCAAGTAGTAGCTTTATACTTTGCTGAGGAGGCACTGGGTCTAAGCTTGATAACCTTTTTGTTAGCAACAATTGATTATGGTTTGTAACTTCATATGTTTCTTTGAAATCCCTTATTGATTTCAGCTGCATATTTTATGTTGCATTGTGTTGATAAAACACAACATAAGTTTGGAGTTCAGCATATGCTGTGACATCGATTTTAGTCACCATTCAAGAGATCTAATTGTGTTTAATCTTGTCATTCTGATTGTGTTCACCTTGTCCTTCTGCAGTTTCATCAGTAGTTCCAGGACGCTCACCTGCCCACTGCTGGATATTCATGCTGCTCCTAATGTTGTCAGTTCATTTGTCCTAAGAGGAGGTAATGTTCTACTCTTGAAAGGAAAGACTTCTGGTTGTTAGCAACCATATCTGGAGTTTCAACAGCAACATCAGAAGATGACATAATCATGCAGGGGATATCAATCATATATCATGCACATGAGTGGTAAATTTTCTGTACATATGAATATAAATGTACCGGCAAATGTGTTTTGAGGTCAAAGCCACAAAGGTGGCAGGCCCATGTTAACATGTGTTGTTCTTGCTGCATTGTACTATTATTTTGTAGAACCCAAGGTAACAGAAAACTTATTCCCCCCATCAAAGAAGGGGAGTATTTGCTCCCAAAGGGGGGCATGTTTTATCTTTGAGGCTTCATAATGGATACATTTTTGCCCTCCGTCATTGCACCGGCTGATTTATTTTCTGTAATGAATTTTTACATAATTTCATCTTGAGACGATGATTTTGCAGTGAGCCTCTTGCAGAAATTGCGAAGTATCTTCTTTTTCTAAAGGTCACCGTTGTATCTCAGTGTGATTGTTTTGGTAATGCACTGCATACAGAGTTTCAATGGAATCTCTGTTTGCTGATAGTAATTCTCGTAGAAGCACCCAGTCCCCTGTCCCTTCTACATGCAGCAATGCAGTCTCTTAAATCTGAAGATAGAGGTTAAATTGGTTATTGAAAACCTGCTCATGCTCGAGTAAGCACTTTTTAACACTTTCTGAATTGGAAGTGTTAACATGGTTCTGCGTACTGTATGGTACAACAAATTCTTTATGTTAACATCGTTCTGCATAGTTCTTTAAGAATACGTTCCGCATACTGATAGTACCTGTGTAACCCCTGAAAGTCTGGAACAGTTTTTCTATGGATTTCTTTAGTCCGAGCACTACGTACCAAGCGCCGAACACATATCCAGACCTTTATAACCACCAGCGCCTCACATCAGTCAAAAATTATTCTTTATCTACAGCAAAGAAGAATCAATCTGATGCAGGGCTTTTTACATCGTGCAACAATTTTTTTTCCATAATCCTCTCTCTTGTTTGCTTAACCGTTACAATCAAAATATGATAACAACGTTGTGATCATAGGTGACGGTTCTTATGGGTTTTAAAATTACATACACGATTGGACCTACATGTACAAACTCAGAACAAGTTGAACGGCAGCGCCTCCTATATCCATAAATTCCTGACTACTTCCAGCTTTGAAGATTTGCAAAATGGTCCTTCTATATTCAAAGTGAGTCACTTCTATTTTGAATCAAGTCCGTGTCACCAGTCAACCCAAGATGTTGTAACAATCCAAGGCTACAAACTGTGTCAAATCATCCAGTTTTGGTTAGTCCTTGTTAGCTTCTAAGATGTTTTTTTTTTTTATTTCACCAGCAAGTTCTATGTCATTCCACACTGATATTTATAGACAAGGACACTTTTCCTTTGAGGTATATTGAATAACTACTCAGTGCATCAATTTCTCCAACATCTCTGAAGAAATGACGAATAGGGCACCGCCAAGAACTAAAGAGAGAGTCAGCTTTCCTCCGGGTACCATAAAAGGAAGCTGAGGGGCTTTTGAGGTGCATGAATCTCTCTCTGACCAGGACATTAGTGCAGGAAGAACACCAAAAAGAACCAGAACTGCACAAGACAGACATAAACATTCTTAATCTCAATGCTAATAAAGGCAGGATGATGAAGCATATCCCACAATTTTGCAATACATGAATTTCAACAAGATTTCCTGCTTTGAATAATAGTTACAAGTCCCACTTATATACACTTAGTTAGGAACTACATAGCATGAACAGTTGTTTTGGAAAGAAAATTGTTCTTTAACACAAAATTCATAACATAAAGGAAGAAAAAGAAGTGATGATATAGGTCAAGATATTAAGAAGATAGATATACGTGAACATAGAATTCCTTCATCTTGTCAATTGATATCTAACCTCAAATGTAAAATATATCTCAAAAAATTCGTAGCATGAGGAGACAGTCTGAATGAATTTTTCTGTAAAGAAACAAAACATTCTAAATATATGTTGACAATGGTATGTCTATCCAGCATTGTGATGAATGCATATCTTAAACGTATTATAAGCTGAGTCCAAAAATAAAAAGAGCCAAAAGAAGGTACTTTGTGGGTTTGCATTATCAGTTCACCATAGGTATTCAGTTCATTCAAGAGTTTATCAGTTGACCTTTCAATAGAAGTCAAGCAATAGGCTGTGCGCTTACTGTTATCATGTCTCAGGTATTACTAAATAAATAAAGAAAAGAGGACCAGACGACATACCACCATAAGTTCCTGCAAAATCCAATGCCTTGAAAAATATTTCTGGATCATATAGTGAGAGCAAAAGCGGTGGGACCAACGTCACCAAGAAAGGCAGAGGTTTGCTCTGACCAGTTGGCAATTTAAGCACTAGGAACCCAGAAAAGGAAAAGAAGGTGAGGACATATCTGATGACACATGTTTAACTGGTCAAATACCAACATTGTACAAAAATATATGTTTCAACTATTAACTATATGAATGAGGTATGACATGACTTCTTTCTTTAGCTCGAAGAATCAAACAAATACTTACAGTCAGAAATAAAGTCTGAAAGTCCTAAAACAAATCCAATATATGATGTAGCAATCGCAAGAAAAGAGAACACCTCAACAATTGGCTGCAATCAAGTACATTTTCAGTCAAATTTTAAAATTTATAATTTGCGAGGTGTAAATAATTATAATAATGAAATCATACACCAACAATGCCATTAGCTGAGCGCAACTGCTCTAGAGGATCAACAATTTGATTAGTGTTTACTTCGATATTGTGAATGGTCCCAAGAATCACAGCATTCCAGATAAGAAACAACAGTAGAGGAATCGCTGTGCCAAGTACAATAGCTGTCCTACAAGACACAAGGTAAGCATTAATCAGAGAGTCATTTGTTTATTAAAGGTAACTAAAAATAGGGTTAGTTAAGTAGATGAAATTATATTTATGATATTTACGCCTAGCCCCAATCACGCCAGTGAGAATGCTTGAATTCATAGTTCAAACCTATATGACAAACTACCTTTTCGCATCATCCTATTGATAGATAAAAAAACATCCTTTATGATGATTGTATGGAGAAATAACATTTCATAAATATAAATTAATGCACATTTGTATTCTGTAGACAAAAGTGGTAAAGAATTGTGTATACCTAACTTTAGATAAGTTACCCTCCAGAGTTGCACAAAGGACTGGAACGACATTCTGGAAAAGAAGAAGACAAGCTGATAACGCAAATAATATTACAGTTGTAATTAACTACAAAAAATCTTGGTGAACTTACCTGGTAAACAAATGCAAGCACTATTATGGGTATGCTATGTGGGACAGCCTCAAAGTTAGTTTGCAGAAGAGAATCCCAGTGGAGATCTCGACTTGCAACTCCCTACAAACATGAGCAACTTCGGTAGTAAAACAATGATTAAACAATGGGCATGTAACATTGAGGCAGGACTTCCCAGAGTAAACTCATAGGGAACTAGAGTTATATTTGCATCTAGTCATTCATGTGAGTCTAGCATTGTACTATTCTTCCAAAAGTTTAACTTGGCTTCAATTTAGTCTGTCATTGGTATGATATACTTCAACTGATATTGTTTTGCACCATATAAATGTAAAACTTAAAACTCAAAACTGGAAGTTGCTAAGTTGCATGCCGTCCATTCTCCTTAAGGAAATCAACAACAGAATGGAGTTTTAGTATATTCAAAGAATCAAAATTCTGCTGAGAACACAGAATGTTTTAGAAAAGACATGGCCAAACAACTACTAGTTAATAGAGATGAAGAAATTACCACAAGAGCTGAAAAAGATAAGAGAATACCGACAACCAAAAAACCATTTATTGCACCAATAAGACGCTGGCTGCAACAGAAACGAAAAGATCAAATTAGGAAGCAAGACGAGTAGATTACAAATGAATTATAGGTTGGGTTTACTGGAAGAACCATAACATCATATCATAAATCTGTGCAGCAGTTTTGCTAGATTTAAATTGAAGATGGACCTGCAGCTTCAGTTAAATTATTTAAATTGGCTTCCATAGAATGCATCAAATAGGATACCCACCTCATTAGTCCAGAGTCCGTTCAACCCTAAAATGTTATCAGACCTACTGTATGTAACTACATGAGAGATGGCCAACTCATCTTAAATACAGAAAACAGAAGCAACATTTACATTCAGTGTTAGTTTTGCTTGCTTACTTCTCCAAAGTCTTATGGTCAAGGACAAACTATTAGCAACAATAATATAAAACTTGAGACTGCAGGCTTCATTAATTGAAGGTACAAAGGCTTGTGGAGTGTACAAATGTACAAGATCACAAATCTAGGCAATCTCTTGAGAAAAAGGAATACCTTCCAAAATAACATATCCCTCCGAAAGTTAACGAAAATAAAGCAGCACTTTCCCATCTGCAGAAGAGTCAAAGTTCTTCATGAAAAGAGTTGCAACTAGTTACAAGATGTTATGGAAAAATATCATAACCCTAAGCTTAGCCCAGAATACTGAACACCAATCTCCAACTACATCTAAGTTCCACAAAACCAAAGCATAATGCTGCCTAGTGTCAACATTGATTTTAAAATTCCGCCAATACTGGTACATGTTATGATTATAAATAGCTGTAGACATGTTAAAATGTAGGAAAACAGCTGTAGATGTCTGTCTAGGAGACAAGTCTCCTAGACAAAATGCACTTTCAAGGTAAGTTCTAGAAACAAAAGTCACCTATGGTTATCTATAAGAGCAAAGTGATTATTGAGGCCAAGAAACAGATGTTCCAACTTCTAAATTTATATTACTACCCTAATGCAGTTTGAATCTACCTTAAGACCTAAGACACAGTTCTGAAAGGGATAGAATAAAAACCTCTTCTTTGTTGGAAACTATACAGAGCACAATTTTGGACAATACGCACGCATTACTAGTGTAAAGTTGTATTTAGGCATAACCACGACAGAAGAAACATAATCTAAGTTGACACTATCTCCTTAACAAGGGGGTTTGCCTGATTTGCTAAAATAAACATAAGAAGTTGAAGGTCCAAATTCATACAATGGAATGCCGAGGTAATTTGTTAAGATATCTGAAGAGCGGGCCACATAGGCAACAAGAAGTGCATAATGTATAAAGATATATGACCAGCTGCAGAAAAGAAAGGGAGAAAAAAAGAACAGTCATAATGCAAGTGGCAAATATATATTAAAGCTAAGCTTTAAAAAGAAAGTCATCAGGATGCGTATACATGATCCAAAAGAAGTATACAAGCGGCAAACCTTTCTTTGTGGGCAAAAAGTAGCAATAAAAATATTTGGATTTTGTTAATGCCAATGTTACTCGGACTTCAGGTTTGGGTACAAATCCGTGTGTCACATGAGACAAAAGTTGAATACTATGGACAATTGGATATGATATTTAAATTAATTTAAAATGCTAATTATTCGCAAAAAAACGATGAATCATCTATATTATCAAGTACTAGTAATGTTTTACTCTAAATTCTAACCAATACACTCCTTGTAATCCCAAATTATATATTAAATATGCATAATTTTCCTAAAAAAATAATGACAAGCGTGGAACAAAGGATCCTACTATCCTATATCCTACCCAAGGATTCAAGTGTTAGACACTCGTAATTCGAAGAGTTCAAGAAACATAGCTCATGCATGAACATAACTCAAGGCAAATGAAACACCATCAGCTTAACTTTTTTTACTTTTTGGACTTCTTTTCTCCACCTAATATTATTGACCAAGTTGCTATTTTAGCAGGTTGACTACAAGATTGATCATCAAAATTTCCAGCGAAAAACCGTTGGCCATGCACTCATGTTTTACTATGACCATTTTCTCAGATAAAAGCAGGTATTATTTCAGATTCACTATTATCAATAAAGCAATATGCCTCCTTCACCAGTTTCTTTGTTGCAGAATTGCAGTTAATATACCCTCCCTTGAGGTTTATTTGATTTGCATTTGTATGTTGACAGAAGTGATGAAGCATCTTCTCTGAACATATGCATGACAAATTGTTGAAATAAAGGCTCTAGAGGCTGATATATGGCAATAAAGAACCAACACAAACATAATTAGCTCATGTGATCACCTATTATTATGGATTAGATAAGTTGCATGAGCCTGCACAACATCATAGAGGGCTTCCAACATAGTATTCTATGCAATCGTACATAAGTATAAGCCCAAAAGAAGTGTAGCCTCAACCAAACCATGCCAAAAATTGCTAGCTAGTCCTCTAGAAGTTGGAAAGACCAAAACTTTAAGACATTATGATAGTAAATGGTATTGTCAGGAATGTCGCAATTCTGCTGACGAGTGGCAGAAAGAGCTTAAGGAAGCTCTAGGAAGTCAATTTGCTAGCATAAATCATGAAAATCAGCTTTTGGGGTTTTTACCTTTGCATAAAGTAGACTCAAATGAGACTATTAGAAAATGTTTCACATAATCTCAATATGCAGATTCCTTTTCTTGAGATAAGCTATCAACTCTGTGCTTAAGCAGAAATTAAACCAGTTATATTGTCTCTGCATCAAATCGTAATAAGCCTATAGGCATGAGGAAGAATGCAAAGGGCACAGTCCTCACTAGAATAAAGATTTGTAATTACATATATAATGCACATGCATGGTAGAATCAGTGAAGGTCACTGTTGTAGGGAGGTATAATGATACCTCTTTAAAGGTATTTGTGGACGTCTTACATCAAAGTGCATGTTCGTGCAGATATTAATCATGTAATGACTACTTATGCCACCAGCATGCAGTTTAAATAAGAACGCTGGCTATGATTGGAGATAATATTACAAAGATTAAATGCTCCCATAAGAAAATGAATGTGCATGTTGTAATTTGATGTATTCACATGTTTTTCCCTCCTAGAACAATGCTATTAAAGCATAATATTCTAAACAAATCAACTCATAGAATATTGGAAGTTCATTTAGTTCTAAAAACTATAAACGCACTAACATGTGCTTATCTTAAACCAAAAGTTGCAGCTATGGTTTTCTTTAGTATGTCTTTCTGAACTATATTTATGCTGCACAGGTGAGTAGGTCTCACCATCCAGAGCAACAAAACAACGACACTAATCTTTGAATTAAATATACAGAGGCAACCAAGGTAAATTTAACACTACGTAACCAATTTTCCAGTTAAGTGTTACCAAGCAACTTGAACTCCAAGTCTTCCGAGGGTTCTCATAGCCATGGAAACCTGAAAGATAATAAATACCACTGGGTATTAAGCCAGACTGCTTATAATTGACTCTCAGATGAGCACCCAGACCTTTATTTGGGAGATAAAACAAATGTCAAAGATTTGATAGAAATGAGAATTTGTGCAGGATTTGAGGTCTTTCAGAAAATTGAATGTACAACTGTAGTGAAGATGAAAATTTCGTAAGCAAAATGCAGAAAGACAGAACTGCCTTGGTTTATGACATGCGATACACTGAGAAGTCCTTAACCTATTTCAGTTAATCATAAACAAAATATTTTTCTTGTAAACCAGAATCTCCTAAAGCACGTGCATACACAGCTATGTCGACAACCTAACTTATCTGTGCCTCTTTTCCTACAGAAGAAATGCGAGACAACCTAATTTAGTAAGCAAAATGCTGAAAGACAAAAAACTTATCTGTGCCTCTCACATAAGACGTTGATGGATAACCAAATGAAGATTTGAATGGACAAGTTTTAAATAGTTAACAGTAATCCATATGTACAAACAACCATTACAGAGTAATTAGGTATACTTCTAGGAATAATGCAGTATAGTATTTACCAATGAGACGCCTCCAGAACCAAGTTCACACATTGTATTTACATTTACTTCTGCAATTAACAATCCAGTCACAACCTGCAATTTGTTCGAGTTGTTACAAAAAAGATTACAGATGGCTACAAAAAGAAGGAATAATCACTAAAACTCCATGGGTTACAAAAGAAGTTAAATAACCTTTAGAAACTAGTCTGATAGCATTTAATAATCTGAATGTTGCTAACTGAGTTTTTTCATTGCCTATAATGTTATTACCATATGAAACAAGGAAAGAATGCATGTTAATTTACTGTTATTACCATGTAAAACCAGCAAAGAATGCACGTTATTGCAGAGGCCAAGAATCCAGCTTCTTGAGTGACAGCAGGTATAGCAAGAATTCCTGCACCTACCTACAAGATTTGATAGTTTCACAAAATAACAATGATGAGAAAAATAGGCTCCAAGAAGCCAAGGTGATTGCACATTTATTGTTAAAATGGTTTTGCCATGAACTTATAGTTTTCATTTTTGTCTGGTTCAACTCTTTCCAGGCCAAAAAGTGAACCTGTTGCCTGCAACACTACACATGTTTCGGTGAAATCTCAAAGGCACAAGGACTTTGCAAGCTCATACACATTTTCGAGGACTCAACGGATCATGGCCACTTTCTGGCTACAGAGCTCTTGAATGATGCAAAACAAAACAGTTGTCCCTGATTGCACTACAAGTGACGATACCAGACCTCAGGATCTCAATAATGCAAAAGACCGAACTAAAAGTAAAGCAAATGCACTCTAAGGTATATGCTCCTATAATGCTTATCGCAAGAAAGAGGGCATCATTGCAATTCAGGAAAATATTTTATACATGCATGTTTGACAAAACCTACAAGCAACAATCTATTCAGATAAAGCTAGGTCACAAATTTATAAGGGAAGGCCAGATGCCACAATGTCACAAACATCAAATGTGGTATATTCATGTGAGCAGCTACTACTTTGTGCTTTTCCTATTTTACCTTAGATTTTGTTAATACATATTATTCCTGCCTTTCAATTATCATTGCTGTAGTGTTTGAAGATGGGTATTGGTACAGCTGATTATGACATCCAGCTAGACCTCTAGAGTCACAATCTACAAGGTTTAATCATCTCAGGAAATCCTAAACCTCTCAATCAATCTTTAACATCCCTTCATTTCCTAGCTTAAGCAATGAGAAGACACTAAAATAAGATAATTCACTTAAATCTCAAGCCTAGTAACTTAAGAGAAGGCAATAATGAGATCCATTGCGTTTAAGTCACCTACATTACACATTAGCACTGTATAGCAAAGCAAAAGTCTCCACACTCCACTAGGCAAAAATTCAAACAAGAACTAAGAAAACAAGAGACCCTTACCGTAGTTCCAGCTACAAGGAAAATTGCGCTAGTAACACTACCTGTTCCAATTCATGAAAAACACAAATTCTATAATCAGAGAACAAAAAAAAGTCTAAAATTGAAATTAGCAAATGGTAATTACTAGTAGGTAATCACCAGGTTCGTGCTTCATAGTAGCTTGATTGAGGTTAGAGAAAAGCCTCTCGAACTCCTTTGTCTCCGTTCCCTGCCGTTGTACCGAGCACCTGAATCGTGAATAGCAACGCGACAATGACCGATGATTGTGTTGCAGCGCTCCAAACAATAATGAATTTGAGCTCTTTTGAATTCTCATTCTGAATAATGTTTCTGCAGATTTTCTCGAGTCGGTAGCTAGCAACAGAGAAGAAGTTGGAAATTTAGTTGCTATCGCCATTGGAGAAACTCTTACCTTCCCCCTCCCCTCTGCTAGAACTCGAACAAATGGTTTTCATTTGTTTCAGATTACATAGACGAATGGGCCTTTTGGGCTTTTTGCAGTGTGCGTCCTTGCTAGTTTTCTGCAGGCCATTCTGGGCCTTGTTTAATACTATACCTGCTTGGGAAAGCAGGACCGCACACGTGAGCGTTAGAGCACAGTCGCACGTGTCGTGCCTGATCTCCGGAAAGCTACTTATTTATTATAGAATATTCAAGAACACGAGGGACTGTAGTGTGAAATAGTTCAGTTAATATTCACGTGATTCCGGAACAAAACTCGCGCTAAGTCTCAACTCTCAACCACTACTCTCTGCCTCGTCTCCTCGCAATCCATCTCGTTGATATAATAATAATAACAACAACAATTAGAAACAAAGAAGTTTTCGTTTGTTTTAATTCAATCAGCGAGCATTTATTATATATCGATTCATTTTAATTTTCTTTTGTATCGCGGACATTCGTCACTAGCTCTTTCCACCAGCGCACAGCTTTGGTAATTACAGTTCGTTTGTTTTGAGCTACTTGAAACTGGTTGCTAGTTTCAGTCTGTGATTTATATGCTGTTTTTCTTTGTTACCACTTCGAACTCGATCTTTGCTTTATTTGATCAGGTGATCGTGCTTTAGTTGATTTTCTTTTCGGAAATTTTTGTACGTTTTAGCATTGATTCTTTCTTTCTTATTAGTTAATAATAATGGCATTTTGGTTTGATCTGCTCTGTAATATTTCTACTTCTACTACTGGTTCTTCAATGATCTTGAGATAATGATAGTTTTTGTAGCTTGAAGTAAGGGATGCTTTGATTCGACTTTTGGAGATCTGATTCATTAATTTTCTCGTCGCATTCCCTAATTGGCATGGCAAAAACAAATTGAAATACGCATTTGCAGCTACTGCAACTGTTTTGATTTCCTGTAATTCAATTGGTCTTCCACTGAAGTTGGTGTTTGATTGGAATTTTACAATCTACTTTTCTTTTTAATAAACGATTGCCATAGTAAATTCTGATATGTTTGGTTTAAGAATTAACATGGAAGGTGTCTCCTCCTTGTGTAGCATCACATGCTTCTGGATTTCTGGATTGATAGTTTCACATACAAAACGGCGGATGTCTGCTAAATATTTGATTTTGTTTTAGGTCTGAGATTGTACGAGACACTTGCTCAGTGATGGTGACCTTGCGTCTAAAACCTGGGAAGAAGTCCTTGAATACTGTAACATTGATTTTCAGAATACCATATTATACTCAGTGGGGGCAGAGCTTGCTTGTCTCTGGCTCTGAGCCAGTGCTTGGATCTTGCAGTGTAAAGCAAGGCCTGGCTTTGTGTCCGGTACATGAGGAAGATGAGCTCGTATGGTACGGAAAAATTCCAGTCACAGTGGGGTTCAAATGTGAGTATAGTTATTATTTGGTCGATGCTGATAGAAATATACTGAGATGGGAAGCTGGAAAGAAGAGGAAATTTTTTTTGCCAAAAGAATGTCAGCCAGGAGATGTAGTACAAGTTCATGATCTTTGGCAGGTATGCATCTGCCTTCTAATGATTTATACTTGTCATCTAAGACTTTAGTAGCTTAAGCTGATACTATTCATAAAATATACAAGCCTACGGAGGAAAAACTCTTCACATTGAACAACCCAACTTGTTTATTTGCTTAAGATATTATTTGTAAGTTGCTTACTTGATGGCTAAGTTTTAAAGTTAAATGTGGAGCCTTCTATGCTGAGATTTGAAAACAGAGAAGCCAAATGATCTCTCTTAGGATTGTCCTCAACGTGTTCTTCTATAATATATGATCAAGGAGGACCCAACACGTATAGCTAAAAGCAAGTCTGAGAAAGATAACAATGACTGATATGCATCAGTCTAACCTGAATTCTAGTTGCATAGAAGTGGCAGCATACCTTTCATGTTAGTTTCCTATCTGAGTATGTTTATACCGCATGAAAATTAGGGCTTGTTTCAATTACACAGACCTCACTTTCTCCCGCCAGATTTTTAGTTCGAACTCACTTTCGGTGTTTCAGTTTACTCCGAACTCACCGAGCTCACCTATAATTCACTTCTTATCACACTCAGTTTCACCTAACTCACGTCCTATAAATTAAAACACGCCCTTAGTGCAATTTTTTGTAATTGGTAGCAAAGAGCATCTGCACTCTTCAAACTTGCAGATATTTCATATTACAACCTGACTAGTATTTGCACATGTTAAAATAAAAAATTCCATAATTCAAAATTCTCTCGCAATACTTCTTCCTACAAAATTGGTACATCTTTTTACTAAAAAGCTGATGCATAATTAGATTGCTTGCATAGTCAATATGTGACAAGAGATGGTTACGGATCTCAAGATTTTCTAGTCTTTTATATTTTTTCTATGTTAGAAACCTATACATATTGAAATAGCTAAAATGCAATTTGATTTGTAAGTGCACATTTATTATATTAGAAAGTTATAAAGTAATCTTGAATCTTTTTATTCCCCACTTAAATATTAACTTTCTGCATAATTTTGTATGGAGATCAGGATGCTTCAAATTTCATCTTCTTCAGAAGTGCATTCAAAGATGTCATCTTTGGCGGTGGCAAACACTTGAAAATTGAAGCATCTACTGGATCTCTTGAGCAAAATCCAGAACATCAAGGTATGTCTTCATGGCATTTTCAAAACTAGTATGGCCGTACCTTATTATATCATCTTGTGCAGTGAACTATTTGCCTGAAATACTCTTCAACAGGTCTTATTATACAATTCCAAATTTCCTGTCCCAGAATTGGAGAAGGAACACATGTAAGGCCTTTCTAGTCCATTGTTTATGTTTGCAAATTTTCTACTTCATTGCTCTTATACATTGTTAAGATAACAAGATGATTCCAGCAACACAGAATTGTTGGATTTTTGGTTAGTGTTAGAGCATATCTTAACTAAGGAAATGCATTTGAACTCAGGATATTGAAAGTTTCAGCACTACCCTGAAAATAGGGAGTAAGCTACCAAGTAAAAGGTTAGGACTCATGCTACCATGCTAGGTCACAATCTTTTAAAACTCTGGTGTCAAGCTGCCTCTTCTATTTATTTTACGTTTGGAATCTAGTTTCAAGTGCTAGATGGTCCACATCTGCTACTGTTACCTTTCCATTTTAAGTTTCCTCAGGAATTTATCTCGTCTTTTCTTTGATACAAAAGTATAACACTAGTTCATTAATTCTTCTGGCCGCTACACCCTATCTCCAACTGATCCGCTTCAATGGTGGGCTGGCTGTTAAGCAGAAAAGATAACTCTTCCTGCTCAGGTCATAATTAATGACCTGTATTTGAAGTTTCAGCCATTCATCTGATGCCTAAATTTTGTGTTGCAGCTGTACGTGACTGGTAATGTAACTCAGTTGGGCGAATGGAAGGTTGAAGATGGTCTGCAACTTCGATATGCTGGAGACCAAGTTTGGAAAGGGAGCTGTGTAGTTCAAAAAAATGATTTTCCAATTAAATATCCTTTGCAGTTCATATTAGCTTTGATTTTAAGATCTAGTTTGTGTAGCTTTTTCAGTTCTATGAGGTTTTATGCTTCTATGAAACTATGTTGATTTTCCAGTTGCTAGCTTTTTGTCCTTAGCAAGAATCAAACGTACAAATATTGCAAAATGGGGGAGCAAAATGGCATCTCCTCAGAAATCGGTCCAAATAGGGATGTAGCTCTTGATTTCTCATCAGACCAACTTCCAAATTGCATTCATCTATCGGATGGTACCTTCAGGGTAAAGTGTTAATCAAGAGTCTATGTACTAATGAAGCCTGAATCAGATGACTGCTTTATGTACCTCAGTAAATGGTCATTTTGAATTTTACTGTCTAATTTTATGCTATCTGTGCTAGGAAAAGCCATGGAGGGGTGCTGGTGTTGCTATACCAATGTTTTCTGTTAGATCTGATGAGGACCTAGGGGTTGGAGAGTTTCTTGATCTGAAGTTGCTTGTCGACTGGGCAGTAGAATCTGGCCTTCATCTAGTTCAGCTTTTGCCAGTTAATGATACATCAGTTCACAAGATGTGGTGGGACTCATATCCCTACAGGTACTTCAAATATGTTGTCTCTGTATAAGGCAAGTCTCTGAGTGTTTTTTTCTATCTCTCTAAATAGGGTGCGTGTTGTGATTTCTGAGCATAGGCGTAGGGACACCAAGACTACTATTGGGCCATTGCTTTCACCACGTACTTTCTATGTGACCTATTATTTGTGCTCAGTCTCTCAGTCACTGCTCTCTCTCTCTCTCTCTCTCTCTCTCTCTCACCCTCCCTATGTGTGGAACCTTGGATTAAGCAAACAGTAAATGAGTTCAAAATTATAAGATTGATTTTTAAACCTTATCAGATTATTTTAACTGAAGAAGACTGTGACGTCCAAATCCAAAATGTAGGGTCATACGTAGATTGCCTAAAGAGATACAGAAATCAAAATTCCTTTTGGTTTTGTCATGCACTGGTGATGTTTACTGCCGAGTTGCTCTGTGGATGAGCTGTTAAAGCAGCTTTCATGCTGGCTTTAATCATTAATGCTTTCTGAGAAATAATCTGCTTTTTCCAAATAATGACCAGTTGACTTCCATTGGCAGTTCGCTGTCTGTGTTTGCACTACATCCTTTGTACTTGAGAGTGCAGTGCCTTTCAGAAAGCATGCCAGAAGATATCAAGGTTGCCTGTGCCTCTTTTCTTTGCGGAAGAATGTTGCGATGACTCTATTTACTTTAGACCCTTACATCATTGTATAATTTCAGGAAGAGATTGCAAGGGAAAAAGTACAGCTCACTGGAAAGGTATTACTTTTTTGTCTGATAGTTTAATTTTCAACATTGCAAAAGCAATTTAGACGCTTATTTCTATATATTCACTTCAATTATAGTAGAGCTTCTCACTGTTAAATGATCTTGAGGCATTCTACTGAATGGCTGAAGATCATATAGCACAAATGATCAAAGGTGCTTTAGTAAATTTCTGCTTCCCAAATTACTAGTTAGCTTTCTTAGTATGTTACTCACTTTTTGTTTCTAGAACAGCATGTTGACTATGAAGGAACGATGGCTGCCAAAATGTCAATAGCTAAGAAGGTGTTCAAGTTGCAGAAGGATGCGGTGCTTAATTCTGGTTCTTTCAAAATGTTCTTCTTGGAGAATGAGGTACCTATCTAGTTGGATATTGAAATTCCTATTTACATTCATTGCATATAAGTACCTGATGTCCACACTAGTAATGATCCTTCTTCAACTGTCTTGGTCATGACATCTGAACAACTATCAGTTATCCATTCACTGCTTTATTACTGACAAGCTTCCATTCATAGGACTGGTTAAAACCATATGCAGCATTCTGTTACCTGAGGGACTTTTTTGAGACGTCAGATCATACCCAATGGGGGAGATATGCTCAATTTTCAAAAGAAAAGGTGACACAAATCAATGTGGTGATAGTCTTTTGGTGCATGCTACTTTTTGGGGAATGTTATAATATGGTTTATTTCTCTCTGTAAACTTCCTTGCACTATATCCTTCACATGCCCAAACCAAGTGAAGTTGTATTGAAAGATGTGTTGCTTTCCATTAATTAAGCACTTCATTTCAATCCAAATATTCCTCACTTTTTTTTTAACCCTTCTCAGCTTGAAAAACTTGTCTCGGAGGAAAGCTTGCACTATGAAGCCATTTGCTTTCACTATTATATTCAGTACCATCTGTTTCTACAAGTGAGTATAAGCATCTTGTAAATCTCAATTTCCTTTGAAAAATCACTCTCTGGAAAATATATAATCTACATTTCCTCCTTAGCTGTCTGAATCGGCTGCTTATGCAAGAAAGAAAAAGGTGGTATTGAAAGGGGATCTACCTATAGGGGTGGACAGGAATAGTGTTGACACTTGGGTTTATCCTACTCTTTTCCGTATGAATACATCTACTGGAGCACCTCCAGATTATTTTGACAAGAATGGACAAAACTGGGGATTCCCTACCTATAACTGGGAGGAGATGTCAAAGGACAATTATGCATGGTGGCGAGCTCGTTTAACCCAGGTTATAATGACTACTAGTATCTGTTTCTGTGTGTGGTTTGACCCAGTAAATAACTTCCTCTAGTATCTCTCATACAGATGGGCAAGTACTTTACAGCTTATAGAATAGACCATATTCTAGGATTCTTTAGAATCTGGGAGCTTCCTGAACATGCTGTTAGTGGTTTACTTGGAAAGTTTCGCCCATCTATTGCTTTGAGCCAGGTAAGTGCAATGTTTCTAGAGATATTATAGGTTAAGCATTGTTTATTACTTTAGAAGTCATGAATAGTAAGAATTACAGGAAATACATTCTGAGTTTTCTACTTTTATTTTTCATTCTTTCGAGTTCCTCTATCCTCTACAATGGTCTTGTACATTTACAGGAAGAACTTGAAAGGGAAGGTATATGGGACTTTGATCGCTTAAGTCGTCCTTACATTCGCCAAGGAATGCTACAGGTGAAGCACTTAGTTGATAATGGAATCCATCTGTTTTCTTCGTGGAGAATATATCATTGAATTTTTTACTGTCACACTTATTTTTACAAGAATACTTCATGCACAGTAAGGTTTTCCTTTCCAGGAGAAGTTTGGAACTTTGTGGCCTGTTATATCTTCAAATTTTTTGAACGAATACGAGAAGTTTTGCTATGAGGTACCCATCATGGAGCTTCATTGTACTTTTATAAAACTTTTTTGGTTCCTTGTCCAGACATGTAACTATTACTTCTTCTCTAAAATAAACCTGAAAGTGAGGCTTAGTTACGGTATACTGATATTACTTTGATTAGTGAGCACATACTACTCTAATCAGACCATGCTCACTTTAAGAACTTCTCCTCAGAATTCTGTGTATTACCTATTGTTATCCATAGCGGCTACTGAATTGATTGTGCTTACTTTAGCTTTCTATTATTTACCTTGGTTGCACGTTTCCAGTTCAAGGAGGATTGCAATACAGAGAAGAAGATTCTTTCTAAGCTAAAGTCCGCTCCAGAAAGCTCATTATGGATGGATAAAGAGGAAAAGATCCGGCAAGACCTCTTCGATCTTGTGCAGGTAGAATACTCATGCACATAACTCAGAAACAGTGATAGTTAACTTACCATAAATCAGGACATTGACACCATCATATAGTTGAGCTCTCCATACAGGCTATCACTAAGTTCATTTCTAAAAGTTTGCTCTATTCTGCAGAATGTAGTTCTTATCAGGGATCCTGAAGATCCTACGAAATTTTACCCTCGCTTCAATCTTGAAGATACAACAAGTTTCAAAGATCTGGATGAACATAGGTATGCTAACTTGCTCCTAATATTGCACATGTACACAATTAAGTGAGACTATCTCCTCTTAGCTTAAATAGTTGATAACGCTTCAATTTAAAGTTTATAACTGCAAATAAATGTTTATTTCTGATTTCAGTATCACAATATTTATTTCACTGCATCAGTGCATACAGAAAATATTTTGGTCAGATATATTTACTTCTCTGGATTTTTGAGTCGCCTGTGTATGACTTCCTTTCCCCTTTGTCTAGTAAGAATGTCCTAAGGAGGCTCTACTATGATTACTATTTCTGCCGACAAGAAAATCTATGGCGCCAAAATGCTTTGAAAACTCTACCTGTCCTGTTGAACTCATCTGATATGCTAGCATGTGGAGAAGATCTGGGGCTTATTCCTGCTTGTGTGCACCCTGTAAGTTCTACAGGTAGCTGTTTATAACTGTTATAATTTTAAGGACAACGGAGATCTTATACAAATCCACATCCAGGTCATGCAAGAGTTGGGGTTAATAGGCCTGCGCATAGAAAGGATGCCAAATGAGCCGGGTCTGGAGTTTGGCATCCCCTCACAGTACAGCTACATGACGGTACACACCCTGTGTGTTTAATATAATATTTTAATTTCTTTCTGAGTTGAAACCTCCCAATTATGTGTCAGACTGAGTTCCCTCAGATATTAATTAAGGTCATTCACAATTGATTTGATTTTCTAATATGTAATTCAGAATTCTTCGTCATAGGAGAAGTTTTAAAGGAAAGACTTTCAGAACCAGTTACAATCTATTTAAGGGGTTGATTCCTGTATTGAGCATTTACTATTCAGGCTTTTGACAGAGATCATAGAGTTGATTAGATCTTTTCTGCACAAAACACCCGTCTTCTTACGTAGTGTGCAAGTTTAAATTAACGAATCAATGTCTGTTACTTGAGGTAGAAAAATGAGGGCTGGAAACAAGAAAATTTTTTTTTGATTAGTGTGTTGTCTCACATCTGATATTAGTATGTGTTTATGATTCTCTTTAATTTTATTTTATACAATCCTGCAGGTTTGTGCCCCCTCATGCCATGACTGTTCCACACTGCGTGCATGGTGGGAAGAGGATGAGGAAAGAAGGCGGCGATACTATGAATCTATTATTGGATCTGATGATCTGCCCCCTGACCATTGCACACCAGATATAGCCCATTTCATTCTTCAGCAGCACTTCCAAGCCCCGTCAATGTGGGCTATCTTTCCGCTTCAGGTAAAGGACACGTATGCATTGTATTTGTCATTTCCTTGTAATTATTTATTATCTTTGCTTGTTTATATGAAGCAAAGTTCACATTTCATATGAGGTTCGGATGTATAATGTATGTATATTTGTTCTTTAATTTTCGACCAGGACTTGCTTACCCTGAAAGAAGAATACGCAACTCGGCCAGCAGCTGAGGAGACAATAAATGACCCCACAAACCCAAAACACTACTGGAGATATCGTAAGTTAAATATGATTTCAATCGCTGACCAGTCATTTCTGTGGTAAGGCAAACATGCATAGTTGAGCTTTGCAATATAACCTGTTTCTTCGGCTGAATATTCAGGTGTGCACGTGACATTAGAGAGCTTGTTGGAAGATAAGGATCTCAAGACAATTCTAAAAGATCTTGTGACGTCCAGTGGACGATCATACCCAGACACTGAAAGTCTCGATGTTCAGAAGCAGTGAAGCTAAGATTGCATACAAGATGTAGAGCATCAGCAATCTGCAAAAGTTAACTGAATGGTAGTGCATAAAAGGAGGATATATGCCTATCATTCTACCTCTTTCTTTTTCTGGAGGATCCTTCAGAACAAGTTGGTAAAATAAAATTTGACTATTCACAAAAAATAACCCATCTTGTACAAGTAGTGTATGACTCAGAGACGTACGAAAACAACATGAATGTCATGGAACTTGCAAATTTTGATTGTATCATTCAAATAATGTATATGGTGCATCCTTCTAGTAGCCCATATATGTTTTTTCACCTGGTATTCATAGTTGTTGACTGCAAACCTTGAAATGTAATTACATGCTACAGCTCATGCATGGGCATGTTTCAATCAGCAAATTCGAGTAAGAAATGAATTGTGCACGGTGTGAAGTTCATATATATTGTAGCAGAACTAGTTGTAAACATTAGCAGTTTCATTAACGTGCTTGATCTATTTGGACTTCTTATTTCTTGCATTCTCCGGTGCATGAATAACGGCAATAAACTGGTATGAAGAAACTAATATCACAAGTATCAATCAAAGAACATGTAGTTGTTTTCCTACGCCTGTAATAGAAGTGCTAGAAGAAGATAGTTATAGAGGGAAGTAGGGAAGTGGTCGGCGAAGGAGATGGCGGGCCTCACGATCGCTGGCCGTCTTGCTTTCCATCCTCTTCTTCTCCATCAATAATAATAAACGGAAAAGGGAAGAAGAAATGTCGAGAGTAATAAGGGAAGGAGGGTGGTGACCTGATCTTGGAGAAAGAAAAAGGAAAAGACAACATTGGACCCCTTGGAAGAAGGGGTCGGGGGTAAAGAAAATTCACCGTCGATAATATTAACCTCTCTCTCTCTCTCTCTGTGGCTCGCCTTTTGCTTATACTTACTTGTGCGCCGTCTTCCTGATCGTTTGTTTTTTGTTCAATTCTTTGAACAACGCCGGAATCGAGATATGCCGTTTGCGTTCGCTGCCACTGCTGCTCTTCTTCTAAAACTCTCGGTGACGCAACTGACTGGTAGAGATCAAGGGACAAGGAGATTAAGGATTTCAATTTCGCAACTCACCATTGTAATATATGCATGCATTTTGTATCTGCTCTTGATCTAGAAATCCTCTTGATTCTTTCTTCAATTATATTTTTCCGATATAATTTTTTTCTCTTTTATCTGATTTGCTATAACATGTATAAATTGCTCAATGCTGCAGGAACCGTTACATATTCATGTAGGATTTGGCGTTAGCAATGAAATTGCAAGTCTCCATCAATCAAAATCTTCTCTTCTCAATAACTAGATGATAAGATTTATATAAACATTTCGAATAACATTTTCAGTCTCTCTCTATTCTTATTTTTGTTTTCCGAATAATGAAGTGAATTGATGATGAACTTTGAACTTGTTTTATTTTGCTTGTATGCAGGCCCTCCATTTCCCTCTGCAATTGATCCAAAATTAATCCAAAAATTAATACAAAATTTAGAGAAAAAAATTTCCAAGTCCTGGCCTGTAACAGAGGGCACATGCATACCTACCGTCCCCAACCATCTGAAACCAACATCTCCAATGGCCGTCGCCGTCGACCACTGCTTCACCACTGGGAGCATTTTCAAGCCTTCGACATGGCACCGCCGTTACCGTATTCGTTCCTTCCCTCACCTGACCCTAACCTCCTCGACCTCTCATCCATCTCCACTTACCCTTCTTCTCCGTCATTCCACCGCAGCTTCTCCACTCCATGTCTCTCCTCTTTCCCTCCATCCACCGCCACCGAAGATTCCGCTTCAGCCGTTGACAATGAGTGCATGAACACCTCTAGCACGACGTCCTGCGTTGATCTCTACCCGAGCAAAGGTTGCTATTGCAATGGCTTCCTGTGCAAGACTTGTACCTGCCTAGGGGATATCATTAAGTTCTCTTTATCTCCCTCAAAGACCGAATCGGTTATCAAGTAATGTACCTGGAGACCCACTTGATGATCGCAATTTGATGATGCTTCAAAATCTACGTTCATCTTTCTTGGATTAATGCTCTAATCAACGTGCATCTATTCTGAATATAGCTTTTAGGGCGACGATGCAACACTTGCTTTAGTACTCTTAAGCAGATTGTTTCTCTTGCAAATGATGGCTCAATCTCTGCAGATCATCAAAGCACTCAATGTATACAGGAAAGAGACTGGTAGTGACAACTTCTTCTGGGTAAGCTTCCAACTTATCTTGGCTAAGCTTCGACGTCAAAAGCTGAGTGCAAGTGTTACTGAGACTATGGCATTAATTATTTGATGTTTGCAGACTCATCTTGACACGAAGGTCCCAACTGTTGCAGGGCTAGGTGGTGGAAGCAGCAAAGCCGCTACTGCATTATGGGCTGTCAATCAGTCAGCGCTAATCTTGTTAAGGAAAGGAGCTTCAGGAATGCTCTGCTGAAATAGGATCAGACATTCCCTTTTTTTTCTCCCGTGGAGCAACTTAGTGTACTGGAAGGGGTGAGGTACAGTTGGTTTAATACATAGTGTGTCATCAAGTAGATATATCTATATCTTATGTTCACCATACTGTCCTACATCATTGCAAATTTTAATTTTGTAATGTTTCATTGTACTGAGTAAGATGAGAAGTACAAGATTGCCTTTGCAATATATTTCCCCACTTATGCAGATAAGTCCCAACCATTCCCTGCTTGTTCTCCCATGGAGCAACATATTGTACTATAAGGGTTGAGGTGCGGTTTTTTTACATAATGTGTCATCAAGTAGACATATCCATAATCTTATGTTTACCAGACTGGTCCTAGATCATTGCAAATTTGATTTTGTCATGTTTCATAGTAAGAGTAAGATGAAAATATAAGATTGCTTTGCCATATTTTTCCCATTTATGCTGATAAGTCCCAACCATTCCTTGCAGGTCTCTTTGTATTGATAGCTGCTTCATTATGCACTTCTATTCTTGTGATTTGAGCAGATAGAAGAAGAGTTGCATTTGTATTCTTGTGATTATAGTGTATAGAAGAAGAGTTGCATTTCTATTTGGGGAGAAAAACATTTAAAATTGCTTTTAACTTGGAAAAATTGTGGTTATCGTTTTCTTAGATTAAGGAAATTAAGCTATTGATGTTTATTTTTTCGCTAAAACTTAACTTCTAAGTACTGACAACTTAGTATCCCATGATTTCTCCTACTTTTGGAAACAAAGGCAATACCGTTCTATAAACAGTAAATCTGCAGCCGTTCTTTGGAACAATCATCATAATATGGGGAACCACGATCACCATAGTGATTTGTTGAATAAGAGATCCTTAACGTAGGTGTAGATTAAGTGCTTATTATGAACTTAACAAGCTGGTGCGGATTGATGTTCTGTCAAGAACAAATCACAGTAACTTCAAATATTTTATTCCTTTTCTTTTCCAATTAATGTTTCTCTACTTGTGCCGTTCATCTTTCAGTTTCGATTTCTTGTACCCAACCTTTATCGCATCAAAGAAAAATCTTTTGATTAAGTTAGTGTTACGTCTTTCTCTTATAGGTTGTTCAAGATATCCCTACCAATCCCTTCAGATCTGCCAATGGATCTCATTAAACCTAAAAGAAGAATGCTCAACTGCAGAAGTTTACAAGGTATAAGTTTCTAATGCAGCCGGCTTAGAAATTCTGCTTTGCAGTTTTAACACAACGGTTTACATGATGGAGTTGCAGAGGCTTCAACTAGACAAAAGTAGCCCAGTTGATCCATTGACCTTGGTTGCTTGAGAAGGCATGTCAGAATGGAATTGCATAAGATGTTTGCATAAATGATCTAGGTACATGAAAAAATCCAACTTGTATTTGCTACTCCAAAAAGATATTTAGCTGACCATCAACTTGTATATATTACTTCGCAGAGCTCCCCGCTTTTGAAGTGTCCTCCCTTCTTTGAATAGATTAAACAACGAATTCTTTCAGCTGGCCGTGGCCAATATCGTTCATTAGAAAAATACGGTTCTTGGTATGATTTCCCAACTACACAGATCCTGGCAGAACTTGCTTGCTCCAGCTTAAGCTCTCTAGATGTTGATCAGAATTGATTATGGACTATTACTAACTCTTGAAAAGGTCTTTGCAACAGTGGAAGCACTATTGCGGCAGTTCATCTATGACGATGATGATGATTACAACAATGTTCTTGTCTCAGGTACCTTTGAATGTGTCTTAATCTTGCCTGTGGGAATTGGTATACTTAAAAGGCTTTTCTTTAGGTAGTGCATGTCTTCCTAGTACCGAACAGGCTACATTTTGTGATCACCGACTCTTTTTCTGTGCCACAGAGGCCAACTTCCTGACCTGCGAGGAAAAACAGTGGTATAACGAGCCTTTCTCAATGAGTTCTGTTAGCAAGGAAGTAGAATCAATGGCTCGACTTGCTTTTAAGTTTTAACATCATAAGTTTCCCAATGTAAATCTTCTATCAAGTTCAGACGTATCCATCATTTAAAGATTGCTGGCTTCGTCGTTGATACTTGATGCATCATGCATGGACTATTTTAGCTGTGTGGATCCCTAACGTATAAATGTTTGTAATTTATAGGATTTTGCAGTTCAAATTTGTATGTAGAGAACCCTCCTTTGAATACCATGGCTTCATTCCAACAAGATGCGAGCCCTAGAAACCAAAATTTATTCCATAAGAAAACTAATAATAACCCAAAACCAAGCAGTTATTTTCATTTAACTTTTGGAAACAACTCGTTACAGTGATGGAGAGGCTACATACTGCCTAGGATCTTTTCCCTCAAAAGGGGAGATGCACTCGGAGAGGCCAATTGGGGTTATAGAATCCTCATTGATGTTATTCATATTATTCAATGATTTTGTAGCTCCATACCCCATGGATTCCACAGGCCTAGTAGCTGATTGCCAGTCATTTCTCAAGTTTGTTGAATCTAAGCTCCAGTCTATAGAGCAATAGTCAATGGGGGGCATTGGTCCATGAATAGTACTCCAGTCAATAGCAGACAAAGAATCAAATGACCCTCTAGAGCTTGGATTAGAAAATAGCCCTAGTGAAGAGGGTGTGCCAAGTGAAGATGAGGAGGCAGACCTGGCAATGCTCCCAAGACCCACTTGTCCAGTCCGTTTAGACTCCACAGGCCTCGGCATAAATTGTTGGAATTGGTTATGCAAAACATGATGTGTTGAATTACCAAAGTGTAAACCAGGAGGAACTTGCCCAAGAGATCCAGTCATCATCTGCCACACATCCATGTTTGACAAACCATTCTGATACCATCCTGTTGATGGTGGAGAAGTTGCCAAACCATTGATGTTCGTGGCTGGCACATTTTGCTTCCCATTAACAGACTGGGGACGCTGCATCAAATTCACCGGCTCTCTTGGCATCCAAGCTGCAGTGCCCAACTTGTTTTCACAGTCCAACATAGTCAACTGAGCTTCTGGCCTCATTGTCCAAGATGAGACCGACATCGTTGGTGCTGTGTATGATAGTGGTAAACTAGAGCTTGCACTCAACCAACAGTTCTCTTTCAGAGATGCTTCTTGAGGCATAGGATGTTCAGGTCCTGCTTGCTGAATCCTCAAGGATTGAAGTGACTGCATATTCTTGTTCAAGACAAAGTTCTGTGCAGCCACTCCTGTTACCCCTGGTCTTATGTAACTACGGTCACTATCTATCTGCACTTTCTGAATAGAAAGTGGGGCAGTTCCATTCATTTGGGTTCTTACAATAGTATTTGTACCTGATACCCCTGGCTTGCTGGTGAAGTCCTTCAAAGACAAATAATCATCAGCACCACCCAATTTCTCAGAAGTAGCTTTTGTTATCTCCTTTTGTGCTTTCAAATTATCTGCAGTCTTATCTAGATCACCCTCAGAAGCTATAATAGCCCTTTCAACCTCCTGTTTTGTGCACTTGAACCTGATCTCCATCTCAGATATCCTTGAAAGCTCTTCACTAATATCAATTTTCAAGTCAATACCATCAAGATTTGCCACAATCTCCTGTTTTTTCTCCTCCCCTACCTCGGTCAGCCATGCAACAGACTGCTCGGCGTGACCATTATTTAGCAAAAGAGCTGCCCTAACTTGTTCTAAGGAGAAGCCCATTGCCAGCAGCTTCTGAGAAAGCATTCCTAGTTTCCTAGACATGAGGTAACTACAACAGCGTTCATGCAACTCCTGGGCACGTTTCTCCCTTTGTCGCTGGTGCTTTTTCTCATTCTTCTGCCGGATCTTCTCACGCTTGTCACTGTTAGACCCTGGAACTGGTTCTGTCTGCCGTGGCGGGCTAGTAGCAGTCTTCTCGTTAGGATCCTCTGACTCACCAGAGCAGCTAAGAGTGTTGGACATGGAGTCAAAAGAAGTTCCTGAATGATTATCTTCATCATCCAAACCCTGGAACCTGCCAGTATCTTGTGTTTCTGCAATGGAAGACAGAGCCTTCTCAAGCAAATGGGACATGCCTAGCACAGGAATATAATTACTCAGTGAAACATTGTTCCCTGTAGTGGTAGGCCCATTAGATGGTATCAAAGAAGACTTGGGCTGTTCTTTCTTGGCTATTGAAGCAGATTTAGACTTTGATTTTGATACTGCTGACATTTTTTCTTATCAAAAGGAAGTATAGAACTGCAAATTTAATGAAAAGGGCAATTTTAGTGCTTTGTAGAAGCAGTATACAGAACATATGAGACTACACAAGGAAAAATGAAAAAGAGAAGGAATTGCAACTCACAGCTGAAACAAGCACTTCTGAAGGGAAATACAAAACGTAGAACCAAACATTTTACAAGATTAATTTTAAAGAATAATTGTAGTAAGAAGAAAACTCCCAATCTACAACAAAAATAAGATTACTGTTTTAAAGATATAAGACCAAAGGTCCAGACCTTGGAAGGCATAGGCATCCCTGAGTCTTCCTTAAGGAGACGAAAAGAATTGAAAATCACAAACCATAACAGTTTCAGAGTCATGCTTGCCTAAGTCATTACTTTTGGAGTGAGATCTCATCCAATGTTGTCAATTATGGAAGCTTGATAGTTGATGCTGTTTGGCAACTGCTATCCAGTAACCATTTTAGAAATTTTAATAACCTTATAGCTTCCATCCTAGAATTCAATTCCGTATGCTGTCTTCTCCATGCCCATGCATGCAAGTTATGCGAGAAAGCAGATCATGTCTTCACATTAAGTACACAATTGTTTATATCTCCCATGTCTACTCAAATAAAATGACGGATCAGCCTAATAAAGCTGCTAAGCAGGGGTGAAATTGTGTAACCTTAAAAGTTTGAAGTACCCTCTCATGCACTTTAATAAGATTCATTTCTAACTTTAGATTCCATCACCTAGAAAACAATTATCACCTCAAAGTCATCAAATTATGAACTTCAGCCAAGGTACTTCTTAATACCTGCCACATTAGCATTTGTTTCAATAAGCTTGGGGCTTGAATAATTACAATTATGAATGAATTATTAAATCATGAGCCATCACAAAAACGGGTAGCCAGAAATTTATCCAAAGAAATGCAGAGACCATAACATCAGAAGTGTAATTATTCACTTATACCTAGACGGATAGAAGATAGGTAAAAAAGCTTCATAATCAGTAGGCATTCATAAAAACCAAATGAAGATAGAATTATTCCAAGACAAAGCCTTCATATTTCTTTACCACTACCAACACCATATAATTCCAACACTTCAAATAAAATGGAATGACCAATAGATCTGGTGCAAAACACAGCTAACGGCAAACCAGCGCACCCAATAGTCTCACTACAGTAGCGACGACCAATCAGAACATGCATGCAATTCTCCATCTACCCAATCAAATCAGCTCGCTGAACACCGTTGAGCTCAACCAATCGATTTCGATATAAATTACTCCAATCTTCCTAATAATTATAAGGACAACCAAATATGATAGCGAAAACAATCAACTCCAAAACAAATTGAAACCATTCAGCTTTAAAACAGCATAACAAAACCACGCATCTAATCTAAAGAAAACAAGCAGAGAGAGAGAGAGAGAGAGAGCAGGGAAATCGATAGAAAGAAATAAATTATAGAGAAGAAACTAAACCTGGAGAGAATTGGGATTGGATTGGAATTGAAGGCGATTAGGGTTTGTGAGGAAGAGAGATTAGAGAAGTCTTTCGCGATCGTTGATTTAAGAAAGTGGACGAATCAAATGGAGATTTTAGGAAGATAATGATTAAAAGTTGCGCTACCGGGTTTATATAGAGAGAGTTGGACAGCCGGCGGGGGTTCTTAACGGGTCGGGCAATCCAGAATAAGTACCGGTTGTTTGATTATAATTAATTTGTTTATTTGTAAATTAGATGAGAAGTCCAATAACGTATTTTAAGTATTCGTAACAGAATTTCGTAAAATTAAAAACTAGAAAGTAAATTTTTTTAAAAAATAAAATAAAAATGAAGTTCGTATTTTGTGTTTCAATAGATTTTAAAAATATGTTAAAAATTAAAAAATATTATTGTATTAAGAAGTGTATAAATAAGAAAGTTGGAACTAAAATTCTGTATGTAAAAGTAGAGTTTTGAATTTTTTGTGTAATTGAAATATAGAAATTATTCAGAACTTAAAATTTGGCGAAAGAAAGTAAAATTATAGGTATTTGAAATACGCACTAAAATAGAGTAAGTATTTCTTTTTTAAAGACGAAACCTTACTAAGAATATTAGGTTTTCGAGAATGAATCATTGAAATTTACTTTAGATGGTCTTTAGGCATATGTCAGATAGCTGGAAAAATGTTTAAAAAATTTTCAAAAGTTTTAATTTTTATTAAAGATAATATTTTTGAATAAATAAAATAATTTTCAAAAATTACGTCAAACATGTTAATTTTTACCATATTTATATGTGAAAGAGGGATGTTGATATTGGAGTTTTTTGAAGGAAAATGAAGAAAGATGTACATGTAGCGGTAGCGCTAGCGTCGTACAATCATTCGTTCACATTGAGGGAGCGTTTGGTATTAAAATAATATTTTAAGTTTAATTTATATTTTTAATATATTTTTATAATATTTAAAAATTTATTTAAAATTTAAAATATATAAAAATTTACTTAATAAAATATTTTATTATATATTTTTATTATTTTTAAATTAAAATATAAAACTTATTTTTATAAAAAATAAAATATTTTATATTATAGAAAAATTATATATTAAACTATGACGCTTTATTTCCGAATTATTCATGATTAGTTCATTTTCGTATTTCTAATAATACTCGAAAGCTATTCTCATATAGAAATCTATCTGTACAAATTATTAAAGTAAATTTGGATGTCTGGTGGCCTACAACCGTAACATATAGAAAAACGGCGCTAACTATATCTGGATTGGCTAGCCACTAAGGGCTCTGTTTTGGCTTTAATTTTAACTTTTCTTTAAGTATAATTTTTTAGAAGATCTACAAAACAATTTATTTAAAAGCACCTAAAAGTTTTTGAATATTTTCATTTTATAAATTTAAGACTCCACAGGTATAATAGAGGTTGAATCCTCACATGTAATGTGTATAAGATTATTATAACTAATTGGAGAGTATTTGAAAATACTTATAAATTAAAATTTTTTAAAATAAAAAATATTTTTATTTTTTTATAAAATAAATTTTAATTTATTTAAAAATAAAATATTTTTTTATATATTTTTTAATAAAATTTAAATATTTATAAACATATATTCAAAATTAAAAATTAAAAATTAAAAATATACTTGAAATGTAATCCAAAACGGGTTCCACATATTGCTTAAAAGAATTCCCAAGTCATGTGAAAGTGGGTATTATCCCATTGAAAGATTTATTTAGTTAACAAAATTAATTAATTTACAACTTACAAGAAAACTTATACAAGAAAATAAAAGAAAAACAGAAAAGAAAAGAGAACCCAATTCTAGACTTCCAATTCTACCCTTCAACCGGACCATAACCCTTCTCTTCTTCCGTGAAACAGCTCGCCGGGATCCCGATTCCGTCCACCAGTTCCTCCTCGGCCAAATCAATCTTCTCCGCCGACTCTGTTACTGTAGCAGCATTAAAAGATCCAAACTTAGGCGTAGTCCCAAGCGACGAAAACCCCGCCGCATCAAACGAGAACGAGAACTCCTTCGCCGCCGCGTCGTTGAGCCCCGGTGGTTCTCCGGTAACCTTCTCAAGCGGCGCTGGTGAATTCTTCTTCCGCCGCTTTACTTCTCTCGGGTCCACCTCTTCTTCCTCGTTCGCTCTCGGATGCTTTGCTGGATCCGTTACGCTCTCTTTATCGTTGGGATCAATCGACTTCGCCACATCTGCAACTTCACTCTCCGGATTTCGAATTTGCTCGATGACGGGTTGATTATTAGCGTCCGAGTCGACCTCGGCAGTTGGATCGACGGCGGTGGTGAGTGAAGAAGGAACGGTGTCATCGTGAAGAGATGGGCTGAGAGAAAAATAGTGGATCTCTTTACCGTTGGAATCAATCGACTTCGCTGAATTAGAAACTTCACTCACCGGAGTTCGAATTTGCTCGACAACGGGATGATTATTAGCGTCTGAGACGATCTCAGCCGTTGGATCGATAGCGGTGGTGGGTGAAGAAGAAACGGTGTCATCGTGAAGAGAAGGACTCTGAGAAACATAAGGGATCTCGGTAGCTTCAGCTGCCATGACGAATGAGAAGAATTGAAAGCAGAAGGAAACCGGTAGATGAAGTAAGAGCGACAGAAGTAGGAAGGGAAAGGGAGAAGGATTGGAATATGAATGGACGAATTCACCCTTGTTATTGTCGCAGAAAGCGTTTGATTTCAGTAGTCAGAACAACAGAAAAAATAAGGATAAAACTTTCTGAATTGAACATTTTCTAGTAAAAGAAGAAAATAATCAAGTTAATATTAAACATTCTCTTACAAAGAATGAAAGAAAGAACAAAACTTTTAAAGCAAATGGAAGCACTGTAATTCTAATCCACAGCCCACCGTAACAGTCAAGTTAAGTACCTATTTTTGCATTACTTATAGTATTTTTATTTTAATAATTTTAATAATTTTTTATAATATATATAATAATTTTAATTTTAAAAAAAAGATTATATAGTAAGTCTTGTTATTATTATTTTTATTATTTTATAAATTAAATAAAATAGATTATTTTTAAAAAATTAGAAATATTTTTATTATAAAAAACTTATTTTTAATATACTTCCAAAATATATTATAAATTAAAAAATAAATATGGAACAAATAATATGTTCGACATGTAAGAAATCCAAAATACAAAACAAAATTGCTTGATAACCATTTCCATCACAGACAAAAAGTATTTTGAGTTAAGTGATATACCAATTCTCATAAACGTTTAAGGAATTTTTTTAAAACTCCGTTTTGGACTTGCTTATGTTACTGTAATGATCCAAAATTCATCATTTTCGAATAATTTGTTATATTTATTTTTATAAATATGCTTTTTTAGAATTTATTTTTTATTCATTTTTAAAAGTTTCACTTTTGACAAAGTTGCTTTTCTGAATATGCAATACCTCCCAGTTGTTTTTTTTATTTATTTATTTTTTTAAATTCGGTTTTCAATATAAATAAAAAATTTTATTTTAAAAATACTTTTAAAGGTCTTCGAAGTTCGAAGAATCAGATATCTGAGAAAACAAAAAGAATTCCTATAATTGCAATGAAAGAAGCGAGCGAAAATACCTTCAAAACCCAAATTTGAATCATCTTCCAACATATCCAGAGTCGTAATATTGTACAATTATGAGACAAGCTTACAGCGCAATACGAGATTATGGGCTCATTTAGATGATCTAAATAATAGTTGAAATCAAAAACTTTTTTATAAGTAAAGCTTTTTCTGAAATAAGAACGTGTTTGATAGTGATAGATGTGTTCCGGATTCGGATAAACAAATTTATTGCTAAAATAAAATGAAGATATTGTTTGGCTGAAATTATTTATAAATAAAAAAATAATCTAAAATACTTTTAATAATATATAGCGACTTATATATATTAAATTTGTGAATTTATTTTCATATGTAATTTTTTTTGGTTAACATATTTTTGTAATAATAATTGACTTCTAAATATATTTGTAAAATAAATTAATATTTTATACTACGTTCAATTTTAAAATAATTATTTTTTATTATGGTCGATATATGATTGGAATTTCTAATTTAGAAAAACGCGTGCTTTATTTCTAAATTATCGTTGACACAAAGAAGTCATCTCACATAACCACAAGGCTCACAAATAGATAGCTTATTTTGATAAATTATCGTTGACGTTTATTCAAATAAATCACGATAAAAAGATATTTGAAGTATTTTTGTAGAACAAAAAATATTTTTTATTTATTTGAAAATAAATTATATTTAAACTAATAATAATAATAATAATAATATAAGATTTTATTAGATAAAACTTTTTTATATTTTTAAATTTTTAAATAAATTCTTAACGAAATTATAGAAGATTTATTATAAAAAATGAAATTGAAAAATTATTTTTATAAAACATGTTTTTTAAAAGCTTAAGTATGCTTTCAACAGTACTTTACTGAATTTACTCAAACACTTTAAAATTACTGTTGAAAGCTTATGTAGGCTTATAAGAACCGAATCAGCTATCCTAAACAGGTCCTATCTTCTAGGGATAGCAATATATAACTCTATCTGAAAATTCAATCTAAAATCAACCTATTTAATCAGAATTAGGGTTAAAAAATTCGACCCGTATAAATATATAGATTGGGTTAGTATTGAACGAATTTGATCCGGTTATTAAATGGGTCGATCCGGATTAATCCGAAATTGATCCATCAATCCGAAATATTATTTTTTGAAAGAATAATTTTTGATTTTTTCTTACCATATAATAAAATATTGGCAATAAAAATAATCGATAATAGTTATTTACTAACTATTAAATTATATTATATTTATAATTAATTTTTTATTTTTATACCTTAGTAAAATAGTATAAGATGAAAATTATAATATTATCGAAAGTATTACTATATAGGTATTTTTAATGACGAATTTAGATTTCGTATAAAAATTTTATGAAAATTTTGTTAGATAGATATGTTTATTAAAATTTTTATCGAAATTATTAATATATATTTATAATCATAAATTATAGCTATTATCATATATTTTTAAAAAATAAAAATAATAATTTTTTTAAATATTTTAAGGACCGATGAAGACGTTAAGAAATACATATTTTGTCGGACATAATTATATCTCGTTAGTAAAAATTTCGTGCACTTTTATTCGAACTGACCTTATAATTTCGCTGAAATTTAAAACTATAAAATTAATAATTAATAATTTTAATTATTAAATAGATCTACCCGAATTTGACTCGGTTATTAGTAGGTTGGGTTAGGATTGACAATTTTGATCCGTATAAATTTATAAGTTAAATTAAAATTGAACAAATTTGATCTAATTATTAAATAAATTAACCCAAAATCAATCCATCAATCCATATCGCCACCTCTGCTAATCTTCCGTCGAAACCACATGAAGGTGACATCACATGACGATTATTATCTATCATGTGATGTTATTGTTTATGGGCGTTTGGGATCACGTTTACCAAACTTTTTATTTTAATTTTTAATATATAATTTATAAATATTTATAAAACTTATTTAAAAATTTAAAAAATATAAAAAAATTTAAATTTTAAATTCTTTTTATTATATATTTTTTATTTGTTTTAAAGATAAAACATAAAATTTATTTTTTAAAAAATAAAAATATTTAATATTTTTAAAAAATTTTATTTATAAGCACTTTGGCAACAATACGATACGAACAAGTTTTTAATTCCAATCATAAATCAGACAATAATTAATGTCTATGTCTACAAATTTGATAACAATATCAAGAGTGAAGTAAAATCTGTAAGGAGGAAAGAATACATAAAACCTCCAATAAATTCCTCATCAAATGAAACTTCCTACTTTGCATTATATAGCTGCTCAGTTATTCTATATTGACCACATTATTGTTCAGATAGCAGAATTTGCATATCTCTTTGAAGAAGCCATCTGCTACATCACCCCAGTTTCTCATCTGAGAAATCCTAATATGCATCCTTCGTAGCTTCACAGAGCATTGGAGCAGTGCTTTAAGGGTGCTGAGCTTCTCATCTGCATTGAACGCGGATCTTACTGTTATCAGAAGTTCTTCCAAGCAAGGAATCACAAATTTGTGATCAAGCTGCATCAAACAAAGCACCTGATAAGTTTGAAGTTGCAAAAGCAAAAAAAAAATTGTACGAGAATAAGGAGATTGGGAGGCATCTCACATTCTTAAGGCTGTTTTTCTGGCAAAGAGCTGCCAACATTGCCCCATGGATCTCAAACTTTTGCAGCTTAGGGTGACTGATGAAAAACTCTACCATGTCAATCTCTGGAAAAGGTAGAAGCGCATCAAGATCTCCCGTGAATTCAACCTTCATAACGAGATGCTTCACTTCCCTAGCACTTTGAAGGACTGAGCTTATTGCATCCCAACTCCATTGTACACCTCTAAGGGACATGTATTCAAGGTCTGGCAATTTTCCCAGATTAACCTTGTAAAGAGTACCTGGAGAACCAAACAACATGAGCATTGCGAATTTCGTGCATTTTAGATTAAAGAAAAGCTACTGACATCCTAACAAATACAAACAAATCTGATATCATAGCAAAAATATCAAAAAACACTTGTGATTTGAGTCCTTAGTAGAGACAGAAAGAGCGAACTTGCATTAAAAGTATATTCAACTTTAGATCTTTCCAATAAAAAATGCAGCTCACCTGAATTTTTAGCAACGGAGACGCTCTGTAGAAGTTTCCCAGATCGAACAGCAACCCAGGTGAATCCCTGAATCTGCAGCACCTTCAGCCTCGGCGAGCAGATTGACAGAGAGCAATCTTCAGGACCCAAAAAGTCCAGCCTGCATCTCTCTAACAACTCCAGCTCTATCGATAGAGAACTAACACCCTCACATCCAAGCAACGCCAAATCCGTCAAATTTGGGCACGCGCGTATTGCATCATCCAACGCAGTACCCCTCACGGTCGCTCCAACTATCTCCAAACACAGGAGATGCTCGAATGTCTCCCAGCCTGGCGATTTCACCATACTCACACCCCATAGCTTGAGCTCTTCCAAACCTTTTGCCGCTCCAATGCAGTATAACTTGTCTGCCGCAGAACTATCCATGCGGAGCTCAAGCCGCCGGAGAGTTCTACTCCGAAGAGATAACCATGAAGAGAGTGCTGCTACGGAGAACGAGCAATAGATAATTAATTCTTCGAGGTTGTGGAACGAAGTGATCATTCGGTCCATGACTTCGTTGGCGGCGTGGCGAGGAACGGAATCAAAAGCATTTCGAGGGAAGAAGAGGGAAGGGACGAAGGGCACCGACTCACGCCATGTCTTCGCGACGCAAGCAAACGACGCAATGTCGCGTGCGTTGTTGCTTGCCTGAGAGAGAATGTGCTGCACTATTGCGTCCGGGACTTCGTTCAACATCGTGTCCAACCAACAACTCCGATCACCAGCTCTGCGAGTAATTAAAAAACCAAGCTCAAATAATTGCTTAAAGATAAAGAAAACCACTCTCTGGTTAATTCGATTTCAAAATTTCTTTCAAAAACAAGCAGGATCAATAATCAATTGCGAACTTACATTGCAGTTGAGAAACACAAAATCGGTGATTGAGAGGAAGAGAGAAAACGAACGGCGGCTTAGAGCGTGAAGGAAACAGTGACAAAATAGAATCTGGAAGTCCAACTAAAAAGGAACATGTCAAGGGTTGGGCCTACATGTTTAAGCGGGCAGATTTTAAAATTTTTTACATTCGTTGTTCTGTTTCAAGTTTGTTTGAATTTAAACTGAAAATATGACCCGGAACTTTTTTAGTCTGGCTCATTTGATGCGAATTTTGAATTTGTGGGATTTAAATTCGGGTCCAACTACAGGTTTATCCAGAATTCAAAACTAACACTCAGGCAGTGCTTTAATTGCGCATTTAGTAAGTTTTACATAAGTAAATTTTGTAAAATTTAAAATTTAATAAAAAATAAAATTCAACAAAAATAAATTTCGAAATGATAACTAAATGTAAAAATAGAGTTTAAGAGTAAAGTTTCATTAAAAATAAAATTCCGATCTGAAATAAATATAAAATTTAAAATAATAATTAAAATACGTAAAATAATTCGAGTAAAGGTAACACAACATTTAACACTCAAAATCGGTGGCACTGAAACATGCTTAGCACATAATATTAACAACAATGGCTCTAAAAATTTAAGTGATGTTTGACAATGAGTGTAGCACTACTCTTCCTTCTAAAAAAACTTATAAGTAACTTATTACTGTATAGTGCTAATAAATAACTTATTGGACATATAAGCCTAGCCAAACATGGGCTATATTCAGATTTTGCACGATTTGTCTCTATATACGGCGGTGTGTACATAATTGAGAACAGATCTGATAAATTCATGAACTACAAGTTTTTCTTCCCAAAAGCAACACTAAAGATTGAGATCATACAAAACCAGACTACAGGAACGCACAAAACTTCTACAATGATAGGATCTTAGTAACGGTAGAGGTTCTGATTCCATGCAGTAGACGTACTAACAAGTTCACATGAACTATAAGTTCGATACAAGATGAGATAAACTTGGGCAGCCATTACTTGTATACATTTTGTCCAAGGCTATTTACTGGTTGCTGCTCTCTTAGTATTCCTCATGCACATTGTTCAGATGGTAGTTGCTTTCAAGGTTTTACCTTATAGTTCTCTTCTTTGTATCCCCTTTTCACCTTCAGAAGCATATCAAACCTTGCAACTTCCTCAGCCACCAAAATATTCCAGATAATAGTATGCTACTGACAAAGGCGAACAAACATGACTAGAACTGATCCCCCTAAAGAACTTGTCTCTAAATACAATTGCATTTTGGGGCTAAAGGATGACCTCAGCTTTGGCAAAAATAACCTCAGCCAATTCATAAGGAACTAGGGAGTTAGACTACTGCTGGATTGTCTGCACTGCATCCTGGACTGCAGGATCATGAACTGGAACCCCCTTCCATCCAGCTCAATGTCCATCTCATACAAGATTGGAGCCGTTATGATCAAACAGAACTTAACAAAGCAACATTAGAAGTACATGACAACAACAGCATCTCCATCAGCATTCATAGTCCAGCAATATCACTAAGTTCTCACAACTTCATCAGTTGCATCAACTCTCGACTTTTCAGGGAGCGAAGGAAAAAATCACTTAAGAGAGATGTCATTGTTGCAGGTCTACCAAAAGGCTCTATTCTTACAAAGGTACACACAGAAGCTGCTGCAGAAATGAAAGAGGACAATTCTACCTGCACAGAAATGAAAGAGGACAATTCTACCTGCAAATCATGCTAGTATATGTTAAGTTTCCAGAATTTCTTTTTAACATTTTAAGAAAGCCACATCAAACTCGATAACATGTTGCACTAATTTGATTAAAGACTTGGTCCAACTTTAGCTAAGTAGTATATTAACTACACAAATATTGCACCAATTCCATATTGCCCACCTCCAGATGATCCGTCAATCTGTTATGTGCGATTCATGAAAAGCCAACTACCAAGTCAGCTATAAAAGTTATCTTCACCTTGATGTCTCCTTGTCATGAATGATTTAAGACACACATTAGTGCATCTTGAGATAGGTTCCATAGAAAAGTTATATGGAGGCAGGTAAACAATAACCTAATTTCAATATCATATACACACAACCGTGAAAAGTTAAGCGAAATGCAGCCAGGGGGTCCTACTCATATCTGTAGTCTAAGGTAAGATCACAAGAAAGAGTACTCTCGCAAGAATCTATACTTCTAACACAAGAGAGAGGAATAAGTAGTGCATATCCCCAGCTCTCAGCTATCTAGACAATTTGGAAATGGCCTAATATCAAAGCATACTAGCACAACTAGAAAGTTCAAGTAATCTTTTGCAAGAGAAAGCACACGATTCATGCTAAGTTACCAGATTCTTCCAAATGACAACATGAATCATACAGATCTAGAGGCTCCACACAGAAGATATCATAGTTATCTGAATACCATAAACAAGAACCTGGTGGTAACCTCAACAATTGAACTCCCAACTCCCCAAATAAAATCTATGTATAGGTTGCATGTCCAGTGGACTATCTCACTATTGCCTTGACGAAGAAACTGCAAACTGGTTAATGAAAAACTGTACAACAACGCAGAACCAGTGCATCATGATATAGAAACAACTATGCATCTTAAAACACATGAGAGATCATATAATCTATCAACTCATCTGAAAAGCTCAAACTCCCATATCAATACGGATCCCCAAGGTCATCTTTAGGAACTAGAGATTCCACTCACATAGCATATACATGCCTAAATACCAAAACACATCACACATGCAACTCCAAGAAAATTTCGGACGTAACTTCAAATATGTGTGTTATCTGGGTTGAGAACATAGCTGAAGATGAAAATTGGAATGGGGTTTTACATAAAAAGAAATGTCCAATAATTGCATTGTAATTATGCCAATCACAAAGCAGCTAATTACAGTTGGTTCGGTTGCTCATGATTACCTCTGAAAAGCCCACCCGATTATTATACATCTTTAATCGGTCAGCATTGACCGATCAACAATAGATCATTGACTTAATCAATATTGACATTAAATCAAATCAACTTATCATAAAAAAATTTTAATAATACGAAAATAATTTTATTTTTATTTTATCTTAATAATTCATTAAAATTATTTATATATTTTTATTTATTTTATTATTATATAAAATAAAAAATAAAACGAACTAATAGGTAGCCCCGAGTCGAGAAAATTATGACCGGTCGATAGATGCAACCCAGGTGTTGAAAGTTGAAACCTCGCCAGGTTGTTAGAGACTCTAGGATTATTAGAGACTACGAAAAGTAAAGGAAAGTCCAAAAACACATGATAATTCAACATTATATAAATTATCAGCGCCAATTCATCGATTTCCAGTGAACAATTTTTAATCTGCTAATTCCAACAATTCCTCCCAAAGTTTAACCATCCAAACATTCAAAATGAAAAAAATGAAAAACTATCTTGTGCAAACCAAAATATACCAAATTCCTTCCCACAAGCAAATCTCTAGAAAGCGCATTAGAATCCAAACCTACAAATTTGTGAACTACAATCAGCTCAAATCTTAAACAGATCCAATAACAATCAAGCTCATACAAATCCATAATTTTCCTCTTCTAAATATCAGAATAATAAACACATAATTCCTCGTCTGTTGCAGCTAATAGCTCTCAATTTCAAACCAATTCCTTCTTTGATCCTGCATCATCCGCCACTACACCAACTGACTTTCCAAATCTCAGTGATTGTATTTCGATCCCACTCACTAAAATGAATTCCAACCAGCTTCAAACACGAAGCAAAGCCAATCACCTAATCATTGAAAGCCTCAGCCGATTGAAGCAACACGGAGAAACACGCAGCGATCAACAAAACAAAAACAAGGAGATTAAGAGATAAAACGAGCGAACCTGAAGAAAGAGAGAAGAAAGAGGTGTCGAGATTAGGGTTCTTCGAAGAATGGGAGATTTGAGGAGAGAGCGAGCCTCGTCGTCAACGCGTTCGTGCGCGATGTCGGGATTCGCTGCTGTTGAATGTAAAAGAAATGGTGATTTTCTTTCAGAAGAACAACATAAAATAATAAACGACCAAAAAAAATACATTGTTAAGGAAAAAGAAAAACTAGAAAAGAGAGAAAAAAGTAGTTATGGCAGCCGACAAATGCTTCGAGCTGGTGGGCACAATGATGGAATTGCAATAATTTGTTCATTAACTTTAACGGAAACATCTATTGTCCAATTCTTTTAACAAAATAATAAATAAAACGAAGGTTCCATTTTGATATCACTACCAAAAATTGTTACCCTTTCTTTTATCTTTCTTACTTTTTCCTTTTTATCTGTGGTATTGAGAATTTTGACCGATTTTAAGTGATATTTGAGTCAAAAAAATTTTAATTTCAACATATTTATATATATATTTAAATAATTTTTCATAAGTTTTTTAAAATTTAAAAAGTACAAAAAGTTATATATCATTAAAATTGTATTATTTTTAATTATTTTCAGTAAAAAGTAGAATATATTATTTAAAATTTTTTAAAAATTTTTTATTTTTAAAATAATTTCAAATTTATTTTTAAACATCTCGGAAAGCACAAGAGATCTTGAAGGCGTAAATTTAGCAGGAAGCCCATTATAGTCTAATTGATAGTTTTCATGTGAGAGAGAAGTTCAATATTCAATTTGTTAGAAACCATCAGACAGGCTGTTTGTCACAAATTAAACTGAAGCAATTTGCTCGGTCTCACAAACAAACAACGGATAAACATACACAGACCAAAATCTGAAAACAAACTACTATTCTGATTATCAGCTAATACTGAACAGCCAAGTCCGCATGTCACATGTAAGAAACACTGAACCAAGGCAGCATTCTTTGCTGCATTGCAACATGCTGAAGTTTTTGGGTTACATGCACAGAAAAGCATAGCAATCACATATCGACTGGAACACGCTTGTTCAGATGTTCAGCTAGTCTAGGTGTGGCCACAGCCCTCAGCGGTGTACGCATGTAACAAACTATCCCGGGATTCTCATTCATGTCCACATCTTCAGGCACCATCCCCTCCGGCAATGACCAGTTAAAGTGGTGTAGGAGGTGGCCAAGCATGGACATCACCAGGTTCATTCCCAAGTTTGCCCCGGGGCAAACTCTCCGCCCTGAACCGAATGGCAGCACCCTGAAGTCACTTCCCTTTACGTCAATGTTTTCCTCTAAGAATCTCTCTGGCCTGAACACAAGTGGGTCTTTCCACACCTTAGGGTCACGGGCAATGGCCCACACATTGACATGGACAACACAGCCTTTTGGAATGTCGTAGCCGCCAATCTTGACATTTGTAGAAGCTCGGTGAGGGAGCATGAGTGGGCTTGGTGGATGAAGACGCAGTCCCTCCTTTATGACAGCATTCAGGCAGGGCAGATTGGGAAAGTCTGTCTCAGTCATAATGCGATTAGTGCCAATCACACGGTCAATCTCCTCCTGAACTTCCTGCTTCACTTTGGGGTTCCTGACAAGTTGCGCCATGATCCATTCAACTGAGATGACAGTTGTGTCCATTCCTGCATTAATCATATCCTGAAAAAGATACGTATTTCTAGTTTAGCTCCTCAAAATGAAAATGAAAAAGAAAAAAATGCTATAAAAGTCACCATCTTTTCATACTATTAAACGCATGCAACATTGGTCACCTTGTAAGTTGTAATATAACAAGGTAGATGAATCATTATAATTCGCCACATTACCTCAACCCAAAATCGACGCAACCTAATATTCATGCATAAAACAACAAGCGCATCTAAGCTACCCAATTCATTTTGCCATTTTAATACTGCAACAAAAAATCAATTGAAATTTGCATATATCTGTATAGTCGTCTTTGCATTGATTTTAAATGCAATCAGTTGGGTTCTAGTTACCTTCTTAGCTGAATCCTAGGTTACCCCAGACTGGATCTGGATATAAAATTATGGAGACAGTAAGCATTACAAAGAACACATAGGATGATAGGAAATCTACAAAAGCGTAACACTTCAATAAACTTCACGAGAAACTGTGTAAATGGAGATGATCTTGAATTCAATATCCAAAAGACATGCTTTATGCAGTAAGTTGTAACAGTACACCTAACAAAGAACACATATATAGGAAATCTACAAAGGTGTAACACTTCACACAAAACTTCAAGAGATACTGTGTAAATGGAGATAAAATCTTGAACTCAATAACCAAAAGACATGCTTTATGCAGTAAGTTGTAACCAACAAACCAGAAGCAACCACAATTAGAAAGTCATTAACAACAAATTCAGTACTAAAAGATAGGAGCCTAACAGTATTAATTTCAACAAGGAATAATACTGTAAAGACAAGGACATTGTCATGCACTGGCAAAACAAAACATAAATAGAAATTTGAAAGTAACATTCATACCCAAAGAAGTCCCATAATGGTGTGCTCACTGAGTTTATATTCATCTTGTAGAGTCAGCAGTGCATCAACAAAGTGTTGTTTCACACCGTATTTTTTGCGTGCCTCTGTGTGCTCTTCCAGTATGGCTCTACTAAGGCGATCTCTGTGATCTAGGTGCTTGGAGTATGCTTTCTCATAAAAAGGAAAGAACCATCTTAGCCAAGGAACATATTCAGGGAGAGCAAGTGTAGCAGTGATCTTTACAGCATTTTTGGTAATTGCTTTGAACTCCACTCCTTGCTCATTAGTTATGCCCTCATGGTTCACAAAGCGCTTTCCAAAAGCAAGCCTTGTTATATTATTAAAGGCCACTGCTTGAATGTGGTCTCTGACAACCAGGCCCTTCCCAACTTTATCTGTTAAACTGTAGCAATGAGTGTATTTTGCCATATGCTTAACTAAGTTTAAGATCAGCTCACAAATTAAGTTAAGAGTGGAAGGAGTGAAGCAGTAAAGAACTCCCAGATTCGTCTCAATTGTGAAAAAGCTATGAGGAGAAGAATCCAAACCCAAACTAAGACATGCACACACCTACTAAAAGCTCGAGCTCCTCTTTTGAGTTATACTGAAGCTTAAGTTACTAAGTAGTAGTGTTTCAGGTACAAACACAGTGATAAAGAAGTCCAACTTAAAAATGAAGGCTAGCAAGAACTTAAAAAAATATTTACCAAAAATTTCTAAGAGAAAACAAAATCTATCAAGCGCTTATTAAATAGGGGCAACTCACTGATGTGCACTAACCAATGTAATATCGTGAATTCAAGCAACATAAAAACTATTGCAAACTTGATTTACCTAGAACAACAAAGTCGGAATGTACCAGGAGAAGTAGTATTACAGAAGACAGACTCGACCATGGCAGTGACTTCGTCTTCGCGAATTGACCGGAGCGATTCGAGCCGCTTAGCACTGAACAACTCAAGTGTGCATAGCTTCCGAACCTTGACGTAATGCGGGCCATAATCAGCCCAGATCATATTTTGACCGTTCCTACTGAATAGGGTCGCTGACCAGCTCCGCCAACGATCGGCTAACAGTTGGTCTTGCTCTTTGAGAACTTCTCTGGCTAAATCAGAGCTTGAAACAACAACGTTGAGAGTGGTACCAAACCGGACAGATATGATTGGGCCATATTTCTTTGACCATTCCCAGAAGCACCTGCACCGGACTGGTGTGATGTCATAGAGGTTTCCGACTATGGGAAGCGGCCGTGGGCCTGGTGGAAGTTTCCACCGCAGCCGTCGGTAGAGAAACAGAGATAGCAGCACCGCTGCAAGTGCCACAGCAACCGGAGCGAGGTCCATGGCATTCAATTATTACTTTTTTTCTTCTCCTCCTATTGGGATGCAATCTCGAAGGTAAGCATATATAATACATATAAGATACAAAGTGATCTAGTTTAATATTTTTCTAGTTTGATATATTCAAAAAGACAGCTCAAGATCACGTTGTTTATGTTTCTTAATTGAAGCTGTCAACCATGTGGTACTCTATTTTTGTTTTATTTTATTATTTATTATTTTTAATTTTTAAATAAATTTTTATAATTTAATTTTTCTAATTAAAAATATAAATAAATTATAATTTTATATATATATAGGGAAGAATATAACACTATTGTTTTAGAAGCACTCTTTTTTTGATTTATAGTCGGAATAATTTCCAAATTTAACCTTCACCGTTGGATATAAAAATTATGAGTGAGAAATGTACTTATAAAATTTCAATTCAATCGAACTACGAATTTATCTCTATCCGGTCACTTGATCAAGATGACAGAAATAATACAATATATATTTTTTGAAATTTTTTTATCTTATGTTATCTTAATCAAGTGACCGGATGAAGATGAATTAATGTTCCGATTGAGCTGAAAATTTATGAATATGGTGGAGATTAAATTTGAAGATCATTCTGGCCATACAGGAGAAATAGTATCCGAAAATGTTCGTAAAAAAGAAATACTTCTATTTCTTTCATATATATATATATAATTTTATATTTTTTTAAATAAAAAAATTAAACTTATTTTAAAATTTTCAAAATAATTTTAAAAGAAAAAGCACTGACTCTTGAAACACTCGTGAGAATGCATGTACAGCTGCAAAAAATAATAAATAAACAAATAAAGCGCACTCCGTTAGGAGAAGCATCGGAAAAACGTACCAGGCACTTCATATATCATTAGAAGTAAAATATACAAATTTGGAAAAACTATCACAGTAGATTCTCGGAACAAAATGACTCTTTTCATTACGAAAAACAACAAAACGAAAGGCAAGCAATTTCCTCTAGTCATACATATATAATGCAAAGCTACACCAGCATATGATGAGCATCCACAAATTTAATATGGAAAATAAGTTTGTCTGACTATGACCTACTACCAAAACAGTCTGAGTTAAAGAAGAATGACAAAAGTAGGTTCTTTGTGCGTATAAACTATGAGAACCATTGAATTAAGATAGCTTCTAGCTACACTACAGCACCTCGATGTCTCTTAGATCTCAGATACCCTGCAGCACTTTGATGTCTCTTGAATCTTAGATATCAACCAGAATCACAGGCACGGTAAGATGTGCACAGCATTCACATATCAACTGGAACACGGTTGTAGAGATGTGCAGCTAGTCTAGGTGTGGCCACTGTCCTCAATGGTGTGCGCATGAAGGTAATGATCCCTGGATTCTCGCTCATATCCACATCTTCTGGTTTCATTCCTTCAGGCAATGACCAGTTAAAATGGTGCACAAGGTGGCCAAGCATGGACATCACTAGGTTAATCCCCAACTGGGCTCCAGGGCAAACTCTACGTCCTGCACCAAATGGCAGCACCCTGAAGTCACTACCCTTTATGTCTATGTTTTCTTCCAAGAATCTCTCTGGCCTGAAGGTGAGTGGGTCCTTCCACACTTTAGGGTCACGACCAATGGCCCACACATTCACATGGACAACGGAGCCTTTTGGAACGTCATAGCCACCAATCTTGATATTCGTAGTAGCCCGGTGGGGGAGCATGAGAGGAGTTGGTGGGTGAAGACGCAGTCCCTCCTTTACAACAGCATTCAGGTAAGGAAGATTGGGAAAATCTGCCTCAGTCATAATTCTATCAGTGCCAATTACACGATCCATCTCCTCCTGAACCTTCTGCTGCACTTTGGGGTTCCTGACAAGCTCTGCCATGGTCCATTCCACTGAAATTACAGTCGTATCCATCCCTGCAGTAATCATATCCTGCAATAGATTTGCACTCCAGTTTCATTCTTAGGGAGGAAAAGGAAAGGAATGCTGCAAAATTATTAGCTTTTCCTTATTCTTAACATTGGTTAATAATACTTAGAGAAACTATTACAATGTACCAATTTACTCCGTCCAAAATGCATGCATCGTCAATATTCATACCCTTGCAATAACATTGGCTAAAGAACCATGACATCACATAAAACAAACTCATATACTTTAATACAACTTCCACGATAATATTAATTGAAGTTTGCATATATATATATATATTTGCCTCTATTCATGCTGATCTTAAGATGCAGTACTTCGGTTCTAGTTATCTACTTAACTGAATCCTTAAGTTCATTTGAAATGGATTGTCTAATTCATGGTGACAATGTACATGAATGAAATTCATACAAATCTGTAAACCGTATAAAACCTCAGTAAATTTCAATAACATTTTCTATGGAGATTAAATCTACAATTGAACAACTGAAAACAGGTTGTAAGCTGTAAGTTGTAAGGAAGCTACTGACAACAGATCATCAAAGTGCTACGCATCACGATGGCCAAGAGAAACCTCCGCTAGAGGTGAACCAAAGAACCAAAAAATAAAAAATAAAACATAAAACATTGTTGGTAGTACTTGAGTTGATAACTAAATACTAAGCACCAAAAAACAAACAAGCAGGACAAAGGAACCAGAAGCAAATCCAACTAGGAAGTTATTCAACAACAAACTACTAAGAGGGAGGAGCCTAGCAGCTTTAGTTTCAAGAAGAATTCAAAGATCAGACAACATCATGTTCTAGCAACATAAAAGTGTACCAGGAAATTGAAATAAATAGCTTACCCAAAGAAGTCCAATAATAGTGTCTTCACTGAGTTCATATTTATCTTGTAGAGTCAGCAGTGCATCAACAAAGTGTTGTTTAGCACCGTACTTTTTGCGAGCCTCTGTATGCTCTTCCATTATAGCTCTGCTAAGGCGATCCCTACGATCTTGGTGCTTGGAGTAAGCTTCTTCATCAAAGGGGAAAAACCACCTTAGCCAGGGGACATATTCCGGGAGGGCAAGTGATGCACTAATCTTTACACCATTGGTGGTGATTGCTTTGAACTCCATCCCCTCTTCATCAGTTATGCCTTCGGGATTCACAAAGCGCTTCCCAAACGCAAGCCTTGTTATATTGTTAAAGGCCACTCCTTCAATGTGCTCCCTGACTACCAGGCTCTTCCCAAGTTTGTCTGTTATACACGTAGCACTGATATTAGCATCTATATAGAGTAGTATCTATAAGGATAAATCCACATATCCACTCACGACAATAAAAGCATTAAACTTTCTTTCAAAGGCACACAATCATCAAGTTCTTTGGATAGACAACTTTCACCTTTTTAGAGAAAATTGAACTCTAGTCATGTCATGGTCCCCTAAGGATTTACAAGTTTCCTCATTCAAACAAGCTAAACTGAGTATCATTAGTGAGTGAGAAAATGCAGATTGACAAACACTTTACAAGAAAAGAACAATTGGTTTGGGGCGTGAGGCAAGGCTACATTCAGAATTTGGTTCTAAACACAGTACAGGCAGGCACCTGCTATTGCTAGATTAGGCACTGCCAATAGATTCAACCAACCATGAAAATTGCAGATTCCCAACTCACTGGTAGCCAAAGCAGAGTTCTCTAGACTACCTTCTGTTTTAGGAACAAAAGAGTCTAAGTTATCAACTTGACAGAAAACAGGTAGAAAATTTCCACAACTTTATAAGAAACACTATTCTAACTTCTGTTACCTACATAATTAGGTATAAGAAAGGTTGACCAATGAAAATAATGAAGAAGCATGTATGAACTATCCAGCTCTGCTTTCTATTAAAGTAAACCTATCAAAACTCCATTATCAAACAAGGGAATAGACTAGTGAAGCCAAAGCTACTCACACATATTGAGAGGTAGAGAAACAGGTAGAAAAAAATAACTCGAAACGAAAAACTACCAAGATGTTAAGTGCGATGACAAAAAAAAAGCACTACCAAGATCTCCAGCAAATAAGCTTAAGCAACAGAGTGTAAGCAGAGTCAAATCACAGATCTATGCTAACTAAAATCATAAGCGCCAATGAATTCGAGCAAAACTACGCACTACGAAGATCTGCAGTTGAAACAACTAGTCAATCCAACTATAGTAACTTGATTGCCAAAAACAGAGAAAAAAAGTTTAAATTGTACCAGGAGATGTAGCGTCACGGAAAACAGATTCAACCATAGCAGTGACTTCATCTTCACGAATCGGCCGTAGCGATTCAAGCCGTTTCGGAGTGAACAACTCAAGCGTGCAAAGCTTCCTAACCTTAACATAGTGCGGTCCATAATCAGCCCAGATCATATCTTGCCCATTTCTACTAAATCGTGCCGCCGATCGACTCCGCGAACGATCAGCTAAAGACTGGTCTCTCTCTTTAAGAACTTCTCGAGCTAAATCAGAATTAGAAACAACAACGTTGAGTGTGGTACCGAACCATACTGACATTATTGGTCCGTATTTCTGTGACCATTCCCAGAAACAACGGAACCGAACTGGTTTGATGTCGTAGAGATTTCCAACTACTGGAAGCGGCCTTGGACCTGGTGGAAGCTTCCATCGCAGCCGTCGGTAAAGCAAGACAGACAGCAGCACAGCTGCAACCCCTATAGCTACCTGAGCTAGAGCCAGCTCCATCGAAATCTTCAATGGTCTTGTTTGCTATTGTTTGGTTGATGGAAGGTTGAAGAGGGGTGGGTATATATATTGGAAGATAGTGGTAGAAGTTGGCAGAGGTGGTAGGTGGAGACTGGAGATGGAGCAATGGAGGAAAGATCAATGATGCAGGATTGAGTTTTTGATGATGAAATGATACAGCGGTCAATGCTGTGTTTGAAAAAAAAAAAGAAAAAACAGTGATCAATTTCTGTTTGTCTTAGGTAAGCTGATTATTGTTTCATTAAAGTGTGTTTATGTCGAGATAAATCTAATTTTATAAAGTGATTTTAAAATGAAAAATAAAAAATTTTGTATTAATAATACATTAAAACAAAATTTTAATTTAAAATTTTGATTTATTTTATATTGAAAATGAAAAAATTAAAGTTTATGGAATTACACACGCACTAGCTTCGCTACTTATACTTCAAATTTTTATCAAATTCATTTTTACTTCAAATTTGTTTTTATAAATTTATTTCAAGAAAACTATAAATATTTAAATACACGTTAAACAAAAATAATTATTTTAAATGCGTTTTAATTGTATGAAAAGTTGAAAACTGCGCTAAAATTCTTTTAAAATGATAAAAAGAGCAACTATAGAGTTATGGGGCTATGGGCTGCTCTGCACAGTGCGCACATGTTAGGCATGTGTTGTGCTCATTCACTCCAGAGTTCTGTCCAGAAATGTAAATTAATTGCACGTTAATTAAGAAGACCTGTGAATTTGTGATCATTAGTGAACTAATGAGGTTGGTTAATGTTTGTATCAACATAGAGAAAAATAAAAGAAACACTAAACAAGGTCATGTATCACGTTCTTCATAAGTTCAAATTAATAATTGTCAAGGTTAGGTATATATGAGTAGTTCAGTTTTGCCTCCGGGCCACGTTTTCCTTATAAAAAGAGAGAGAAAAGATTGTAAAATTCTATTGGAACAATTAGGTACAAGCATTTGGAAAAAGAGCGTTTTTTGATTAAATAATAAATATATCTTTTTCATTTTATTTTGTAAATAAATTATTTAACTTCTTTTAACTAAAATATCATCAATTAGTTAAAAATTCCACCAAAATCCTTGTACTTCTATAATATATATTTAAATTTATTACATTATAAACTCTTTTTAAAATCTGGTGTGATCTAATTATTATAATAGTTGGCTTTTATTAAGAGATTCAAATTTAATTTCTGACAAATATTTACTTTAAATGTTTTTATATTATTTTAAGTGCTGATTTAATATAATATGATTTAGTGCAACTATGCGCGAGTCATTTCATTCCGTGCGATTTACTCGATTTAATCTACTACGACTCATGTGACTCTGAGACTAACAGTGTATTTAGATCGGATCGAGGAGTAAATAATTTTATAAATTAATTATTTATAATTATTTTTAGTTGATAATTAATTTATAAAATTAATAAAAAATTTCATAATAAATTTTATTGAGAAATAATTAATTACATTTCAGTATAGATATAATCTGAAATAAGATAAATCTTATGGTGTTAATGGTCGTTCAATCTTTAGCAACTCTTTTTAATACTTGTGCTGCTTAGGTACATATTGCTCCAGTTGCTTAGAACAGAACACTGTTCCAGTTGGCTTTTTTGTCGCAGGTAGTGGATTGTTCCAATTACAGAACATTGTTCCAGAACAGAACAAACTACTAACTTGTAATGTTTTTATAAAACATTGCTCGACTGAAGTTAACATCTACATATATATCTTGCTTTTCTTGCTTGAGATTGAATGTTATCTCAATTTTCTTACACAAGCTATGAATTTACATTATACACTTTTTTTTTCCTGAGATTAGGGCTCATGGCAAGCTCTAAAGAAATGAATAAAAATAGAAAATAAGAAACTAATAGCAATACAAATATTGTTCAGGTTCCTATCAAGATGTCATATTCGGATTGTCCATAATAGATTTGGCATAAGTTATAAGACTGTCAACAATTTCAGTCTGAGATATGTGAAGAGAAGAAGGCGTGGCTTGCTGAAGGAAGTCTGGAGTAATTGGTGAAGGTACCAGTAGATGACCACACTGTCAACTATCAAGCTGTCAAATTAATTTACTTAACCAAAAATTACAAAAATATATTTCAATTTTTTTATAAAAATTATTTTTATTTGTTTTAAATTATTAATAAAAATATTTATTTATTTATTATTTTTATTAATATATTTAAACAAAATAAGATTAAATTGTTATTTTTACTTTCATCTCCTTTTTACTAAATTTTTTTTATTTAATCTTATTTTTATTTATTATTTTTCTATCCAAAGTGAAGTGCTACCCATATGATCCTGTTTAACTACTTTGAAATATGTAAAGACGAAACATTTTTGAATAGGTAAAAAATAAAATTGGAAAAAAATGATCGAGGTGCTAAAAAAGTTAAAAGAACAATGTTTTAGTAGGCTTTTTTAGGAACGTTTGACATTATTTATTTCAAAATTAGTTTTTTAATTTATATTTTTAATATATTTTTTATAAATATTTAAAAATTTTATTTTAAAATATAAAAAATTTTATATATTGAAAGTTTTTTATTACTTATGATTATTATTATTTTTATATTAAAAATATTTTTATTATAAATAAATTTTATTTTAAAAAGTATTTCCAAACGTTTTCTAAATCTTCAGTCACCGTGTCTCTGACGATGTAAAAAGCTTTTCAAACTTAATAATTAATAAATATCTGTTACAAGTCAATAATAATCAATTTTAAATATTGATTATTGCTAAATTTGTAAGATGTTGGTTCCTAGTACTTTTTATTCATAAGCCAGTTTTTAAATAATTAATTATTGCTAAATTTTCTATATAGCATTAAATTTGGATGCGTTTGAGATTGTGTTTTTCGAACAATTTTTTAATTTTAATTATATATTTTTTAATATAGATTTTATAAATATTTAGAAAATTTATTTAAAATTTTAGAAAATATAAAAAAATTATATAATAAGATTTTTTTATTGCATACTTTTATTAATTTCTAAAAACAAATTTATTTTTTTTAAAAAATAAATATATTTTTTATTTTTAAAAAATTTTATTTTATAAATACTTTCAAATACTTATTTTGGGATGGGTTTTGCAAAACTCTTTTTCAATTTTTTTATTTTATAATTTTACAATATATACTTTATAAGTATTTAAAAATTTATTTAAAATTTAAAAAATATAAAAAAATTTTATATAAAGAAATTTTTTTATTATATATTTTTATTTTTTTAATATAAAAAATAACATTTTATTTTTTCAAAATAAATAAAAATCTATTTTATTTTTAAAAATTTTTATTTTATAGCAATTCCAAACACCCCTATCCATAAGCCAATGGCTACTGATCTGGTAACTCTCTCTTTACAAATTTTATAAAAATCGCTTTTTCTCAAGTTTAAAAATCCAATTCGGCTTCCACGTGTCACACTTCTTACATCAATTTAGTTCAGCCAACGAATTTTTACATCACCTTTTTCACTTTTCATCCTACCGTGAACATTCTTCGCTTTCGTTGTTGACCCTCGCGGCCATAGTTGTAAAATCGGACTGTCCATATTTACACGAAAATTATTAATTCAGAATATAAATCGGTTCAAATTTATAATAAAATTATTTATGAAATTGATTCACTCCGACCTGCTTCGATCCGTTCCGATTCGTTTCAATCCGGTCGATCCGCTCGCCTGAATTAATTCAGATTAAATTAAATTTTAAAAAATTTAAATTTATGATATATTCATACAAAAATAATTATTAGTAGCCTTATATTAAAATATAATATATAATTTAAATTTTATATTTAAATATAATAATATAAAAAAATAAATTTATTATATTTTATTTATAAATATTTATTATTAGTGATTTTTAAGTTTTTATATTACTAATTATATTAAATTGTTAAAAAAATATTTTAAAATAAAGAATTTCTTTTAAAATTTATTATTTAAAATATTTTTTGTTTTTTTATATATTTTTTGTTAGTTATTTTTCTTTTATTCTTTTTAATAAAAAAAATAATAAGTGTTCGTGCTACCATCAATATTTTGATATTTTTAACATAACGGATCAACCTATTGACTCGACGGGTCAACCCGTTTCGTTGATCTGGACAATTTTTCGGTCCGATTTTTACAACTATGCTCGCAGCAAAATAAAAACTGCGTAGTAACTAAAAGCCGCACTGAAACAATCAGGTTCTTCTCGTTCTCAAGCACAGAACAACTGCATCGTTCTTACTCCCTAATTGGAGACAACATCAGTAGAGAGCTTTAAAGGTATGAATTCAGCAAACAACTATCTTTTTATCTATAGTTTTTGTTAGATTATGTGAATTTATATATATGCCTATCTTATTTTGGCCCGATTAGTATTATTTTAGTCTCACATTGATTATGTTTATTAGTTAGACTCTTATGATTATATATATATATGTAGCTATTGAATATAAATTCATCATCAATTATTATCATCAATTTTATTATATTTTTTTTTCTCTCAATTCGTTTCATAATATCAGAGCCATTCGATCTTGAGAATTTTCTCAAATTTTAATTTAATTAATTTTTTTTAAATCAAATTAAAAAAAATTTTCGATCTAGTCTGTAATCAGCATGACTATTTTTTGTTCTCATTGTTGCAAGTCTGGTCATATTGTGGATAGTTATTTTCAACTTTATCCGTATTTATTTTTACAATATCGAGGGCAAATGAAGGCGAAAGGTTTCTTTTTTTCAAATTGCTCTCAAGATCCTCAAGCACATATCGTTGATAGTGCACCGGCAGCTCGTCAGATCTCTCCTGACTTTTCAGATATTAAGTATCGTCTTACTCAACTAGAGCTCCAGCTTCAACAACAGTCATCATTTGTTGGCTCATCTTTTTTTTTTTTCCTACCTCTTCAGATATGTCTTCTTCTTGGATATTAGATTCTGGTGCTTCTCATCACATGATTTCGAATGAGTCTTTATTATCCAAAACTACATCTTTGCTATCACATTTTCCATCTCTACACACAGCCGATGGTTCTCATTTACTCATTACAAAATCTGGATGTCTTATTTCAGATACTCTAACCTTACCCTTTGTCCTGAATGTTCCAAGCATTAATTTTAATCTTATATCTATCAGTAGCCTTTGCGAGAGTGGATTCATTGTTATTTTTTATTCTATTACATGCAATGTAAAGAATTCTCATACTGGCCAAACGATTGATTGTGCTCGTAGAAAGGGACGACTCTATTATTTAGAATATCTTCATATTTCTTTATCTAATCCTTTCACTATTAGTTGTGCTGCTGTTATTTTATCTACTGCTGATTTGTGGCATAGACGTTCGGGTCATATTTCTAAATCTCGATTTAAAAATTTATTTCAAAGTGGAGCTCTCGGACAAGGGTTTTTTTCACCACTATCTGCATGTACAGATTGTAAATTGGCAAAACATTTAGCTCTTCCTTTCATTAAAAGTTTATCTAAAACCAAACGTCCTTTTGAGTTAGTTCATTCTGACATTTGGGGCTCCGCACCTATCTCATCCATAATTGACTTTCTCTATTATGTAAGTTTTATTAATGATTACACTCGTTATACTTGGGTTTATCTTATGCGCAATCGGTCGGATCTTCCTTCTATTTATAACCGATTCACCGCTATGATCCATACTCAGTTTAACTGTAGAGTTAAAATTTTTCGTTCTGATTGCGCTCGTGAGTATCTGTCATCTACCATGAGATTTATCTTACAGTCTCATGGTACTCTTTTTCAGCAGTCATGTCCTTATATTCATGAACAGAATGGGGTAGCAGAACGCACGCATCGCCACATTTTGGAGATTGCTCGTGCTATTTTATTATCCTATTTTGTACCTCAAACTTGTTGGACAGAGGCAATTCTTACGTCAGTTAATCTTATCAATATCACTCCATCATCTGTTTTATCTAACAAGACCCCTCATGAGAGTCTTTTTTCATCTCCTCCTGACTATAGCATGCTTCACACTTTTGGATGTACTTGTTTTGTTCTTCTTCCTCCGACTGAGCGCACAAAACTGTCTACTACTTCAGCTAAGTGTGTCCTTCTTGGCATTAGTTTCGAGCATAAAGGATATCGTTGTTATGATTCTTTGGTTCGTCGTCTTCGTATTTTCCGACATGTCATATTTTTTGAAAATATACTTTATTTTTCTATATCTCCTGACGTCGAATTCTTAACATCACCAGACACACATACTTATACATCATCTACTCAGTGTTCTAATGTCTCCATTGATCCAACTCCTTTACTTTCTTCTAATAGTACAGTCCCTTCTACAATAGTTCCGACGATGGCACATGAGAATCCTTCATATGCTTCTTCTACTTCGAGTTCATTATCTTCACCTTCATCACCACCCTCACATCCACCTCAACCACCATATACTCGTCAGCAATTTCAGATGAAATATCTTGGTCACTTACATTATTTTCTTGGATTGGAGATTGCTCAGGATGATAGAGGTATTCTTATTTCTCAACAAAAGTATGCCTCAGATATTATTGGATCAACAGATATATCGGATAGTAAGACAGTTGACACTCCTATGGAGCTTCATGTGAAGCTTCGTCCCACTGATGGTGAGGCTCTCACAGATCCTAGTCGGTACAGGCGATTAGTTGGTCAGCTTGTATATCTTTGTTTGTCGAGGCCAAATATTTCTCATGTAGTTAGTATTATCAATCAGTTTGTCTCTGCACCTCGATCAGTATATTATAGTGCTTTACTGCGAATTCTCAGATATCTTCGAGGTACGATTACTCGCTCACTTTTTATGTCTTCTACATCAAATTTGGAGCTTCGAACCTTTTCAGATGCAGACTGGGCAGGTGATCCAACCACTAGAAGATCTATTACATGTTTCTGTTTGTTTCTTGGTGACTCGTTGATATCGTGGCGCAGTAAGAAACATGCAGTAGTTTCATATTCTTCTGCAGAAGTAGAGTATAGAGCAATGGCTATTACTACTAGAGATATTATTCATGTGCGTAGATTATTGTCCGATATGGGCATTACACTTGCAGGATCTACACCTTTATACTGTGACAATCGAAGTGCTATTCAGATTGCGAGCAATCCAGTTTTTCATGAACGGACGAAACACATTGATGTTGATTGTCATTTTGTTCGTGAACATTTTCTATCAGGCACTATTTTCTTACCATATGTGACTTCTACTGATCAACTGGCAAATTTCTTTACAAAGGCACACCCTATACTGAGATTTCAGCTATTATTGGACAAACTCATGTTGCTTGATTGTCACGACCCAATCTATGAGTCATGATCGGCACTAGACTAAACCAAACCTAAGTAGAACTCAAGCTTGGTCCAGCCTAGTAAGTCTAATACAAAATCAACTCAAAACGTAAAAATCCAAATTTTTAGAAAATTTTGATAAAATTTCCCCTAAAATTCAAGGAGAGGAATTTAAATTAAATCACAATAAGTGTCACAAACTCGTAACAACAACACGAACAATAAAACACAAGAATGATTTAACAACTTATACAACCGCTACCTGCGATAATACATCTCAACAAAAGAGAAAATAAATAAATAAATAACTGTCTATCAAGCCAATAAATTACAAACAAATAATAAGAACGAAACAGTCCCTCGAGTGTTACAGAGCCAACTAAATAAATTATGAAATACGGAAACGTACCCTTATAACGCCACTCCGATTCACGGTAGCGAGAATCCATTAAACTCCAGCTCAGCCCTGTAATAACTGGGAGAGGCAAAAGAAAGAAAAGACTGAACCCAGTCTCAGTGAGATAATAAATCAGGAATGCACCATTTAGAGCTTCTAATGCATTACCTAATTTTATCTTTCTGCTCCTCTATATGCCACAAATGCATCGATAGATCAGAGCATGCCTTACTTAGTTCTAGGTCATTCCATACCGACCTAGTTCTAATAAGGACAGATACGGGTACGATGATATGCAGTACATACACTCTTCTCTCATATCAACGATTTATTTTATGCGAGTGCTATATCCTTACATGTTTATATTCACATACGTATAATAACTATACCAAGCCCACATCTTTATATTATCTACATGCATACATTTATTAGTACGAAATTATACCTCTATAGGTTATCCACTCGAACATACTAATTATAACGTGTGTCATGCATCAAGGAGTTATAATCCTATAGTTGAAGCAATCAAGTAAGACCATGCCACTAACTTCTTTCATAACGCTATCAATATATACATATACTCTAGATTAAGAAAGTAATCTTATATACATATCTCACAAGTCTCAATGAAACCTCATGCATCTATATTTTCGAATCTCATATAGAAAAGATGTTTGAATACATGCATACATAATTATGAGCAATGAGTTGGATACATGCCTATATTATTTATATGTACGACTATGTCTACATTTGTACCCATATTTATAATCAAGATGAAGCACAGGATCAAATGTATGTCTATACCATCTGTATATGTCATGGTGTATACACATGTACCTATCTACATGACGTGATACTGACCAGGGAATCAGGATAATAATCATATAACACAGAGCGAGACCCAGTCTCCAGCTCAACCTACTAACCAGGTTGCTCCTGCCTCGGCGAGGTGCAACCATCCGGGTGATCGAACCGGATGGGCCGTGGTATCGCCCCCACGCGCATGGGCCTAACAATACTATAGCCATAGGTGGGTGCCCGCCCCACACCCACTAGGGTCCTGATTTCAGCCCCTGACTCGCCTGCCTCGTGCAGCGCGAGTGTCCATGTATAAGGTCAATCAAGCTCAAAGCCTCTACAAGCATTAGTCATAGGTCATATGCATATGCATTTTCACATGATGAGTTAGGCTTGAAAGCTTCTAATAGATTTCAATCACAACCGATGTCCATGCACATGTAGGAATACAAATATCACATGCTCTATGCTTGAAATTCATGTGCAAATAATAGGTAGAAGTCGCTCTCATATATCTAAAACTACCATGCATCATGTTACAATAATTGCCATTTTCGAAAAGTATGCTTTACCACTGAATTATGCATCCAATGCAGAAGCCCACATGGCATATATAATAGTGCATGCGATTTATTTCTTACATGCACTTGCTAGACATGCTAAACCATTTAGTAGTCCCAAGTAAGTGTATTACGTCATGATTATTACATATATGTCAGTTCTAAGCATGCTAATATGCTAGGCCCAAAATTTATAGTTATATTTAGCATAGGTCATAACTTATACATGTCTAAAATATAGTGCATAATTCTCATGCCAGATTAAGTGCTATACTTTACGTGTAAGAGCATTCTATGCATCTCGTGAATTTATATATCACAATTCTAGTTATATAACATACAACAATGAAATTCTTGTCAACCATAAAATCTGATCAATTTCTAGCATGTTATTTTAATTACTATCACTATCTTAGTCTTATGCAAGTATGCATACACAGACATGAGGATCAAATCTCATTATGCACTGAAAATGACAAGGTCATGTCGGAGATTCCAAAACAGATGTTACTTGCGTTAAAAACCTAACGATAAGCTAAAAAGAGAAGACGCAAGTAACCCTCACCTGAAGGTCCATGCAATTCGCCTAACTCCGTAAGTTATCATCAAGCCACACCCAAAGGTTCCACAGCTACGTTCGATCCTAAAGTGGATAAATATCATTATACTTAATTCGATAACCGAAATCAATCACATTCCTTATACACGTCCATATCCAAACATAGCCCAAACCGACGTAAGGCACCATTGAATTCAAAAATCCGATAATTACATATTTAAGTCCACAATCATCAACTCGATAATTCTTAATTAGTATTAGTGCTAGCAAATTTAGAAAGCTTACCCGAATCAACAATCAATCCCAAATCCGAACCGGCATAGTAACATGATAACGACAAACTTGTCGATTTTCAATCCAAACACCTATTGTAAATAGGATCAAGGCTAATCCCCAATAATTAAGTTTAGAAATTCAAAAAGGACACAAAAGAGCAACAAAACTCACCTCAATTGTATGTCTCGACGGCTCGCCGGATTCCGGCGAACTTCGGCCAAGGGGTATTCATGTGGTTAAATGATACAGTTGCACTGGCCGAACTCAACAAGAAGAACCTTAGAGCCGAAAATCAATGGCGGTGGCCGGAAATGGACGAATCGACATACCCGCCCAAAGCTCGCTCAAAATCTTCCGTCGGCACTGCAATCTTCGAAATTGAGTGAGGGGAAAGTTATAACGGGTCGAGGAGAAGGATTTTAGCAAGCCGGCGTCGAAGAAACGGCGGCGAATCAATGACGGACAAATTAGAATTTTGCTCGGCGGTGAAACAAAACTCAATCCGGCGAAATCAAAGCAAGGAGAGCAAGGAGAGGGCTTGGAGATGCACGCCGGAGTAAGAACAAAGAAAAATAATGGCGCCGGAGGGGAGAATCGCTGCCGGTGAGGGGGCAGCAAGGTGGCTGTCGGGTGGAAGAGGAAAATAGAGGTGAGGAGAAAAATAAAAGAAGGAAACATTGCATATTAAAGCCTCTATCTCCAACAATGGCTTAATGTAACCCACTACTAATCAGGCTGTTACATTGATCCTCCATGAGTTTGAGATGACGTATTAGATTATATGAATTTATATATAGGCCTATTTTATTTTGACCCTTTTAGTATTACTTTAGTCCCACATTGATTATATTTATTAGTTAGACTCTTATGATTAGCTATATATATGTAGCTAGTGAATGTAAACTCATCATCAACTATTATCATCAATTTTATTATATTTTTTTTTCTCTCAATTCGTTTCATACCATGTGATGAACTTAGGATTTTTCTCAAAACCAATTGGCGAGGAGAAGAGTGAGCCCAAATTTTTATGAATATCATCTCAGGATCATTGATAAACAATGTGGGACCAAAACTTTTGGATCTTGCTCATCACCCTTCTGCTGTTTCCTTACCCTTCCGTAAGCACCTCTACATTACAGCCTTATGGAAGCACCTTTGATGTATGTTAATTTCCTAGATCAAGAGGAAAGTGTATACTTGAAGGAAAATGTACAAGAATTAACCCCACTGAATGTAGGTTGGATTGCTCACTTTCTCGTGAAGACGTTGCTGCGTTCAATTTGCAATTAAAGTGTAACTAGTAAACTTGGAAACAGGATGATAATTTTGTTTCGAAAGGTCAAACATGCACTAAGTCCATTCATAAGCTGTCAACTTTGATCCCCTTGATTTTCATGAGATGTTTTCTGGGGTGTACCCAAGTTTGGTGATTTTATGCATAGCCAGCCAAAGAGTATTAGCAATAATATTCTTGCTAGACTTGCTGGGGTTGTTCATTCATTGAACCTTGAGAAAGGCAAAGGCTACAGAAGGTTAGAAGAGCTTCTAGCATTGTTTTGAAGCTTTTGGTATTTAGAAAAAAGAGTAGTATGCAGTCTCTCGAAAATTTTATTTCATCCTGTCAGAAATAAAAAGTAATATGCATTGTTTTTTTAGATATGTTTGAGTATGTTACTTCATGTATTATTGCTCGTCGTTGAAGTTATCATTATGAAAGTTTCATGACCTTGATGAATGCGAACAGTATTGCTGGTGTCCTGCCCTTCCCTTATGTTAGAACTACTTGATCCAATGTCGATTAGCTAATTATGAAATTATTTGAATCGATAAAAACTTATATCAGAAGCTTGGATAGAATCTGCTGTGCAGATTTTTATTTGGATAAATAAAAGGAAAAGTTGCGGACCTTCGGTACTTAGCTTGGAGCATGCTACCTCATTGTTTTGATACCCTTGAGGCAGGATTTAACTGATACCATTTTCAATATTAATGAAGGATTAACATCATGGTCAGCATACATAATGAGGAAATTTTGTGCTGAAATGAGTCACTATTTGTTGGTTTTAGCAAATTTATCTCGAAGAATATCCTAGTTGTTTGTGAAAAATAAAAGTGATAGTATGGGAATTATGCATAGAGATACATGTGTATAAAAGAACGGTGTGATAGCATTGTTCCGTAAGTATAGCATGATGCACTTTGTTCGATTTCATGTTTTCAGGGACAGCTTGCTGGAGTTAATGCTAGTAGTAGGAGATATATACGATGATTATTTGCTGAAAGCATCATATTACTTTGCTTGTAGCTCCAAGACCTTGGTACCACATTAATGGAATTATGGAATCTCCTGGTTAAGCTCTCTTGATAAGCAGAAGACATTTTACTTTGTAACCTGCTTAATTTCAAAATCTGTGGATCTAGTAATTGGGAAAGCATGTCTTGCTTGATGTCACTGAACAGGTATTAATCATTTGTTGCTACACACTCATTAACAAAAACAGAAAGGAATTTCTTAGAAGTTCTAGTTTATATATATATATATATATATTTTTTGAGAGAATAATTATCATCTATATTGCCCTTCTTGTTTTTAATGTTTCTTCTGTTAGGTCGAGCTTGAATTCACGAGGCTAAATATCTTGAAAGCCAGCTAGATGGAAGAGCTTGTGTGGAAAAAGTAAAGTGAACTTGAGGATATCTATAGAAGTGTCCGTATGGATGTTGATACTGCTGAAGCTAGAGAGATACTTGTTGACCTCATTGACAGGTTTTTCCCTATATTCTCATTTCCACCATGAATTGACTTTGAATTCTTTCCTGTTTTCCTGATTTCGTTGACCCAAATGAATCCTCTATGATTAAGAGGTGAACATTGTTAAACAGGCTATTTTCTTAGTGTTCTTCGGCTAGAAGGATTTGTATGTTTGTAATTGTAAACGCTATGAATCTGTGAGATAGAACTTTACATATAGTTGACTTTACATATGCTGCCTAGTACTTCATATGGCATTCTTAAGTTTCATTCTTGTACTCAACCGCAAGTTGTGTTCAGTGAGGGCTTATTGCCTTCATAATAACAACATACCATGACAATTGAATTGTGATTTGTAACGGCTTGCAGGTAAAGTGGTGCTATCTGAATTACTTTCAGTCATGGACAATGAGATTTGCTAAAGCCAGGACCATGCTTTAAGCAGAAAGGACATCTTAGACAAGGTAGAGAAATGGAGATTTGCATCTGAGGAAGAGAGTTGAGTTGAGGACTATGAAAGGGTAAGCTAATTAGTAATATGCATGTTCAATTAGTAGTTACTGAAAGGTAACAAAGTATACATGTACCTTTTTGTAATTTGATCTTTTCATATACCATATTCACAAGATGCAGCCTTTTGTTAGGCAACTCTTTGCATTTGTATGATGTTCTCTGAAAGCTAGTGTAGTGTGTCTATGTGACTTCTTCCATTTTGTTGATCGACTGCTTTACTTGCATTTGGCATTCACTGTCTAACATTTTACTCAACGTAATCTTTGGATTTTTTGTTCTAGATCATTTTTATTTTACTTTAGCTTACTGAAGGGCGTTTATGGAAGATTTATGGTCTCTTTCTTTGCTTGGAAGTAGATATCTAATTTAATGTGTTTGTATTTTATTTGTATATAACTCTTTTGTGGATGCTATTATAAGTGTGCTTCTTGTGTTTGCATGCATTTGCCGGCTACTATTCTATATTAGAAAAGGGTTCTTTTGGCTATTTTCTTGGATATGCTTGATATATAATTCTAGTTTGCTACATTGTTGAAACTTGCCTTATTTTGAGAATTTACTCCCTCTTCTGGCGGTCTTCTCAGGAGAAAGGGTAAACCATGGCAAAGTAGGTACATGATAATGGCTTAGCTAATTATCTCAACCAATAATGAGTGAGCACCTGTAAGCATTTGAATGATTTACGAAAGGTTTTGCTAACTAGTATTTTTATGAGCAACCAACTCCAAGCTCTAGCTGTTAGCAAATCAGAATTCGTGGTGCATAATATTTCATAGAAAGGCAGATCTTTGCTCATTATAATAGCTTATGGTACTTGCAATATAAAGAAGTGTTGTGTCTTGCACAGGAACCATTAAGGGCTGCCCATGTGTTGAATCTTGTAATAATAGCCTGTACACTTTATCAAATGATGGGCAGGTTATCTTGCTCTCTTTTCTCGGATAAAAATTATGTTGTATTTCAGATAAAGGTAGTCTCCATTGTATGCAGTTATTAGCTGTAAGTTTAGTAGGTTTTAATTTCCTCGGATGATTTTTTCAGGATCAGAATCGTTATAATGCTGGTTGAGGAGCATACAAGAATCTAAAATGGCTGTAAAAGCTCGGGCTTTCATGAGCAAAAATTCCATGTGAGCTTCATATATCTAGTCTCTCGATTTTTGTACTATGATTGAAGTATTTCATCGTAAGTTGCATATGTTCATTTTTAGAAAGTTATCATCACATAATCCAAGTCATTATTATCTTAACCTCCTGGAGTAAATGTATGCGGGTTCATTATTATCTTGCTTATCGAACACCTGAACCTTCTCATAATGAACTACAATTGGATTTGTCTTTGTTGTAATAGAGTTAGGATGATGGTAATGATGATTTTGCTGCAAAATTTGAAATTCTTAACTGAAAAGTGATATTTGAACAGAGCACGTATCAATCGCCATATGCTATGTGAAAATTTATGGCCTATGTGCTTTAGAATCTAGATCTAAGATGGCTCGTGGGTGAAGAAGAAAATTGAGATTAAACTCTTATTCCGCCAGTAACTTTGCGGCAGGTTATGTTGGGTAAGAATGCATTCTTTTGGAGGCACTGATATACCAGGGTGTTTTTTACAGTTTGTAACCAGATTAACTTCTTTGCATACAAATTTAAAAAGTAAGCCTTAGTAGTGATATTATGATTAATACATTAGTCAGCTAATATGGTGCAAGTCTTTTCCTTTGCTCTAGGGCACTTTCAAATTTTGGAGTATAGCTAGGAAGGGTTTCACAGAGAAGATACTTTGGACTTCTCTCAGACCTTCATTCTTGAGCATATGCCTAGAGGATTTTGTTGCTAATTGATTTTTTTTGTCCAAAATACTTGCACATGTTTTTTCAGAAATCTAGTAGTCTGTAAAACGTACTTTGCTTAGTATCTTGGGTTGTTAGTCCATTATCAATATAATATAATCTTACGTTCAGTTTTGGTAGAAAACCTGACCTATCAGTTTTGTTAGAAAACCTGACCTCAAAAATTAAAGCGTGTGAGGAAGAAAAGGGGACACTATTCTTTTACGATAAGGTAAGACTTCAAAAGACGAAAGTTATTATAACCTATGCTGTGCTCATGAATTGTCCTAAATCTGGTCTCTTATATTTTTGTTACACTTGCTGAAATCACTTGAGGACTATTGCACTGTTAGATAGCAGACAGAAGAGGAGAAATGAAGATTCGGGGCAAGGGGTATCCTATAATATCTTAACTTGGTTCTTGGTTGATATATTTTCTTTCTGGTATTTCATCCGGACAAATGTATAATAATCAATAGAAACAAAAGTTTTACAATGAATCGGAGGAGCGAATTGTACAGAGGAGGCTTCTCTCTTTCTCCCTTCCATTTTGTAATTTGTCTCTGCAATACATATACATTAACCAATGAATATGTTAACTGCTGGTCTTGTGGTTAGTTTCGTTTTTGTAAGGTTCAACAATTTACTATCAGTAACTTTGATTTCTGGGGATCAAAAGAAGCAAAAGGAGCTGACTTTTTAACTGTGCTTATATTATACTATTTTATATGTTTATCCTTGTATTTGTTCAAGAGTTCAAAGCTGACTTTTCAAACATTATTCTTTCAGGAGCAAAAGAAGGTCAATTTGCTGCGGAGCAGCATGCTATGGGTGGCTCAAAACCGAGACCTATGAGGCACTCAGGCAGCTGTCCGCAAAGAAGCCATTTGGTCATATAGCTCAAGCGCTAGCACAATGTTGGGAACACCTGCAGCGCTTCATGTTTCTACCCCAATGGGATGACATGGAACCTCATCAATTGGCAAGGAACGAAACGAAAGTGGGAAGGTTAGTGCAGCAATACCTGCCAATTATGTTGCTCGAGCAAAGGATGATTCTTTACCGCAGGGTATTCCTGGAATAATGTCACTTGATGAGAGATTTAATGGCAAAATTGCATATACTTTCATCCAGTTTAAAATTGCTGTGACTAGAATGACTTTCCAATATGCTGTTTGATATGATCATTCACCAAGTAGAAAATTTCATGATCCATACTTTTGTGGTAACTTTTTGGCTATAAGTGCCACCTACTGTAATCTTGAGGAAAATAAAAGCGTACATAATCATAAGGATCTTTTAAGTCTTTGGGTGTAATAGCATCTTATGAAAATGAAAACAGGATTCCAGGTAGTAGATTATGGGACATAGTAGTTAAGTGTGCTATTTTCCTATTGCTTTTTATGTTGGGTAAGCTGGGCCAGTTGAAACTCGTTCTGAAGTTGGAGGTTTCTTTGTCAAAGGACAAGATGAACAAACCGTTTAGTAATTAGTTGCACTAAAATCAACAAGTTACTAAGCGCTTGTTAGTGAATATATATTAAGGGAAAATTGATATTTCAAATCCTTGGGTAGCCGTATGCCACTGTGGAAACCTTGATTTATTCTAAATTGGCAGCTGTATGCTCGAGACTGAAAGGCAGTATACATCTATGGCAAATAGACCTGTCTGACTATTCATGGAACAAACCTGACAAAACTTATAGGGATTTAACACCAATTCTGCCTGTATCTTGTATTGCTAGTGAAAATTTTGATTAGTGCCAATCATCTTATGGGACATATTTTAGTGGGATTTCTGCATTGTCATGCAGCAAGGTCGTTTGATAATGATTAAGAACTGATTGTCGGACATACCGCACTGCAAGCAAACCAGGATGAGATAAGGCCACTTCCATCAATAGACTGGATCATTTAGGGATGCTTGGGAGTGTTTATGAAAATAAGTTTTTCTAAACAAAAAATATTTAAAATAATTTTTTAAAAAATTTATTAAAAAATATTGTAGAAAATTTATTAAAAAAATATAAAATAAAAAGTTAGAATAAAAAGTGGATGAAAAAAAATCCCAAACAGCACATTAATCAACCCAAAATAGTTGCAAATGGCTTTTTACATGATGCGTGATCAAAGAGCGCTCATGTTTGGTCCCCCATGGTGTCCATTAATGCTGAGGCTTTCTTAGTATGATGGTAACTCTAGACCAGAGTGAGGAGCTGCTTCTCAGGTGTTCATTTAGGCTTTGTCTTTATCGTGAGGACTGAATTTTTAGACTCCGATGCTTTTTGTCGTCATGGAAGGTGTTACTGGGTGTAACATCATGTCCCAATGGGGCAATACAATGTGGACTGCGCACCAAAATTTACCTTCTTTAACATTGAAAGGGCACTAGTCTTGTTCTGCTTGCGTCACACTATGTATTTTTCATGGATATGTGGGTTATCTGAATGTCTGAGAGTCGGCAGTTATGGAGTGCTCTATTCTACTTCTCCGAATAGTGATATTTCAAAGTTATTGATAGCTTAAGCTGTATACCTTGGTGATAATGATCTCATTATAAGATGTGTGGCCGTTCGGGAACATAATGGAAAGATTCAACTTGTCGTATTTTAGAGGGAACAAACAAACTATCATGCATACCTTTTGTCCTCTACATCTAGATAAACTGTCAAGCTTGATCTTTTTATATCTAAATGATATCTATTTGGTTAGACAGTGAGATAAAGCCAATTAGGCATGAGTTATGCCCTTATAATTAATAACACAGACTAGCTTTGTTCTATACATTATTAGCTTTCAATCTCAAATTAATATATCTTAGAAAGGAAACATGAGCTTGAAGTCGTTTAGGTTTCCCGATCTCATTGGTTGTTGCACTTCCTTTAAGTGTGCTTGTGTCATTAGAGGTGACCTCAGTGAGTGTTAATCATGTCAATTCCTGTTATATGCTTAGCCATACACTGATGTTTTGCAAATATAAAATTGTCTTCTTTGTGCTCCCTTTACAAAGCATCACATTCCTATTGCTAATCCGACACAGATAGCAATGAATATGTTTGTTGCTATAATTTTAATCCCCTATTTGATAGCTCATTGTGGGAGATGTAGCAATCTCATCCCACATTAAAACATTGTCTATGCTTCCTTAATAAAGAAGTTTCCATATACTGCCTGCTTTTAGGGGACGTTAGGCTTAGCTTATTGAAATGTTTTTCATTTAAAAAAAAGAACTCTGATGTTTTTCAATAACTCTTCTACAGTATTTTACAGATTTTTTTTAAATTTAGAAAATACAGAAATTGTATGTTCTACAATGTTTAATATACACTTCTTTTTTATTTAGATAAAAAAAGTCAATCTCGCTTTCAAAATTTTTTAAAATACGTTATATTTAAAAAAAAATTTTCTCCTTAAACTTGTTATTGCCTTGAATCCTTAGAGTAATTCTTCTTTCATGGATTCTTAATCTTCTCTTTATCTTTGTGCTGATAAATCTTCCAGTGATTTCGCTTTAAATGATTTGTTGATAACCTATTGGATTGAGTACCTGTTTTTTACACACAATGCATCATTCCACTAGGTTGTATCGGTTTTTATTTTTTATTTTTTATTTTTATTTATTTATTATATTTTTTTTTTTGTGATTTGTTAACAAATATCCTTCTTGTTTGCTTCCGTTGTTTCAAGAATGTTTTCTGTTAGAATAGAAAAATGGCAATATCTGGAAGTGATGCTGTGAACCTGCTTCAGATGGACAAATAAAAGAAAGTATAATTGGTGAAGTAGCTAGTTTACTTGAGTCCAACTATTTCTTCTTCATTTTTTTTTTGGGTGAAAATATACCTGAATTTAACTTCAAATTTTCCAAATTCTTTGAAACCTGATGTATATTCTAGCATGTAGTCATCTACTCAATTTAAATGAATTCAAGTGTGTAGTGTCTTTCATTTCAGTATGCCAAAAACGTGAGGGCAATGAACATCTAGAAATTTTATGAGAAACACTGATTCTACATAACAAGTGATTATCATAATATTAGATCTGATTTGTCATATGTCAAGACTCAAGAGGGACAAATTTGTTGAGTGCTTGGTGATGAAAACCCTAATTATGCAAAAGACTCTGTTTAGTAAGAAAGGAAAAAATGCGGGGAATCGTTGCTGAGCTAATCATGTCTAGTGCTGTGAGGGCTCTCTCAACATAGTGACCTCCATGCATGCTTCTTCATGTTTGGTTCTTCATTTTGGTGCTGTTCTAAGTGAAGTCACTGAGCACATTATTGCGATCGGTTTCCAAACTAAAATGATTTTCTTTATTGGTGAATGAGACGTGCACCATCTGTCTATGATTTCTTCCACTATTTCCATTATAGTTTCAATATTTTTCATGCTATAATTCTTGTGTAATATTTTATACATACCTGAATAAGTGAAGTTTCTTTTTTTTTGAAAAGTTTTCCAGTTTTTCTCCTGGGCAAAGTGAAGTGGTGGGTGTTGTTTACAGCATTTCTCAAATCTTAAAGAGTCCATGTTTTTTACGCCAATTCTGCAAGGATGCTACTGATCTTTCTAAGTTCATAGTAGAAAATCGAACACAAACAAGTCAATGTGATGAAAGTAGAGGGTGGAAGAAGTAGTTCTTCATGTTACACTACATACTAACTTGCAGTTCATTTGGAAATGTGTCAGAAGGGTTTGTAAGGCAATTGATAGTTGGAAAGAAGGCCTTTCCTACTATCAAACATCAGGTTGTTCGGCAAAACTTATCCCAAAAATTCTTTATCAATCTTTTATTTCATATTTTTCAATAAATTTTTTATAATATTTTATAAATTTTATATAAAAATTTAAAATAATAGAAAATTTTGATATAGTAAATTTTTTTATTATTTATTTTTATTAATGTTTAAAGTTAAAATAATAAAGTTTGTTTTTCGAAAGAAAATAAAAACATAGTTCATTTTATAAAAGTATTTTTCATAATCGCTGTTAATATCTTCAACCTCAATCATAATATGCCGTAATCCACAATATTGGTGAAAAGCGAAGATGATTGGTACGGATCTTTCTCATAATCAAGTGTCTCTGATACAAGATTCTGTGAAACTGCAGATCGTCGTCAAGATTCTAAGCAATCCATTAGTAATACGGTCACTAAGAACAATGAAGTTGGTTCCCATGGCCTTTGTAAGATTTATTTCGGAGTGAAAAGGAAAGTAGATAGTGTAACCAAGTGAGTGCGATTCGTTTCTGTCGAATGAAAAGTTTGATTAATTAGCAACTTGCCAACAATGTTATGCGGAAGAAGGAAACATAGAATCAAATTATTTTCGTTGTAGTTAAAGATGTCTGCTACCTTGAATACAAATCTCCATATGAATTTCATGGAAATTCATGGAATTGATCCTGCAGCAGATTTGCATGGAAGTGATCCAGGACCTGGTGCCTTCCACCAGTTTGTCCCTCTAATGATTCCCTGATCAATATTCATTTGAGTATGCATTTCATCTAATTCCTATTCTGTTGAGATTGTTTTGGTCCTCAAGCTTGCACAGGGCGTCTTCTTTCCCAGATGCCATCACTAGACTTTTTTTTTGTTGTCATATGAATGATATGAAATCCTTCTGCTTACGTAATTAATTGATTCCTTTTATGTTTCTACCTACTCTTTATTCTGCATCACATTGCAAGGTTACAAAACGAATCATTGGGATATAGCGGTTCATCTGCATTATAAAGGCCTCAGTCTTTCAGGAAGATGCTCTGTGTTCAAGGCTGGAAGTTCCTTACCAATCAAGAATGATTTATAGTCAGATATAGTCTTAAGATCAATCTTATTGTATAAACTTAGAAGTGATATGATTTTATTATATAGAAATTGTCAAATGATTCAATTAGGAATCTCCAGTTTTATATGAAGGGAAAAGGGTTTATCCTTTTAGAGGGAGAAGGTTGCTCTACTTTTGATTTTCATACGAAATGTTTGGTTACATGAAAGGTCATTGCATTACCGAAGATATCAAAACCACACTTGAACAAAACTCAGAAACAAGAAAGGAAAGAAAAAAGAAAATCAAAGGTAAGAAGATGAAAAACAAAAACGATAACTTCTTCTTAGCCTCTGTACCCACTCATCCCTAGAGCTCTTCTTGTTCTTTCACACAGATATACTCTATTTCATTCTTGCACTAAACATTCACGCCTTCGGTGCTTCTTTGGCTATCATGGTAACCTCAGGAGCACTAAAGCTAACTGCTACTACGGTCTGTTGGTTAGAGGATTGACATGCTGCTACTTTTCACCTTCTGTAGTTCAACTTGATCATCTGCTACTTGCACGACATCAACAATCGGCAAACCGTTTGTTTCGCTTCCTTTGATGGCTGTTGGAAGAGTCATGGCTTCATTTTCTTTCTGCTCTTTTCCTTCTTTGTACTTGCCCCAAAGAACAGCGTACAGCCCAGCAACAATCAATAGTCCACCAAAGATCCTACACCCACAAGCAAATATATATGTCTATGATAAGCAGGGGGCTTTCGAAGTTTCAGTAGTATTATTTGTGGTTGAAACCTATAAACTTACCCTCCTAAGAAGATCTTCTCTGCAAGAATGAAAGAGCCCATGATGGCGACTATGATCATCATCAGAGGGCTGAAGGCGGAAGCAAACACTGGACCTTTCTTCTGCATCACCAGTCCTTGTACATAGTATGCAATACTAGATGTTACAATACCCTGCATATACATAAAGATACCATAATTAGTTTTCAGTGAATAACTTAAGGCAGAGGATCGGAGGGTATATGAAGCATCTGGAGAGTTAATGGACTTACGGCATAAGCTGCAGCAAGTAGGTTCATGTCAAATCCAATCTTCCAGGCAGAAGGTTTGTGCTCCATGACAAAGGTCACCGCAATAGCTTGCAAGGTGCCGATACAGCATATCAATGATGTCAATGAGAGCTGAGCAGAGTATCTCTTCAGAGTTGCTGCCTGTAGTTCGAAAAAAGCACCAAATCCCCAATCGGTTAGCTTTTTTGCTTTATTCGATCCTTTACGTCAAATCCTGGAGGAATAACGAAATGCTGTTTTTTACCTGAAGGACGAAAAGTGAAGCCCAAGCAGCAGTAGCTATGATAAGGAAGATAGAGCCCTTGAACCAGTCCTTCTCAGTTGGATCATTTGCAGCATGAGCTGGTGCATGAGGGCCGTGAGGGCCGTGAGGGTGGGCATGTTTTGTCCACAGCATCTCAACAATAGGTCCCTTGTACAAGGTCATGACCATGGCGCCAGCCACGGTCACAACTGTTCCAACAACTTTGGCCTGACATCTCAGTTTCTTGATGTGTACCTTCTCCATCCTGCAAAGTACTGCCATCACAAAAGTCATGGCAGGCAAGATGTTGCTCATGGCGCAGGAGAAGGTCGGCGATGTGTACTTCAACCCCATGTAGTAGAAGTTCTGGTCTATCACAGGCCTGCATCAAGACGAAGTATAGATGTATATATATCACTTGTCTCTGGTACAATGTTATATTTAAACATGAATGAGTTATATACTAACCCGAGCAAGCCGAGCACAAATATTTGCATGAATATAGGGAATGTAAGTTTAGGCCTTATTTTCCTGTGAATCAAAAACATGAACTACATGTTAGTATCAGTGACTAGCTCCTTACATGAATCATTGGTTGCTCGGCGATTGTTATATTAGTTACCTTTCAAGGACAAGAGCAAAGGGAGCAATGGAAAGAGTTGCAAAAGCATGGCGGTAAACAACGAGGACGTAGTGACTCATGCCATGGTTTAGTGAAACCTTGGTGATAATATTCATTCCTGCATAGCCAAACTGAAGGCATATCATGGCTATGTATGGTTTGCATTTCTGCAAGAAACCCCCACAACACCCTCCACCTTCCATTTTTCAACTTAATTTTGCTAGCTAAAACTACTTCGATTACAAGAAGAGAAGTGCCCTTGATAACAAGAAGATAGAGAAGAGCTCTTGATAGAGTTCTGAATGCTCTACAATATATGCTCTCCTAAGAAAAAACTTCTATCCTTAGTAGCACATTTATAACCATCTTGGCAGTACTGAGTTATGCATGACGTAAGCTCACGAATCAGAATGCTAACTGCAGAAAAAATTTATGGGGGGGAGTAAACGCTACGTTGGAATCTAAGTGCATATTCTGGACCCAAACCAAAACCCCAATTATAAGAATTGGGTTGGATTGATCTCCAACGTGCATGATAGCAAATAGTAAAGCAAAGGTCTTTTTGTGCTGTTAGTGGGAAATGACACTCAGAGCTTCACCAATGTTAGTGCATGTTGTTGCATGCTGATGGTAGAGTTAAGTTTAGTGATTCACAGGTGTGAGCATTTCTTTGGCTTTTAAGCTTGGAGATGCGGCGGAGTTCCTCTCCGACGAGAGCGAGTAGTTTTAGAGCCCGGCAGACTTTGAGAAACCGTAGTTGGATTGGTTGATTATCTTCTGATTAGGTTTGCTTGCATTACGTGGAGAAAATGACAGTGTAGAGTACCGAAGAAGAACAAGAAGAAGGAGATGGAGTAATGGAAATGGCATCAATCTCCGTCTTTAAACAAATGTAAAAGGTGTTATTTACGTGCGAAATTAATTATGTATAATTAAAGAATGGAAATTCCAGTTTATCTTGAAGTTGTTGATGCAAACTTTAAAGCAAAATGATAAAATATAATTGATGAATGATTGTTCAACTTTTGTTGCATTGTTCTTAGTAGCAAGATTATTAACAGCGCGCAATTTCTTTTTGATCAATGACAATGAAAAGGGTCAGACACTTAGAGGGAAAAAAAAGTTTGTGTTCAACCTCTCTGTTGCTATCTATAATCCAGGTTAAGCATTGAACTTGATTAATTCTCTCCAGAAAATGTAAGGTTCTGTTCCAAAGGAATCAAATGCATATAGAAGGATTCTCAAGTTCTGCTGGCATGTTGCCTCACCACAACTCTTTTGAGGAAATGTTCTGTGCTCCATGATTCATTTAGATGCATAATTGTGAAATGATCTACGTAATAACGACGCTTGCCGGATTCTGATCAGACTGACAACTGACAACGGTATCGATCGTTGTTATGATTCTGTTGTGGATGGCCTCATACAACCTGGGAAACCTGATCATTCATTGTAGAATAAGCTAATCATCAGTTTTTTCTTAATTAAGCTGATGAATCTAAAGCAAATCCAGCTTTTGCTTTTCAAGTATCCACTAGTTAATTACATGTATCCACTCAAACTTGGTTCTCTTGTTAGTGATGTCATTCTGCAATAAACCATTTCTCTCCAAATTGATTCTGAGTAACTGTGTTGGTTCATTGTCGAAAAAATTTAGGCGTACTTTATTTATTAATAGTTCTGATATGATATTTATAAAAATTTAGACTTACAATTTTTATTATCAATTGATTTTGAATAGAAATTTAATTTCGTGAAATATTTAATTAACAATTGGAGATTATCAGTATTAATTTGATGATCTTTTTGCTAGTTGTCTTGAAGAAGCAAAGTTTATATATAGTGGGGTTTTTGGAGGTTCCAATCAATTCCAAGTTAAGGAATAAAGAAGATTCCACATATCATATTTCCGCTTATTTATAAAGGTTATTGCCAAACATAAAATCTACCACTTTAGTTTATTTTAACCAAAAAGAAGATGAATTACATTAAAAAATCCGTTATAACACCTAAGTGTAGTTCATCAATTTCGAATAGTAAATGCGCAACGTTTAACTATATGAAGCAAACATGATCTTATTTGCTATTCTTGTCCAAAACCTTCATGATTATGTAAATTAATCATATATGATACTGTCTTTGTTGTTCCATGGATTCATTTCCATGCTTAATGATGAATCTCAGACCAGTAGTGTTTAGAAGGGAATATCATCTGCAACGTTTGACTTGCGCAAACAAGGAAAGCCAAACAGTGACCCAATTTCAGAATGTTTCTAGAATTAAACGCTGCATGATTCATTCAAGTGTACTCCATGTCAAACAGCAGACCTTTCTGCTCAGCGCAGCACCTACTAGAAACGCAAACGCCAGCAGTCCTACAGCATGATTACTTGAGGGTGAACTGAATGGTTTGCTGCTCAGATATAGCTAGCTATAAGGCAAAGCAATGATCAATTTGTTGATGAGTGTGTTGTTCGAAAGTTAGCTCATTGCAGAGTTTTTGTGGGCAGATTGTTGCTTGAAGTGAAAAGAAACGGGCTAGTAATGGTGGGCATGAAATGCATTGTTGTGCCAGCAAACAGTGGTAGACTTTGGTTGGTTGCCACCATTGGTTTCTTTGCTTGGGTTAGATATGCTAGTGTTGTTGGCTCAAAAATAGTCCTGTTGTACTTTTAGGTAAAGGGAGTTAAAATAGATTTTAAATTCTCTCCACAACAAAAAGGTGTTTTTTTGGACCTGAACTATATGTTTCAGAGTTGAACCTAAAATGTATTCCATAAATGTTTCTTTTCATAAAATATAACTGTTAAGAGTCACAAAAATATTAGAAATTTAAAAATTGGAAGACTTGTGCTTCTGATTTTATATTTTAATTCTTAACAATTTGTCTTTCTAATTAGAAACCACAAGTAATTAGTAAGTACAGAAAAGTATTATTTGAAAAAAATTTATTTCTATTTTAAAAAACTTTAGAATAAAATTTTTTTAAGAACTCAGAAATGTACTTTAAGAAAGTAGCTAAAACTTTGTTAACATTTGCAATTTCATTGCAGACTTATTAGCTTAATTACAGATCTGATCACGAAAGATACTTTTGGTAAGAAAGCGTTAAAGTAAGATTATCCCAAACAACTAGTTTAGCTTTCGAATTTTATAAAAAAAAAATTGTGGTGATTAAGGAAAATGTTGGATGATTCAGTTGTATCCTGACGACTTCCTCCAACAAAGTGCTTCGCACTTTGAGTCTGTTCATGCAACTTGGTAAGAAAGCGTTAAAGTAAGATTATCCCAAACAACTAGTTTAACTTTACATTAAAAGTATGTGGTGATTAACATTTTCTTATTTATTTAGTTATTATTTTTGTTTTTCTGTATTCATGCCGTCCCTCGCATGCTACTAACAATTATTAAAAAAATATTTGAAAGTGCTTATTGAAATGAACTATTTTTGAAGTTCAAAATATTTAAAATTTTTTTAAACTAAATTTTATTTTTTATTCATAAAAATAAATTTTTAACAACGTATAATTTTTTTAAATTTTTTAAATTTAAAAAATTTATAAAATATTCTAATTAGTAAAAATAAATAAATAAATAATAAAAATAAAAAGAAAAAAAATAGACAAGAGAATAAGCAACACCAAACATCAGTTAAAATAGATTTAATCTCACTTACTTTGTCCGGTGTTTCCTCAGTCTATTTATATGAACTTAGATAACACCATGCTTAGGCATGTTTCTTTAGACTTTAAATTGAGTTTTTTCGTTCAAAAAGTTTATTTTAAACTCACTCTCAATAAAAGATAGATATAAAACTAAATTCAAATTTTTTTGGTCAAAACTCTACTTCAAACAACCACATTTTAAAATTAAATTCACTTCCGAACATACTTTCTATAAAAGTAAATATTAAAATTAAATTTACTTTCAAATTTTACTTTTTAAGTAACTTATTTTTTATAAATTTTTTTTCAGCAACTCTCTTTAGAGCGAAGTAAATACGTCCTTAACCTTATGGGTTTAAGTTAGATACAAAATTTATAACATAACATCAGAGCTCATAAGCTTAGTTTCAGCGATCTCCCAGATTCAGACGTTCGCACTTACTGACGTCTCCTTGGTCTATTTTGTATGAAATTAGACAACTCAAAAAGATTTTAAATTAGAGACTCATGCTTCTAACGCAAACTATGACTATTAACCTTAAACTGTACCTTGTAGTATTTTGGTTTGTCTACAAATATCTAAGAGAAATGCAACTGATAAATGAAAGACGAAAAGAAAGACAGCTAAAGAATGTTTTGCTTGAGAGAGAGAACAAGCACCCATAAACCAACAAAAGTTGGAGGCCGAGAGAGAATGAGGGTTATCATTAACCTCACAAAACAACAACAACAACAACAAAAACAACACCACCACCATCTATTAAAAATTCTGTAGAAAACTGTAGAAGATCTATAAAAAAATGCAAAATAAAATGGACAAGTTGTTGATAAGCACCACCAGAAGGTGCCTAAATGATACCAAAGTAGTTATGAATTACGGCTCTTAAATGTGATTGCTATATTGGAGCCATGGAGGAGAGGACTTCATCTACATGCATTCTGATGTAGATAGAAACTTTTAGCACCTACCTTCAGTACACAAAAATAAAAGGCATGCAGCATTCACCAGGAAACCTTTTGAAATTACATGACATAATCAATATTATCAAGAAAAGCTTCATACTTCGTTCCACTTAACATAATATACACATCCTTCCAGTTCGAAATTAGATCACTAGGAGGCTTTCTGTGAATTTTTACTTGCCGGCTCTCTAACTTCCTAATAGGGACACCCAGAAACTCTTGCACATGAGCTAATATCTGTAAAAAAGGTGGGGAAAATTGTTCAAGAAATGAAAATGAAATACGACATTGTGAAGAAATAGCAAGGTGTTATGTGGACAAAGCAAGTACAGATACCATGTTATTTCTTATGATATCCTCATAGTAGAGGATTATGTGATGCACACTATCAAAGAGCTGAAGGCATTCTGCTATACTTTTTTGAGCATTGCTAAGGTTGGACATCAAAACCGAAGTGTCAATTATGGGCTTGAATTGTGCCAACACCTCAGCCTGCAGCAATTTGATTGGCACGTGTTACAAGCAAAGGGATATTTTCGTAATAAGAGAATAGAAAACATGAGATACATTAGGATAAAACTTTTTAGAACTATGTCTGCTATGTTTCTCTTGAATGTGAATTCAGTTGATTTGTCATTCTAAATAGAGTCAAAGTTAAACATTGGCATTGAAACGAAAAAAGAGCTATTATGGATAGCTTCATCTCAAGCCATATACTAAGAATAAGAGATCTGTCCTGGAAAGAATGCTAACTACAACTACTTTTAAAACTGTACATGAATGATTTCACAGATCAAAGTACAGAACATAATAGAAACATAAAGACAGTAAGAACTCGTCTCAAGTGAGAGATGTAGTAATATTATTTATTTTCCTAAACCAATTTATTATTAAAACATTTTAGTGACTGGGATAAGTGCCTTCTGTGATTTTAGCTGTCAGGCAATAGTAGTGGATTTTGATTTCACAATGAATATAAGTTTACAAATTTAGAAACAAAAAAAGTGAAATGTGTTAAAGACAAACCATTAGGAGATTAATGCATAGTTATATTTGTGTATGTTTGGGAGTGCTTAAAATAAGGAATTTTTTTGAAAATGAGCTTATTAGAGCTTTTTGGAAAACGATTTGATTATTTTTACCTCAAAAAAATTAATATATATATGGGATAGGATATAGGCGCATGCCATCCTAAAAGGCACATGTGTACACATGCCGGTCAAAAGTAGCCGGCAAGCTCTCCAAATCCAATCTCCACCGTTGGATATGAAGAACCATGAGTTGGAAACATATTGATAAAATTTCAGCTCAATCGGAATACTAATCGACCTCCATCGGAACTCTTGTCAAAATGACATAAACTTTTAAATTTGACAAAAGATATATATTTTGTTTTTGTGTCACTTTGATCAAGAGTTCCGATGGAGATCGATTCGGATTCCGATTGAGCTGAAATTTTATCAACATATTCCTTACTCATGGTTATTCATATCCAACGGTGGAGATTGGATTTGGAGAGCTCCCCGGCCACTTTTGGCCTGCATGTGTACACATGTGCCTTTAAGGATGGCATGTGCCTATATCCTATCCCCATATATATATATATATATACAAATTTTATAACTTACAATCAATATGTACTTTCCAAATTTTTAATTTTTTAAAATACTGCAGAAGGTTTATTAGAAAATGAGCAATTGAAATGAAGTTTTGATAAGCAGTGATAAGCAATGCCAAACGACACCTTCGTAAATGCTTTATCAGGACAGCAGTTTCGTGTTCAAATTTGTAAGTAAAAACAACAAAATTGTCAAGTGGTCTTGTTTCTTCAGTATATAAGTTACACTGATGAAAGTGGATATGTAGATGTGTGTGTGTGTGTGTGTGTGTAAGAGAGAGAGAGAGAGAGAGGCTGACCTCTTCTTTTGAATGGACATGAGACTTGTGCGTTCCATTCAGCTGCTTTACATATCTATCATAATTATTCGCCAGCTCGGATATCAACCTGCGTAACAGATTCCTCCTAAAGAGGAATATAACAGAGATTCTGTTCAGTTTGAAATATTCAAGTATATCTCTCGGATAGTCCATAAGACCCTGAAAAGAAGAGAAGTGAGTTATTAATAGATAAGTATCTGGAAATGTTGAACATAATTAGCACAGAAAAGGCATAATAGTCAAGAAATGTAGAAGTGTGTTAAGAAAGTACGACAGGATTTGCTTTCTTAACATTCCATCAGGCACAAAACAAACATATAAAGTTCTAAACCTATACATGTTTACAGCTTAACATCCAAATGTCATTGAGAACTGGAGGGGAAATCAGTAGAAGTATTGGCAGATGCTTATAAAATTCATTTTACCTGATTTAGCATCCACTTAAATCCAACAGCTGCCAAACATTCATTTTTTGCAGCACTACTCATCCAGTCTAAGCGGTACACAACATCCATTGTCCTTAGAATTGATGACACATTATTTCTTCTTTCTTTCACATTGAATATCTCCCCATTTGAACTGATGTTTGGGTGGCTATTCAGCAGTGTCTCAAACCATCCACTTCCAGATCTTTGCATAGATACAATAACAAAGAACCGAACAGGATTGCACGAGCATTCATCCCTAGTTCAACCCAGAAATTCCATCAGCAGTGAGCAAACATTAAAACCAATCATATACACTAGGATATGTTGTACCTGATGTAGGTCTTGGGTTGGGGGAAATGGATGAATGAAGTATCAGATTGGAGATGTGAAGCACAACGAATTCCTCCATATTTTGCAGAAACAGCTACATCCTCCAGATTTGAATTTGGTGCAAACTGCTTCATACAGATTGAGAAGATATATACACCAAAGAATGTCACAAAGAGAGCAAGAACCACCCTTAAAGGAATAGATTGTCGCTTAAGGGCCTTACACAAAAATGCATTCTGCAGATTTACCATTAATGATAACAAACTACCTAATGAATCAGAAGCAGAACTTCAAACTATGGCAGCTAACTTGGCCCCTGATGTGAATAACATATTTTGTGTGCTAAGATGGCAGAATACTCCCAACTTTCTCATGCTCTAAGCAGTTTGTCGGAGTTGAGCTTAAACATTGACCTCAACATCTAAAGTCTCCAGTATGACCATAGGCACGATTCAAGATGGATCTGAATTGTGGAATCTCAAATTTTCAATTGTCCAACATGGCCAGAACCAAAGCTGAGACAACAAACCCATTGTAAGCAAAGTGCAAACAAAAGCATGTTAACTGGAACATAGTCCTCAGAGCTTAAACATATATAAAGCATGTCATAACCATCCTCGGGGAGCAAAAATTCAAGCAAAAGTGGGATAAAGAAGACACCCAAACTCAACAAGGTATGTTTGTAAATTGATGTTCAAAGATAGTTAAAGAGTTATGATCTCCAGCATTTTGGGAGATACTGCACTTGCTACTATCATGTAGGTGAAATTTGATTAAGTAGTACTTTGCCAATGATCTATCTTGAACTTAATTTGGAACTTCAGCCGTGCATGTGTGTCCCCATCATCAAATTCAAAGTTATATAAGTCAGAACAGTATGTGACAATATTGAAATTGGAATAGCTTGCTCATTAATAGACAGCACAATGCTTGCAGAAAGTGGGATATTCTCAACCATCTATCTAATAAACAGAAGAAGACAATGCATAATGCTATTGAAGATTTACTATAAAATCATGCCATCGCAATTTTCCAATTGAAGAAGAAGGCCGTCTGTGTTGGTTTGGGCATGAAGGAAGCCCCCAACGCCACAATAGCCAGCTTTTATGCTAATAGTGATATGAGTTCAAAATCTTAGATGACAACATGGGTATGTTCCGGTTTCCAATAAATCGATTATCATGGATACAGGGAAAGCTGCTGATGTTATTACTACATGAAATTTGTTAATAATTTCCATCATCGACTGATTGAGCATATTCTGAGTTCAAGGTTGATGTTGTCAAACTGTATACAAGAGAACTGATAAAAAGAAACATACAAGCCCAAGTTTGCAGGGGCAATAATCAGAATTTCATATGCATGAAAAGCAAACGAAATATAGACAAAAGAAACAAGCATAATGAGCGACTAATTTGGTTATCAAGCTATAGCATTTCAAATAAATACATCTGCGAAGAGTTTAATGGGTCAGATTGTTAGTCGATTTTGATGTATAGATCACATAATCCATATTGTCCTAAGTGTCAACGGCAAAACTTTCCTGGAATTTCAAAATTTTGTTGCTGTATAACAAAATAAATAAAGCAACTACATTTGTAATACTGTAAACCTTCCTAGGAAGTACGCTTGGAAATTTAGGTAAAGTAAGCATGCTGAGAGGAACTTCAACCGTTGACATTCCAGCCAACCTGTGACACACCAACTATCGATCACCCAAATAACAAACCACCAGAGCAAATGCAGCCTATAAACAAAATACTCGACAAAATTCCTAACCAAGAAGCAAGAAAAACCAAACTACAAATTTTAAACACTAAAATATCAAAGAAAAAAGAAACCAACTAAGGTAATTAACAGGTATTTAGAAGATCACCTGATCTATGTCCAAGTTAACACCATTACAGACAAAACGATAAGAGAGTCAGCGAGAGTGAGAGAGAGAGAGGAGTTGAACTGTTGGAGAAGAAGCTCAACGGAAACGTGGAGGGAGGCAAGAAAACTTGGTAAAGGACAGTGCCTGTTTTGGTATGAAAAAAAAAAAAATTTAAAGCAGGCAGGCGTTGAACAGAGCGAAGTCACGTGTTTTGCGCCGGTAGCACGTGATGGTGCTGTCAGTGAAATTCACTCAGGAGTCGGGAATTGGGTACCCGAACCAAAATAAAACTAAATTTATTTCCACTTGGAAAATTAAAAAACAAAGACATGACGACTTTATAGTTCTTAAACACATACAATTTAAAATCATTAAAACTGTTAATGGCGTCGGACGAAGAAGTTGACAGCTCCGAAGCCTCCGATGAGCTCTTCAGTTCGCTTCGCAGTGAGAGGATCTTTGTCGACGGCAAACTTGTTGACGTAGAATGAATGATCAATTCTTTCAACGAAAAGCAGCTCTACGTCCCAGCCGGATACCTCCTCCGTATATCTCTTAGCCTTCACATCCTGAGCACCCATCATGGCGTGCTAGCTGATGCAATTCAAGTTATTAAATGTTAAATTCTATACAAGGATTGCGCAGTGACAAATGGGTATAGTTCTGGATAAAATTAAATTGATATTGACCCAAAAAATCAGTAAAAAATACATAAGAGAAAAAGCTAAGGCCCTACTTGGATTCTGCCGAAGAAAAAATACTTTTAGAAAAAATAAGTATTTTTAACAAACTTGCTATTCTTCTAGATTTAAAATATATATATATATATATATATATATATATATATATATATTAATATATATATAATCTATAATTTTTTTTTTAAATTAAAATATTATAAAGAATTTTTATGAGCTTGAAAAGAGAAAAAATATAAAAATGAAGGGAAAGTAAAGCTAAACAGATCCTAATCTAATTACTAGTTGCCTTTTTCTTAATTACGGGCAGCCAACAAGAGCTGAGCTACTTAAACTGTGTTTATTAAATTTTTTTTAAACTTTATTTTTAAAACTTACTATTAATATAAAAATTATATAAAACTTATTTTTTATTAAAATATTTTTACTTTTTAATTAATTTTTTAATTTATTTTAAAAAATAAAATTATTTCAAAATAAATACAGCCTTTAACTGAACTGAAATTGGATTCTACCGAACTCTTATAACTATCTTTTCTCACTACGCTACAGTCTTGTACTACTTGTATTGCACTGCACTACTGCTCTCTGTACAGTTGAGTAGAACTAATTTTCAGTCAAGCTTTCCCATGCAGTCAAAATTCTTACGACCAAACTAACTTATCTGACAGTGGTCGTGCCGTCGCCTAATCCTCCGCCGGTAGGTTCAGCATTAAACTTTCTATGGGTAGACGGAACTTCAATAAGATTTAGAGTGTATTTCTTTTAATCCAAAAAGTTACTTTCTTTTATTTTTAATAATTTATTTTTAAATACAAAAAATATAAGAATTTACTTTCAACTTATTTTTAATTACAAATAAAATTTAATCTATATTATTTTTAATAACTCAGTTTTAAGAACTTATTTTAAAAAAATTTACTTTCAAAACTAAAAGGACGCATAATTGATGTAGCAAAACATACGAGCAAAAATTCGTTACCATAACACCTTCCCCAAGCCCTACAACATTACTGTGATCTTGAGAGATCTCCCTACTTTCTTGTTTCTCCTAAATACACATGCGAATTATCCAAAAAATAATTTATTAATTTTTTATTTTATATTTAAAATAAATATTTTATAAATTTTATTTAAAATTTAAAAATATAAAACAATTTATATTAATAAAAATTTTATTACATAATTTTATTAGTTTTGAAATTAAAATAATAAAAATACTTATCGAAATAAAAAAACCAAAACAAGCAATCAATATAGGACTCAAGCCAGTGACACTCTTTCTCACAAAGAATCGTGGATAAGCATCTCGTCGGATATTAGAAAAACAAAATTTAGAAGATCCAGATGCTATAACAGATACAATTGGGTAAGGCTGCTTCAAAATTAGTTAAACGATGATATAAGGAAATAGAGAATGTTGTGTTGAGTTTTTCCGAATTCTTTCATGGTAATACCTGGAAATTTTCCTCCATGGGAACGTATATTACTTAAACGATGATATAAGCAAAATAGAGAATGTTGTGTTGATTTTTTCCGAAGTCTTTCATGGTAGGTAGTACCTGGAAATTTTCCTCCACGGGAACGTATATTAGTCATGTACGACTCCAGCTAGTCTAAGGGCGTTTCCAAAATCCGAAAATTTCGTTCTCTCTAATAAAATTTGAAATTCCAAAAACTTTACATATCTCAGTTATATATTAAATTAAATATTAAATATTAAAATTTTATTAGTTTAATTTTTAGATCCATTTTTTGTTATTTATTTATTTCTAAATAAAATTAAAATAAAACAATTAAATTTACTTAAATTTATCTTCAAAAATTTTTTATTTATATAAACTGACTTCTGCGATATTAATTTTTATGCTTTCAAAACACGCGCTAAGTGTTGTCTTAACGTCTAAAAGTCTTAATTTAATTGTAAATGTCCCAGCTACGGGGGCAAAGCATTTGACTTGACTTATTAGGCGTTCGGCGTAGCTTTTCAAGCGCAACTTATGCATTTTTTTCTATTTTATATTTTTTAATATATAGTTTATAAATATATAAAAAATTAGAAAGTATAAAAAAAATTTTACAGAATAAAATTTTTTTATTATATATTTTTATTATTTTTTAAAAATAAAAAAAATAAAATTTATTTTTAAAAAAAATAAAAATATTTTTATTTTTAAAAAATTTTTATTTTATAGGCACTTTCAAACGCACCCTTAGATTGCTAAGAAAACGTTAAGAAAATTACGAGATAGATTTTATTCGAGTTGCTTGGCAAATCATAACTATCAAGTTGGAAGATGGCCGCCAGGAATAAATCGCTATTTGACTTAGCTTTTTTTCCCAATTTTTTTCACTTTTGATAATATATTTTATTAAATTTATTAAAAATTAAAAATATATAAAATCTATACGTCACAAAATTTATTATTAACTTTTAGATCAAAATAAAATTTATATTTTAAAATAAAATAAAAATATTTATTATTTCAAAAAGTTTTATTTTATATACAACTCTACTTCTTACTAATGGTGAGGTCAGCCGGTTCCGCGAACAAGGAGGCCTTGATTCGGCTGAAACTCCATGGTTATCTAAAAAGTTGACACGAAATTTGTTAAGCAATGAAGGCAAAGTGTGGGTCCCACTTCTTATTAGTTAAGCAAGTTGAGTTAGAAAATGCAATCCACGTTCTGGTTTGGTTTCCATTAGAAGAGAACAGAAATCAAGTGGCGTAACGTCTGGTTTGGTTTATTAGAAACTACAATCCACATTCTGGTGCATGAACGTAAACATCAAAACTTCATTTGCAAAATACCTTGACTAAAGTCCTCCGCGTTCAAGTGAAAATACCAAGGACTTCCAGGAAATCATCCTCGAGTCTTTTTAATTTGTGGATGATTCTTTTATATGTACCAAATACACGCGACCAACGACATAGTTTCCTCGAAGCAGTTGGGAATTATTAGCTCAACTTCTCTACTACTATTACTACTTAATTAGTCAGTTCCTCAACTTCAACTATAAAAGCGTAGTAATGCCTGCACTCCTTGGATCCCCGGCAGTTACTGGTTAATTAAGAAAGTAAGAACTGAGAAGCATCCGTTGGCTTAGCCAAGATGGTTGTTGATCAGGAGATGAAGGCCAAGAAAGTTGTGGAGGAGGTCTCCGGCTGGCTTCGAATTTTCGAAGACGGTTCTGTCGAACGGAAATGGATTGGTGCACCGGAAATTCTCCCCTTCATTGCTCATGTGCCGCCGCACGATGACCCGCGTGATGGCATCACAATTCACGACATTGAAGCGAACGGACATCACCCTTTGCTCCGCGTCTATCTCCCTGTCGTTGAATCAGAGATGGAACAGAAGCCTTTACCAGTGCTGCTCCATTTCCACGGCGGTGGCTTCTGCGTGTCTCATCCTGCTGAAGTCGGCTACCACCACTTTTATTCCCGCTTAGCTCGAACTTTTCCTGCCGTTGTAGTTTCCGTAGTGCTCCCTCTTGCTCCTGAGCACCGTCTACCTGGAGCAATTAACACCGCGTTTGACGCTTTGCTCTTCCTTCGGTCCCTCGCCCGTGGTGATGAAATTTCTGTAAAGTCTGGGCAAGCGGTGAAGCTTCTAAAGAAGGCAGCCGACTTCTTACACGTATTCATGATCGGAGACAGTTCCGGTGGGAACTTGGTGCACTTGGTAGGAGCACGAGCGGGAGCAGAGGAAGAAGCGTATCCAGGATTCTGGGCGCCGATGCGAGTTGCTGGAGGCATAGCACTGCATCCAGGTTTCGTTCGTGCACAGCGAAGCAGGTCAGAGCTAGAGTTGAAATCTACTTCTCCATTCTTCACTCTTGACATGCTGGACAAGTTCCTGTCCCTGGCACTTCCAAAAGGCGCCACCAAGGATCACCCGTACACTTACCCTATGGGGGAGACGGCACCACCTCTGGCAGGAGTGCCATTGCCGCCGATGCTGGTGGCGGTAGCGGAACTAGACCTGATTAGAGACACAAATATGGAGTACGTTGAGGCCATGAAAGCTGCCGGCAAGGACATAGAGCTGCTGTTCGTGAAAGGAATGGGGCATTCGTTCTACCTCAACAAGATAGCCGTCCTCCACGATCCCCTCACAGCTCAGAGAACTGAAGAGCTCGTCCGAGCGATCAAGGACTTCATCCAGCGCCATTGAGATGGAGCTCTAGTCCAAAAATTGTAGTCATTAAGTTTGTATTATTGTGCTTAGAGTGAAGCATAATATTCACTGTTTTGCATCTGATAAGTTTGAAGCAAAATTATTAAAAAAATATTGTGAATTACTAAATTGCAATAATTTCAGAAAAAGCATATGTTAGCAATGAAATCCTTGAATTTTTTCTTCTCGTATAAAGATCTGATCTCTTTAAAAATGAACACAAAAGAAACAAAGTCTCAAAGAGGCATCATCTACGAGACTACGACCGGAAACAGTAATACCATCTATTCAGTGCTCATAAGCTCATAGCGAGCTTATTGAACTCCAATTAACTTAATGTTCTTTTTAAATCAATTAACAATGAGAGAAGTAAGTCCAAATTTTTATAAATATTATTTTAAAACTATTGACAATCAATATAGTATAAAATCTTTCACAACATCTGTTCTTCAGCTGAACGATTAAGTGAAATGATGCGGGTTATTTGTACTTTAATGAATTTATTTGAAGAAAACTATGCTTTGAAATAAATTGAGCTACTTTTTCTATATTAAGTGGATAATTATTTTTGAATAAAATGAACTATTTGTTCTTAAATAAAGCGATTTATTTATTCTAATTAAGGCAGACTATGAATATGGGACTAAATTTTTTTTCAAAATTAATTGACAGTGAGATGAGTGAGCCCAAATTTTTATAAATATTATTTTATAACTATTGATAAATAATATGAGACTAACTTTTGTTAACATATATTCTCGAACGGAATGATTTTTTTTTGTAAATTGATGCAGTATATTCGTCTTGTAATAAACTTAAATGAAGCGGAGTATTTATCTTAAAATGAACTAGACTATTTTTTCTATAATGAAACGGACAACTGTCCTTAAGGAGCTATTTGGCTGAGCTGAAAAGTTTCTAATTTTTATGAAAAAGTAATTTTTTTGACATTTTTTGAAAAAAATAGCTGTAAGTTTTTTTTGAAAAAGAGCTATGTGTTTGGATAAATTTAATTTTTTTTTATAAAAAAAGTTAAAGAAAGTGTTTGGCAAAGAAACTAAAAAGCTGAAAAAGAATATGAAAAGACTGATATATTCTTTCTAATACTATATATATATAATTTATAAATATATTTATTAAGTTAATTTTAAATATATAAATATATTATTATTTGTATATGTAATTATCATTGTGTGCATCATATTACAAAATTACACTTATTTACAATAACACTATTAAGTATATATTATAAACATGCTACAATTTCATTATAAAATGCACTACTTTAATAACAACAATAAATATATTATATCATATAATTATAAATATGCACTATTCAAATATGGCACTTGCCAATCAATACAGATTATATCTTCACAAGAGAATGCAAAAACAAAACAGATCAAAAGAAGCCCTTATAAGCCAAGTTGTACATACAGTGAAAAATCTGAATAAATATTACCAATTGTATGAAGTTTTTTTATAGACATCCAATAGATAGATTAGTCTTGAAAACAATCTTAAAAAGCTAGCTGCTGAAGTCAAGATGAAAAACAAAATTTGCTAACAACAAAAAATCTACTTAGTGACAAAGTTGACAAAATTGAATTATTGCAAGATTGGTATGTTATCAGCTTCAAACCAAGATTATAAGTCTTGCTAATAGTACAATATCCAAATGTCAAGTACTTAAAAGGTAGAGGTAATATAGAACAAAGCAGCCTCTACAGAAAGGCCGAAAAGAGACTATGAATCAAAAGAAGCTTCTGAATGACTATTAAGAATACGAGACATAAGCTTAGAGATCTGCAGGATAGCATTCTGAACCTGACCATTATTAGACTTAACCGGTCCAGTCCATGCAAGTGTTTGTAAGCCTACTCTGTATTCAGTTGATCGCTTCAACTTCTTCGATGTTGATAGCACTCTTGCGTTAGTCGTCTATGCTTCTACATTATAAACCAAAATGTGGAATTTAAAACTATGATGATCTTTTCTTCTATGCTTTTTTAAAAGCTAAATTTGTCAAAACATAGACACTTCAATACAGACATTCAAATCAGGAGCACACATAGCTGGAAAACTAATAGAAGGCACTGAGAAACTGATCCATGGGGCTTATACCTAGATTATTAAAAAGTAAACGTAGTTTCTTAAAAGTCATGTGTTTATTTTTACGTAGCAAAAACTGATTTCTCATGATCCCTTTCAATAATGAATGAGACTCATATTTACATTATGACATCCTAAGAAATGGTAGCCATCAAATGCAATTCGTAAGTTACTTATTAAATAACCTAAGCCTTATGTTTGTAAAACGTGCACAACCAATTCAAGAGAATAGAAATGAATTGAGTTGTTAGTTAAAAAATTTAATGCAATATTTCTAACTGAACAAAACTTACTTTACTACAAAATAACAGTACTATAGTCGACTGGACGTAAACAAATTCTCTGTTTAGCATTTTCTGTTCAGTTCATGTGTAAGCAATATTAGAAAATTATTCACCACACAAATACGCAAGATTTACGTGGTTCACCAAATAAATTTGCTTAAATTTACGGCCACTCTTTATCAAAAATAAATTTTACTAATTATTGTCAAGTTGTTATAATATCAAGATAATATGTTTAGCCAAACACCATTGTCTTAATCGATTCTCTTCTCGAAATAAACCACCAACAGCTTACTAGACTTACACGTCTCTCCGACCGCTAACACACAAGTTTTAACCAAGGCCTTGTGCAAACTACGTAGTTTCTTAAAGAATATATTACAAACAACCTTCAAGCACAGGATCCCTTTCACATATATTGAGTGTAAGCTCAGTAAAAGTAAGGAGATAATTAAAGAAATGCCCAAGATATATTTAGATAAAGCTCGGCAGTGAGTTGAAATGAGTAGATTTTTTTTCTTTTTTCTTGTTTCATTCACTTCTCTGCGTTCTTCTTTTGTTTATTCTTCTTTTTGTATATTTTTCTTCTCTTCGCAGCCTGGAATGATTCGGATCTCCAAACAGTAATAAATTCTTTTCGTTGTCTCCCTCGTGTGGCTGCTATAGTATTATCAACTTGCTCTTCTACGCCGCTGTCGTTTGAGATTCCATTAGATATATTTCAACGGTTGGATCTTGATTAAGATAAGTATAATGTCATTAGATCTTCCAGCTAATATTTTAAATCTCAATTGTTTATACTAGTATGGCTTGATTTGATCTTTTTTTGTAGCATTAAATAAGATTGTCGGGAGTTTTAAATTCTCCCTTGTGTGCTCTTCTTCTTTGTCTATTGTTCAATTTCTTTGCTCTTTTTGATGGCGCATAGTATGGAGACGATGAACTAATTAGATGACTGGAATACAGCAAGCTCGAATTGAAATTTTTCTTCTGAGTTCATAGATCAGCCATGTGAGAATTTCGTCAGGTGTTCATCAGCTCTAAGATGACTTCGGATCAACTTGCTTATTGGGAGCTACAATGTATAGATTTGTTTGTAATAAAGAGTACTAGTGAGTTGAAGTATGTTGTCATCTTGGTCTTCCACTAAGATCAACTCCAAAATATGTAGTGAAATGATGCTTGAATTTCATCTTGTGAATCTTGTATGAAAGCTCTTTGTAGAGTATTCTTTTGTCATCTTTATTGTTTTGATCATTTTGTATGGTAGCTCCAAGAAGCATATCATCGTGATTTATCGCCGTAGCAATATGGTTTTGATGGCATGTTGACAAAGTGGTTTTGATGGCACCTTTGCTCTAATTTTTGACCTTCACTTGTTGCAATTTCTGCTATACTTGATGTGGAATGATAGCAGATTTGATGTTCAACATGTCATCAAATTTTGACTTCAAATAGATGAGAAAATCTTGATCAAACTTCTTCTGAAAATAGGCTTCTTAAGTGTTTTTGATTTTCTGCAATGTATGTTTTCTAAATTTCTTTCGATCTTTTATGAATTTTTCAAAGTTGTCTAGATCATAATTTGATGAATTCTTTAGTCAAGATTGTTGTATGCATGTTGTTCTAATTTTGGTAAAAATATACTACTCAAACTGAATTTGCATCACGATCAAATCTGCCTCTGAAATTTTTTAAATGATTATTTTCATTCGAATCAAAATCAGCAGCAATCTAATCGGCTATTCTTGTAAGACTTCTCTGTTCGGCTTAACTCAGCTCATCTATTCTGCTCTAATCGATCTACTCTATTCTGCTATTTCAACACTTAGGCTTTTTTTTTTTACGCTCGATGTAGAGTATAATATAAAGCAGTTTGTTGGACTATAATTATTTAACAGGAAGAACTTGTATTTTCAATTCTGCACAACTTAGTTTAAACTATTAATCTACCTAACTCATAAATTATAATTTTTAATATTTGTTATTTTCAAAATAAATTTTGAAATTCCAACACATTAGAACTAAACAGTCCTTTACCAAACTAACAAGTCCTTGACTGAGAAGTAGGCTGCTTACCTGCAGCATTTCAGTATATCAGAATCAGTGAAGCTATCACATAAGTAAGCCAAGTTATCATAATCCATATCTTGGTCAATGTTCTCTTCTTTGAGAATCACCTTATTATTTTAGCACTCTCACTCCTATCAATTTTACTCTTTGGAAAACTGTTGTCAACCTGCCATATATCAATATATGTAGAGCTATGAAATTTCATTCAGACTCGATAAGGCTTGACATTTTGGTGCATAAGTATATCTAAACTTATCTAGCAATAATAAAGCACCAAAACTCAGTATATCCAAGTTCCATTGTATAACATTTTATGTCTAGGTCAATAAAGGAAAAACGAAATTCTAAGTTCCATTCTACAACATTTGAATAATGAGAAGAAAAAAGAAAAAAAAATAGAGTACAATGATGACAAAAATTAATTAAATAAAATAGAAAAATCAAACAAAGAGACGATTAGAATCGGGCTGCGGTGAATGCAGTTACCAAATTAATGAAAAAATAAGAAAAATCAACATACCTTTTTAAACTAGGAAACAATACCAATTAATAAAGACACTAGACAACAACTTAGTAATTACATGTTCCATACAACGTGATTACTTAGTGATTATCAGTTCACCTAAAATTTCAACAAAAAGAAAATTAAAATCAATAAACTTAAAAAAAAGGCATATATTCTAAACTATAAGACAAAAATTTCGTACCTTTGATATTGGTGGACGAGACAACATAAAGACGGGGTTAGCAATGGCGACAGCTCTGAAGGGCCGAGGGAAGAGAGGACTTTGAAACACGCTCGTCGGGAGGAGAAGGACATAAGGGACAACAAAAAAAGGCTCGCCGGAAAGAGAAGGAGACGAAGGAGCGAAGATCGATGTTGAGTCGAAACACGCTAGCCGGGACAAGAGATTGCTAAGCCGATTGGGGGAGAGGAGACGGAGAGAAAATCTTAGATCGGGTTTGAGAGAGAAAGCGACTAAATAAGAGAAGAATGGTAGAAATGAGTAAGAAATAAAATATATATATATATATATACTGAATTTAATGGGGTTAAAATTGTCACTTCATGCCTTTGGAAGAAAAAAAAACACACGTCGCTAAAAAAAAGCTATTCGAAGTAACTTTTTTTTTACTTATAAATTAGAAAAATAACTTATAAGCTGGTTATCCGAACGCTCTATATCTACTTTTTGTAGCTTTTTTTAACTTATAAGTTAGAAAAAGCCTATTCAAACAAACCCTAAATGAAACAATCTATTTGTTCCAAAATGAAACAGAATATTTGCACTAAAATAAAATGGACCATAAAAGTCATGAATAAAATATATAATAAAGTTAGATTTAGCTCATATTTTATACCGATCTAGTCAGCCTGCTCTGATACTATATGATAAATTTGAAATTATTATAAAAACACATACAAATCATCTTATACTAAATTGCTAAATACCTAGTATCCACAAATCAAAACTGAGAAATAACACAATGTGACGACAAAGTAAGCACTAACACTCCATACATCATAGCTTAACAGAAGGTCTCTCAGATGTAGAAGGAATAGTAGCCTAGACCTTTAGAGCAACGTTATGCCCTTCAAATGCAAACCCAATTTGCATAGCGCATTACACACATCGAAGAAAGCCTGTGCTGAAATATTTTGTTTGTTGGTATAGACCGGAGCTTCTTGTCTTTCCTTTAAGATGGAGCAAAAAAATGCAATATTGAATGAGTATCAGAAAGACATGTAACTTGAAGTGAAGATATTTCCTCGAGTTTTGAAATTTGAAATTTGTGATATAAAAATCTGAAGGCCTACGAACAAGATGTAGTAAATTTTTTGATGGATATCATTGATGGAACGAGCATATAAAGAACTTTTTGAATGATTACGCTCTAGTGACATTAGAGATAATATTTGAAAAGATCATTACTAGAAATTGTTGAGGAAAGGTAAGCCACATGTGAAGTTTAGGACCAAACACTTGTTGCTCGAGCTCATGATACCGATCAAAATGCTTACTAGGATCATCTTCAACACGACTAATTACCATAAAGAATACAAGGTGATATTATCATTATTGAAATTTCAGTAATCCATTCAAGTTGAGACATTGCAAAGGAAAGACTGAGGACTTCAACGCCAACTATAATAATGACGTAGTGGAAGATTGAGTACCACCATTTGACATTACGGTTAGCTGTTACTAGCAACTAAGTTTTCAACTTGTGATCTCTATCGTTCTTCTCTTGATCAAAAGTAAGTGTATCTGCTGTTATGGTGATTCTCATGATCATCCTACTTAAATTCTTCCTACACCTTAACTTATGATTAAAAGAGATGCAATCAATAAAATTATTGCATAGAGAATAGTTTGGATGATATAGAGAAAATCACAAGAGATTCTTAGAAATATATATATATATATATATATATGGGAGGGATATAGGCACTCCCTCCCCTGTAGACACTCCTGAGTGCACTGTAGGCACTCCAGCAATGAACGGCTGTGATGTTTTCGGATCCAAATCACAGCCGTTGTAAACTTCTCCTCTCAATTGAAGTTGTCATTTTTTCTTTCTCTCTCGCGCGGTTCTGATTTGTTCACTAGCGCATCTCTCCCGGATCTCGCTCTCGAATCAAGCTGAGGCTTCTCTCGTCTGGTCTTCGTCTCCGATCTCCTCCTTTCGGCCGTTTTCGCTTTCGGCTCCTTTCGCTTGATCGATCTTGCCCCATCTTCGTCTCCAATCCCGCTGCGGCTCCTCTCGTCTGGCCTTCACCTCTCATTTCCTCTGATCTTCTTCTCTTAAACTACACGAATCTCCCCTACAACTCGTCGGGTTTTCATCTTGGTCTCGTTCTTTCTTCCGAACACAGAGAAGCTTTGTCTCGTCGGCAGCTACATCGACTTTGAGCTCGAGATTATCTCTCTCCCTCCCACCTCAGATCAGAAGTTGATTTCTCAGCTGTCTCAGTCAGAATTTGATTCTCAGTCCGACGATGCTTTATTTTAATTCGAATTTTTTGTTTGAATTTGGATGATTTGCTTTTTAGTTTTGTTGAATATTTTTTAATGTTGTTAATTCCTCTTTGATTTATGGTATATTGTTTGGATTTTATGGTGTATTGCTTTGAATCAGTTGTTTTTTCTATGGTTGTCGAACTGTGAAGACTTACGGTGCTCTGTGCATGTCTGTTTATTTTAAAACAGGGAAATAATGGAAGCAAATTAGGTTGAGCTACAATGCTTTTTTTGCATGTTTGAACACGTAGGTGCTCACAATAGCTTGGGAATAAGACATTCGAGTGTTAGGCACTTCAGTGTAATCTAGCATACCAATGTAATCAATGTAATATGGGGATGGAATTGTAACCAATAGTTCCAGTGGAAATGTAACAAGTGCAAGCAATGTAAATATATTTGCATTGCTGTGATCAGCTTATGTGCAGTGTTACATTCTTTATATAATGCACAATGGTATTAATTATCAAGTGTATGACTTGTATTAAGTGTACGAGTTATATGGTTTTCGATATTTAAAGGTCTGTAGAACTAATCTCTTTTTATGTACACATAGGCAATATTGTATTATTTTGAATCCAATAGATGTCTACACTACTTATTGAAAACGTAGTCAAATGTATATACAAGATTTTATATACCTAAATGATGTTGTATCATTGAACCCAACTAGGTACATAAGTAGAACAGAGATTATAGAGTATTTATAGTACAATAACAAGCATTCATCAAATTGGTAATTGAAAATATCATATATTGATAATCACAGTAATCCAAATACATTTATATTGTTTGCACTTGTTACATTTCCACTAGAGATACTAGTTACAATTTCATCCCCATATTATATTGATTACATTGGTATATTAGAGTACACTGAAATGCCTAACACTAGGATGCCTTATTTCGAAGCTGTAGTGAACACCTGTTCCAACATGTCGTCCACAACATTGAACATAAGCTGAACATAGCAAATACAACAGAAAGTACTTAATATACTTTCCAACAACTACAACAACAGAGAGAGTCGAGGGAGGCTCAGATTCGCCTTTCTCACTCATCCGCTGCTCTCATCCTCTATGTGCTCCTTCTTTATATCACAGTTGCAGTGATTGCCGGCTAACTTATTAGCCACTGGCCATCCTACTGCCTTACTGGTTACTTTAAGAGACAATGCAAAGAGAGAAAGAACGAACACAAAACAATGTAACAAATCTTACATCAGGCAATTTTCACCATCATTGCCTCTTTATCTCGAACATGATTTAAGCACGAACAAAAGCACCGTAGCCCAACCTGATTTAATTCCATTGTTTCCCAGTTCTGGCATGAACAGACATGCACAGAGCACCATAAGCCTTCGCAATTCAGCAACCAAAAAAAAAAAAACGATTCAAAGCAATACACCATAAAATTAAAGTAATACACCATAAAATCAAAACAATATACCATAAATCAAAGAGCAATCAACAACATTAAAAAATATTCAACAAAAATAAAAAGCAAATCATCCAAATTCAAACAGAAAATTCGAATTAAAATAAAACATCGTCGGACTGAGAATCAAATTCCGACTGAGACAGCTGAGAAATCAACTTCTGATCTGAGGTGGGAGGGAGAGAGATAATCTCGAGCTCAAAGCCGATGTAGCTGCCGACGAGACAAAACTTCTCTCTGTTCGGGAGAGAGAACGAGATGAAGATGAAAACCCGACGAGTTGTAGGGGAGATTCGTGCAGTTTAAGAGACGAAGATCAGAGGAAATGAGAGGTGAAGGCCAGACGAGAGGAGCCGCAGTGGGATTGGAGACGAAGACGGGGCGAGATCGACTCGGTCCGAGAGCGATCAAGCGAAAGGAGCCGAAAGCGAAGACGGCCGAAAGGAGAAGATCGAAGACGAAGACCGAACGAGAGAAGCCTCAGCTTGATCCGAGAGCGAGATCCGGGAGAGATGCGCTAGTGAACAAATCAGAACCGCGCGAGAGAGAAAGAAAAAATGACAACTTCAATTGAGAAGAGAAGTTTACAACGGTTGTGATTTGGATCCGAAAACATCACAGCCGTTCATTGCTGGAGTGCCTACAGTGCACTCAGGAGTGTCTACAGGGGAGAGAGTGCCTATATCCCTCCCCATATATATATATATATATGAGATCTAAAATTATGAACTATTTTTTTGAAAAGTTTTAAAAAAGTGGATAATAAAGTTAGATATAGTCACACATTGTTTATCAGTAGTTCTGAAATAAGATACATAAAAAATTAGATTTATTCTTTTTTCATCGTCAATTGGTTTTGAAAATAATCTAAATTCATCATATAGTATCAGATCGAGATTGGATCAGATCGGCTAAAAATATGGGATTAAGTCTTTCTTAATTTATATCCTCTAATGGAGTATTTTTTTAATTGAACTGATACAGATGACTTACCATGTAATGAATTTCAATGAATCAGATTATCTATCCTGAAATAAAATAGACTATTTGTACTATAATAAACTTGAATGAAGCAGACTTTATTGAAATGAAACGAGCTACTTATCCTATAAGGGAACCATGAAAGTTCTAATTAAAGTGGATAATAAAATTAAATTTAGTTTATATTTTTAACCGATTCGATCCAGCCTGATTTAATACTGAGTGACGAATTTAAAATTATTTTTAAAATTAATTGACATAAGAGGAGTGATTCCAAATTTCTATACATTTTATAACTATTGCCTGGCAATAGATGACTAAATCTTTTTAACATGAACAAACTAAACAACTAATGACATACTTACCCAGTTAAATCAAAATCTGTATTCATTAGGGAGCCATGATCTTCGTGACGACAAGACTCAACATTCAAATTCCAAACAGCCAAAATATGTACTAATAGCTTTCAAATTTAAAATCAAAAGTTAATAGTCATATACCTTTAGGTAAATAAATAAATATTATTTTCAATTTTAAATTTTCTATGGAATTTGAACGTGTTTTAATTGTTTATCAAAATACTACTAAAAAATTTGTCGATATCGATAGACCATATATATAGACTCTATTTTTATGAATGTTAAAAAATATATGAAAATTTAAGCTTTAAGTGGTAACAGAAACGAAGAACGTACATGAAAAAGGTTTAACTTTTAAATAGAAAATGAAGATGATCTTAGACATCTAAAAGAATGCAGCTCTGCTCTACTACTTAGGAGCTGTTTGGCAACATGTTTTGAAAAAATACTTTTTAACTTTTTAGATTAAAAATTTTTGATAATATTGTAAAGAATTTATTTAAAAGTTTAGAAATTATAAAAAAAATTCTTTGTTGTAAGATTTTATTATTACTTATTTTATTATTATATTTAGATAAAAAAATAGAGTTTATTTTTTAAAGTATGATAAAAATAAACTCTATTCTAAAAAATATTTTTAAAAAGTATTCCTAAACTCTCCTTAGTGATTATGGCTTATAAATAACGAAAGTATCAAATAAAAATCTTGTAGGCCAGGTGACATTAGGCTGAGGCTTCGGATCAGTAGTGTTCTAGTACCTTTTGTCTCATATCGATTTTGAAACTTTTGATGATGATAAAAAGAGTCTCCTTTAGGTCATAGCAAAGCTGGAACTATATATACTAGTTTTTAATTTTGTGCATAGCATGGGATTTATTTACTTATGGCACTTAAGATTTGATCTTCTGATAAAATATATTATGCTCTTGTTCAAAATAGTAAAAATAAAGAATTTATATTAACTCTCTGTCTTGGTAGTGCTTCTGTCTTGGTCGAATTGTTTGTTGTTTTGGTCGAGATTAGATAACCATGGGAAAGTGCGGAGCAGCAACGGATCAGTTCTTCACCAACCAGAGTCCCATGTTTTGGAATATTATAGTCATTGTTTTCTAGTTTATTTCTTGAATTGATTGGAGATGGTATAAACCTAGGAAGGTTGATACCAAGATAGATAGGTTCTTAATTGATTATTGTGAGGAATGGAAGAATGAAACTTTAATTGCAGAACTTTTTTTTTTTTTTTTTTTTTTTTTTTTGTTTTTCGTTTCTGTCTCATGTACATAACATTCCAATCCTTCATAACAATAACGGACACAAGGACATGATCATTCTTTTTTTCCGTCACCTGTCAACTTAGTCCTAATTTCTTCTAAACATGTTTCTACTAGTTTTTTCTTATGATTTCCCAGCAATCAAATTGGAAAAATATTTTGCAACCTAATAACGAGTGCTTTAGAAATTCTCCTGCACCTCTCTATGCAGCAGTCTTTTTCATCTAAAAGTTAATTTTACAATCTTTACACAGTTATGAAAGTATGTAACTTTTTGTGCATTAGCAGAGTTGCACCTCTGCTAGTCTGCTGCAACAACTAACTCAAGATCACCACCGTTTTCCTCATCGGCGTTCTTCAGAGAGTTTTCACGGTTAGTTATCTCCAACGGCTTAGCAGTGTAGAACATGGCACACAAAATGTAATACCCAAAATTGAGAACCTGCAAAACAGTCACAAGCCAGTAGTAGTGATCCAGCTTCCCTCTGTTAATGTTGTCTTGAAGCCAGTTACCCTTGTTCTTCGTGTAGTTGCTCACCAATGTCACCATCAAGGTGCCCAGATAGTTTCCTATTGATCCCGCAAGCCAGAACAGCGCCGTTGCAGTGCTCCGCATGCTCTCCGGTGCCTGATCGTACATAAATTCCATGTGTCCCACTGACGAGAACGCGTCGGCTAGTCCATGTATTGCGTACTGCGGTATTAGCCAGAAGACACTGATGGGCACAGTTACTGACGGGTTGTCTAGCAAACCATGCTCTATAGCTGCGGCTTTACGTTTCTTCTCTACTAAAGCTGCCGTGACATTGGCGAGTAACGAGATTGCGAGACCGATTCCCATGCGCTGCATGTATGTAATGCCTGAGGGCTTGTTTGTGAATCTGCGGGCAACAGGAATAAAGACACGGTCGTAGAAGGCAAGGCTAAGAAGCATTGCGACGACGGAGAAGATGGACATAGAAGCTGCAGGAATTTGAAAGTGTTCGGAGAGGTGCCGGTCCATGGAACGTGCTTGCTGCATGGCGAAGGTGTAGTTGTGGGAAGCAGAGGCGATGATCATGATACCGACGGTCCAGATCGGGATCATTCGGAGGATAGATTTGAGCTCTTCGATGCGGTGTACTGTTGCTAGTTTCCATAGCCTTGGTTTGCCGGAATCCATTAAGTCGCCGTCCGTCACGATCGCAGCACGGTCTAGGAAACTTCAAAATATATTGCAAATTAACTATTTGTTATGGAAGCATATCTCTTCGGGATATGCCAGAAAAGAAAAAATATGTTTACCATGTTTCTTACTTGAGGTTATATTTTATTAAATCAATTTCATATAATATAATTCAATAAAAATATTATATTTTGTGAAAATACTACACTGAGGATCTCGAGTATAATGCAAAGCGGCACTCAAGCATTTTCGCTTTAATTAATTTATTATCAGCATAGTAAGTGTATATTATTTTAGTAGAAAATAAATAAGTAAAAAATATGCTTTTAAAAAATAAATTATATAGTAGTATTAGAAGTGACTTTATTTTAAAAATTTTTAAAAATATAAAAATATTTTATATAATTAGAAATTAAAAATAAAATTAATAAAAAGGAGTGAATTTTAGAAAACGCAATCTAACTCATTCAAGAAAAAAATAGTTTTTTATAAAAAATTTAACAACTATTTTTTTCAGTAAAAAATATATAAACAATCATTTTAATTTAAAATTTTTAAATTTAAAGTTTAGTCAACCATTATCATAGCCAGCTCTCGTCAATCAGCGCAACATCTTTAATATATTTGGCTCAGTCTTCGTTCAAACCTACAGCCACTTTTGAGAAAGGCACCATATAGAATGGAGCGCAATTACGCAATTACCTAAATCATACCAACCCTTTGTACGTGATAATGCATTTGAGGCATGTCCTTTTCTTACCTAGTTTTCATGGGAAGTATAAATGTGAAATAAACTTAACCAAACTTGACGAAATTTTGAACAAGACCCAAAGTCACGACATGATTTATTTTGACAAAAACGTGAAATTCTGATTAAGACAAATAGCTAGCAACTGATTACTTACGTGAGCTGGTTAGTGTGAAGAAGCATGCCAGTGGTGGAGATGTCGGCGTCGAGCTCTTTGTCCTGATACAAAAGCCCGGGGTTTACCGGCTTCACCGCCTTTCTCTTCTTCACCGCCGCAACAACAACCTGCGTCAGCCTCGTCAAGGGGCTGCCGCCGGGTTTCATTTTGATATAGAGTCGATGCCCTGTCACAAAAGCAACCACGGAAACAAACATGGCTATCGTTGGAACTCCTAAACCCCAACCCCAACCTACATTATCTTGAATGTACACGACGACCGTTAGCGCAAGCAGTGCTGCAAAACCCATACTGAAGAAGTAAAGGTTGAAGAAGCTTGACGACTGTGAAGATTTGTTATTAGGACTTGGAGATGCGTGGAACTCGAACTGGTCGGCGCCGAAGGCTGGCCGGATTCCACCGGAACCGACTGCCGTGCATAGGAGAGAAGAGTAGAGGATGATGAATTGCCATGGAGATGGGGGAGAGCAGTGTTTATTTTGCCTTGTGCCGATGCATGGTGGTGGCCGGAGCGCCGGCAAGGTGGCTGACACGGTTAGACTAATCATACCCTGTAGGATTAATTAACAACATTAATTAATTAATCATAGTTATTAATCGTTACACAATCAAATAAAATTTTGTATGTTGACATGCATTGCTGATATTGAATTGTGTGATATAGTAGTATGAAATGACAATATTATTTATTATTACTACAAACGATAATTGAAGTAAATAATGAAGGTTTAACACATTGAATATGTCAGAACTAGTGTAGGCAAATTAGGCTAATTAGTCCCTACCATAGTTATTACCAATTTTAATAGATCATGTGAAAAATGAAGGAAAAAACAATTTACCATAGTTCTTACATAGAGTTTGTTTGGATTTAAACTAATTTAGTTCCACCTCACTTATTGGCTTGATAGATCAGATTTATTTTATAAGTTTCTAGATTAAAAATATATGCATTCTAAAAAAAGAGAATATTACTAGCAAGTAAATGATGGAGCCAACAGTTATGGCCCAAAACCGGCCGGCAAAGGAATCGGCGATAAGAGCACCGACAATAGGTGTTAAGCTTGCCGTTCCGGCGAAGTTTGTGAGAGTGTTGGATGCCTGAACCATGGGCATGTGCAGCTGCTGCGTGAGGTAAGTTATCATGTTGGCATTGAAACCAACTGCAGCAAACCTGTCACATATTTCATTTCCTACATATAGAATACAAAATATTAGAACAAGCAACCAATTACGGGAATAGTTGTGTCACAGTCGCTTATACATTTTCAATTGAAGTTGAGAACAAGAGCTTGCTCTCTAGTTTCTTAGAAAATCATTCGGAAGTGTCTATGATAACAAGTTTTTTGAAATAATTTTTTTTAAAAAAAATTCCAAAAAATAAGCTTAAAGTTTTTACGTAAAAGAAAAATTATGCATATAATTCACCTATATTTCTCAAAATTAAAAAAAAATTTTAAAATATTATACAAAAATTTATTGAAAAATCTATAGTTTTTTTAGAACAAAAAGTAATGCATTAAGCACCGCCAAACGTCAGGATGAATTAGTACCGTGGTCCATAACGGCAATTTGCTTTTTGGTTTTTTTTTTCTCTTTTATTAGTTCATGTTTCTGGTAGGCACTGATTTATCATCTGCTGCAAGAACTTGCTCATTCTGCTCTCCCAAGAAAATGTCTTCATACTTTGGAATATTATCATGTTTGAATGATGGCCTTAGAGATTTTTTGCTAAAGTGAGTTCGTTAGCATTGTTGGGTGAAGGGCATATCTTTCACAAAAGCTACCTAGTTATTAAAAAGCTGCATCAGAAACAAAGAAAGTATAGATGAATCATAAAATAAGTTCTAGCTAGGAGAAAAATCCTATAAATTTCCCCATCTATAAAAAATGCATATTGTTCCTTCACTATGTATCTGAGTTTCCTACCAGAAACAAAGAACAAAAAGAAATTTTGTAGAAGAAAAATGAAAAAGCAAAGTGCGTATGAAAATGGATTCACCTAGTATGAAGGGAATAGTTCTGTATCCTCCCTGCTTCTTTCTCATCTTCATCTTCTCCGGGTGTTCTTGTTGCTCAAGCTCAGCCATGAAATTTGGTCTTTCTTTAGATTAGCAGTAGATGAGCCCTGGCAGTGTTTGCAATGAACGACAAGGCCTTAATTTGTAGCCTCTACCTTTGCATGTGATTAAGGTACCTTAAGTTTGGTACATATGTCTATATTTATACACCTTTGGTAGCTCATCCATGAGGTTGTTAATAATTTTGCCTTCATGGTCTCATTGTATTAGCATGTTGTTCTTCCCTATTCTCGTACGAGTTAATTTCAGAAATTTACCCTGGTAACTTTGTTTGAGTGATAAAAGTAGCAACCAACAAACCCATAAATTGTACATCTCATCTTTCCACAAGGGAAAATCTATGTGAAAGTGGATTATTGATTTCGGCAACTTCTGTTTTATTTCAGGCAGAAATAATTTCAAGTATTGTACCTCTATACTTTTTTCTTACAAAAAGATAGGATTGCAATCTTCCCTACCAACAAAAGAAAAAAATAAAAACAAATTTCTCTTAACTCCCTGAATAAAACAGTAAAGTGGAAATCAATTGAGATTCACTTTTAATTCATGGCTCTGCACGTGCACGCACAAGAACAATTAATCAAACACTAGAGTTGAGAAAAATAACAAGTATTGGCCGGTCATTGTTACAGAGTTTCAGGTTGGAGTCTAATCAAGCAAAGGGAAAGAAAGATCTTCTTTGCACACTGAAAATGATTCGAAGTGCTAAAATGAGTTACGTGGGTCTTTATAACACAATCTTCTTAACATGGGAAAGGTAAAGGCAACCTTTGCAACTCGACTTTGTCCTTTTGGATTACTAAGGCTATAAAAGATGGCATGATCTGGAAAGTGTTCTGGTCTAGATCGCCATCGTGTACATCAAACATGTTGAATCACCAACAATGTAATGACATAGTGCCGATTCATGTAAAACTCATTGAACTCAAATGACTAGGGACTGAGAATATTTGTTATGCTTGGTGATGGTACAAACCCTTTCCACTTATTGGCATTCTCTCGTTGCCGTCAAGTTGAAGATGGTGCATGTTTGACTGTCTGTTAGCTATGTATGGGTGAATGTTGGAAAGCTTCTTACGCTATGACAACATCAAGATAAGACTGCCAAATCTCTGAAACCATGCTTCTGTTCAGTTGAGATCAATGTCATAAGGACCAGATAGCTATAGCCTTATAATGTCATCTGTTCATCTGTGTGTGGGTTGGACCATGTTGAACAACCACACCGGACTAGGGCATGTGCTCTAGGTAATAGCGCGTGGCATGCGCCATGTTTGGAATGGAAATGGTTACCTTGGCGGTATTTGAAATGGACACGTAAGGTGTAGCCCAATAATCAAGAAATGACATGGATCAGGTTTGTGTTTGATACTTGCAAGTTTGTAAATGGAAGCAAGAATTGATGAGGGTCCTCTTGGAACAATGAGAAAACAGGTAAAAAAAGGTATGAGGCACATATGGAGTTATAATAATTGGCTTCACAAGAAAATCTTTGGTCAAGGACACAAGACAGAGAAGAAACCTTTATTTGGGTTCTTGAGATTTGAAGAGCAAGCCAAAACACAAAGGCAATATAAATTGCTGGAAATTCAGTGCTAGGAAATATTTCAAGTAACTACTGCTAGTCATCCCAATGTATAATGTGCAATAGTTTTACATTAAATTTCAGGTCATGCTATAACCTCACGTGTTCACTTCGACGAGGCATAATGCTACAAAAAAGCATTGTTGCAGAAGCAAACTCAAGAAAGAGAGAGGGGAAGATTCTAGAGCAAAAATACATGATGATGGTATTTCTTTTCTAACTACAAAAAGTTAGATTAAAAGTATATAATTAGTTCACTAAATGCGGGCTCTGGCTCTTCATGGGCAGGCCACAGGAGTAAGTGACATACTTGACGCTGTCTAGAAGAACTACAACAAAGATTCGAGAGAGTGATCTTGAGGAGGACATCATCCCATCACCATCCCCATCTCCAGCCTCTCGAGGATCAGCCAATATGGAAACAACCATTGAGGATGTGGGTTTGTCTTCATGGATCTTGCTGCTCTCAGAAGAGTTGCTGAATTGCTTTGTGTCATTCAGATTAGACCCAGCTAGTGGTATCGGTTTCGAATATAAAATTCTTCTATTTTTCGTCTTTAATGGACGAGGAACTTTGCTACCAGTTGTGTTAATTATAGTTGATTTGCTGATGGAGTGAGCAGGAATGATGCCGCTTGGATTTGCTGAGGTTGGTGAGATGTCAAACTGGAACACTTCAGTGCACATCCCTGAGCTCAATATCGGACCTGGGAAGAAGAACAGGGAAACAAATAAAAGAAACTCAAACATAAATATTCCGACATGTGTAATAAACACAGAGAGACATAATTGCTAAACCATTTAGATTTTTTTAAATGTCATGATATAAAACAAACTCATAGTTACTATCCAAAGCTAGCATGTCTGCAACGCCTAGGTCTTAAAACCCAAGTAATAACCACCTTGAGTTTATTGCTGTAATGACCCCAACTTTATCTGCTTTGAAACTCAGCTATGGAGTACATAGATAAAACATTCATGCAACCAAGCTGCCATCAACATTAAAAAGCAAAAAAGTGACCATCACTATCATTGGTTTTAACAAGATAACTATACATAAATAATCAATAGAATGATCACTCAAGTCCCTGCTGAGGCCTAGCCCTTACATATTCCTAAAGGGGGAGCAGAAAATTGTTATATAGATAGAAATTCTAGCTTTTAAGCAATTAGGCATCGCAAGAGAGTAGATGACTCCCCAAAGCTTTTCTGTTATTAGGTGTAAGCCTCCTCTAGTCTACTTTGCCTATCTTTCCAACCCTGTTGCTTTTGTGCTTTGATACCTTCACAACGGAAGGTCCACTACTTCATCTCTTTGGCATAAGTTTTGGAAAGAAGAAAACAGAAATTGACAGACCGAGAAATTCGGCAGAAGACTCAAGTCATTTAAACATGTTCACAGGTGCACCTGCACCATTTTAAAGTGCAGATATACGTATGTGCACCATATATAAATGATTACCTTTGTCTAGAAAGGTCATATAATCATGATTATATCACGGGTAACAAAAAGCTCATGACCAATGATGTCAACTTCCACAGCTACCTAAACTAGTGCAATCTGCCATAGCAATCAACCATCAAAATCAAACTGATTATGAGATACTAAAGTAGCCGGACTCAAGGAAGCCACCGTCTGTCACTGTAACTACTACTAAAGACTAACATATGAACACAAACAATCACACACGTCATTGTAATAACAGTGAAATTTGTTTAGCTCTCCACCATCACTAGAGATTCAACTTTTAACCTCCGATAGGCAACTACTATCAACAAACAATAGGCTCTCAAATTACTGTATGTATACACTCTCACTTGATTTATCATATAGACGCTAGGAAAGGAAGTGCAGTCCTATTGAAAGAAGATCATTATGCAAGTTTAGTAGCATATTATACTGATTTAAACCAACAGAAATGAACAACCTAATGTGCACTAATACGCTTATACCAAATCCAGCAAAGTTCACTGGAGTGCTTTGCTTACCAGCTAATCCTTCGCGGAACCATTGCTGAAGTGGTCCATCATTAAGGGACTTGAAAGACTCCCCATATGAGTTTTCATCTGAGCGCTCCTTTGATTTAGACAACTTGTCCACGTCTCTCCCAAATTCATTAAGAGCTAATGCAGAAACCAAACTGCCATGAATTGCCAAGCTAGTATCTTCACCATCCTTTTTCAATGAAGCCTTCTCATCACCACTATTTGCTCTTGATGAGGCATGAGCTATGGCTTTCTCACCAGCTAGCACTGAATGAATAATCAAATTGCCATTTACCTTCACATGTTTTCCATTCCTAGGCACATAAAGAAGAGCAGGAAGTTGTTCATGTGAGTTCGTTGATGAAACATCCAAACCTGCATGGCACCTCTTGCCAGTCACAGGATCAAACCATCCATTCCTAAACCCAGATTTTCCATCACAAAGCTCAATTTCATCAGTTCCATTACTACTACTCCTTCCAACGTTAACACTCAATACTCTACCCCGCGAATCACTATGAATCGAACCATCACCTCCACCACCGAATCTAAAATCAACTCCAAAGAGCAGAAAAATAAATAGCAACCCAAGTATGCTAACACTTGCAGCCTTCTTAACCTTATTCTCCCCTTTCTTACTCTCTGACTTTCTGGTCTTCTGCGCTGTAGTGGTCGATTGCTGAGGCTTCAATCTCGGTATAGGTACCAACGGCACAGGCGCTCCATTCGGCCTGATTGCATAGCCAGCGCAAGGAATCCACGGAAAATGCATCGGCGGCGTAGGTGGGTAGACAGCAGCAGAGGGCCCCACAACCGGCGGAGTAACAGTCCCACCTTTCCCGCCGTTTCCAGCACTCAACTGCTGCCGCAGCGCAGTATTCTCCGCCACGAAGAACGAAATCCTTGAGTTGAGATCGTTGATAGTCGAATGCATAACACGAACCTTCTCCTCCAGCTCTTCAACATAGTGCTTCTTCCTCTGCCGCGAAAGCTGCGCGCTGTCTCTGTTCCTCATCAACCTCGCTCGCCGCTTCTCCTCATCCTCAGCCGTCAACGATGGCAACGGCGATTGGTCATTTTCAGCTTTCCTCTTGCGATTTCGCCTCTGTGAAGTAATACCGGAACAATTATCGGAAGAGTGAGAAGATTCAGGTGATGGAGGGATAGTTTGGTCATTTGAGCTAGAGTTGGGAACATTATTATCGTCAGCGGCGGTGATGAGGGAGATGAAATCGTGGCCGTCGGGGAGAACGAGGAGATCATCGAGATCGAACTCGATGTCATCGATGTCGGTGACCGGTTCGAATTGGGTGAACTGGAATGGATCAACCGGGTCCAGCAACGCTGGTTCGGCCATGGCTCGAGAGATCGATCAACAACAGAGAACCAACGGAGAAGAAGAAGCCAAGGAGGTGAAAGAAAGACTTGAAAGGGTTAATTGGTGGATCAGAAATTTTAGATCTTGGGTCTGTTGCGTTGACGGGAAAAGACTGACTGGGTGCAGCAGGCTCGAGAAGCTTCGGTCGAGTTTAATTGTATAATTATTAGCTTATGTATTTTGAAGGTAGAGTAATGTTGGCGTGCAAGCAACTTGAAGAAAAAATAAAGCCATATAATATATATATTATTAAATTAAATTAAAGTGAAAATTAACGAATTAGTTACTTGCTAATTATTTTAAAGCACGTTACTTCAAAATACTTATCATTATAAGTATATATTACAATAAGAATACTCATAACGATTAGTTATTATTTGCGAATTATATTATTCAAGACTCTTGTTTGCAAAATCTCTAAGTATTTGTTCTCCCAATTTCTTCTTCCTTTTCTGTGCGAAGTGGAGCGAGCGAGCGAGCGAGAGGAGAAGGAGCCGCGCCAGATCGATTTCGGAACAATTTGTTCTCCCACTCTCTCAATATTTTCTCGCCAGAGATGGACCCCACTTAGCCATTACCTGGTGTGCCTCCGGAAAAGGTACCGGAGCTATAACTAGAGACGAAGAGGATTTGAAGAGGAGAATGTTGCTGCTCCACCAATGGATTCATTTCTTCTCGGAGCTCTAGCGAACCCACCCCCGCTATCGTCTCACTAGTTACCTCTCCACACTTTGTATTAATTCTAGAATCTTTTTAATTTTTAACTTATTTAATTTTTGGTTCAGTGATTGTGGCTACTGAGTAGCAGTTGTTCCTACGATATTAGATATGTCTTCTATCTGGATTTGCTTTCGGTTTAGTTTTTTCTGCATTAGATGGTTGTTCAGTGATGATTAATGCTAGAATTTATTTGGTATGGTGTTCTCTTCTAAATTCTACTATGTTGCAGATGTTGTTCGATGCTTATTTTCTGTGCTATATTTTAAACCAGATGAATGTAGATGTGCTATTATCTTGATAGATTTGCTTATGGAATACTTGAATGTGGTGCTTATACAAGTGTTATAGATGCAGTCCTGTCTCCTATAGTAATACTCTATAAAATGAAATAGAGGTCTACTACTACTTATTAGCATGAGGAGAATTACCTTCCTACTCTAAGAAAATATCACTGAAGTTGCATTTTAGAAAGCAAGCAGGATTGGTGTAACAGCTATTGCTGTCAACTCTTTATTTCTTTCATTTGGTTAATTTTACATATTTCTTGTAAGATCATGCCCCGAGAAAAATTGTGTTCAGTTCATTATTTTACCTGCTTGTGTTAATGTTTGCTTTAGTATTTATTTCGTGTATGGTCTTTACCCTCTTTATCTGCTTCTCTCTGTATGTTTGTAAAAATACCTTACAATTTAAGAAAATTTCTTCCATGCTGATCTCATCTATTCCTTACAATGATAGTGGTGCTACTTTTCTTGTGATAAATGTATCTGTCATTTATTTGCTAGATTTTCACTATTCATTTTATTGTAGACTGAGATTTTGCTTCAGTCAGTTGCATTTCAACAAAGCGTACAAAGCGGGCATGTAAGCATTTTCTTGTGCATGTTCCATGGTGGTCTGTGAATACTGGTGCTAGTCGTAGTTTGCATGAAGTGGTGGGTTGAGATTTGCAAATATAAAAGCCTTCTCTGGACAGTTCAAATTGATTTTGATGACAATGTTATTATTTCTTTTACAGATGGAAGTTGGATTTGAATCTTATGCTATGTCTATAAATCATTTAAGATTGTTATCTGACAGCTATCTTGCAGGTTCTATTCTGCGTAATGAATAAATCATTGAGAATCCTAACAACTAGAAGCTACTAATAGTAGATTTCTTTATTACCTTCACAACTATTTGCTTTTAAATATTTGATTTTTCATCAATTTGTTAATCTCTACATCTCCTTGTGATGCAATCCTACGTAGGGAGATGGAAATTCAGAAGTTTGTGAAGTCAGACCAGCAAGAGTTCGAATTTAAGCATTTACCAACTTCATACCTCAGATGTGCTACTCATCGTGTTGCACAACACTATGGGCTGCTGACTATGGTAGGAGAAAATTCTTTAGATGGTTAAGGCCAGAGTACATGTGAGAAAAATTGCTGAACATAGCTCTGTAGTTGCCCCTTTTGTATGATATTCCTTCAAACCAACCTGAAAGCGATAAAGTGGAAAGCTTCTGCCATTCTTGCAAGACAGAGTAGAGGACTTCTGAGAGATGGAGCTGGTGGAGTTAACAGTACTTCTAGTATAACTGTCAAAGAAAGAAAGGAAGAGAATGCATTTTTATTTTTGCTAGCACTCCTGATCCAGAGAACCAGTCTACTACCAATGAGGATGTTGATAGCCGATTTTCTTCTAATGATCAGGAGGATTGCTCACCAATGTTTTTGAGGAGCTAGAAAAGATTAATGTAAAAGATGATAGCACCAGAGCTATTTTTGAAGACAGGGAGGAAGACTGGAAAGATCCAGTCTATGATAGAAGTTATGACAGACAATGAGGCATACTCTCCAATAAGCATTATAATATAAAGGGTTGCCACCTTTTTAAATCCTGCTAAAACATGTACAACTACTGGCAATTGTATCAAACTTGTAGGTATGTCCGAATCTCCTCACTTTGTGGCAACTACACTTTTGGGAATCATGTGGTGCTCCTCCAGCATCAATCTTGCATTTTGGGACAGGTTTTCCTCCATTAACTCAGGCACTGTGTTCCAGAATCCTCTGAGTTATGCGCCGCTGGGTTCAGCTAGGTCCTTATTCTGCCACTGGGTGCAGTCCGCCTTTCAGGGATGCTTCTTATGTTCAATGGACTTTGCCATTTATAATTTGTGCTGATTCTTATCTACACCTCAGGCTGGCCACTTTCCAGGTACACACTCCCTTAATCAGATGTGATTTAGCAGTTTTACCCTTTTTAGTAGTTATTTGTGCAAATATTGTATAGAAGACTTGTTTATTAGGGTGAGTGGGATGGCGGAATTCTGTGACTAATTATTCAAGCTCAATATTCCATATGAGAACCATAACTATTTAATACTTAACAATAATGTTAAAAATTGCCAATTAGCTCTATGCTAGCTCATTTGTATTTACTAGTACAAATCTAGCTAGGATGTCAGAATGTTATCATCTGCAACAGCTTTGGATCTTCATTTTTTTCCGAATCTATACGCCTTGGTTTTCCTGTTACTGGTTCGGTGTATAAACTTCAATTGTTTATGTTCAATCATATCTTTTAAGCCTTTGATTCTAATGGTTGTTTGCTACTTTTGCAGACTCCTCTATATCAGCAACCTCTGAGCTTTATCACTGGGTGTGTTGGGTGCACCCATTTTTTAGTTGATGAGACAAAAATAGATTAAAATATAAATTAAAATGTTGGAGGAATACATTAAAATGTAATAATCTTAAATTAAGTAGAAATAAGACAGAAGATGCTGCAGTGTATAAATGTGATACGATTCTATTTGAAAACTTTAGGAGAAAAAAGAGTAGATCAAAATTAATTTGGCCTAAAGTGGTGGCGAAGGATTTAGATAAATTAGATTTTCGTTGGATTTGTATTATAATCGAACGGAATAGAAAAACGAATTCATATAGCCGTTCTTACTCGAAAGGGATAAAGGTTTAGTTTGTTATGGTTTTATATAAATATCCTACCACATACATTCATCCATGCTTTTCATATTTATTTTTAAAAATATTTAAGTTAAAAAAAACTTTTTTTATGGGATAGTGGGGGTGCATTGGAGGTAAATGAACCCCCTAAACATGCCCTTAATTAGATAGAGCAAGTTTTAGGCAGGAAAGAATAAGGTTCTAGCCTTTTCATTGAGGAGAGAATTAGGGACTGTCCAAGGTAATTAGTTTCTTTATTGGTCTAGACAATGTCTGACGGGTAAACCTTATGATGTAGGATATTACTAGCACCTCTGTGGTTAGACTTAGACTGATACATAGTCCAAGTTCAGAATGTAAGATCATATGCTTTGCAAGTTGTGTCAACAGTAGCTTGATGGTCTATGTCTATAGCGATTGCCAATCTGATCTCTATCTGATTCTGTCAACATCACCTTTACACAAAAAAAAAAACAAGCAAATAAAGCAATGAGTCTACTTGATTCCGCTATCCAGACTTCGACAGAGTACTGTTTTCTCAGCATTGCTAGAAAACAAAAGAAAACCCACTTTGATTGGCAGCATTTCTGCAGATCACATCAAGCATGTTGTCACCATGCATTATCAGTCGTGAAAACCATGAGGTCACCATGTAGTAGTTGATTCTTGTATGAGCCAATAAGATTGCACTGCTAAAAAGGACGGACACTAACATTTAACATGGTCGTTCTCATTTGTTTTGTTTTCATTTCTTATTATGCATGCTCTATCTTTTTAATCTTTTTGACAGGAAAAGCTACTGCTGTTCCTTGCGGATTTCCTACTAGGATTTTCAAAATGTTATGGAATTGATAACATCTGTATATTTGATTGTTTATCCCAACCTTAAATTACAACTTACGGTTTTTTGCGGGATATCGAACGGAGGGACTTTAGATAATTCAGCAATAGTACGTTCCTGTTATTTTCTGATTGTTTGGGAAAAGTGGGTGAGATTGAAAATCTTCTGCATAAAGAAATCTGTGGATTTAGTTGTGCTGCAACTAGTTTAGTCGAAACATGAGATACAAAAGGAGTTCAGAACTGTTAAGGATATCCAAAATTTAAGTGTTTTTGCTTTAGTGGTTGTTTTTCAAGTGGGAGATTGCTCGTTAGGTAGGGGAAAGCTACACTTCTCATGAAGATATTCTATAATATATCTGCTTGGTGTCGTCTTTAAGAAAGGTAGATATTCTTACCTAAAAACACACGGGTTGTTGCATTTTCTGGTTCTTCTCTATTCGCTCAAGTGTAGATTTCACAACTTTTTTTCTATTTGCGTGCAGTAAATTGTTGGATATTTAATCCTGTTAGCTTATTTGCTGCCAATTTTATCAATTCACAGCTTCTCAGTGGCTGTTTGGTTTTCCGTTGCTTATCAGTTTTTCTCAAATTTTTTTACATTTCACATTTTTCAATACATATTTTATAAGTATATAAAAAATTTATTTAAAAATTTAGAAAGTGTAAAAAAATTTTACGAAATAAGATCTTTTTATTACATATTTTTATTATTTTTTTGAAGTAAAAAAAATATAACTTATTTTTTTAAAAAATAAAAATATATTTTATTTTATAAAAATTTTATTTCATAAACAATCTCAAACGCTTCTTTAGTTCAAAGGTTAAACGGAAGGGCGAACTCTGTAAGTATTTACAAACTCAGTGGACAAAATAGTCTTTTTTTTATATTCTTCTCGGATCGCCCACTTCCGAGAACCTTTACCCGAAAGAGATGTGTTTTCTATTTTACTCACAGCCCATTGTCGCTGTCCGCACAAAGATTCCGGGGGATAATGAACCTGCTAGTCTACTTTTTTCTTCCTTTTCTACTCTTATTGCTTCCTGGTATTTACGTATATGCCACTTATAGAATATTTAATGAGAAATGTTTCTATCATTAAAGTCAACTAGTGTATCTAAGCCTAAAACAACACAACGATCACAATCACTTGGGTATTTTTTTATGAAATCCAATAAGAAACCAGATCAAAATCCCATATTCGTAATTTGCTTAAAAATAGAATCTAAGTTTGTAATAAACTTAACAGCAACAAAACAACTACCACCCCTACTACTGGTGTATTTTTCCAGCCAAAGAGTCCAGCGCGGTGTCCCCAGTGCCCAAAAAAACCGGAATATTAATCGGTAGATCAGATCACAACACAAAATAAAAAAATAAAAAAAAACTTAGAACCTGCCAAGGAATGAGAAAGGAAAATTCAATTTCACACAGTGCACCAATACATGCATTCATCAATGCAATTATTAGTCAGTTAAAAACTTTATAATAATGGATGAGAAGATATAGCTTGGCTCTCTAACATTTCAGAATACAACAAATAAATAGTCCATCCAAGAATTGATGTGAGATATTATACAGAGCATAGAGGAAAAATACTGTTGTTCTTCTCTGTCTGTTTCTTTAATTGAAAAGAGAATTAAAAGAGAGAGAGCAATAAAGAGATCTACCTCGAAGCTCACATCTCTTTGTTGTTGCTGAAAAACTGAAGAAGATTGTTACTAGCTAGCGATGAAGGAAGTTGAAGAAGAAGTGAACTGGTTTGCCCGGTGGGAAGAACAACTACCTCGGCCGGAGGAGTTGATACCTCTCTCACAACCCCTCATCACTACAGACCTCGCGCTCGCTTTCGACATTCGCAACACAACACCACAACCCCCACCATCTTCTTCCTCTGCTCCGCCGCCGAATCTTCAACGCCCTTTGCCTCGGCAAGAGCAGCAAGAAGGAGAAGCAAACGGTAACGGCAGCGGTGGAGGAGGAGAAGAACCGGCGAGAACTCTGAAGAGACCGAGGCTCGTGTGGACTCCACAGCTACATAAGCGGTTCGTCGATGCTGTGGCTCATCTGGGGATAAAGAACGCAGTGCCTAAGACTATAATGCAGCTCATGAGCGTCGACGGACTGACGCGTGAGAACGTTGCTAGCCATCTACAGAAGTACAGGCTTTATCTCAGGCGCGTGCAAGGTCTCGCTGCAGCCAACAACTCATCAACTACCGGTGGGCCATCAGCTGCTGCGGGATCCATGTTGTCACCCGCGGAAGCTGCCGAGCACCAGCTGTTTGCTAGCGCGCCTGTTCCACACCACTTCTTACAAGTGCCTCTACAGAAGCATCAACAACAGCAGCAGCAGCATATGGTGGCGGCCCTGCAACAACAACAGCAATACTTACAGCAGCAAAGGCAGATGAGTGCCGTCGCCGGAGGATTAATCGATCAACGGAATTTCTTTTCTCATGTTCCCCAGATAAATCATCATCACCGGATGGTGGGGTCCGCCGGAGTAGGAGTTGTTCCTCCGGTCCCGCCATCTTCTTATGTAGATGAATTGGAGATGATAAATGGTGGTGAAGGAGGAGCAGCAGGGAGAAGAAGAGAGCTCACTCTCTTTCCAACAGGAAGCGATTGAATTCCGTGAAAAAACAAAAAACAGGGGTAGATTTCAATTCCTGTATTTCATTGAGAAGCAACGGTTATAGTGTGTATTAATTTGGTTAGAATTTCATTAAGGATCTCAGTGATTTAAGTTTCATCATTAATTGTTTCAATCTCTTCTTTCGTGGTGTTTGAACTTGTTACTACTAGTGATTATGTAAAGCAGTAGATCATTGTCTTCCGGTGCTCTGCTGAAATTTATGAAATGTTGCAAATGTTCTTAAAATAGGATGAAGCTAAAACTAGTGGCTGTTGGTAGAATAACTTTTCAGTATTTTAACATATTAATTGCCGTACGTTTCTGGATTCTGCAATCTCAACAGTTCATTAGAAACTATCTTACGACTGTTGTTCATATCCCGTTTATATATCAGTTAGTTCCAACAGTTTCAAAGGTACATTAACGTGTAGTTGGTCTTCGCAAACAATATTCCGTACATGAATTTCCCACACTGAATAAAGATCCCCCAGCTCTCTCTTGCTTATTTATGTTAGATGCTTTATTTGTTTGCACATTTAGAAACATTCCTTATCATGCTATTACTACCAGATTTTAGCCTATAACTTTTTGATAAGTGCAAACAATGTCTTTGTAGGTACAACACCTTTGCACTTGTTCGGACTCTTAAACTGTTGCGTTTATCATTCATCATTCGTTTGATGCTTTTCTTAAAAAACTCTGGCTCTGTTTCGAATCTTTGAAGATAACATGAAACCTCCTCGTGTATGGTATACCAACTATATGTCAGAAACTTTTTTTTCCTTCCAAAACAAACTATGCAATTATGTTTATGTTGAATATTCTAGGAGAGATTAGGGGATTTATATATATATATATATTCTTTTGATTGTATTGTATGATACTTAATGCTCAAGAACCTATATTATCTTTAGGCTCAAATTTTTTATGGAATTGAAGCTGTTATGAAGACGATAGCACTCTGTTCGTTCCTACGAAATCCATGTGTTAGTTTTGAAATCTCTATAGAAGTAAACAATTGCTAGTGAAGTTGTCTATGTCGTATTTATTTGGTTTGAAATTTGGTAGGTGAGAAGTATGACTCTCACGAGAATATCTGAGTGCCAAGTCTTTCGATAGTTTTCTTCTACTTTGGTACAGGGTTGTGACAGAGTTACATAATGTGTGTTTCAAATATACGTAATTAAATTTTCTAAAAATAAAAAATAAAAAATAAATTTTTTTAAAAAATAAAATAAAAATAGAATTTAGTATTTATATTTCAATAGATTTTGAAAGAGTGTTAAAAATTAAAAAATATAGTTGTATTAAAAAATATGTAAATAAAAAAATTAAAACTGAAGTTTTGTATCTGAAAGTAAAGTTCTGAATTATTTATGTAATTGAAATATATAAACTGTTCAGAACTTAAAATTTAATAAAAAAAAAAGTAAAATTACGAGAGTTTAAAATACGCCCATAATGTCGCTGCTCTTTATGTTTGCTATTACAAAAGTTTGGCACAGGCTTTTTATGAGTTTAGTACTCATGTAGTCATGTTGATTTGAAGCCTCTTCCTCTTCATCATATCTTTACACTCAAAACCATAGTGTAAAACGTAAGGGCATGCTTCAGTTGGTCGTGAGTTGTGCAAAAGTAAAATTTAGTAAAACATAAAATTTAAAATGGTAAACAAAATATGTAAAATTTAAAGTGAATTATGATAAAAATAAATTTTGGTATAAAAATTGAAGGTAAGATCATAGCAATAATTGAACTATTTGAAATGTAGTGAATTTTGGTACAACGCGAAAGTTGATATAAAGTTTGGAATAATAAATGAAATATGATTAATACTACAAATTTCAAATTAGATGGTAAAAAATAGAATTCTGAGCAATTTAAATATGCTCGAAATCTAAAATCGCCGGAAGCTTTCACTAATCCCCATGTTTGGTCCACATAATTATCCACTTTTGGAAAATTTTATTCACCAAAATACAACGGAAATAGTACTCGTCATGATTTTTATCTAGAAGACCCCTACTTAGATGTATTCACCAAAATACAACTTAAAGCCCATTTTGGTTCCCAAAATATTCCTGTTAAAGCCCATTTTAAGCTGTACCTAAAACTCCCACATAAGAAAGCCCTATAAATGTCTTTCTTTCTTTACTCTAAACTCCCGGAGCTAGAGCTGGATCAACGAACCAGTAACTACCAATCTCCGGCTTTCAAATCACGCGATGACGGAGACGGAGGCGGAGGCGGAGGCGGGGTGGAGACACAGCAGCGCAGGCGGAAGAAGGCCCGTTTAATTGTTCGGCTCGGATCCCTCCTCGTTGCTCACAGCGTTCTCGTCAGGTGAAATTCCATACTTGATCTTCTCCTTAAAACCTTTCAGCTTCAAATTTCCTTTAGAGTTAGCAACGCTGATATTTGGATGGGTTTCAGCGTTGTGTGCTGTTCTGCTGGGATTGTGGCACTGCTCCTGCTGCCAGCACTGGCCAAGACCACTTACATTTCTGAAAATGCCCTCATGCCAGGTTAACGCTCCCTTCTCGAGTTGGTTTCTTCATTATACACAACACTTTGTGTTCCGTGAAAATTTCTGTTGGTTGAAGTTGCTTCTGTTCAACTTCTTTTGGGTTCTTTCAGTAGGCTCCCAATAGTTCAATGTATAAAGTATAAATTCATCCTTATAACTTGAGGTAATTTCATAACATGCATGGTTGTCAAAGTCTAAGTTTAACTCCTAAAACTCCTACGATTTTTTATGGACCCGGACCCGGACTGATCCTAGTTAAAATCACCATTTTCACATTTTTGGCTAACATAGTTCTCAAAATCTAGAATTAATTCCTAGTCAAAATCCCGATTATGACAACCTTGGTACTACTATCGTATGATAGTGACTATGCCGAGGTAGTAGGGTGCTCACTATCCTGCTAATTGCACTATCACTTGTCAATCCAGCACTTTAGAATAAGTTGAAGTGTTTCAACATATGTGCAAAATTTTGCCACTAGTTGTCATGCAGTAAACTTTGGTCTCATCCATTTGTCATCCCAGTAGAAACCAAAAAAAAATAAAACTTGGTTTTGACAGATGATAAATTTCCTAGACAAATATTAAACTGCATATGTTCTATTCTCTCTTACATCAAATTGCATTGTTTTATTTTTTATTATTTTTTTTTTTTGGTGCCTTCTTTCTTATTACTTCAGCTTGTCAGTCCCCTTATTTTGCTTTAGTTTCATTCTCTTTCATCACCTATAGAGCTAAGGAAGTCCTATCTCTTACTCTCTTGTATATAATGGATTTCTTGTTACACAAGAATAATCCCTTGGTCATGCTCTTAGCGGACTTTATAACTGATTGCCATTATATCATCATTTTGTTCAAAGTTTCTTGTTATTTTGTTACTGACCAGGGGGGTTTTTCATCAGGTTCTGCCAACCCTCTGTTCTCTAGTCAAGATGTCTCAGAAGCAAATAGATTTATTAGAGATATATTCACAAAAACAGCTGGAGCAAGTGACGCAGGAAGGTACTAGTTAGATTTTTTGTTTATCTATTATCCTTTTTATCTCTCCTCAGGTACGGTATTCCTTAAGCCCTTGTGTTACCCATATGCTTATTATATAATTTTCTTGTGCAAATGAAAATCTGGAAATTTTGCTGTCAAAAGAGTCAGTCATATTTCTAAGTAAGATCCTTTTGTGGTCTGGCATAAAGTGACATGGTTATGTGCAGGCTGCATAAATGCCTATAGGAAAATGCTAATCTGCACGTGTTTGTGTTGTTCATTTCTCATTTTGAGTACAGTTTGTAAACGACCACCTAAGGATGGGTTGGAGTAGTTAACTACTTGTGATGTTTGTTCTGAAAATAATCTTTTCATTCTATAAGGTCATTTAAGCCAAAATTTAATGCATACTGATTTTGCTGTTCTTTCTCTGGATTGTGGTAAATCTTTCTTCGATACCCAAATTTCTTGCCATTTGGATACGGTGTAGCGATACTGTTTTCATTTTCTACTTGAACATTAAACATAACAGTTATGCAGATGGGTTGTTTTGTTGTTCGTGATACTTATGCCATCCCTTGCCTAACCTTCTAGTTTCATTCTTCATATATTCATGAGTTTTGTGCTTGAAATTATGGCACATTGATGAATGTTGATCATGCTTATACAGTGAAATTTCAAAGTTGATTGCGCAACATATGGAAGGTGTTGGTGCTGAAGTGTACTACCACAAGTTCCTCCCTTCAAGCAAGCAGTTTCACCCTGTATATTTCTTCTCCTCAGTCCCAAATCAGAAAATGGTTAAACAAAAGAACAGCAGCTCTGCACCATTTGGTGTCAATTCTGTTGGCATCATACGAGCTCCGAGAGGTGATGGCAAAGAAGCTATAGTGTTGGTGACGCCTTACAATTCAAGAAAGCTTGAAACAAATGAGGCCCTATCTCTAGGTCTGGCTTTCTCAGTCTTTTCTCACTTCAGCAGAGTAACATGGCTTGCGAAAGATATAGTTTGGCTAGCTGCTGATTCACAATTTGGTGAATATACTTCTGTCGCTGCATGGCTTAAGGAATACCACAATCCTGTCTTCAGTAAATTTGAAAGAGATGTCAAAATGTGTTCTGACAGCAGTATATGTCGTGAACTTGATGCTAATGAATTTCACGGAAAGGTTTTTAGACGTGGTGGAACTATGGCCGCTGGTCTGGTATTGAAGGCTGTCGAAAACAAGGGGAGAGGTGGAGATGATTCTCTTGCCATATATGCAGAGGCATCAAATGGACAGATGCCAAATTTAGATCTAATAAATATAGTTCATTATCTGGCAGTTCATAGGCAAGGTTTCCATGTAGAGGTTGGGATACTACGCTCATTACTTCAATCTGGATGGCTTAGGCTTGTGGGTGAGACATTGCAGAGAGTTAGCAAATTGATAAAAACTTTTAACCCGAAAGCAAATTTTGATATATCTGTTACTGATTACCTTGAAGGAACTGCTACGCTTGCTAGCTCCATATACAATCAGGTATAGTCAATCTATGTTATACTGTTTATATGTTTTATAGCTTACGTTCAAAAAATTCTTCTAAATATTCACTCTTCCTATTATCTTAGGCTATTGGAGTACCCACTGGGCCTCATGGTGCATTTCGTGATTATCAGATTGATGCAATTACTCTTGAATTTTCACCTGGCCGTTATATCCATAATGAATATATGCAGTCATCATTCATCCTAAGGGGTGGCAGGTTTGTGCATAGATATTCATATGTTATCCTTTTGACGTGTTTCTTTGTGTACTTATGTTGGAGTCAAACAAAGCTACTCACTTCATAACTGGTGCAAGTACAAAGCAAATTCTCATAATATGGAAGACTGGAAGTTAACCTGCAGAAATATTTAGTTACAATTTTGAATTTTAATACTATGTCGACAGTTGAAATATGAAGTTCTTCTCTTGCCGCAAGAATGTTTGTGCTCATTGTGACCAAGTTGTCGAGTTCATGGTTCACTCTACCATTGCATGCTGCAATATAAGGAAGCTTCTTGCATAATGGAAAGAAATCAGTCTAGTTCCTAACCTTCTTTAAAAGCCTTAACCCGAGAACATGTGTTTTGTGTATTATGTTGATGATAAACAATGAAAAAAGGTCTCTTCCATTACTTTGCTGAGTCCTTAAATCTTCCTTCACATTTAGATAATTAACCTAGGTGTTATAATTATGCACCAAAATGGAAGTAAATATGTTAAATCCTTTATTTTGCTTCATTAGTGTTTCTTGCAGTCTCATCATTTCTTTAACTTTCCCTTTACCGTTCTGTTTAAATTTTAGCTATATATTTACATTAAGTTAGAAGGTCAAGCAAATGCAACCTTGAAAATAGATACATTACTTATTGGTACAAAAGATTGGTCTATCTGTTTGATTTCATAGCTGGGCCACATAATAACTAATCGATTATAGTGTAAGCTTCAGTTTAACTAGAAATTTATTATTCATTTCACATTTTTTGTAATTATTGCATGTTCACATGCAGGTTGATTGAAGGAACTGTCCACTCTGTTAATAACCTTCTTGAGAAGTTTCATCAATCGTTTTTCTTATACTTCTTAACTGCACCTAACAAATTTGTATCAGTTGGAGTCTATATGATTGGATTCGCATTGCTCATAGCTCCACTACCTATTGTTGCTGTTGCTGTCTGTTCCATTGGAAGTAAACCAAGTGACTCAATAGATTCATACCGGCAGGAATCCAGCACACCGAAGGCCTTAGAGGCAGATTTAGGTGGATCATGGAGATGGCTTCATGCTGCAAGAGCAGTTTTTGTGGTTCATCTTTGGGCCATTGTTGTGGCACTGTTGCCATATCTATTATCTCAGTGCTCTCACATAAGTTCATCTGACAGTATGCTGTCGTGGGCTGTCGTATCTGTCTCCATACTATTTGCTTTGTACCTGATTGCTGGTTCCCCATATTCAAATGCAAGAGATGGTGATTGGAGGATGCTGAAGGCAGGGCTGGTAGCTTATGTTCTCATAGGTCTCATCCTCATGTCCATCGTCAATTTTGCTACTGCTCAGATTGGGGGGATGATTTTGGTCCCTCTAAGCCTGCTTGTTCAACCATTGAGAAATCGAACACAGGCAGCTTTTAGTCCGAGATTATTATTGTCGTTTCTCAATGTGGCTTTGACAGTCTGTGCGTTTCCTCCAGCTACATTCTTGATGATGAAAGGCTTCTCCATGGGGCTTGGAAGAATCGACATTGGCATTTTCTGGGAACTGGCGGAATACTTATGGACATGGAATAGTGCAACATACCTATATATTGTTTTAATCCATCTTCCTTGTTGGGTACTGTGCTTGCAAACATTACTGCATCCATGAACAGTCAAGTCGATCCAGGTGTGCCGTGGTGAATCAAATGTAATACCAGAGCGTGCATTGGGTTGCAAGAAATGTTCGGGCTCTAATGTCAAAATCTTGCACAAACATTGCTTCTTTCTTCGGAATTGGCGCATTACTGGTGTTTCTCCTTTTCGATTTTCTAATGTATGATTTTAGAGAGATAGAGTGACAAGTGTTTTTCTTCTGTAATTTAAACAGTTGAACCATGATGTATAGACATTGTAATCCTTGCAGATATCTTCACTCGGATCAAATTGAATACTGCACTGAATGTGCAAGACCTGTTTTCGGTACAATGGTCGCAAGAGTTTCAAATAAGCTATGTGTAAGCTATGTGGTATAGGAACGTTTGAAGTATTTATAAAATAATTTTTTTAAAATTAATAATATTTTAAAGATTTTTAGAAAACGATTTTTTTATTTACAAATACTAAAAATAAACAGTAATAAAATTTATAATATATATTTTATATTTTAAAAAAATTAAAATATTTATTAAATATTATCATAATTTATCAAAAAAAATGAAATAAAATTTTGAAATGAACGAAGTTGAAAAATACTGCTGAACATCCAATATGTCGAATTCTTAAGACATTTTTTCCGATCTTTTTGTAATTTTTTTGCGATAAAGATATTTTTTCAAATTTCAAAGTAAGCTAGAAGTTAAAAACACAGTCCTTAGAGGTACATAAATATATAAACCCTTTCAGACAGCATAACTTTTTTGTTGAGCTGGTCAGAAGAGAGAACGGAGCAGAAATTGTCCTCTCCTCTTCTTCGAATCTCAAACAATCTTCTTCCACCGTCTGTTTCTGCTCCAGACAGCGATCAGCCGCTTACTTCTCCACTTCCTCCACCGCGGCCGAATCCACACTTCTTCTTCTCCTTCTCCTTCACCAACATCAGCGAACAACAATAACAATGATGAAGATGACAAAATCTACTTGAAGGGTCCAGCATCAGCGGCGGCGACGCTGGATGCAACATCATAACAATGATGATGCCGTTCATGACTGGTTCGCTTGATGGAAACCGATTCTACAACCAGGTGACAACCCGTCCGGCCGACTACGGTAACGATGGACTTAAATGCTTGATTACTGAATCTTAAAGGCTCCATCTAAGCGCCTGCTGAAGCTTCGATCGCTCGCTCTGGCGAACTCAGATGCTGCCGAGTGGGACTACCAGGTGCGTAATTCCCTCCTCATCAATTCTTTTTTTTTTTTTTGTTTGATTCATGAGTGTTAATAAAGATTTAATGTAATATTGTTTATTAATAATTCTGAAATGATATTAATAAAAATTTGGACCTATATTTTGCATAGTTAATTGGTTTTGAGAAGGATTCTAAATCTATCAGAGCAGGCCGGGCCAGATCTGTACAAAATATAGGGTAAAATTTTGTTATTCACTTTACACACGACCATTATGATCGCTTGAGTACGAGACCGTACTCAAAACTCTTCGCAACTCAAAAGCCAAGCTAATAATTATCTCAAACAATGAGCGTGAAATGTGTAGAACTAGATGGCGGTTCTAGTTTCCTTTTTTCTGCTGCTTGATTGTTGTTGCAAATTTTGTTAGATGTCTTGATTTGGTATCAGTAGCCAGTTCAAAATTAACAGAGAATTGTACTTATCTAGTGTTCAGGCGATAACTTAAGTTGATGTGCTGTAACTTTGGTTGATAAAAAGGATACAGTGAGCAAAGTTTGTTTCTTTAGAAGTCAATTTACTACATAGTCATGTTTTAAGTTACAGAACTTTATGCTGCGGATACCTTATTAGTTTCTCTCTGCAGTTATGTAGCAGTAATGCAGTCAACTAGTACTTGGTGGATATCTCACTTAAGAATGAATTTATATGCTTAAGATAATTTGGTTTGGACATATTTTTAAAGAGCTGAAATGATATGAGTATCTGATGTGCTTTATCTTCGTTTGAATGTGTTGGAATCTGTGTCATAGTCTAAAACAATAGTCGATATCTAGATTGTGAAAAAGTTCGTATTGTTGAGGTAAAATGATTATGACGATTCAGACAAGATAATTTTGGCATCTTGAGTGGCCGATCCCACTTGATGGGACAAGGCTTGATTGTTTTTATTGCTTTTGATGTCATTTAATGGCATCTTGAATGAAAAACTTCACCTCACAATTTTCATGATTCTGTTGTGTTATAAGACTTATACTAAATTTCACTACTTTTCAGGAAGTCGATGGAATCACTCCTTTCACTGTGCCTCTAATGAAGGTTGTGTGCACTACTCTAGAAAGAGTTCCATTGACACGTGCCAAGGTTATCATAATTCCACCAAGATTTTGTTTTCTGTCGATCCCTAGCCACTTGATTAAGATGACAGAAATAAGAAAAACTTCAAAATATATATGTATTGTCCTCTTTTTTTCATCTTAATCAAGTGGTTGAGTGAAGATCGATTCGTGTTTTGATTAAACTAAAATTTTGTCAATATATTTTCAGCTCATAGTTTTTGTATCTGACGATAGAGATTAAGTTTTAAGGCAATGATGTTAATATCGCAAATCTCCGGATTCAGATATCATCTGCTGCTGTTTTGTTTGCCCTTACACAGATATGAAGGAAGATAAGTTTAGACAAGGAAGGTTGAGGTATGGTTGAAATTGCATAAGTGCCTTTGTAGTAATGACCGGCTTCATTAGAAGTTAGTGATCCACAAGATGTATAGTAGTTGACTGCACTTAACTATTACATAAAACCTTTTGATGGTTAAGCAGCAAGTTGTTATGATCCTGAATGTAGTCCTGGATCGTGTATGACACTAATGCGGTGTATGTTTATCATCTAGCAGTCAACTCCACTGACAAATGGTTTTGAGGTAGAGCACCATCAGTTTGGCCATATAGCATGGGACTACAGTGCAGGGTATGAAAACAGTCTATTGCATAGGCTGTGACATGATTGCAGTTGAGATATTACATTCATGTAGTATTTTAGTGGACAATATTCAAGGTAATTGAAGGTGTTACCTGGTCTGAGATGAATCTCAAGCAAATCCATTTGAGAATAATTTTGGACAAAGCATATCAATAGGTGAAAATTAAGCATATACCTGAATTGCTAAAGATATTTTTGAATCGAAAGACTATAGGCATCAGTTCAGAGTCTTCTATGTGCTATATGCTCTGTACTGTTCCATATATCTACCTTTATCAACCTTGTCATCCAGCAGTTCTAACTTTTATTGGCAGTCTAAACTGAAACTCGCAACTTGCATAAGATCAAGTTGCTTGTTCTTAAATGATAGGGCATCCATCCTTTCTTCTTACTTTGTTGTAAATTAAACGTGAACAGTTCTGCTGAATGTGCAGTTTACTTCAAAATGATTAGGAACTTGATTTGATGCAAAACGTTTTGTGCTTATTAAAGTGATATTTGGTGTTTAGGCATATTTTGAGACATGTCCATATGTCTGTTGTGGTGATGTTTGAGATGTAAAGTTTTGTGGAATTCCTAGCAGCATTCATTTAGTTGTTGCATATTATATCCAATCATATGCCATCTCAGAAATTTGATGACTGCAATTGCAGAATGCTTTTTTCAGAGAAGCAGAGACCAAGAACCATTCAGCCATACATTTCCATGTATCATAAATACTTAATTCAGTAACAAAATTCCTCTCTGAACAAATGTCTTCAACATTATTGTAACTAAATAACTTGTTAGCCAAGCACATTAGCGAGACAACTTTTAATTTCATGTTGTGAGTTGCTCTAAGACAAAGGAATCATTTGCATTAGCAATAAAAAATTTAATGTAGTCATCCACCACGCTAGCTTCCTGATTCTTAGAAACGTTATCTTGTGATGTTTCCTCTTTCAAAGGTTTGTCTGGAACTACCTCGTTTGCTTGGTAACAAAAGTCTTTCTTTTAATATGTCAGTAGAGGTCCCTGTTTTTTGGTCAAGTTCACCATGGTCATTGGGCGCTGCCTTTCATGCACCGCGTTTGTCTAAAGTTCGTAACTGTTGAATTCAATGTTAGCAGTAAAGAATCAACATCCAGGTCTCCCCTTCCATTTATTTTATGAAAATTTTACACAGATTTCCCATTTTAAAGTCAAATGCGCGTTACTCTCCCTCTAATTTATTCAAGGTGTCGTTTGCATGCTTATTACTACTTATTTCAATTTATTTTTTTAATAATGTTTTTACAGTATAAAAATTTTTTTAATATAAATAAATTATATGTTATAAAATTTATACATATATAATTTTTAAAATAAAAGAGTAATTTAAAGTTTTAAAACAATTAAATAAACTTTAAAAAATATTCTTTAAACACTTTTAACGTGCTCCAATAGTTATTTCTTCATCTTCCTACCTATTTGATTAATCTTTTCTATCTTTCCGCTGGCTGCGTTATGCGTATATGATATTAACGCGTTAGTAAGACAATGCAAACTTGCTGTTCACATCCTTCTTCACCTTAGGACTTAATTTACTTCAATGCAAGTGATCCAAAAATAACTTTTTCTATCAAAAAATTGTTTTTTTGATAATTTCATATCTTCAAATTTATAAATTTATTTTCTAATAACTTAATTTATTTTTCAAACATCTATGTATTTTACTTTGCAGCAGATGAGAGAGCACGCATGCGTCTAGCTGGTAGACAGGCCCCTTAGCTGGTTATAAGTAACTCTTATTAATTCATAACCTTCCAATCTAATACCGCAAAGGAATTTATAAGACGACAATTGTATGCCTTCTTGAGCCCCGAGACTAATGTCACAGCTATTTTGACTTTTCTTCTAATTTAAATTATTTTGATAATATTTTGTATATAAATTAAATTTAAAGTATAGTTTATATATAAAATAATTGATATAAATTTAGATTAGTTTAAAAATTATTTAGAAAGATTAAAATTTTTGTAAATAAAATTATATAAAATCTTTTTGAATCATAAATTCTTTAAATCAAAATAATTTTCAACGTTTACTGAGAAAATAGAAGAACCATAAATAAAAGAGCAAGATTTTCTATTTAAATCATAAAGCAAATTAAATAAGAATCATAACAAATTAAATAATAAATTTTTTTTAAAAAAAAATTATCTCTTTAATTGTTCCTTTTTTTTCTACTCAAATTATTCAAATTTATCAGCTATTTTTAGTAATTTTACTTTGATAAAAAACTAATTTAATCACAAAACAACGTGAATGAGTTGACGCACGAGTCAAAAGTATAAATTCACTGCCAGTGACACTAATTATGTGAAATTCTTTCTCTAATTTGGCACTCTTAGCTTAACAATGTGTCCTCTCACTTCAATCCTGCAAAGTTGCAAACTCCTCTCTCCTGTCTTTTGAGATAGCTAGACAGGGAACACATTGACCTATTTAACTCTGTACGGACACCCAGGCGCAGCAATATGACATATTATATATAGTTTCTTCAAAGAAACACCGTGAACACCATTACTGCTGCCTTCCGTAGCTACGCAAATCATTTTAAATTGGTCTGTTCAAATCTTACACGTATATGCATGGGATCTTAGCGTGAACATATATGCTTACAAGTTTCAGAAATTCACGAGCATTTTACTAAGAATGTGTAAACAGTAAATACAATCAAAAACAATTTTTTTATATCAAAATATTTTCAAATAATTTTTATAATAATTTATTTTTTAAAAAATCACTCCATGTATAGTTATTTTATTAAGAATGTGTTTGCCTCCCGTGGTTTTAAAAGTAGACGTAGAAATCGCGTAGTTGAAGTCAAGGGTAAGGAAATGTTCAGGTTCATAGTGTAATGAGTGTTTAAACTTTTTAATGTTTGTTATATTCTTGTACATCAGTTGTCACATCATCTACACAAACTGCTATTTTTTTAAAAAAATTGATTACGAGTGCTTTTAAAAATAACTTTTTTAAATAAAAAAATTTAAAACTAAAATTAAATAAAAAGAAAATATCATAAAATAGTTATTTATAAAATATAATATAAAAATAAAAGGAAGTTAAAAATACTGTTAAATACTATCTTAAATCATCTATCTGCATTGCATGCTTGGTTACTACTAGTACTACTGGGAGGCAATGCGTCCTAGGCCACTCAGCGTGACTTCAATTTCATTTAACGTATTCAGGCAAGAAGAGTACACAGCAGTTGTGAAAGGGGTCTATTCTGATTTCTGAGAAAAGAGATAGGACATAAAAGAAACTGGCGAAGCGTGTGATCTAGTGTAGTATTTGTTCATAATCATGAACAAGGAAAAGGAAAGGATGCGTTGAAAACTACAGTCCAAGAGTTTTATTTCATTCATTCCTCTTCCAAAAGATTGGTCATGGAGAAACGTGGCTTGCTGACTTTTTTACCTGCTCGGTCTTGTCTAATTCCCATACAAACAAGCTCTTGTTTTTTCAAGTGTTTCATCACTTTTATTTTATTTGATTCTATATACATTGCTATTGGACTACTGCTCTCTCTCTTACTTGATTAATCAATAAAAATTATAACCACTTTTTGCTACGTAATTTATTCATATTTAATCAATTTTACACTCAAAATGATCATGAAAATATTACTTTTTATTACTAAAACAATAGAAGCGTATCAATTTTGACAAATTTTCTTTATTAATTAAATTTTATTTTTAATCACTTTAATTATTTTTAAAAAAAATTCAATACCAAATGGTAGCAAGGCTTCTCTAGCAAGCCCAATCAATTTTATAAGACTCGAGAATTCATCATAAGCTTGGGTAAGAAGCCTATTATATGCATCAACATAGGGTTCTCCGGTTCTAAGACTAAGTGGGCCCGACAACCCCTTCTCCCTTTACACTTCTATAAGAAGAACCCTTGCAGCTCTTTCATCCCTGTAGCAAGAGTTATAAAGTGAAGCAAGAAAGAAGAACAAAAAAAACTGATGGCAACCAAAGAGGAAGCAGCAGCAATGCCTCTGAAGCTCTACGGTTCATGGGCGAGCTCGTTCACTCACCGTGTCCAGCTTGCTCTCAAGCTCAAGGGTCTCCAGTTCGACTACGTCGAGGAAGACTTGTCCAACAAGAGTCCTTCTCTTCTTCTCTATAACCCTGTATACAAGAAAGTTCCAGTCCTGCTTCACGGCGACCGCCCGGTCGCTGAGTCCTTCATCATTCTTCAGTACCTCGATGAACTCTGGCCTGACTCTTCTCTCATGCCTTCTGACCCTTACGATCGCGCCATCACCCGTTTCTGGTCCCACTTCGTCGACGACAAGGTAATGCATTATCAAAGCTTAAGCTGATAGCTACACAAGAGATGAACATGTAACACTTATAATATGTGAAATGCTTCATGCAGCTCGGCCCGGCGGTGGGATTGGTGTTTTCTTCAACAGGTGAAGAGCAGGAGGTTGCAGTGGAGCAGGTGCATGAGAACTTGCAGCTTCTGGAGAAAGAGCTCAGAGAAGGCCAGTTCAAAGGCAAGAGATTCTTCGGCGGCGACAAGATTGGTTTGCTCGACATTGTTCTCGGTTGCGGTTCCTACTGGCTCGCCGTGTTTGAAGAAGTTGCTTCAGTGAAGCTCGTCGATGCGGACACGTTCCCTTTGTTTTACTCGTGGCTTCGCGATTTTGAATCCCAGCAGGAGGTGAAAGAAATCATTCCGGCAACCGACAAGTTGCTCGAGTACGCGAAATTTGTCCGCCACATGCTTCTGAACGTTGCAAACGTTGCTGCTCCTGCTGCTACTGCTGCTGATCAAGAACGTGTTACTACTGCAACTGTTGCCGCACAGGCAGTTGCAGCAGCAGTAGAGGTTAATGGTGAGAAGTAGTTAATTAAGTTCTTAGAGATTTGCGTAATCAAGGTCAGGGATGGTCAGAGTTATCATGTGATTAGAAGTGTTTAATATTGGTTTATGTCCAATGGTTTAATATTGGTTGAAGTCTATGACTAATGTTGGTGTTATATACGGTAGTGTTGAATGGTTTGATTTTGTTCTTTGGAGTTGTTTAGCTTGTTTCAAATGTTTTGATGATTTGATTTATTCTTCTTGGAAAACACAAACAGAAACATATCGTAGATTTGATTCCCGTTAGAAACTTAAAATAAGCTGCAAAGACATCTATATGACTAGACCAGAAATTTTTTTTGCTGATCATCAAACTATTAGGGAGTAAAACTTTGGAAACTACAGTTTCAGAAGTGCATTACCTAAAGACGAACAATTGAGCTTTGATTAAGAGATAACATTGAATGTGGAAATCAATTTCCATACTTCACAAAAAAAATAGCTGCTAAAGAAATTAAAGAAGAAGAAGCATGATGAGAAAGGAATTGTCAGACATGTTTGTTGTGTGAAAATACTACACAGGATACCAACTGCAGACTGCTGTCATTTATAATGCCCGTCAAGAAATCTTTTACCTTGCAGTACTCTTACATTAAACATTATCACTGATTTGAGGTGCCTTCTTCAATTGGTTTTCTATTTTCTTTCTTTGGAAACAAGTATACATGTACAACATGTTATACACACGAACTGGAATACTCTAAGTTAGAGGTACCAATATAGATTAAAAAGTAAGATTCACATCAGACTTATATAATAATTAAATTAAAATCGTTTAATTTTAATTTAATTTATATATTTATATAGAGTAAAAGTTCAATCTTAATCAATTTATTTAAAATTTAAATTTATTTATATAATAATTAAAATTAGTAAAATAAGAATCATAAAAATTAATTTATAATAATAATATGTAAACATTATTAAGTACTATATATCCAAAATAAGAATATATAAATTTTAACAAATTATATAAATTAAATAAAAAATGAATCAAAAGATAAGCTAAGAACAATTATGTATAAATTAAATCAAAATTTTATATTATTATTTCAGATATTTTTAATTATTATATAACATATAAAAAATTAAATTAATTAAAATTAATTTTGAATCAATTTGTATTCAATTCGAAATTCGTTTAATTTATTTGATCAATTTTGAATCGACTCAAAATTAGCCAAACTTCATAAAGATAACCAATGAGTCCAATTTAAATAGATCTATTTTGAATTAAATTTATAAATTGGTTATAATTAGCACCCCTACTGTTAAATTGCAGTACCTGTGCAAGTAACCTCTCATTTTGTTTTTTGGTTCAATTCTCCGAGCAATGATATGTCAGTAACATTAGTATTGCTGGTCAATAATGCATTAAGAAGTTTATCATCAACTTACGTGAGATAGAAGCTCCCATTATTTTCATGGATAAGTTAAGCAACACGACTCTTTCCTTTAAAAAGAAAAAAAGTCAAAACACAGTAGTGATCACCGTGTACAGACATGTACGAATATTTGAGCAAACACAGCAATCAGCGATGCGTGCATGCATGGTGGTGGTCCAAATTAATATTTGTCCAACTTTTTTGGCTTTTGTGTTGATGAGTCTCTTTGTTCTCTGTTATTAACGTGCTTTTAGTGGACTTCTTAGCTACGACAACCTTTATTGACAACACCACATGCAAAGATTATATGGACCAATCCCAACTCTTTGCGTGCCTCAATTATTCCTCATATTTAAAACTTCTTCAGAAACTTCAGAATAGTTTCATGATAGCTCTTAACAAGAAGTGCAATGAAATGGAAGGAGAGAGTTTCTGCATTGATTGAATTACACATTAACGAAAGACATCTCACCTCCTGCGTTTAATAGTGCATACCAAAAATAATTTTTTAATTTTTTAATTTTATATTTTTTAATATATATTTTATAAATATTTAAAAAATTTATTTAAAAATTTAAATAGTATAAAAAATTTTAAATAATAAAAACTTTTTATTATATATTTTTATTCTCTTTTAAAAATAAAATATAAAATTTATTTTATAAGTAATTTTAAACGCACGCTGGTGCTGGAAAACTGAATGCGTTTGGTATAAGGTAATAAATTAAAGAAGAACAAACGCACTGCCGTCCCAAAAGAAAACGAATGAAAAATTAAAACAAAGAAATCATCGGCAGTTCTATCGATTCGATTAGATCGATCGATTTGACTTGCTCTGTTCTAAACACAACTGCGCATGCAGTACAATCTTGCGGGGTGTTTGAGATTGCTTTTCTTAAGCATTTTTTTAAATTTTTTATTTTATATTTTTTAATATATATTTTATAAATATATAACAAAATTTATTTAAAAATTTAAAAAGTGTAAAAAAATTTTTAGAAAGTAAAATTTTTTATTACCTATTTTTATTTATTTTTTTGAAAGTAAAAAAAATATAATTTATTTTTTAAAAAATAAAAATATTTTTTATTTCATAAATACTATCAAATAGTTCTTGTTCGGCTGCGTTTGATAATCTATACCAAAAATAATTTTTTATTTTTTTTATTATATATTTTTTAATATATATTTTATAAATATTTAAAAATTTTATTTAAAAATTTAAATAATATAAAAAAATTATATAATAAAAAATTTTTATTATATATTTTTATTATTTTTTTAAAAATAAAAAAAATAAAAATATTTTTATTTAAAAAAATTTTATTTGACAAGTATTCCAAACGCACTCTTTCTCTTCTTTTACCACGAGTGCGATCAACAGCTTCCTCTTTTGTTTTTTACGGTCAACACTTTAACAGGCCACCTACCAGTACAATACAGAAACCAAATCATCGAACCCACCTTCTATAAGGCCCATTAAGAAATTTGAGAGTAATTAAGGTCCTATTAGAAAATACATTTTACGTTACCTTTTATTATTTATTATGAAATTTAAAAAAATATATAAATAATTCTAAAATAATTTTATTTTTAAGCACCTTCAAGGCTTCAACGACTCCCCTCGCTTCAATTTCATCTTCTACATGTACTTAAGTCTGTTTCCTTAATTTCTCAATTATGGATTCCACCGACGAAAAAACTATACACGTGGCAGCAATCCCTTACCCCGGCCGAGGTCACATCAGTCCGATGCTCAATCTCACCCGTCTAATCTCCGACCGTCTCCGCCGCCACGTCGTCATCACCGTCGTCGTCACTGAAGAATGGAAATCCAGTCTCCTCTCTGCTTCTTCTTCTTCTGGTTTATACGATGTTCGTCTCGAAACCATCCCTAATATCCTCCCTCTCGAACGACACCGGGGTTCTGACCCATTTGGCTTCGTTGAAGCTGTACTTACTCGCATGTGTTCGCCCGTCGAACAACTACTTCAAAAACTTAACCCACCTGTGGATTTCATCATCGCCGACGCTTTTTTGTCTTGGATCGAACAAATCAGCAAAAAAATTAAGGTTCCGGCTTCGGCCGTCTTCACACAATCCGCGACTATGTTACTTGCCGTTGTCAACTCTGCTCGCCAGACACCACTATCAACAGAAGGTTTTTTTTTTTTTTTAATATCATTTTGGATTGATCAAAAGTGTTTGACAATGTTCTGATCAATAAAAGAGCAGGCCCAGATGAAGTAAGTAGATCAGTGGACTACCTACCTGCTACAGCTGCAGATTTATCTACACATAGCAAGACGATTGAAAATTTTAAGAAAGATATAGCTTGGTCCATGACAATGGCGTCCAGCATTCTCTTCACCACATTCTATGAACTCGAGAGTAATGCAATAGACACTCTGAGACTGAAGCTCTCTGTTCCTATTTACCCCTTGGCAATTTCTATCCCTTATAACTTAAGGAGTTTCAGCTTCGGTAACAACGATGGTAACTACTATAAATGGTTGAATTGTAGACCAAGGAATTCAGTGCTTTACATCTCACTAGTCAGCTTTTTATCAGTAACTAGCTCGCAAATGGAAGAACTTGCAGCAGGGCTACGATTCAGCGGTGTTCATTTTATGTGGGTTTTGAGGGGAGATGATAGAATAAAAGAGATTGCCGGAGGGAATGGTCTAGTGTTGCCATGGTGTGATCAATTAGGACTACTCTTTCATGATGCTGTTGGAGGATTCTTAACTCACTGTGGCTGGAACGCTGTTAATGAAAGTGTGCTCGCCGGAGTGCCAATGATAACGTTACCTATATTCTGGGATCAGTTTCCGAACAGTAAAGTTGTCGTTGATGATTGGAAGATTGGCCTGAGGTTGAACAAGGCAGACGGTCTTGTAAACAAAGAAGAGTTTGCCAAGGTTGTGACAGAATTGATGGATTTGAATGGGAACCAAAGCAAGGAGATAAGGAAAAGAGCAACTGAGCTTAAAGAGAAGTGCCGAAGGTCTGTAGAAGTTGGCGGATCAACGGCGAGAAAGCTTGATGATTTCATTCATGATCTTCTCCGGAGGAAGACTGACGACCGCATTGATCATGTTTAGTAGTTAAATTTTTTTCCAGTGTAACGGTTCTCCAGAAGATGGATCCTGCAGCTGTTTGAAATCGAAGCTTTGGTTAATGCATACATTAGGATAAAGAAGGTAACACTATGTTCTATTACAGTCTCATAAATTTCTTTCCATCTGCTTCCAAAATGTTATCATGAATGAAAGAGAAGAACAATAATTGGTTTATTTACTTATGTGCATACCTTGATGGATGACACCATTGATGAACTAAGAGCTGTCCTCTGCCATCAAATTGTTCCAACTACACTTTAAACGATCTGTTTGCTTAGAGGAAACTGATGGAAGTGCTTCAGTCCCCCTTCCTTGATCTTAGTTATAAAAAGGAGACCAAAATCTTGAGATTGGCTTTAATACCGTATTACAATCGAGCCTTTAGTCTATCAATTAGATATACAAAAGCGAGCATAAAAATTTATAAAGCAATACAAAGGTATATTATTAAGTAACATGAGACTATTCTACCTTTATAGTTGGATAATACAATGTTTAATAATGCAACAAAAGAAAAGGTCTTGATTCAACTCATCACAAGTACGTACTTCTCTCATCTCAATTTCCCGCAACTCATGTAAAGATCACTGCTGCCTTGACGCTGATCCTGATCTCCGACATCTTCGATGCGCAGCAACATTCCCGGAATTTTGTAAAATTAAAGAGGTTATTCGAATTGTTGATTTGTTTCAGAAATGCAGCATAGTGACTGCTGTTGCTTTGGCTGGCTTCTCCATGGTGGGCATGCTGTGATTCCATGATGATTTGGGACGGCTACCGCCGCCTGTGGTTGAAGGAACAATCGATTGTGGGATTGAAAATTGCCTGCGGGTAGAGAATAAAGATCCGACATTTCGCCTGAATGAAATAACAAGAGACGGTGGCAACGGCAGCGGCCATTACTGTTCTGCCACGACTCAACGCGTAACACTATCCGGGATCGCTCTGATAATCGTAGTCTTACGTTTCACAATTGCGTCCATGATAACTAATCACACCTGGTTGTATATTATTAAATGCTAGACGAAACTTGAAGTTAATTCACACAACAACAACAAGAAGACTGATTGTAATTAACAAAATCAGGAGATTAGAAGAACTTCACCGGCGGCAATCCCCGCTGTTTGGAGTTTTAAGATTGCCCTTATCAGACTGGGCTCCTGCGCTCTTTCAGCCCAATGAAAACTTTGTTTGTTAGGGCCATCTACACGTGCTTCCTACGTGCAGTTTGTGCGAGTTGCCCAGCCACGTAAATAAGAGGAAAGAACATGGTCAATTTGGTAATTTATCTACCAAAACCCCGATCCGCCTCACCGTCGAAGAGACCTCTCTTCTTGTTGGTTCATCTGGTTCACTGATGAACTTCGCTTTTTGATTCAGTCTGTTCTCCTGGGATAGAAGGGCGGCTTTGATTTGTCGAATAAGGGCAATCTGGAATGGGTACTCTAGGCCGCGCGATCTACACCGTTGGTTTCTGGATCCGTGAAACCGGTCAGGCTATTGATCGTCTCGGCTCCCGACTTCAGGGAAACTACTACTTCCAGGAACAGTGTAATTACTGTCTTAAACTTCTTATAAAGTTAACCGATTAGTTTATTGATTGATTCATGATATAATTGTTTTGATTATTGGATGTAAATGAGATGGTTTGTGTTGAATGCGGCATATTTTGGACATTTTGCCAACTATTTTTAGGATTTTTCTCAGATTGATTGGGAATTTTTTAATTATTGAAACAATGTTGTTAATGATGGTGAAATGCTTTCGTGAGACTTTTGTTGGTTAGCTGATTACTGAATGTTTCATTGAAATGTGTTCATATTACTGAGACTTTTGTTGGTTAGCTGAAACAATGATTGAAGCTCGGACAGTTTAGTTGTTGAAAATATTGGCTTGTTTCTTCAGTGATAAAAGATTCCTACATTTGTTGTCAGAATATGTGTTCAGTATCTGTATGTTATAGATGTCTTCAGCTTTATGTGTGAGCTAAATATCACATTTACCAGTGACAGCATGACTTTAGTATACCAGGCTTTTCATTCTGATCAAGACCTTGCATAATATATTTGCAACATATTGATGTATAAATCATGAACTGGGTTGTTTTTGTCAAATTGCAGTTGCTTAGTTTTAGTGGACTTATTAGCTTCATTGCGACAAATTGCAGTTGCTTAGTTCTAGTGGATTTATTAGCTTCATTGCCTGCATTTAGCGACCTTAGGAACCAGTCCAATACCATTTTGTCCTTTTGCCTAGCAAAATGCACCTCTAGAATATACATTGAAGTTGTAACGCTTGAAGAACTTTCAACTATTCCAGTCAAGGCATTTCTAGAGATTTTCTCTGTATGCTGCAAACTTCTTCACAGGACCAGACCAAGACTTTGTGGAACCTAATTGTGAATTTCTGTTTTCATATTGCAAGAAGAAAACTTGTAAAGATTTGATTTAATGTTCCTTAAAGAGAAGCTACAGAACGTCTTGTACAGTTGTTTGTGCATGTAGTTTGTATAAAACTCTACTTTGATATTTCAGCTCCTAATGGTTTTCTTATGATTTTCAGTATCTAGGCATCGTACTCTTATGAACGTGTTCGACAAGACGCCCAATGTCCACAAGGATGCATTCGTCGCACCAAGTGCATCTGTCATAGGGGATGTTGAAGTGGGAGAAGGATCATCAATTTGGTACGGATGTGTATTAAGAGGTATGTGTGAAGTGTTAGTTGATGATTTCCAATGCCTAAGCTTGTTGGTCACATTTATTATGAGCTTACGCTATTCCTTTCAACTATAGTATGTCATTTTTTTTTCTGTTTACATGAATTGCAGTACTTTCTTCAGTTATTAGAAAGAAAGTGAGTATAACAAAATTTGCTCAATTACAATAGCTAATGCACAAACTTAGGACATGCATATGCTTTTTCATAATTCTATTTATTTCTTGCTAAATTGAACTTTAATCCTTATGAAAGCTTATGATATGTGTTTTGTAAGCTTTAAGGAGAAATTATTCCATTGGCCACATGCATATGTAAGTTTGTCCACTTATACATAGATTAATAAGACCACGAGAACCGTATAAATCTGGTGCAATGTGGTCGAGAAGCATTTATGGTATAGTTAAATGCTGATTTCCTGTAATCTACCAAAGCTATTTTAAAAAGAATTAAATTTTTTTACTTAATCCAGCTTTATAAGTTTTTACTTGTCTTACTATTTTCATTTTGGAAGCAGTGATCTGCTTTGTTTGACTGCTTGCTGTGTCATGTTGTCCAGGTGATGTGAATAGCATCCATGTTGGATCCAAGACCAACATTCAAGATAATTCCCTTGTGCATGTGGCAAAGTCAAATTTGAGTGGGAAAGTCTTTCCCACTATTATAGGAGATAATGTTACTGTTGGTAAGCTCAATATAAATGACAGTTTCTCATCAATAAACATCTCCACTACAATTTATTGAAAGGATAAGCTACCTATGTCTTCTGGAAGTATAGGTAGATTTTGTTGTCCACATTCAGTGGATGATTTGCATTTGAAATTTGAATTGACAGGCCATAGTGCTGTCCTGCATGGTTGCACTGTTGAGGACGAGGCATTTGTTGGTATGGGTGCGGTGCTGCTTGACGGGGTGGTTGTTGAAAAGAATGGGATGGTTGCTGCAGGAGCCCTTGTGAGGCAGAATACAAGGATTCCATGTGGAGAGGTCTTCCTCAACCCTTACTTTACGAATTCTTGCACTTAATAAATAAACCCAACAACTTTGAGTTCTTTCAATGAAGTCAAGGTTTGTATTTTCCAATTGTTTTAAAGGTGATAAACCCAACTTTACTGATCTGTCAAATGATACTTATCGGATTTTCTTACTGGCGAGTACTGACATGCTGCACAAGAGCTTCTCGGAATTCCTTATTTCTTTCCTTTTCCTTTACTGCTAACAGGATTAAAAAAAATTTCATCCTCCTTTGTGGTTCATTGCATCACCGAACTTTTCCATAGTGTGGCTTCTTTAATCTTCTAGTTCTTTTTGTTGTCTTTTTCTATGCATATATCCGCACCAGGATTTGGAGTTTAAATTGTTGGTATTGATATTAGTCTTAATGAAATTAACAGGTTTGGGCAGGTAATCCAGCCAAGTTTCTGAGGAAGCTGACAGATGAAGAAATAGCCTTCATTTCTCAGTCAGCTACGAATTACTACAATCTGGCTCAAGTCCATGCAGCAGAAAATGCCAAGTCCTTTGATGAGATTGAGTTTGAGAAGGTACTCCGCAAAAAATTTGCTCGGCGAGACGAGGACTATGATTCACTGCTTGGAGTTGTTCGAGAGGTCCCGCCAGAATTGACACTTCCTAACAATATAATGCCTGACAAAGCCGATAAGCCCACCCAATGAGTTACGTACAGCTGAGAGGATGTCATCAGCCTGATTGCAGGAGTGTGAGATGATCTGTTCAAACTGAGTTTTTCAGCTATGATGGTTGTAGTTCCATTTACATTTTGAATAATTTTGTATTGTCAAGCTGTAACTCTGCAGTCGACCTTGTATTTAGCTGCAAAATGATACTCCTGACTAGAGATGGGCATGCTGTTGAGAATTGTTTTTCATTATTATTTTCAAGCAGCAAATCAGATACTTTTGGTTTTTCACTATGTTTGGCGCTTCATACCAAAGGAAAATGTCAAAGGTGATGTTAGCTGGCAAAAGACTTGGATGTCGATGCATGGGAGCTCAAGCTTGTTCACTTGCAGAAGCTTAAGCTTGCTCATCGATGATTTCGTACCTTTCGTTACACTTGGCTATGTAAAATTTCTTCATACACAAATAACTAACAGCCTGAAGGAGCGAAAATGTAAACAAACACAAAGAATTAAATTGATCATCCAAATATATTCTACATTGAGTACCGTCTTATCAGCAATTGAAAATAACCCTGTATTAGGCCACTACATCAAGTTTCAATACAAAAAGGCAAATAAAAAAAGATGCCTTAGACCTGTATATAATACCACTGACAGAAGCCTATCTAGTAGTTCTATCTACTCTGACCTGAAGCAATCAATCACACACATTATATACTCCCTATGCATCATGTACACATTGCTGCCATGAGATCTCACGGTCAAGTCCCCACAGGAGACCTATCACCAGGTCCAGAAAGCATGATCTGAAGATTATATAACAAATTTTAGAAGATAAAACTCATGGCAGATAAAACTATAAAAACAAGAATGTAAATTCCCTAAGTAGTTTCTTCTAGAACCTATCCACCTAGTTACTCAATTTTAACATCAGCTACAATTGCAATGTCTGAACCAAATCCTTTGGTGTCAGATACTTTTGAATAATACAATTATCAAGTAAATACATCATGACAACAGACTCACGAAGTTACAGGTGTTTAAAATGAAGCTCAGAGATGCCAATACCATAATCAGGCTTCTAGTTGAGTAAGATATGTTGTTCCAAGCCCATGTATATGAAAAATGAACTTCATCAAAACTTACATTGCAGTCAAACGCGAACCTTCGTGCAAGCATGATCGCTGCATTTCTTTCTCTCTCTGTTTCAAATGCTAATGTGAATGAATGTCCTCTCCTCGCTTGCCAGAAAAGAGACATTGCTGCTGCATTGCCTCCACCTCGAATTCCACATAGCTGGACATAAGTGAAGATTTACTAATTAGACACATTGTTCTCTAACTGTACTATATAGCTGATGCTTTCGCATTAGCAAGAAAGATTACATACTAACAATATCCACCACATGTAGAAACTTAACTGGGAACTTATATCCAAGAAACACAGAAATTCATTCATGTAATTTTACTCGTAAGATGAGAAATCATCATTCATGGTCATCAATTCTACACTTATAGGATGTAAGAAAAACTAGGGAAAGTACAGCAGCAAGTCTTCTCTAATTCTGTTCTTGCTTTCATCTCCAACAATCATCTTTTAACTTGTTCACTCCGTATCAGTGTGTTGTTTAAGTTTATTCCTATCTTGTTCTATTTCTTTCTTTCTCTAAAAACTTTTCTTCTTATTTGAGAAAAGAAATGTTATGAGGAACAAAGTAATTTATAGTTAAGGAAGAAGTAGAAAGAATGCCAGTTCAGATTTTGGGAACCAAATGGAATAATGAACCTTCAGCCTTCTAATGGTTTACAAAGTCTACTTACCTGCATTGACGTAGAATATGTTTCCTTAGCCTTTGTGGTCTTTCCTTTCCGAAGTTTTATTCTCATCTTTCCAACATGAAATACATGGATTGCATTTGAAGAATAATCACGCCCATTCATCTGAACAACAGCTACCTTAACGATCATAAGATCACATAGTTAGCATCAATGTACATTCTTAATTCAGTACTAATATAAAAGAAGAAACCACCATTAGCATATCACAAGAGTTCATATATTAAAAGCATCATTTCAGCACAATAAGCGCCCATCTTTTTTCTTGACTACCAACCCAGAGTATAGCATATTCAAACATCCCTAAATAGCATAATTGAAAGTTGGAATACTCCAACAAACGGAATACAACAAGCATAAATATTCATATGACCACTATCTACATGATGGAATATGTACAATTGAAACCTTTCATCGTAAGACTCTTATCCCCCATTCTTATACATGTTTAATTATAGATCCCGTCAAAAAGAATCTGACTAGGATCTTGAATTACACATGTGCCAGATCCTATGACTGGAACACATATGAGAAAATTATTAGACAGAAAATTTGTATCAATTGTGTTGCACTGGATAAACCATTGTGAAACCAAGGAAACTTTATTTAAGATGCAACAAAACAACTCAGTTAGCATATCATTTACAGTAAACTACCAGCATGAATTTGTCATAAACAAAGGGAATATAAAGCTTACATTAAATTCAGTATCAGGTTTTCTCATTAGTGCCTCCACATAGCTTCCAAGGCCAGCAGCTGTTCAAGGCATGACAGTCAGTAAACTTGAAAAGTGTGAACTAAATGTCAGCTAACAGTATTTGTTCTTTAATTATCACACCAGTAGGCAAAACATGAAAACAGTAGACTTCATTGCTCATTTTAAGATTTTTTTTTCCCCTTTTTGGCAAGAAGGTACTGAATTTCATATGACAATAGTCACATGTAAGCTAAGGATGTTCGGGTCATATAAAAAAGGAACAAATTTGTTTCAAGCTATAATTCCTAATGAAGATGATTCTTTTCATACATGCATGCAGGGGCTTCTCTTCTTCATGTAAGATGAAAATTTTACAGTCTTAAAAGCAACATATATGTTGAATCTGTGACTTACGTCAAAAAATGAGCATGCACTTGTTACAAAAACGCATTGGCATGAGCATGTAATAGATTAATTAGCGTCTTTGGCACTAAAATACCAAATGTTTCCACTTTGCATATAGTTACAGGGCCCACACTTTGGCCTGATGTATGGTGAGGTGGAACTTCATTGACTTCAAGGGTTTCAGTCTAAACGTTAGTTTATCTCAGTTAAACAAATATATTCTAGTTTATTGTTTGCAATAGTTAGGTCAATTATGAACTTATAAAAGTCTCTGGCACATTCCAAGGACTACTAAGAAATCAACCAATAAGTAACTTTTGAGAGCATGCTTAAACTCACACAACAACCTTCAAAAATTTTAGTTGTCAAATTGCAACACTAACCCTGATCTATTGGTCCACTAGTGGAAAGCAATATTGTTCTATCATTGCACATAACTTCAGCTTGCAATATTCGTCCAACATCAAAAGGCTCTGGAGCATAAACAGATTTTGTAGCACCTGTAGAGCACCGATATTATTAACTAATGTCAAAAGTAAATTTCAACAATTACCAGAAATTCGATAAGAAAACTACAATTTTGGAACAAATAGAAATAAAATGGAAAAGTTAAGGTTAGGGACAGAAGCACTCAAAATGCTCGCACACAAAAATGACTTTTATATACCTGCGATCAGCTCTTTCTTACTTCCATCAGGAAGCATTCGATACCATTGAATAGGAAAATCGGAAAGGTCTGGAGCAGTTTCTCCTCGAGGAATAGCTCTCAAACATGACCCCAGACTCTCAAGACCCTCCAAGTGAAACAATAGAACTTCATTCTCTTCAAGTTTTTGGCACATTGACAGCTGGTAAAGGCATCAAACAGCTGTCAGATTTCAGAGGCAAGCATTTTATTTCCTATTGCCTACACTTCTATGGAACCAGAGTTATTTTGCCATTTAGATCATTGTATATTGACAACATAGGATACTTTATATATACAAATCAGATGGTAGGCTAAAAAATGGTAGCAAGTGAAAGTTGCAATGCTTCGACATGCAACCTCTTTCCTGAGCTGAACGATATAGCTGCATTTCTCTGAGAGCTGAATGCGCAGTGCTTGTAGTTCGTGTTCCATATCCATTACCTGTAATAAAATTTCAAATATATTTAGTAAAACACAGTTGATGTATTACGTAAACTAAACTATGAAACACAAAATAGTACAAATTCTGCAACCAAAGGAAAGTTTCTCAACCAATGGAAGTCAGATATAAATGAACTTGATACCATTATTAAAGAAAGTTACTTTTGCTAGAAACCGGTATACCAACAAATTAGGTCCAGAACTGTGAGAACTCGGTGCCTCATTAACTTACTCGACTTGGTTGATGCAGCATTTTTATTCTTCTAGCTTCTTGAACCTCTCTCATCAACTCTTCAATATCCTTCAATTTAGAGAGAATTATGTCAAGTTCATTGAGGCAAACAGAAACAACAAAAAGTATATACAGAAAATGAATATCATAATCCTCTTGCAAAGCCAACAAAATCACCCTATCCCCAAAGAAAGGGAGATGCAGTAAAAAGATGTCTCGCCATTATTATTACTGTGATGCTCATAAGATGTTTATGCACAAGGCATGATAATTGCTCCTTTCAAGTCTCCAGTGATAAGACAAATCTACTGACCAAATGACTTTCACAAAATATACAAGATCGAACTGAGATTCTCAAGGCCAAAAAAATGCTGATTGCTAGCTTCTTTGTCCGCTATAAAATAAGCTTAATGACTTCAAGTCGCCAAATAGGCATATGGCAAAGGAATGAATAAAAAATATACTAGATTGTTCTAACCTGCTTTTGTTCACTGATAGAAGATTTTTCCTGTTCATAGAGAGCTTGCTCCACCCTCTGCACAGCTGCTCTAGCACGTTCTATTTCAGTACGAGCAGAAGCTCTTTCTTGCTCAACTAATCTTTTGGCATCTTCTGAAGTCTAGGAAAGAATGTGGTAATATAATTATGCTTACAAAGTCCTAAAGTAATCAACATGAGAACCACAGATCATCAATAAGTTGAAAACATACTACATTATTAGTTGTTGTTTATTACCTAAATAGACAACTCCACTGAATTCTTAATAAGCAATTCCCGCAGTTTAGTTTCTCTATCAAAGTAGACATCACCCTCGAAGAAACTTAAAGACTCATATGATAATATCCCGAAACGGAACTTCACTGTAATGCTAATTAAGGAAAAACCTAAAAAGTTGGTTTTGATAACATCCACAGCTGTCTACAACGAGAACTATTTTTTTCAAATTTGCATTGACGAAGAGATAAGAGTGACTTTTTGTAATTAGCTAATACAGCACTAAAGAACTGACTCTAAAATGTCAATTTGTTACCTGCTTAACGACATTTGCGAGCTTTTTGAGTTCGACCTTCTCATGAAGCAGTTCTCCTTCTCTTTGAGTAAGCTGAACTGCTAAAGCCTCCACCTGCAAGTAACAGTTTTCACACAGTTTTATCTTCAGTTGATCAAAACATAGGAAACCACTTTAACAAGATGTTTCCTTGCTGCATGCATCTGTAAGTGTCATTCCTGTTTTACTATCTCGAAATAATGGTAATGCACCAGTCAACGACTCTTAGAAGAACTTTGAAAAGGTATCCAAGTCAACTTACCTCGTCTGATCATTAGACAATAGAAGGAATGAGTATTTGATGAAAATGAGGATGTGATATGCCATTTTCACTTCAGAGAAACCAACAAATGTTAGGTTAATGATAATCACATGTATATTTGTTTAGGACTTGATAATGCCATTTACTAATTTTATAGCATATTGTTGGTGTTAGCATTGTTGCAATTAGTTCTATCAGAAGCTCTAATTCAGTATTGCGGTGGCAAATGGCAGTTATATAAGGAAATCAACAAAGTAGAATCAAATCTACCATAGAAATGGCCTCCTCCATGTCATCCTTATTTCGCCCAGCCACACGGCCTCGGAGTGATTCAAGCACATCTATGAGTTTCTTCAGAAGGACATGCCTGTCTAGAGAAGCTATATCTCTCCATTTTGCCTAAAATCACCAAGATGAGATTAGTTGCCACAGCATTATGAAAAAAATCATCGGCACAAAGCTCCAAGAACCACTAGAAACCTAAATTCGATTTGAAACAAACCAGCCTAAAAATTGTATTCTATGCAATAAATCTTCCTGTCTTTGCCCACTCACGATTACCTGGGCTACATCTGTCTTTTCTTATAACTATAGAAGCCTAGTTCGTTGAAGCATGTAATGGAATCGCGACACACGTTACGTAAAGAGTTAATATTGATAATTATTTGTCAGTTTTTGCATAAGTTTTATCGCAGGGCAAATACGGAAGCATAAACCAAAACTCAAGTAGACATGCAACAGCTGCTCAGTTCACATACGTTTGCCATAAAGAAAATCAATATCTGAAGCCAATGAAGCTAAGATGTGTAAGCGTCAGCTAGGAGACTAAAGCTGACAGACGAGACATACAAGCTAACATCAAGCGTCGGGCATATTGATAAACTCAGTTCAAGAGTTAAATGGCTATGCTATATATACACATCAATCAATGGGAATTAAAAGGTAGCGAGACCTCTTCAGACAACTTCTCTACAGCTGCCAAACCACTCTCAAACTTCTTTGCAAGGTCTCGTACCGACAGACGCTCTTGCTGCTCCAGTAGATATGCAGTCTCCTTTGCTATAGTCTCTTTCAACGAAGGGCCTTCTGATTGAACATTTTCCACAGGATCAATAATTATGTGATTTGGTCCTATTTTATATTCAGCGAAACCATTCTTTGCATCAGCAGAAACTGATGAGATTGCATCTTCCTGCATCAAAGCTCCGTAATCTCGAGTGGCCCTTGTCATCACCGCAACCGAATGTACTCTGTGAGCAACCATTATTTACGCATGTAAGTAAACACAATTGGGGGCATACCATGATGCAAATAGGCAATATAGGAAGAAAAAACATCAGCTGCACAATACCAATCCATTAAGTAACAAAATGAACAGTAAAGATTCAACCCTTTTCTTTTCATTTGTTAAAGTAAGCAGTGAAGCTTGAACTTTCAGCACATATTCAAATGGAAATACTAAAAATTCAATAGTCGAAACCCCATTCAGTTAAAGCTAACTTGAAACCACCTACAAAAAAGAGAATCAAACAAACAACAACGCGAATGACTACATTATTTGGCCCATAATTATCTAATAAACTCACAATTGAATTTAACTAGCATAGATAAAACCATAAAAAAGAAACTTTAATCCAACAACCAGAAAAATTGAAACTCTCACCTATCGAGCTCAAAACTCTTGTGATCGCTTTGCTTTCTTGTTCTTGCTTGTTTCTCTGATCACCGTCCTTCAATCCTTGCTCAATCAAAAAATAAAATTAATCAAACACTGACCAAAACCTTAACACCACACCAAAAAGGAAAAAGGAAGAACTCAAAAGTAAAGAAAAAGGAAAAAAAATTGTTTAATTTTGGGAATGAAATCTCTGAAGTGTATGAACTCGATTTCGAAATTTAAAACCTTCCAGTGTCGAATTCTTAGTTCAATAAATATTTCTAAGTTTCTCAACTGGTGGGACCCATTTGGTCCCCACTACTATCTCCACTTTCCCCTGTACGTTACTAGACCATTCAAGGATAGGTTTTTCTTTTGGTTCGGTCTTTTTGAGAACCGGGGCGTTTGTTGAACCGGCTTCAGTTCAAAATAATGACATATATAACCGTTGTGATTTTTTTTTTTGATTAGTTAGTCTAGTTTGATTTTCTTTTTTCAAGAACATTTTTTGTGGCAAATTTTTTTACTAAATAACTTATTTACTATAAATTTTTATTTTTACAATCCTTATTTCAAAAAATTATCTAACTTATTTTTAACCAAATATTTCAAACTTTTTCTATATTCGATCAAACACTTTAAATCTTAAGAGATAAAGAAAATGTTAAAATATTTTTTTCACAGGGAGACAAATTTGAACCTATTAAATAAAAAATCAGTAGCTAAATCATAATAAAAAAAATAAAGATAAGGATTTGGGTTCAAGAAAGAATTCACAATGGTTTGGGTTTCATCAATGTTTCAAAACCCAATCCGGTACCGATTTCGAATTGAATGAGTAGTACAATGCGGTATGTAATAAATTCAGTAAATTGTGAATCGATTCGATCGATTTTTGAATAATTCAATAATCTGATAAAACGGATTAACTCCGTATTATTATTAAAAGAAATTCTAAAAAATAAAATATTAAAACATTCATTTTTTCATTTTATGGCTGCTTCTAAATAATTTCTGTATGTACAAAGCAATAAACAGTTATACATAATTACATATAGTATAACTAATTTATAATATTTAAAAATTTAAAATTCTACTATGTTTTAGATTTTTTGACTACTGTTTTGAACTCTAGATGACTTCTTCAAAAATAAAAAATATAACTTACAAAATATATTCAATATTTATTATATATAATTATATTTTAAAAAAATATAATAACTATTATAGTAGATATTATATAATATATATATTATATTTATAATATTAATATTTATTAAGTAATCTAATTTGATTTAATGGATTAATTTGGTGATTCCACGAGTTAACCGATAATCCGATAATATTTCCGGATCAAGCATGAGTTAATTTCCAAAACTCTGGATTTCATAGAACAAATAAAGTTTTGACTTAGTTATTTCTTTTCCAAAAACCGGTTAAATGACAAAAAGAACCAGACATTAGAAAGCATTTAATCAATAATACTACATATTATCTTCTAATACATGTCATACATGAATTGTCACAAGTTAAAAAGTCTACGCAAGACTTTGATTGTAGATTAGTTATTAATATCACCTAGGCGCACCTGAGGAAGTGGGTTCCAACTGGCATCAACTTTTTTTTTTAACTGCAAAAATTAAATATTTATATTTCTTTATATAGTTAGAATGAAGTATGTTTTGATAAAAAAGTGAATTTTAAGAGAAAATAACACCGCGTATATAGGATTTTTTTTTATATAAATTAAAGCAATTGCTAGTAGTTAGTTGTGCGTGATGGACACTAGAATCATAGAAGCATGTGGAACGAAAGTACCGTGTATAGAATTTTAGACAAACATATAAAACATAGTTTTAAAAATCCAACTCGTGTATAATTCGGAAAAGTTACCTTATCACCGGATAATCAGACGGATCATCGGATCGACCCACTATATCAAATTAAATTTATTAAATAAATATTAATATAGAAATATAATTATATGTATTATATAGTATCTTCTATAGTAACTATTTTAAATTAAAAAAATAAAAAAATAATTGTATATGAGAAATATTGAATATATTTTTAAAATTACTATAGTATTTAAGACAATAGTCAAAAAATGTAACGTTTAGTAAAATATCTATACTTTATGCATTACAAAAAACAAATTATCTACACTATATATTTTATTTATTTATTACTTTTTAATAAAATATAAAAAATAAGAAAATAAATTAGTAATAAAAAAGTACCCCAAAAAGTGCATATTTTAGAATACTAATAAAAATATTTTTCTATTTTAAATAAATAAATAAATATATATATAGTAAATATTAAAATCGGGTTAACTTCGCCTAATTTTGAGTTGAAAATGATCATTTTGGTTTATATCAGTCGGTCCGGGCCGAGTTTTAAAACTATGATATAAAACAAAAGCTATCAGATCAAAAAATTATTTATCTAAAATTCGGAGTACACGTTTCCTGTTAAAGCCAATCAGATCAAATGAATCTCAACTATCTATAATCACACTCAAATATGTTAATCACTTTTATAATATGCCGCAACACAAATTAAGTACATGATTGAGCTATCTGTCTATTAAAATATTCATCGACTAATACAGCAATTGCTATTCTTAAAGTATGTTTTAATATATAAATTGTACTTTTTATTAATTCATAATTCGATTTTTTTTTAATATTTTCATTAATTTCAAAAAATTATTAAATTTAGTTTTGATCTACATTATTAAATTCAATTCTATAAATTTAATTTATGAAATTCGGTTTTACTAATTACATCACGCTTATAATATTGTGGAATAATATAGCTTTAATTGAGGTATTATGAGATTATTTGGGAGTGCTTTTGAAATAAATTTTTTTTAAAATAAATTTATTTTTTTTAAAATGAATTTTATTTTTTTATTTTGAAAAAATAAAAAAATATATAATCAAGAAATATTACTATGTAGAATTTTTTTATATATTTTTAAATTTTTAATAAAATTTCTAAATATTTATAAAATATGTATTAAAAAATATAAAATAAATAATTAAAAAATTAATTTTTTGATAAGTTGAATCAAACAATCTCATATATTACTCAAAAATAATGTAACTGGTTGTACCTCATGACTCAACTAGAAAGTCTAAAGCAATCTAAAATATTTAAGCTGAAGTAAGCATATGTTAGGGCGTGTTTCAAATATCTGTAATTTTATTTTTTTTTATCAGAGTTTGAGTTCCGAACAGTTTATATGTTTCAATTACACAAAAAATTCAGAAATTCAATTTTATATACGAAACTTTAGCTCCAATTTTTTTATTTACATATTTTTTAATATAATTATATTTTTTAATTTTTAACATATTTTAAAACTATTGAAAGGGAAACACTGAACTTTACTTCTACTTTATTTTTCAAAAAATTTTACTTTTTATTTTTTACTTTCTTAAAACTCAATATTTGAAACACGTCTTTAAAATTAAACCAATTGAATTCTAAATATTGTTGGGCAAGCTGCTGGGCTAGTTGTAAGTTAGCAACTGGGCTCTAAAGGACTGTTATTATAGTTCTGAAGACGAGCCATAAGTTAGGTATCTAAACGCATATATGATAAATTGGGCCGCCTAACTATATGCAAGGGAGATCAAGGGCGTCTTAATTTTTATAATTATGTGAAACTGAATTATGATGGAATTGAGTTTTGTAAAATAAATTGAGATATAAAATGTGGGTTTGATATAAACCGAAAATGAAAAGGTTTATACAATTTGTAAGAAAAAAAAATGAATTCTATGTAAATGAAATAATTCATAAAATCTTATTTGCAGTCTCATGATTGACGAAATATTTGGTAGTTCTATTTATTTGTATCTCATGGAAACAGGCAGGTCTGGACATTGAGGAATATTCTCATGGTGCATCAATGCCATCAATTACTTACCCTGCAATTGATCACTTACGAACAATCTCTTTCACTCTTTGTACCACTGATTTTTAATAACTCAAACATGGTGCTACTGCGATACTCTATAATCTGTCAAAAGCCTATAGTTTTATCTTGATTCAGTGTAATATTTAATCATATTTTTTGTGAATAAGTCAACTTTTTTATTTGAATGATAGATAGTTAAAAAAATTGTATAGATTTAAGAGAAAAAGAAAAATAAAACGCACATTTGAAGAGAGTTTAAAAAAAACTCTTTTTATTTAACACAAGCATGCTTACAAAGCTTTTTTTTGATAATTTCAAATAAAGATTTTATCTTTCTATTTATACACAGTCCATCTTCTTAATAGATGATGGATTGTAGAGAACACTTCATCTAAAAAATCTTTATATAATATCTCATAAAAAAATCTATATATTTTAAAATATTCAAATTATCTAGAGTATTTTTATACTATTCTAAATTTGTTCAAATATTTAAAATGTCTATAATATTATACTATATTCTAAATTTATCTTATAAATAAATTATTTATTTAAATAAAAATATTTTATTAAGATAATAAGGATGAAAAAAAATTAAAATAATTATATCGTGATAATTTATGGGAGACTAACTACAGCGTGATTTATGTATTTTTTACATCCATTACTTATGACTCACGTGATATTTGGGTATTTGAAAGTACTTTTCAACTTTTTTTTCTAATTTTTTATTTTATTTTTTAATAAATATTTTTAATAAAACTTTAATAGCATTATTAATAAAAAATTTTATAAAATACAAAAAATTTACATTATAAAATTTTTTATTACTTATTTTTATTATTCTTTTTCAAATAAAAAAATAAAACTTATTTAAAAAAATTTTTAAAATATATTGTATTTTAAAAAACTTTTTTTTAAAGCACTTCTAAACATTCCTTCGATTCATACATTGAATTTGCTTGATTAGAGGAAACAAGGTGAGAAATTAGGAGTTAGGCAGTTCATGTCAGCCAGCCATGGCCCAAAGGACCAGGCCACGACCTTTAATCAATAGAACGTTTAGGAGAACTAAAATAAATAATTTTTTGAAAAAAAATAATTTTCAAACTTCTAAAAGTAAACTTAATTTTGTTATTAAAAATATATTTTTTTATAATGCATAACATATCTATTCTTTTTAAAATTTTTATTTAAAAAATATAATTGTAATAAGTACACTGCAATACAACATGAGCCAATCTGATCTAATCCGATTTTGCTTGGACTCATAAGCATTTAGGCTCAGCCCCAACAAGGCCAAGCTCTTGTCTTTATTGGATATTGAACTTCAGACCAAATTTGATAAATCGATTACGGAAGCGTTTGATAGTACTTTTAAAAAATATTTTTTTAACTAAAAGATATTTTTATTATATTTTGAAAATTTTATCTATATAAAATAATATAAATAATAATAAAATAATAATATATATTGTTTAATTTTTAAACAAATTTTATATAATATCATAAAAAATTTATTTAAAAATATAAACTACAAAAGTTGAAAAATAAATTTTAAAAGCTCGTTTGGCAAACGCTCCCAACTCATAGTTTTAAAATCCAACCCAGTATATGACCCGAAAAAGTTATCGGGTCACCGAATAATCAGACGGATTATCGGATCGACCCACTAGGTCAAATTAAATTTATTAAATAAATATTAATATATAAATATAATTATATGTATTATATAATATTTTTAATAGCAACTATTAAAAAATTATAAAAATAATTATATACGAAAAATATTGAATATATTTTTAAAATTATATTTTTATTTTTTTAGCTACAATACTTAAGACAATAGTCAAAAAGCCTAACATATAGTACAATTTCTATATTTTATGCATTACAAAAAATAAATTATCTACACTATATTTTATTTATTTATTAATATCTAATAAAATATAAAAATAAGAAATAAATTAGTAATGAAAAAGTATCCGATAAAGTGCACATTTTAGAATACTAATAAAAATATTTTTCTATTTTAAATAAATAAATAAATATATATATATATATATATATATATCTTTATATATATATATATATACTAAAATTGGATCGATCCGTCCAATCGGGTCACAAAGTTGATCCGGAACTCGGATCTTATCGTATCGCGCAAAAATTCGATCCGAAATTGGTACCGAATCGTCGATTTTCGATCCGATCCGATCAGTCCGGACCAAGTTTTAAATCTATGCCCCAACTTTGGTTGATAGCATCCCACAAAACTCTCAGCGGTGTCCGGAAAATCCTAACCATCATAGAAACAAACATGGCCCATTTAATTTTGTTCATGTGTAGCTAACTACGGACAGATCATCTCATTAAGGACAAAAAGAGACAGACGGCTTATATTTTTGTATTGTCACTGAAATATATATATTAACTAATTATCATGATCATTTTCAAAATTTATATGTTCGATTCTTAAATTATATATCAAGCAAAGGATTCAAAAAGATATACCCAACTAGGACAAGCTTTCGCAATCGCAAGACCAATTAAACTGCCATTAACTAAGGGGCCGTTTGGATAAGCTTTTTTCAATTTACAAATTGTAAAAAGCTTCAAACAGTAGATGAAGGATGTTTGGATAGATAATTTTTAAGTTACTTTTTTAACTTATAAGTTAGAAAAAAAAAGTTACGCTGAGTAACTTTTCTAAAAAAGTTGCACGCAACTTTTTTCTCAGCACCTATGAACTGTCGATTTTGTCCCTTTTAAGTTATCAAAATTACAGATGTATATATACTAGGTATCCAGCAATTCATTTAACCATCTTTTTCATTTCTCTCACGCAGACTTGATTTCTAGGTTTTTTTTCACTCCGCTCCGCCCCACCCCGGCAGCGGTCTCTTGTTCCGGCAAGCGCGCTTCTTCTCCGACGCCGATTTCGTTTCCTCGTCTCTTCTCTTAACGACTGCGAACTTTGTAGCCGTTGTGCGGCACCAATCAAGCTCGAGAGCCGGAGACGACTACGAAAAGGTGATTACATTCTTCTTCTTTCAAAATTCAATTGAATAATTTCTTTTCTTTTTGTTTTGTTTGAAACGATTGGATTGAAGTTGAGTGCTAGAATTTAGGAAATTTTTTTGCCATTTAGTGTTTTCGAAAAAGATTGAAATTTTTTTAGTCGGTGGTGGTTGCAATTTACATTTGATAATTATGATATTTTGTTTATGATATTTCTAATTTCTAATATTGATTGTTTGTGGCAGTTTGTATATGAAAGATTTAGTGCTCGGTTAAATGTCATAGTTTTGTTTTCTCTTTTTTTCTTCGTGTTCTGTAAAACTTGTGTGTTTCGTTAGAGTACAACTTCTTTAACTAGATTTGGATGGAAATTATGCCTACACGGATCATTATCGTCAAAAAAATTCCCTTTGAATTTTTTTTTTTGTCTGTCTTCGTTATCATATTTCTGAATTTTTGTTTTTTAAACCTCACTAAATACATGAAGTTGCTGGATCAAGAGAAATTTCTGTGCAGCGTTAGAGATATAACTTTTTCTAAGTTTTGAACAAAAATGGAGTTCAAATTTATACTTGAATGACTTTGGGCAGTTGTGCTACTTTTCTTCTGATCTTGCATGATATGAATTATAGGATCTTAAGGTAGATGTTAAACTGATAGATGTCTGGTTTGATTAGTTTAAGTGCTTTTTTTTTCCTTTTGATGCTGTGCTGGAACATAGTAGTCATCGAGGTCATTTTTATTGATATCTTGTTAATGGTAGAGTTAATCTTGTTAATCTTCAATCTTGAGCTAGTTACATGCATTTTTATTATTAAGATGTTTTCCTCATAGGGGCAGTATGTTGTGATGCTTGAATGTGTTCTTAAGATGTTAGAAGGTGTTTTTTTTTGAAAGCTTTTATTTTGAAAACGATTTTATAAAGTTTGGTTTTATATGATCAAATTATTTAATGGAGCTTCCTTTTAAACACTCAAAATAAAATTTTGTTAGTAGATAATATTTTAGTTAGTGGAGTAGGTTAATTATCATGTATACAAGAAATCACTAAAATTAAAAACTGCTGTAGCTTTTTTTTTTTTTTTTTTTTAAATTTCTGTCTTTGATTTAATTTAAAGCATATGCATTCATTACTTTTGACTTGATTCATCAAGTTTATCAAAATGAGTGACATGCCAGGTGAAAAAGGATGCATTATCTGAAGACTGACGGTATCTCTCATCGTCATCATCATTGTAATTGCTCTATTCATCTGCTTCCTGATGAGCCGGCGATACCGTAGGCGTAGCAACATGCAGTACTACTATGGACCTCCAGCACCGCCCATGGGAACCCAACCTGCTCAACGTGTTTAGCATCTTTTAGCAATATGTTATTGAAATATTGGTCATTGCATTCATGCAAACGGTTATTGTATTTGTACTGTTCATAATATTAGAGCTTAATTATCTGGAGTTGTAAAAAGTTTGTGTATATGCCAAATAATCTGATTCTGTATAACAAGATCTGTTTTTTAATAAAGCAGAGTGTTTTTATTACTTAAAACAGAAAGAAGGGAACAATATCTAAAAGATTTTTTCTGTTTCATGGTGCTGTTGTAGCTCTCTGATCATGCACAAGCTCAAACCAGCAAAAATTGGTTAAAAATTTGAAACCTGAAAACGGAATTACCATGAATGTGTTACTTGGAGCCTTTGTATATACGAATAACTACTGTGAGATGCACAGTTTTTTTTATTAATTGGTTATTACATTTTAATCTTTACTGACTACTTCAACAGACAGAAAATCAAAGACACGTCAGTTGATGGCCTTGTTGTTAAATGTGTTGAAGTTGTATTCAAATTGTTTTGGTTATAATTTGTTATGCTTTTAGTCTTTACTTTTGATGTTAATTTATAAATATTTATCTTTAATCTTTATAATTTGTTATAAATATTTATATTTAACATTAACTTAAAAAATATGTTTATAGTATTAATTTTAAATTATATATATTATTTTCAAAATATTATAGTATTAGAAATAAAATGTAAGTAAAATAAATATATAACACAATATTTATAAATTTTTTATATATCAAATATTATATTATAAAAGATAGTTTAGTCTTTCATACTTTTTTTTAACTTTTTAGCTCTTTTTTGCCAAACACTCTTTTTAACTTTTTTTCAAAAAAAATTAAATTTATCCAAACACACATAGCTACCTTTTTTTATAAAAATTAATAGCTACTTTTTTTTTTTCAAAAAAAATAATTTTTGTCGAAAAAGTTAAAATTTCTAAGTTTATCCGAACGGCTCCTAAAGAACAAGCGGTTCACTAAAAATGGGACCTACTTTGAAACCGTCCGATTATTTCATCCTACGGTGAAGAGTTTGGAAGTAGAGGACGAAAAAGAGGAAAGAATACTAGCCGTCCGATCTATTTGTCACTTCTCTATATAAACCACTCGGCATTTCTTCTGCTCAGCGCCACTCTCCCACTCTCCCAAAACTCATTCTGGTCGGTGTTCGAACTCTCTCTCTCTTCTTCTTCTTCGTCGGTAAGTACAAGACATCGATCAGTGTCAGCTTTTGAATTTTTTATACCATTTTCTAGATTTTTTTCTTTTTCTTTTGGATTTAGTGAAGGATTTTTTCTTAAATGTTTGATGGAGACACATTTTATTGTTTCGTGCATTTTGTTGTTATCTGTTTGGTTATTAGTTTTGGTTAGATTTGTTCAAGTTTATAGTCCAATTCTGCAGTACGAAGAACATGTTATCCATTGTTTTATGGAGAAACTTTGCCGATCTGTATTTGTTCACTTCTTGCCAACTTAGATTGTAATCCTTAGTTAGTAAAACGGGGAACTGCTTTACTTTCATGTTTTGTTTAAGGACTTTTAGTCAATTTTCGTGCAGATATTTTATTACTGAGTTTACTCATCTGTGGCTTCATGTTCTTCAAACCAGAGATCTATAGATTTCACATTCGCTGAAATTTTGTTTTGTTTTGTTTTGGTTTGTGAGATTATTATATTGAATGATTAATCCAGCAATCTTATTACTCACTATTTTTTGTAATAGACTGCTATTTCTATATTTTTTTTTTTCAGGAAAAAATGAGAGAGATCCTTCATGTTCAGGGTGGGCAATGTGGGAACCAGATTGGTGCCAAGTTCTGGGAGGTGGTCTGTGATGAGCACGGCATTGATCCCACTGGTCGCTACACAGGCTCCTCCGATCTTCAGCTTGAGAGAGTGAATGTTTACTACAATGAAGCTTCGTGTGGTCGATTTGTTCCCCGCGCTGTGCTCATGGACCTTGAGCCTGGTACCATGGATGCTGTCCGTACTGGTCCCTATGGCCAGATCTTTCGTCCTGACAACTTTGTATTTGGTCAGTCGGGAGCAGGAAATAACTGGGCCAAGGGACACTATACAGAGGGTGCTGAATTGATTGATGCTGTTCTTGATGTTGTCAGGAAGGAAGCTGAAAACTGTGATTGCCTACAAGGTGAATATGATTCTTGTTCTTGTCTCCTTTTTGTTTAGTCAGCACTTGTTTTGCTATCGATGTGGATTCAGTGTCTTCTTGCTAGAACTGTTTGGGATGGATCCACTTTTTAACTAGTAGGAATTGCTGATGGATCCACTTCTTAACTAGTAGAAATTGAAAGTTATATAGGAAACCTGGGCTAGTGCTAACCAGGGATATAAGGCCCAGTTTTCTTTTTCAGGTTGTTCTATAGTTTAGGATGGGAATGATAACTGAATCTCATATCTTTAACTACTAGGAATTGCAAATCATATAGGAAAATCTGGACTAGTTCAACTTCTATCCAGGGATACAAGTCACAGTTTGCTACTTTGGATTGCTACAGCTAGGTTGAGAATGATGAACTGAAACTTGCAAACTTGGACTATGGTTATAATTGTAGCAACTCTGTCCCTAACTTCATTGTTTTTATATGATATTTGGTATTTTTTTACCTAGTTCTAATCTGTCAGGTACTGATGTTTCCTACATACAAGTATTTAACTTAACTTGCTAAGAAAGAGTAAATGTTAATCTACGGAAATCTCGAAGGCTATCCTTATTTGGAGACACTCTTTCTGTATTCATCAGATTCTTTTGCTTACTATTACTTTATACTCATTACCAGGATTCCAAGTATGTCACTCTCTTGGTGGTGGCACTGGTTCAGGAATGGGCACATTACTGATTTCAAAGGTCAGGGAAGAATACCCTGACAGGATGATGCTGACTTTCTCAGTCTTTCCATCTCCCAAGGTGTCTGATACAGTGGTTGAGCCCTATAATGCAACTCTTTCTGTCCATCAGCTTGTAGAGAATGCAGATGAGTGTATGGTGCTGGACAATGAGGCCCTATATGATATATGTTTCCGCACTCTCAAGCTGACAACTCCTAGCTGTAAGGAATTTTTCTTATTTTTCCTTCTTATATTTGTACATTGTCTTCTAGTTCATCCCTTTATAGTTCTTCTTTACCATGAAATTTTATTGCTGTAGTATATTACTGAATGGCTTTTGGTATCTGCCAATTTTGGATTTTGCTTGATTTTGAGAAGCATGATTACCATGTACGAAATTGACTGCATGTTTCTTAGTCTGTAGTTTTATTAAGGTGTTTTTATTGTTCTTACATCTACAGAGACTTCTTATTTTGTTGTTGGTCCTACCATAGTAACACGCCACTTAGATGATATAAAGTTGTATCTCTGTTCCAGATTGTCTTTTATATCAATGTATTGGCCTATCTTGACAGCTAACTATTTGTTTGGTTGCATCTGTGATGAGGATATTTAATTGGCTAGCAACAAATGGTTTATGTCCTAAGATTGCCTATATCCAAGCATGTAATATTAAGGCTTGCAGAAATTCATCTTTTTCTGTAGGAAGCTTTGTGATTTATAGCCATATTGCCTCTTTCTTTCTGGAGAAATAAAGGAAGTAATCTATTGCATTGAAATTGACATGAAATAGGGATCCTTTTAATCTATGTGAGTCATGGCAATTTGAAAGTTTCTATTAACATTAATTAATTTTAATATCTTGATGTTTAAACATAGTGCCTTACATGTTCTGATCTTGTTACATGTTGGCAGAGTCAAAATTCTTTAATAAACATTTGCATTTATCTGTTACTCTTGCTAATTTGTATAGGTGTGCTAACAGTACAAGTAGTAAATCCTATCTAGAAATCAACTTATCAAAGTAGTGTTATTGCAAAGTGTAAGAAGAATCAATCCTCTTTACTGCATTGAATGCCATCTAATTTGAAATCTGTTATTGACGCCTATTGTGGAAGTATTGATTTACTGATTGTATATGAATTGTAGTTAGTCCTAAAGTTTGATTTACCTGGTTATTCATAGAAATGCAGATGATTTCTGGGAATCATTAACATTAGACTCTGAATTGTCCATGATTTTGGATGTCTTTATTATGCTGACTACTTCGCAAATTGTATGAAGCACGCAATGTTGTTGGTCTTTGCACTATCTTCTCTCTCATCTTTCTGTTTTATCAGTTGGTGATTTAAACCACTTGATCTCTGCTACCATGAGTGGAGTTACCTGCTGCCTCCGTTACCCTGGACAGCTGAACTCTGATCTTCGTAAGCTGGCTGTAAATTTGATCCCCTTCCCTCGCCTCCACTTCTTCATGGTGGGCTTTGCCCCACTTACCTCTCGCGGATCCCAGCAGTACCGTGCCCTCACTGTCCCTGAGCTCACCCAGCAAATGTGGGATGCAAAGAACATGATGTGTGCTGCAGACCCCCGTCATGGTCGCTATCTCACTGCTTCTGCTATGTTTCGTGGCAAGATGAGCACTAAGGAGGTAGATGAGCAGATGATCAATGTCCAGAACAAGAACTCTTCTTACTTTGTGGAATGGATCCCCAACAATGTCAAGTCCAGTGTTTGTGATATTCCACCGAGAGGCCTGTCCATGGCATCTACCTTCATAGGAAACTCCACCTCTATACAGGAGATGTTCAGGAGAGTGAGTGAGCAGTTCACTGCTATGTTCAGGAGGAAGGCTTTCTTGCACTGGTATACCGGTGAGGGTATGGATGAGATGGAGTTCACTGAAGCTGAGAGCAACATGAACGACTTGGTATCTGAATACCAGCAGTACCAAGAAGCAACTGCTGATGAGGAGGTAGAGTACGAAGATGAGGAAGGAGAGGAAGAACAGCAGGAAATGTGAGAGGTTTGAGAACTACTACAAATTATATCTTCTGCAGTTTGTTTGAGTCCTATTACATGGTGATATTTTTGATTCAGTATTAGTTTACCTACATGTGATCTATTCTACTAGCATCTTGAATGGTAATGCAAGAAATGAATGTAATCAGGTGCACTTTTATTTCTGTTGGCAAAGTTTGTTATTGCTAGTTTGCAATTTTTTTTCCAGCTATATTTTATCTGAGTCTTTTGATTCTGCAACTATGCTACTGATGACAGGTCTGGATGAAGTAATAATTTGGGCAAGAGAAAATGCTGCTCTAAACCTTTGTGTTTGTTTTGGAGTACTCAGGTTGTGTCCAACCAGTGAGAAACTCAACAGTTCGTTATTGCAAGCATGAGAGAGATATGCTTGTTGCTATCACTGAGATTTTGTTATTTTAAAATTTTGGTGTATGATTACTAATCTAGTAGTTATCTATGCTATGCTTTTCCATATATACATCACTTATGTCAGCATTTATGGAATTTGTAGCATCATCAAACAAACTACTAGCAATTGTTGGTTTTTGCTAGCGTGCCTTTAAGATATTCATTATAGAACTTCTTCTTTAGAAGTTAGTTATGGCTGTATTTATGCAGTTTTAGCTGCAGTATAGCAACTAGGCCATTCTATTTCCTACGCCCTAATTTCATGTTCACGAGTTCAAAGTTCAACTATGAAGTACGTGCGTCTTTGACCTTGCTCAAAGATTCGTTGCATTAAACATCTTGAAGATGAGGTTTCAAGGCAAGTATTACATTTTTGTTATATTTTAAACTGGTGGACCTTGGAAAATTTGAATGTTTATATATGAATGTAGATATACAAGTTAATTGTGTGCCAGACTGGTAGGGTGAACTACTGGAATCAAGAGTCTGTTTAGAAGTTGTTATCAGACAGCTTTGTCTTTGGTATGCTACGACTTGATCAATTTGGGAATAGATAGGCTCTGACTCCAACTTCTAAATATTACAATAACTAATATATAAATATTACACGATTATTTAACAATAAATTCTGTTTCTTTCGGTACTGATCAAGGAAGATTTGGCACTAAGTAAATAATTATAAGAACTTTAGACTTTTGCAGATACCTCAAGCAATAATAGAATGCTATCATCAAAATTTGTTATTATTTGTTCACGTAAATATTTTACTTGATATTGTTGATACTGCGCTAGGTAGTAAACTGTAAAAGCCAGTGAGACCTAAATTTTTAGATTTAGTTTATTTGTCAAAATAAATTTCTGAAAAATAGTTAAAAGAATGGTAATCAAATATAAATATATAAAATAAATATGTGAAATAATTAAATACTTATAGAATTATGTTTTGATAAATAAATAACTATTTCATTTTCAAAAGCTTCACAGAAATCTGGACGGTGCTTTTAAGTGCTAATATGCTCCACTATTTCATGCCAACAATTTTTTCTTAATATATATAACCAATATCAATGTGGTTCAGAATCAAATGGTGAAAGTGCTCTTTGGAAAGATAAAGAAAGCAGGCTGAGATGAAAAAAAGAGCACCACAACAACATCAACCAGCATTCCACCAACAAAAACAAAGTCAAATATGAATTGACATAGGGACTGTTTGGTTCAGCTTTTCTCTAATAAAATTTTTTAATTTTTAATTTTATATTTTTTAATATATATTTTATAAGTATATAAAAAATTTATTTAAAAATTTAAAAAATATAGAAAAATTTTACGAAATAAGATTTTTTTATTACATATTATTATTTTTTTTTTAAAATAAAAAAAAATAAAGTTCATTTTTCAAAATAAATAAAAATATTTTTCATTTTATAAAAATTTTATTTCATAAGTAATCTCAAACGTCCCTATAAACTGGAAAAAGTATTAATAGAGAGCGAAGTAGTTAACTCTCAAATTTTAATAAGTAAAGCAAAGCTAGTGCCTTTCTCTTACTTTCTACAGGCCTTCAAGTGTAGGTAGTTCTTCTTAATGATTTATCTTGGTAGATGTTTGGCAATTCGTTCTCATCTTTACGTTATCATTTATTTTTTAATTTCGTTTCAATTTTTTATTTATAATAAATTCCTTTAATATTTTTTAAAATTTTAAAATTAAAATATATAAATAAATTAATGTAAAAATATATGAATATTATTTATTAAAAATGTTTTTATAATTTTTTTAAAATATTTTAAGCTACTACAAACTACCTCTTCAAGTGATTTGTATAATCAGTATCAATGCTGTCACACTAATAATAGATTCATTGTTCTAATCTTTTTCACATTAAACAAAGTAATCCAGTTGCGCTAATTATCCAAAATTTAGTGGGACCCATATTCCAAGTTGTTCCACTAGCTATTATAAAGACATGAAAGAATTGACTGGTATGGTGGAATAGTCAATGGCCATGTGTTTGCTTTCCTCCGTGTCCCGAACAAAATCAAATTCATGGGTTTTTAGGTCTCAACGAAGATTCCCAAGATTGGTATAAGGATCAGCACCAAATAAATAAAATGTATTAAAATTTTTAAATGTATATGTAGCATAATATTAAAAAAATTTTGATCCATGAAAAAAGTTCTCTAAAATTAATTAGTAGTAATTGATGAAGCAAATTACTGATGTTTATAATAACGTTAAACACAGCAAAATTTACTTAGAATGTGTTCTTTTTATTTAAGGAATCATTTCTTTTTATTTTTAACAACTCACTTTTAAATATAAAAAATATATGAACTCATTTTTAATTTATTTTTACTTACAAAAAATATATACAAATTTAATTCACTTTCAATAATATTATTTCTAATAATTTATTTCTAAAAAACTCACTTTTGGCTTAAATTATGGCACAGTATAATTAAAAAATATGAACTATATATTTTTATATTTTTTATTAAAATTTGATAATGATTTATAATATATATTATAAGATCTTTGTTTTTATTTTTTAGATAGAAAGCTTATTAAAAATATTTTAATTTTTTTTAAACTACTGTATTTCATAAGTATTTTCAGACGTTTCTGCATCTTCGCTTTAGTTTGCATTATGTTGCTTAGTGTTTACCTTCTGGAATCAGAGAAACTCTTAAAAGCTAATTAATATATTTATTTATAACAGTTAATGATCAATTATTATAAGCTATAATATAGTATTATAACCACTTTAAAAAAAAATTTAAAAAAAGCAAACAGAAAAATAAAGAACAGTAAAGCTGAGAGGGAGATCTTCTTTCGCTAACTCTTTACTACATCCATATTCATACTTGCATTAAGTTCTGTAGTGTTCCCTTGCAGGTTCTGTGAGCATCTTCAATTGCATTCATATTTCTTCTGTTTTTGAAGAAGAGTCAAAAAGAAAGACACTAGATAGAGTTTTATACACTACAAATGCAGTAATTAAAGAGAGAGGTAAAAACGTATTTACATTTATCATACTGAATATATAGAGATAAAGTGTGTCATATCCAAAAAAGTTTGCTTTTTTCATTAAGAACTTGAAAACTCTTACAAAATATACAGCTTGGTTAAATACTATCCGAAGGTTCAGTGAACCATGTCATCTTATCTCACCTGCATCATCTCTTTCTTACCTCAATGATAAAAGAAAACAGATTATGAATGAGTAGGTTACAACAACTCTAGAATTTAAGTCCATCCGCAAATGTAAATCTCTGTGAAATTAAAGCTTTGTTCTTCGAGTTCCCTCGCTTCATGTGAACTTTTGCTCAACTCCTTGTTTCCGTCAACCAAAAGTATATCTACAGTCATCAATGACTTAAAGGTTGAATAAGAACCTTTGCCCATGGTGAAGATGCCAGGGATCTTCTTCAGCAAATTGAAGAAAGGAAGCCCACTGCTGTATCTCACAAACGCACTTGGTAAACTACCGTCGCCCAGCTAACCAGTTCCTTAATTGGCTCTTAGGCTTTGCATTTTGCTGCCTATGTATACTTTGTGGTACTTTCGTTTGTTTTGGTGCATCTTTGATTTCCAGGACTTGTATTACCTTCTGTTTCTTTTCTGCAAAAAAGGAGAAAATTTAAAAGTAAGCTTACCATTTAGATCCTGCACCTGCAGATTAAATGCATGCAGCTAACTAGTATCAAGCAAAAAACACGTACTGTCATTCTCCTGTTGGTATCTTGCATGTAGTTTCCTCTTTGATACCTCCAACTTCGCCACTACGTCATCATCATCATTTGGTTCCTGTGGAGACAGAGAAGAGGAAATATAAATACTTGTCATGCTGTTTCAACTCCAAACATCCAAACAAACTTACATCTAAGCGAGTGACAGCAGGCCTTCTTTGTAGAGCAAGAACCTGTTTATGCTGAGTGAATGGCAACTCACTGCTTGGTCTCATCTGAGAAGCGGGCTTAGGCAGTTTGCAAAGCCCTAAGTCAGTTCCAGAAGGCTTGTCATGCTTATATTTTGCAATTTCAGGCTTCACTTGTGCTCTTGAAGCTCCTTGTTGAAGTGCCTGCCTATTGGGTTGCTCTTGCCTCCTAATATACTGAGTTGTTTCAGCACTCAGTGAATGAGCCACGTGTTGCTCACCTGCAATTTGCCCATTATCTTCAGGAACGTTGTGACGATCAACAATTTTTCTTCTCTGCACCTGAACTTCGTCTTGTCGGTTGACTGAATGACGATTTACATTTTCTTTCCTCCTGATTTGTTGTGCATCATCATGACTATTTGAATGGTAAGGATGTTGGTTCCTTACCAAAGTATTATTAACAACTTGTCTCTTGTGATTGTCTGGGTGCTTCTCAGGCTCCATTGCAGTTCTAAGATCTAAGAGACAACAAAGCAAAGTAAAATTAGAAAACAACTTCCAAGAAAGAAGTTAATGTAAAGAAGGAAAGTTTATAGTAAGCTTACTTCCATCATCATCCATCTCAGCAAAAAACTTCATGATGGAACGATCCCATTAACAAAGAGGGGAAAAAAAAAAGTTAAGCTCTTGCCAAAAGAGAGAATTTTTCTTAACTAATTGTGTTAAGCACTTTGCTCATGGTTTCTACCTCATCAGAAAGCTGCATGCAGGCAGTCTGCGAGGCTAGCAAAGCGCCTTCATCCATCGGAGGCGATGGAAGTAACCCTTCTTCTTCGTCCAACGTAGAGGATGGATTGACAGAGTCTGGGGAGTTATCTGCTGCTTGTTGCTTGACCACAATAGCTTCAGTCGTGCTTACCCACTCATCAACCAAGACCTTCCAGCCACTGCAAGATGAAGAACCTCAGTCTCATCAATATCACCTTACTAAACCAAGATTTCTACCAATTGTTTGAACTAAAGATTTCTTCCTGACAAAACTAGTTAAGCATTCGAGCTATGACAGTTTGACTCCATGAATTTCCATACCCTCTAACAAGGAGCAAAATTTTAGAATTGATGTTCACCACAAAGTTAGAAAGCCACAGCAACATAGGAAAAGCATTCAATGATGTTCATTAATCATTTTAACTCATTTTGGCTAGACTGCCCATTTTGATAAATGTAGTATACAGAAAAGATCAATATCTAATTCAGTAAATGGCATACGGATAACCAGATAGCAGTAGGCGACAATTATAACAGTCAGAGACGTGAAAGAGAAAACCATTTCCCCGAATCTATGATCATCAGCAGCCAGATGAGAAAAGCATATAGAGAATTTAACATAGTCCTTAAAGCTGGTGAGCAAGCAAAAGTGTGCTAAACAAGAAACTTACTCGATAAGCGTCCGCACAAGATGGCGAATCTGCTTTGAGTTGTGTTTCTTCAGTCCAGATACAGAAAGACCTATTTCCGTCGCCTAAGAATACATGGAAAACCTTTAATTAAACACAGCATAAGAAATACTTTAACTAGCTAGAAGCTTTCATCATACAATCTCTCTCTCATCTGCAAAATGTAATCAACCAACCAGTTGTAGCAAAATGACCACTGCTTACCTTCAGAGTCTGAAGAGACAGAGGCATCAACTGCAACCGCCTGAGGGAATCAAACAACACACTGTCCGACTACAAATTAACCAAAAACAGAAGCAATCAGCAACTACTGAAACCAATACTGAGCCCTAACAAGGCGGGAAAAAAATCACAATTCTGATCAATCTAAATATCACAGCATATGCTATCATGTAATAAAAGTGTTCTTGCCTATGCAACAGAAAAGAAGAGTGATCAAAATGATTTAACAAACCTCATCATCCTTGTTCAAGAGCACACTTTTAATTCTGAGAACTTCACCAACCAACTCCTTCTCCTCCTCGATCTCTTCCGTAAGAGCTTCGGCTTCATCATAGCTGTACTTGCTCGCAACCCGATTGTTCGTCTCCGGCTCAACAACAGCAGTATCACAGCTGCTCAACTTGCTCTCCTTCTCTCTAACACTCCCACTTCTCTCTCCTCGCCCTTCTTCATCTTCTTCTTCTCTTGCTCCACCCTTAACCTGTTCTACTACTTCGCTTCCCGAAATTCGAACCCCTTGTTCGCTGGAATTGGCAGGATTGCTGATTGTTGCAGTGAAGAGGAGTTCAGCTATCCGATCACGGCGTGAACGAAAAATTTCGGGGAAATCTGTTGCAGCAATGGCGATCGCTCGTTCCAAAATAACAAAGATGTCAGCTTGCGCCGGCCCGCTCCGGAAAAACCGACGCCAGTGCTCCAGCGACGATATGGAATCGTTAACCATCGCCGAACTGATCGGCTCTGCCGACCAAATTAAAGAAAGATCGAATTTTGTACCCAAATTCTGGTTCTTTGATCACAAATCTCAGTCGGGTAACTAGTTTTCAATGTTCAAGACCCTTCTTTTCTCTTCTCCTTCTTTAAAATTAATAATCAACACAAATATAAACAAAAAAAACAGTCTATTTCTCCTCTTCTCTCTGGATTCTTGATTGTTTTTCAGGAAGACAAATTAACAAAAATCAATGAGAATCGGAATCGGCGGAATCAAGAAATAAAGAGAAACAGTTGAGACGATCAGATAAGAGAAACATCAAGGGAAAAAGATTTTAAGGAAAAAAAAAAAAATCTCTGAACAAAAATTTTCTTTTCTCTTCTTTGTTTTTTGTTTTTGTATTCTTTCTTTCTTTCTTTCTTTGAGTTGAAGTGTGTGTGAGAGAGAGAAATAGAAGAGAGAGAGAGAGAGTTTTTTTGTGTTCAGGACTTCTGGTTTGTTCCTTGTTTTGGTTGCAAACCAAAAGCTTATTGTTGGGGAAAGACAGGTAGAACAAAGAAAGAACCGAAGGGAACAAGAACAAAAACAAACAATAACTATTATTAATTTATAACTAAATAATAGTAAATAAAAAATAAATATTTAGATTTATTTCTTTCGAAGAAGCACCCTTTCTACTTACTAACTAACTAATTAATCTTTGATATTTATATATATTTTTAATAAATGAAAAATATATTTTTTAGTATGATTAATAAATTAAAGAAATGAAAATCAGAGAAATAGCTAATAGTTCTGATATCTGAAAGTTATACTTTTATTTCACCTTTATAATTATTATTTCACTATATAATTTAACTCATTTTTAACTGAATAAAAAATTAAAAAATTAATTGATTCATCTTTTTATAAATTAAATTTACTTCTTGTGATTATTAATAATATTATAATTTAAATAAAAAAAAACACACCCTTAGTGTGCCAGAGAGTGTTAAAGTGGAATTGAAAATTATTAGCGTTGCCGTGTTTGAACTTTGAACATTGACCGACTGTTGCTATTTACTTATTGCTCCGTTGTATATTATTATTGTATATTGGGTCGGTTTGATTCACTTTAACTATAAACAAAATAACAAATTATTTTCAACTTATTTTTTAAAATTTAAATCATATTCAATTTATTTTCTATAATATTTATTTTGTAAATAACTTATTTCTAATAACTTATTTCAATCCAAAAATATATTTAAAATTTTAGAGGTTCGTTTGAAACTATTTTTCAAAATATTTTTGAAACTTAAAATATTTTTATTTAATATTAAAAATAAATTTTATTTTTTTAATTTGGAAATAATAATAAATTTTTTATTATGTAAAATTTTTTGTATTTTTTAATTTTTAATAAGATTATATAAAGTATTAGTAACATCCATTTCCCATTACAAGATATTGTAATTTTGCTCCGACATCTACAGTGTTTGCCAATCAATAAGATAGTTGACAAAATAGCAAAGTACAAAATTGATTTAGACTAATTTATTCGATCTGATCCAATTAATTAAATATCAAAATTGACATTAGAATTATTCTTTATTATTATTTGATGATGAAAATGAACTGTGTGCGGTTCTAGTGGGTTCTAAATTTTTATTTTCATATTTTGTTTGTCACGTGAGAGATGGTTCTCGACGCGGCGACCGGTTTGGCCGTGTTTGTTTTCGTGCGTCACGTCTGTTAACCCCTTTATTATTTATTACTTTTTCTATATCTTTAACAAGAAACAAGCAACACGTACTCATTGGTTTAAGGGTTTCGTTTTCTTTTTCTGTAATTTTTTGTGTAAGCAGTTACGTTTTGCTACATGTTTTTATTTATTTTTCTTTTTACGAAACTTTAATAAATCAATCCTCGGCTATTCAAAATTCGAAACTAAACATTTTAAGATAAATTAAAACACTTACTAACTCAGATTGAATAAAGCGATTCTTTTACGATTAAAGTCTGATTTTAAATACACAAAATTTCACATTATTTTTTTTAGATTCTTATTTAATTACTTTATATATTTTAATTATTGCTATAAATTCTATTTGTATTTTTATATTAAATTTATTTTTATTAAAGTTTAATTTTAAATTAAATTTTATTTGTTTTAAATATCAATTCAAATTTTATTTTATTGTACAATATTTTTTACCAAATTTATTTTTATAAAATTTAATTAGATATATTTAAAACACGCTGTAATACGCTCAGCTGTGACACTCCTTTTATTAAAAAGAAATTTACCACGAGGTCAAAAAACAATTTGACCTCGTTCAAAATTCTTATCAAGAAAAGAGTATGGTCATGGGATTGTTTTTCAATCCCAAAAACTCCTTTGCAACTCCATAAAGTCATGCATAATTTAAAAAAAAATTTAAGAATTTTAAAGGCATAAATAAATTGTCGTCATTAAAATTATACCTACAAAATTTTTAAAATTTTATTAAAAGATTCTTACAAAGCATCTACAAAGCTTTCTATTTACAGATGTCACTTTCAACAACCCTAAACATGCCCTATTGTTTTTCTAGTTTATTATATTGTGGATTTTTATTTGTTTTACATTAATATCTATCAAGTTAACCGATAGATTTGAGAACTCTTATTTATTGAGCTAATGTTTTAGATTAGTTTTACCTAAAACTTATCTAATATGATATTAAATAGTATCGCGTGTGAAAATCAGTTCCATAAAATACGTGTGTTCGATAATATATGTTATATATAAGAGATGTTGGATTGTTTTGTCTATTTTATTTATTTTATTATTCTGCTATTTATATGAATTTGAATATTATTATTATTTTTGGAGTACAAATAGTATAAAAAATTTAGCAATAAGTAACGTAATTGGAAATAAGTAATCACAGAAAATCATATTCCATGAAACACCATGCTTCGTGGGTTGACATTTGACAACAACGTCCTCTTTTATATATATGGTCAACATAATGAATACCCCTTCTTAACTCAATAATATTTCCCACATGTATATTTCACAATTGAAAAAAAACAACGCGCAAATAAAGGCGGCGAAGGAGATGCGGAGGAAGAAATGAGTGAAGCATTAATGAGGGGAGGAGTAGGGGCACAGCAACCCATTGCCGAGACCAACGTGAATCTGCGCCTCAACCTTCACCTAATCCTCGAGAGGGTCAGTCAGTCATTGGAGAGTCTCGTCGGCGGCAGACCGAGACGGATGCCCTTGGAGGACAGAGAGATTGCTCAGTTGACTCTGACTGGGAATGGTTTTGTTCCCCCTCTCGCCAACGGTGGTGGAGCGAAATTATTAAGAGAAGTGGAGCGAGATAAATCTGGATGGATGGAACTAGGATATGGATCTTGGCTAACACCGACAGCGATGTTGATTATGGGATGAACTCTCTCCCCTCTATCCTGGCGTTCGATTATCCGACATCCGTAGCAGGTGATTTCAACTGCATTCTCCATCAGGAATACCGTGGCGTTCGTGACTTCAAAAGAGTTTGTAGTAAATTATAAACTTATGAACCTATGCTTCAATCTGAGCATGAGATACGAACAAGGAATTATGAGAGTGTTTTGGTGAATGTTGGCGTGCCTCAACTGAGATGCGCCCGTTTCAAACACCGTCGACCCCGCGCGCTATACTATCTGCAGACGAGATGCAACGAGATTTTCTGTTGAAGAGATAGGGACTGTTGCACAAGATTAGCAAGTAATTAACAAACCTCCGGCTGTAAAGCATATTTTCAGGAAAATCATGAGAGATTTATTGGGCTTGTTCTGATCAGGCTATCAACTATGACAAGTCTTGTGTTATGAATATCAGCTCGAACACCACCCACTCCAGTGTATTTATTGGGATTGCGGCAACTCTGGGCATTGGAAGAAAAGATACCTTGGGTAATTATCTCGGTGCTCAGGTAACGGGTTACAGGTTGAAGGCTGGCAATTTTTCTTACGTGAAGGATAAATCCCTGCCAACTTCTACAAGGTTGGAGTTGAAGGCTCTTTCTATGGCAAGTCGAATCAATATCGAGTAATTAATGCTTGCAAAAATTTTATAACTATAAAGGAACTCCAAACTACAGTTTTTTATATGAAACATAAATTTAAAGTTTACTTTCATCTCATTTCAAAAAATAATTGAAACTTGAATTTCACTTTTAACTCATTATTAATTATCACTTTTCAGTAGCTTATTTTTCAAAACTCACTTAAAGAAAAATGATACATGTCCTCTAAACGGCAACCATATTTTTAGAGACATTTAAAAATACTTATGAAAAGTAACTTTCTATAATAAATAATATTTTTATCATATTTTAATAAATAATTTTTATTTTTTACTAAAAAATAATAAAAAATTAGCAAATAATAAAACACATATAAATTTTATATATTTTTGAATAAATTTTATAAAATATTATAAAAAATTTATTGAAAAAATGAACCCAAAAAAATGATGATATATAATCGGATAACTCATCAATAGATAAGCTTTTGTTGGGAGAAAAGGCCAGGCTAGCTTCCATCTCCCAAACTCATAGTGATAAACCTTTAACTTGTGCAACTCTCAAGTTTAATTTTTCAAAAAATAATTTTAATTTTTACTTCAAAACATAGGAAAAATTATATAGAAACATTATGATATGGAATTCACTTATATGTTTGAAGTTTTTATGAAAAATTAGAACACCGTAAAATATTTATTATAAAATAGAAAAGTATTGATAAATATGCACTTACATATTTGTAATAGAGATGCTAGTGGTTTTATTTATGTAAGATGAGATTTGTTACTATTATTCTACAGGAGACTAAAAAGGGTAGTAGAATTATTAGAGATAGTTTGCAGGTATTAGGTTGGTGTGACTGTAGTCTAACTGGAATATACTTAAGATATATTTAATTATATCAAATTTATTCTTTTAATCAAACTTTGACTTCTAACTCATTTTTCTCGTATTTTCATTTATCTCTAACTTATTGAACTTAATCTTAATATATTTTTTACGGTATTCAATTTCACTAAATTCAATTCGATAAAACTCACTTCAAACTAATTAACATAAAACTTTTTCCAAAAGGAACATAAAGTTGGTGCTCCTTTTTCCACACTTATCTATGCTTTCTCTGATCCTTATTTTTAGGCTCCACTACTTTATTAGATATGTTACGAAAATCCACCGAACAAATAAAAGCATCACTTCTCTCTTCCATCTAAATATTTCTCTATTATCAAGCAAGACTAATAGATTAAACTTTGTCCCACCATGTGAATTCAATTATATAAAATTATCTTGTTATACATTTAATATATTCTTAATCAAATCTATAACTACATTAATTACTGTCTTACATATAAAGGTGTAACTACGACAGGCTAGGCTGAACCAGTCTAATCCGTCCAAATCGAGTTAACTGGCTTTTGTCGACCCAATCCGGTTTCCACATCTCAGTTAGATCGGAATAGTCAGATTATATTTTTTATAATTCAGCTTTATATTTATTCATTTTTTTTATTTTATATAATAAATTAAAATAATTTTAAAAAATTATTATTATAATTAAAAAAATTATAAATATTTTTTTATAATAAATTAATATTATTAACTATTAATATTGAATAAATTAACAGTATATTATTAATCGATCAATATGTACAATAATCATATCGATTTGTCGACAATATCAATTCGATACTATATGTTGAAAAATTGATCTAATCATATTACTATTTATATATTATATACTAGATAGATTGTGTACCGAACTATTCGAACGGACTGCAGTCTGACTTATAAGATTATAGTTCAAATTTTTATCTTTATTTACACATTATTTTCTTTATTTATTTATCCTTATTGGGATGCCATTTTTAATTTTATTTTTATATTTTTTTTCTTCGCATTGCTGCTAGTTGCTTCCGGCTTCAAAACCTTGAAGAGACTCGTCACGAAATAATTAGCAATATTTCTAAAGAGCCACCTGTTGAACCCAAAAAGGTCAAAAATATATGAAGTCCGTTCTTATAACATAAATTTCTTTTCAAACTTATTTTAGCTAATCTTTAAAAATTTTGAAAAAAAAATATTTTTAAAAGATACTTTCTCACAAAAAAATATACATTCAAGAGAATTAGTTTCCGTAAAAAAATTTTTTTAAGACTTTTTGCACCAGAAAAGAATTTTTATTATCTGAAAAGTGCTAGAGTTCTACATTAACATGATTAGTTTTGCATTTCTCTAATAAAATTTTTTAATTTTTAATTTTATATTTTTTAATATATATTTTATAAGTATTTAAAAAATTTATTTAAAAATTAAAAAAATATAAAAAAATTTTACGTAATAAAATTTTTTATTACATATTTTTATTATTTTTTTAAACTAAAAAAATAAAAAATATTTTTCATTTTAAAAAAAATTTATTTTATAAGTATTTTCTATCAAGCCAAACATGGAGGACTACTGATAAAAAAAAATCCAGCATTTAAACATTCATCAAAAGATTCTTTTGCAAAAACAATGGTAATATCTTATTTCATCAACTTGTATACTCAACATAATATATATATAGGTTCTATAATCTTCAGAAAAATAAAAAACAAAAAAGAAAATCAATACCTACAACTTGAAGAGCATGTTTAGAGAGTTTTTCTCTCATAATTTTTTATTTTATATTTTTTAATAAAATTTCTAAAATATTTTATATAATTTTAATAAAATTTAAAAAATATAAAAAAATTTTACGTCGTAAAATTTTTTTATTAATTATTTTTATTAATTTAAAGTAAAAAAATAAAATTTATTTTTAAAAAATTCTCAAAATATTTTCTATTTAATTTTTTTTTCAAACGTACACGAAATTAATCACCAAAGTTTGATTGCTTCATAAATATAAGACTTTTGGACTTTTATCCTTCTTTTCCTTTACCAACAAGTTATTTCTTCATTGATGTTTCTTAGACAACCAACCAGCTACATAAATTTCTTGGTATACCAAATCCATTCAATTAATTGTATTACTGCATGGGTTTCCATCTCCTCAACATGCCAGTTTTGTTTAAACTCACACGGACCACGAACATTAAAAATCCCCTCCCCTCTTTTTTTTAATATTTATTTCTTTAATTTATAAATAAAATAAATTATACTTCATAAAAATTCTATTTTATTTATTTTTTAAATTTTAAAAAAGGACAAATTTATTTTCTTAAAATTCTATGGTCAATCAACCTAAATCTTGCACTAAAATTTATTGCAAGGGTCTATTATTGCTAAAACTAATTCTAGTAGCAAACTATCGAAATAATATATTACTGTCAGGAATTGAGGATAGAAATCGCGCACCGTGTGAATGGTTACTATTGCGACGAAATGGGTTGGATTACGAGGCCCATTATGAATAGATTTATTTGAGATTTTAGGCCCGGGCCGAAAGTTGATCGACTTCTAAAGAAACAAAATAACGTAAGTAATGTTTGTGGTAGGGTTGAAAGAAGAATACATGTTATCAAACAAACAACGCCAAAGCTAAAGCTATTTTGTATCTCAATCAGTTTCTCGAGAAGGATAACTACCAACCGCAGCATGTATCTAATAGATTTGTTAATGGCGTATTTCGGACGCCCGTAACTTTATTTTCATCCGTCAGATTTTGAGTTCTGAACAGTTCATATGTTTTAATTACACAAAAAATTCAGAACTCAACTTCCACATACGGAACTCCAATTTTAATTTTTTTATTTGCACACTTCTCAATACAATTATATTTTTAAATTTTTAACACATTTTCAAAACTATTAAAATATAACTACTGAATTACACTTTCATTTCATTCTTAAAAAAATTTTATTTTTTATTTTTTACTTTCATAAAATTTAATTACGGATATTTAAAACACGTCGTTAACAAATCTATTAGATGAGTAACCACAAAATTCTTATACAGCCACATGAATCAATTTCCGTTAACACGATGAGATCTTTTGCTGTAGGACGTTGTGTTGCCTTGGTCTTGGTTGTTGGAGTCTTGGTTTATAGATTTGTTTTAGATCAGAGAGATTAGTGAGAGAACTTCATAGACTAATTTTATAAACTAAAAAATAAGTATGATACTGATCATACTGCTTGGTGATATGATCAACCTCAGTAGAGTTTCCTTTTGCATTCTAATTTCGAAGCAGCTTATTGTTCATTTCTAGCCTGTATATCTTGATCTGCAATTCACATACATCTAGCAGAAGGGGCGTGAATATAATCACAAAGTCTTTTGAAGGAATGAACTAAAAAAAGAAAAAAAAGAAACACAAAAACGAAGCTCACACCGTTTCTAGATTCATCTCACTGGGTTCACCGGAGGCCGGACAAATATCTCATAGCACAGTTTAACTGCAAATGAAATGATGAGAAACCAACTGCAAAACAAGTATTATAGCAATATCCGCCTAGTGAGAAGCACCCACAAGGATGTCAGCACAACCACTACCATGAAGAAAGAAAATTCGTGCAACAAAACAAACAGGGGATGGCAATGCATACCCCAACTTTTGATCAATGAAATTTGATGTCAACAACAATATGATATCTACCTTGCTTCAACATAACAATTTGACAATTCTAAAATACAGAAGAAGCCTCATTTCATCTGATGTAGTAATTCTCTTCTACTTGGTAACAGGCACTAATCCTGCAGTGTTCCTAAAATGTCATCATCCCTGAAAAGATGGTACCTGAGATTCAGAAAAAAAAAAAAACATTATATCAATTTCCATATGAAAATCCCAAGCTACAATCTAACTGCAACGAACAGAACTTGCTGAAACTATATAGTATGAAATTGGTTATAAAATATGGAAAATCTATACTTGCTTTGAAATTTAGGGAGGAACACCTAGAATTAGAAAATGCTTGAACCATCAGAAGCTACAATTACGATTGCGATTGCAATTACTAGCACTATAGTTGATCACATACCAGCAGACTTGCAAAAGATTAGACTTAAAAAATTATACCAATACTCTCAGTGAAATGCCCAGATTGAGCAACCATAATACAAAGGGCGGAGTGATATCCAATCATTAAACAGTTGCCACATTTATGCAGTTTAGCCTTCCCTGACCACCAATCCTACCAAGAAGCATGGCTACGAAGAGCAAGAGATGCCAAATATCATATGACAAATTCAGAGCTATAGTCCAGTGAATAGGCAGCAACTACTTAAATGTTTTGTTCGTGTTCCCATAAATTAACAACTGTCAGTCTCACAGATCTGCAAGTGAACGAGTCAGCTTTAGCTACCTATTCAACTCACAGAGTAATCCCACACTATGGATGTAATACTACACGACTATAGCAGCAAAACATTTTTACAAAGCCAACATTGCGTCAAATTGGCTTGGGTACATGCCAATCAATCTAGAAATCAGTATTGCAGACGACATAGACAAACATAAATCCAGACTATTTAACACGCAAATTCGGAGAACACATGCAAACAAATCCATCCAAGATTTATAACAGACCAAAAGATGCCCCTCCTGTCCCCATGCTTTCATCATAATTCAAGAGCTAATGTAAGGAAAAAGAACCCCACATCCAGTATTCCTACAACTACATTGAAAATAATAAATGATAATAAAGGGAAATACCAAACATTTTCCCACAGGCATCCCATCAAAGAATATAGAAAAAAGACAATTGCTCCACAGCAAAAGGTTGGTAGACATAAACATAAAACAGATTCTGCAGAAATTTATTTAGAAAGAATACATACTCTTTATCTCCAAGCTTTACTTCAGTACCCCCATACTCGGGCAGAAGAACATGATCCCCCTCTTTGAAAGAAACAGGAATGGTGTTCCCATTTCTATCACATGTGCCAGGACCCACAGCAACAATTTTCGCAGAATTTAGCTGTATAGAAGAAGAAATGGCACCATGATATTCAGCAGAAATGCAATGTCATTATTTCCCCAAAAGAGAAAAAAAAACTAATTAGATGGCTAAATAAACTACAAGTAAACAGTATCCTAAGCACTGCCAGCAGTTGAGATTCATGCACTGCTAAGATAAAGCAGCACAAATAAAGGAAACATACTCAAACCATAGCACATGCAGAGATGGTTACATATCACAGTAATTGCATATGGCTATACACCAACCTTCTCTTTAGAATTCATAAAGCTGATTGAATGTCGGTGCTTACACACACTGTTTCCAGTACAAGTTACATCTGAACTATCATTAGTTTTGCTCAAGCCCACTAAAATAACTAGAGCAAGCAAGCAACTAAACCAACAGACCCATAGGTAATAAAACATTAGATAGCAGTAGCAACACTACAGAACTACAGCAGCAACTTGGGCATGACTAAGAACACCAATCCGAACGCTAATCAAAACCCATGATCAGAAATCGTGGGAGAAAACAAGTATCTATCCGAAACACAAAACAACATTAAACACAGACTGAAATATTTCCAAAAGAACGAAAAAATAAGAATCAATTTGTGAACACAGAAATGGTGAAACTGACCTTGTTGGTCTTCTCCGGAAGAAGAATCCCGGCATTGGTCTTGGCCGGCGGGGTAATCTTCTCAACGAGAACGCGATTGAGTGCAGGAATCAAACGCTTCGCCATCGCTGCAGGTCGAATGATGGAAATATTTCAAAGAAATCAAATAAGCGGCTTTGAAATGAGCTGTTGAGTGTTTCTAGGGTTTAACAAGGGCTTTCTTCACTCGCCGGTGACGAATTATTTTACAATGTTACCCCTTATTTTCAAGAAAATGAACGGATGAGATGGTCTGATGGAGGGGTAACATTGGTAAGTTCGGGGAATTTGGTTGGAGTTGCTGCTTCTGATCGTTCTGGACGCTCTTCAAGGGAATAGTTGAGAACATGGGCTGTAATAAATGGCTCAGGCCCATAGGGACGATGAAAGGGCCTTAACCTTGACCCAAAATAAAATTTGAAGCCACGAATACAACCTTATAGCATCTCCTAACAAGTAAAATTTAAAGTATGACAATTTTGATCTATTTTTATAAAAATTATTATGGTAAAATATTTTTCATAAATAATATTTTCTCTTAACTAATAGTTACACCTCAAATGTCTCAACTAAATAAACTCATAAAAGTTTATAAAATATGACAATCAGTATAAATTTTAAATAATTATGCAACTTATGGTAATATTTTGCCATGATATAAACTATTATATGAAAATATCATTTATGAAGTAATATCTTTTTCTCAAATTAAACATATTTATATCTCAAAAGTTCTAATCAAACTAACACATTAACTTTTAAAATAGAAATTGAAGTATTTGTACTATAATCACTGCCTACATGTTTATTTATTTTAACCAAAAATCACATTATGATGGTGCACGATCATTGAAGAGTTCCAGCAATGCCGTTTGTCTTCAGAAAAACATAGCTAAATGTTTTTGTATTAATATAGTATTTGATTCACAATTAATTAAAAAAAATTATTTTTAAACTATTTTTTATAATCATATTTTAAAACTTAAAACACCACTATTAAACTCATTTTTAATCCAAATAAATATAAAATAATATTTATTTTAATCATTTTTTTAAATAACTTATTTTTAAACACTACTTTTAAATAAAACAATATGTATATATTGTAAGGAGGAAGGATTGGTGAAAGAAATTAATTGCCTGGAGGAGAATGCAATAATTTTGCCCATAATTTAACTTTCATATGTCAATGATAGGTGAGCAGTTAGCTAAGCTATGTCCATGCTTCAATTTTCCAAACTTTAAATTTTTTTATCTGAATTAGAGTTTTATACAATTCATGCATTTTAATATATTATAGAAATTCAAAATTTTATTTCAGTATTATTATACATAAAAGTTAAATAAATTAGAATATAAAAATTAAATTTTATTTTAAAATTACTTTATAAATAATTAAAACATTAAAAATAAAATTTACTTTTAATTTATTTTTTTAAAAAAAATTATTTTTAAAAAATTCAATTAGTTGTATTGTGAAATAGGCTTTGCATAGCTTGGACTCTAGTAAGAGAATGGAACACAATAAAAAAACAAGTTGGGTGAATTTAATGCAATGCCCCTTGCTTCCTCTGAACACATACACAAGCAATTTGATTCCCTCTATTAATTGCTAGCACTCTCCCCCAAACACTTTGCATCAATCCAATGAAGTCTAACATGATTGAATTCTCATTACTCAACACTACCACTACTCTCTTTCTTGTTTTTACTTGAAGAAGTCATCCATCCATCTCTGATTTCATTATTTATTTCACTCAAAAAAAAAAAAAAGAAGTTTCTAAACAAAAATTAGAATCTGACTCCTTATTGCAGGGAGCATCACTACCCATGTATTCTCTTTTACTTTGACCTCAGAGCTCTCCAAATTTTCAGACTCCAATGTTTTCCAAACCCCAAAAAAAAGACCTAACAAACATTTTAACTTCAAAAAAATATAAAAAATGAAAAGGAAAACGTTTCTCAATCTCTTGTTTCACAGACAAGCTGCATAATATAGGCTCTCTTCAGTCTCACCAAAACCTTCCGCTCTGTTATCTCCTTCTCAGCGAATATTAACAAACTTTATCAGCACTCAAATGGTTTTCTGTGAAGACAACCATATGGGATTTAGAAAAGAGATTGTAGCTTTCGTTGTTCTAGTGTTAGTGTTGCTTCATCAACTTGAGCTCTGTAGCTGCAACAATGGCGATCATGAAGTTGTCATTTTGTCTGATAAGCTTGGAAAGTTGAGAGGTGGTTTTGGTTTTAGCTTCAATATGATGAGTCCTTCATTGTCTCCTATTGGAAGCATTGGAGAAGATAAAGATGGAGTTTTCGGTGATGATAAAAGAAGAGTCTACACTGGTCCAAATCCTCTGCACAATAGATGATCAAGTATCTCAAATTAATTTCTCTCTTTTTTGGTTTTTTTGAATCTTAACTTGTAGTTTAGTATTCTCTCTTTTTTGTCTAATCCAGGACATTGTTAGCTTTGAAAAGTTATGTAAATGGCGAAAATTTTGTTTATCCTTCTGAAATTCTCAAGAAATGGAATACTTACTGTTAGTGGAATTCTTTTTTTCTCGTTATATATCCGGTGCAAGATATTGCAAAATGCCTCATGTTCATATAAATATGTTTTCTCCATTCGTTTTTTCTCGGATTTCTTTTAACAGTACTGAACATCTACTAGCATTCAATCTCAAGAAATTAGTGTTATTTCTCTTCTGAATAAAGCGAGCAACTTAGTTCAGCTTATTAATTCTTTTGGTACGAAGTGTTTCTTCATTTTTGGGATATGCATTTCGCTCTGTTTCAGGTATTTGAGGAAAAGGTTATCCATATAATGAACTGTTGCTCAGGATCACTGCCATGCAATTAGTTTCACTAATGGATCCTAATTTATTAAGGTAAATTTAAATCCAGTTGGTAACTTTTATCTAACTGTGTTGGTTTACTTCATACTCATTTATTCAAATTTCTGATTTATCTCGAGAAGCTAGCATGTATTTTTGTAATGAATCACTATACTCAAAGGTAAATATAAATAAGAAAAAGTTTTATTTATATAAATAATTTTGAGCAATACCTCCTCTCAAGTAGGACATGGAAAAATAATCAATTATACCCAACTCTTTCCAAAATGAGAAAAAGCATCGTCCTTAGGGAATTTTTGAAAATTATTATTAAAAAGAAACTTTTCTTAAAAAAATATTTAAAAATTTATTTAAAATAAATTCTTTCTTTTTACTTCAAAAAATTAATAAAAATAAGTAATAATAAAATTTTACGTTGAAAATAATTAATAATAAAATTTTACATTAAAAATAATTAAAATAAAGTTTATTTTTTTATTTTTATTCGTATATATTAATATTGAGAATGACAAATATTTTGAGAACTTAGAATAAACATCTGAAGTTTATTTATAAAAGCATGAGTTTATTCAAATGAAGAAAAATTATATTGTAATATATGGAAGGAAATTTTTATTTATAAAAAAAGTTACCATCATGATTAATGTAATTATATTTTTTTATTTAGACATATAGAATACCAGACTACTTGAAAATTATGATAAAATAAAATTTGAGATCAAGTGAGAGAATGTTAGACCATTATTTTAATGTCGCACATTATTATGCTCTTCACTTTTATGTGACATAATTATAGTCCTCAACACAAACAATTCAATAGAGATACCCTATTCTATCATAGTGAGTTGTTATTGTGTTGCAATAACTTATTGAGTTGAAGAACTTAAGGAAGAGAAAGGATTGACTATGGCTGGAGGTTAGTGATTTTCTGCAAATATTTTCGATTTCACTGTTGTTTTGAATAATATGATCAAGATACAATAATCAGACGCACGTTCAATCACACGCAGAAAAAATAGGGGTGGCAATATATGACCCGACCTAAAAATACAACTCAAAACTGACCCATTTAATTAGAATTGCGGTTAAAAAATTTGACCCGTATAAATATATAGGTTGGGTTAGGGTTGAACGAATTTGACCCTGTTATTAAAAAGGTCGACCAGATTAATCCGAAATTGACCCATCAATCCGAATTGTTATTTTTTTGAAGAAATAATATTTAATTTTTTCTTTCCGTTTATTAAAATATTAACAATAAAATAATATATAATAGTAATTTATAAATTATTAAATTATATGGTATTTATAATTGATTATTATTTTTATATTTTAATAAAATAGTGTACAATGAGAATTATAATATTATCGAAAGTATTACTATATAGATGTTTCTGTAATGACGAATTCGAATTTTGTAATAAAATTTTTATCAAAATTTTATTAGATAGCTGTGTTTATCAAAATTATCGAAGTTATTAGTATATATTTATAATCATAAAATTTCAGCTGTCACCATATATTTTTAAAAAATAAAAATTATTATATTTTAAAGACCGATAAAAATACTAAAGAAAGCATATTTTGACAGGTATTCACTATATCTCGTCATTAAGAACATCGTGCACTTTTATTACAACTGATATTATAAATTCACTGAAGCTTAAAAATATAGAATTAAAAATTAATAATTTTAATTATTAAATGGGTCGACCCGAATTTGACCCGATTATTAATAGGTTGGGTTAAGGTTGACAATTTTGATCCATATAAATTTATGGGTTGAATTATGATTAAATAAATTTGATCCGATTATTAAATAAATCGATTCGAAACCGATCCACCAACCTAAATTGTCACCCCTAAGAAAAAGCAAGCACTCTTGCTGATTTCACCTAGAATAAAGAGTAGAGATTGAAGAGCAGCTGATCGCGCGCAAAGAAAGCAATCACAAGAGCGGAGATGTGCATGTGGCTGAAACCACGGCTGCAGAAGAAGGAGATCAATGATCGAATCCATAGGAAGAAGAGAACGGCGCAAGAAGAAGCGATCGCATTACGAAGAAGAGATCGCTATCTTTGCATGATAGCATAACAAGTTTGAAGAAATATATGGTCTTGACTTTCTTCCTTAACGAAAAAAATATGAAAAAATAGAGGTGGCAATATATGATCCGATCCGAAAATTTAATCCGAAACCGACCTGTTTAATCAGGGTTAGGATTGAAAATTTTGACTCGTATAAATATATAGGTTGGGTTAGGGTTAAACGAATTTGACCTAATTATTAAATAGATCGATCCGGATTAATCCGAAATTGACCCACCAATTCGAAATATCACCTTTTCAAAGAATAATTTTTATTTTTTCTTACCGTATAATAAAATATTGGCAATAAAAATAATCGATAATAGTTATTTACAAACTATTAAATTATATTGTATTTATAATTAATTTTTTATTTTTATACCTTAGAAAAATAGTGTAAGATGAAAATTATAATATTATCGAAAGTATTACTACGTAGGTATTTTTAATGACGAATTTAGATTTCGTATAAAAATTTTGATGAAAATTTTGTTAGATAGATATGTTTATCAAAATTTTTATCGAAATTATTAATATGTATTTATAATCATAAAATTTAGCTGTTATCATATATTTTCAAAAAATAAAAATAATAATTTTTTTTAATATTTTAAGGATCGGAGAAGACATTAAGGAATGCATATTTTGTCGGATATAACTATATCTCGTCAGTAAAAATATTGTGCGCTTTCATTCAAACTGATTTTATAATTTTACTGAAGCTTAAAAATATAAAATTAATAATTAATAATTTTAAATTATTAAATAGGTCGACTCGAATTTAACTCTGTTATTAGTAGATTGGATTAGGATTGACAATTTTGACCCGTATAAATTTATAAATTAAATTATAATTAAATAAATTTAATTTAATTATTAAATCGATCGATCAAAAAATAATCTATCAATTCATATTGCCACACCTATGAAAAAGTACTTTGTTCATAGGCATTCTTGGTTACTGAGATAAAGAAAAAAATAAAAACAATTAAGAAAGATAACAAAAAATTAAATGAATAACATTTTGAAAATAAAACTTGTACAATAATCTTGAGCTAATAAAAACATCTGCAATTTTTAAGTAATTACGACTTTGTATATACAAATATATATTTGAATGTTCAACAACCGACAAGTTTGCTGGTAATCCACTCCAATGAAATCATATAGAGCGCGTTCTGTTAAAAGCATTTATTAATACTTATGCAGACGTTCACTTGAAGACACGTTCAGCAAGAACAGTAACATCAGGAACTCTGTTTTCTCTTTACTTCCCATCTCTCTCTCATTTTTATATACTAGTAACTAAAGAGAAGAACTTTAACAGAAAAAAGAAATCAATAACAGAAATTAGAAAAGACAAACAGTGACTGTTTTTGGAAGGAAGCAAAACCTTGGAAGTAACAAAATTGATGAAACAATTCATACATATGAATTTATTTCTCATAATAAAAGATCGATCGCAGAAACAGAACTGCAGCAGGATCTACACTACTTTATATATACATATATGTATATTATATACATTAGTAGGTGGGTATACGTGAATGATAACTTCTGTACCAGTCATTCATTAATAACATTCACAGATATGGAACTAAGTGCTTTTAAAATTACTTATCAAATATAATTTTTTTAAAATAAAAATATTTTTATTTTTTTTAAAAATAAGTTCTATTTTTTTATTTTTAAAAAAATAATAAAAATATATAATAAAAAAATCTCATTAACGTAAATTTTTTTACACTATTTAAATATTTAAATAAATTTTTTAAATATTTATAAAATATATATTAAAAAATATAAAATTAAAAAAATTAAAAAACTGATTTGGGTATGCACTGCCTAACAGCAGCCTAAACCAACTAGCTTTTAGAAGTAGAGCATACAATACATTATCTACAAGAAAACCTTATGCATGCATGTGGTTCGTACGGAATCTAGATAAGAATTTGGTTGAAGTTTTTTTAATGAAAAGATAGAAAAAAATAAAAGGGGCCAGAGCCAGAGATGTTTGAAAGTGGTTGCAGACAAAGGTACCCAAAAGCAAGGGTCCTAGTAAGCTGCAGGCAACGGCAATGGCTGCATTATTACCTGCATGCACACTGACGTCTGCAGTATTTAGCAGTAGTTAATGCAAAGAGAAGATATCAGCTATCTATCTATCTACTACAAATCTCTGTCTGCATGCTGCTGCAGTCGATCTGAAAAGAAATCCTAGGTACTTATACAGCTAACTTGTCTACTTCTTCGCTTCATGCGTGGAAACCCGAGCTACTATGCGTATGTATGTGTGTATCTATCTGTCTTCTTCTTCCATGAAAATCTATCACACCTTGTTTTAACTTTCTGAACAAATCAGGGTCCATATGTGGAAACCACACAAGGATTGAAGAAGAAGACAAGCTGTAAGGTACAGTCTCGTGTGCCGACTGTACCTTTGTATTCTTTCTTCATTCTTGTATCTTCTTTCTTTTCATTAATGATTCTCTTCAACTCTCTATCTTATTTTATTTATTTGCGTACAACGTTGTTTTGAAATTTGAAGTAACAGTGGCAAAAGAAGAAATCAAACAGACCCTAATTCAACATTTGACTAGTCACTTAAGGTCCAGATAAGAAGCCCAACGGTTAGTTTGGGCCATGGCGAGCCATATAATTATTTTCTTCTTCTTCTTCTTCTTCTACAGTGAGAAGAACAAATGCTCTGTAAACGAAAGATCAAAAAGAAATGGAGAGCGAAGAATACGGCGACGATACAGCCTCCCTCGATTAGTTCTTCTCCGTCAGGAGAAGTAAGAACTTTTTTATTTGTATTACTTTTGTTTACTGAAGCTCGTTCAGATTCAGAGTGTTCAATGCTGTTCTTGTTATATATAATATATACATTTTTGGTGTGTTTCAGTTATGAGCTGACTACGTTCAACTTTTAGGCATCATCAGATCAATGTTTATTGCCTTGCAGTCTGCTTCCAGTAATAATTTCTGGATCACATGTTTTGTTTTCTGTACTGTTAGATTTCATTATTTCATTCCATCAGACAGTAAAAATCAGACTTTTGGGAATTTTTGGAGCTGTTACCAAAACCTACCTGTTCTGGAAAAACTTTATTGTGTTACAGGAGTTTTTATTCTTTTGTTTATTATTTTCTGTTTAGAGAGCAGGAACTTCCAATTTTGGTTTAAAGAAAGCTTGTTCATCTAATTCAGTGTAATTTGATTGCAAGTAGAAAAGGACTTGTAGTTCCTGAGCTCTTTATTGACGAAAATTCTATTCATGTTAAGGGTATCGATTGGACACTTCAATGAGATGATTGAAGATACCATACTGCTTTGCTTGTATTCTTAACCATTTTCGTATGTACTTCTTTGTTTCTTGCTAGAAAGTGTCTACATTCTCAAGGTCGTAGTACCTTGTCAAGATTAACACCTGTTAAATATATTTCACAATTTACAGTCTCAATCATAAATGTATTATATTGGATTTGTTGTATCATACTATTAAGGCATTCTAATTCGCTTGTTTGATTGCATTTGTGGAATTCTTTTGTGCTGACATTTTGGTTAAACAATTATGTGTTTGCTGATTACATTTCTACAGGTCAGCTAGTATGGCCTGAAGCAATTTTGTTGAACAATTACCTCTCTACAAAAAAAAAGCAGTTTACTGGAAGGGCGTTCAATTATCGAATTGGGATCAAGAGTTGGTAAGTAATAGCTGATTATACATGGATGGTGTTATCTCTCTAATGGTTGTGTTTAATTGATGCATGTTTTCTGCAGGTATAACTGGTGTACTATGCAGTAAATTTTGCAGTAAGCTTTTGAGGCAAGGTTTAAGCATAACTTAATGCTCAACCACCTAAACATTACTTTCCGCTAAGTGACTTGTTTTTCTATGGAGACTTTAATACATAGTAGGACCTTCCTCTTGATGTCTATAAAGCAGATGATATTTTTCATTTGATTTAGCCAAATTGGTGTCGCCAATGGCCCTTAGTAGAAAAAACTAGAATAAAGTTAGATGAATAAGTTCAACCAAACAAGGATGTTGGTATGTTGTGAATGAGGTCATTCGTGTAATGTTGTAAACACTGAGACTGAGGAGTAGAAGTTGCAAGTAGGTAACGACTAGTATTCTCAAAGTGCAGGAACTCTTTATGTGTATTACCGTTACACAAGCATACAAAGTGCTATCGTGAAAATGAAATAAAGAGAAAGGCGTGTTTGTGTGGGCATTATATATGATTCAAGTTTTGAGTTAATTGAAACAACCTCATCAACTGAAAAGCTATGTACGGAATGATAAATTGAAAATAGAACCAATCAGACTGATAAGTGAACTGTTTCTTCAAGGTTAAAGTGTTAAATGTCATCTTTTCAATCAAGTACTGCAACTTTTAATTCAAGTTACTTCATGTGCATGTCACGAAGGCATGCCATTAGTGTTGTGATGCTTGGGCTTCAAACTCTTACTTGCTACTGCTATCTTTAGTTTGAGTTAGAGTTATATTCTCATATGTTTATTTCTTTAGCTTAGATCCTTAAGAAGAATATAGAACTGCAATCTTCATCTGGTAATCTAAGTTTTCTGCGTACAAGGAATTCAAAGATTAGTTAGTGCTTTCTGCTCCTTTTATTTCTGAACACTGATTTACTTGCTGATGCAACTAGAAAGCTTTTTAGTAAGCATCAACTAAGTCTGTTGGTGCTTGCCTGCTTCATGTTCTACTTGACTCTTTCTGATCAGGGCTAGCAGCGGAGAAACTTGAGTGGGACGTACAGGTTGTATCCTTGACATCCGTACGCTTCCAACGATCTAGCATCCCTCCACAAAACTGTAAAAGTAACTCCTTTATTTTTGGTGAGACCCTGTCACAGATTCATTCTGGCCTACATATCTCGAGCGAAGACATGAGCATTTAATTTTCTTGAATCTATAAAGAGGAACCGTGGGTTCAGGCCCTTGCTTCTACTGTATAGAGATGTATTCATCTGCCTGAAGTTGCCTGAATATGCATTCTATTGAACTGTATTATTGGGCTATATATGAGACAAGCCTATTATATGTACTCTATAAATAATCGTACGATGTAAACTCTAGTGATTATTATTCTTCATTATTCATCATATTCAATTCTATTATCATTTTCCTTCACAATTGTTTCATGGTATCGAGGCAAGTTGATTTTTGAAAATTTTTTTTTCTACAATTCTTTTCTTTTCAATTTTTTTTTTTCTTCATCATCAAAAAAAAAAAAAAAACCTAACCCTAACCCTACTGCCGCCGGCGGATTCGTCGTTGCTGCCGCTGCAGCCGCCTACAACCGTCGTCTTCTCCAGCCGGTGCCGCTATCGTCGTCTTCGTTCGCCGCTGCCGCCGCTATCATCGTTCGTTTCCGCCGTTCGTCGCCGCGACTCTTCTTAACGCTCGCCGCCGCAGTCACGCCCTCGTCGTCGCAGTCGCGCTTCCACCGCAGACGCCCGCTCGCTAGCTCGCCTGCTTGCCCGCCCGCTTCGGGCCACTGCTGCATTCGGGCCAGCCCGGCCCGTTTTCCTTTAAACAAAAAAAAAAAAAAAAAAAAAAAAAAAAAAAAAATTTTGTTATGCCTTCGTCAGACTTCTTTCGGGACTTTCTACCGACATCTACAGATTTTTCTTTGAGTACTGCGGATGATTAGGCGGAATGGGCTGCTTCAGTTAGAACTATTCTTCGTGGACGTCGTCTTCTTGGTCATCTTGATGGCTTTATTCAGCGTCCTCTCTCACCATCAGATGATGCTTCTATTGAGGTAATGAATAACATTCGTATTGCACAGGATATTTGGGATGATCATGATGAACGAATTCTCGCATTTATCATTGCATCTGTTGATCGATCTTTTCGACCACATCTTGAAGACATCCCCACTGTTGCATTATTATGGGAGATTTTGACTACTCAGTTTGTTCAATCAAGTGGTGCTAGAGAGTATCAAATTCTCACCGAGGCTTGGGCCGCCAGACAGGGTGATCGCACTATTCAGGAGTTCGCTACATTGATGCGAGGTTACTGGCGCGAGCTCTTGAAGCTTGAGGATCATGGTCGTGTACTACTGTCATGAACGTCGATTCGCCGTGAACGACGTCAACTTTACCAGTTTCTTATGGCTTTGCGTCCAGAATTTCAAGCAGTGAGTGATCGTATCATACAAAATAACACCAGTCTAGATGCTGCCATTTCTGAGCTCATTGCCGAGGAGACTCGCTTACGGTCTCTTTCGATGATGGTACCCACATTGACTCCTGCTTCAGTTATAGTATTTGCTGCATCTTCATGCCCTTCATCTTCCACTTCGAGAGACACTAGTGGTCATTCTCGCAGGAATTCTTTCCATTCTCGTCAGCAATCATTTTGTACTCATTGTAAGAAATCGGGTCATACTGTGGATGTTTATTTTCAGCTTCACCCACATTTACTTACTCAGTATCGGGAGCGAAAGAAGGCGAAAGATTCTACCACTACTCGCCCTCCAATTGCACAGGCGAATGTTATTGATGCTGTTCCTATCTCTTAGTCTATCACCAATGACTCAACGGATATTCACCATCGTCTTGCTCAGATAGAACTTCACCTTTAGCGACAATCCATTTTTGCTGGTTCATCTGCCTCTACTTCTTCCGCCGCTCCTGATATGTCTTCCTCTTGGATTTTAGATTCTGGTGCATCTCATCATATGACTTCTGATCTATCATTGTTATCTGACACGATATCTTTACCACCAAACTTTTCATCTTTACATACTGCTGATGGCTCTCAACTAACCATCACTCAATCTGGTTCCGTTATTTCTGACTTTCTCAGTCTACCCTTTGTTTTACATGTTCCTAATCTCATCCTATATCTAATCTTAGTCAGTTCTCTTTGTGAAAGCGGGCTTCTTGTTGTCTTTGATTCCCTTATCTGTTCTGTGCAGGATTATCGTACCGGCCAGACGATTGGTCGTGCTCGTAAAAAGGGGCGACTGTATCACTTAGAGTATCTTTATCTTCCTTTTTCGACTACTTCAAATCTTAGTTGTGCTGCTGTTGTTGCGTCTGCTGCTGATTTGTGGCACAGACGTTTAGGTCATATTTCTGAATCTCGTTTAAAAAGTCTCATTGATAGTGGAGCTCTTGAACGAGTTTCTTTTTCTCCTTTATCTTCATGTACTAGCTGTAAGTTGGCAAAACATTCAGCTTTACCTTTTCATCAAAGTTTATCTAAAACTTCTCATGCTTTTGATCTAATTCATTCTGATATTTGGGGACCAGCTCCAATTTCATCTATGACTGGTTTTGTTTACTATGTGAGTTTCATTGATGACTATACTCGTTACATTTGGGTTTATCTTCTCCGTAATCGTTCTGAAGTTTCTACTATATATAACGATTTCAGCACTATGGTTCATACTCAGTTTAATACTCGAATTAAAATTTTTCGTTCTGATGGTGCTCGTGAATATACATCTTCTACTATGAGATCCATCTTACAGTCTCATGGCACTATTTTTCAACAATTTTGTCCTTATACACCTGAACAGAATGGAGTAGCGGAGCGTAAGCATCGTTATATTCTTAAACTGCTCGCTCTCTCTTCCTCTCCTCTTCAGTTCCTCAAGTTTTTTGGACAGAAGTTATTCTTACATCTGTTAACCTTATCAATATTATCCCTTCATCTGCTTTGTCTGACAAGACACCTCATGAGAGTTTATTTTTATCTCCTCCAGACTATAGTATGATCCGCACTTTTGGATGCACTTGTTTTGTTCTACTTCCTCCGATTGAGCGGACAAAATTGACTGCTCGATCAGTCAAGTGTGTTTTGCTTGGCATTAGTTCGGAACATAAGGGGTATCGATGTTATGATCCCACAGCACGCCGACTTCGCATTTCTCGTCACGTCACTTTTCTTGAAAACTTTCCTTATTTTTCTTCTTCACTTTCTGATGTTCACTTTCTAACACCATCATATTCTCTTTCATCCAGTTCATCTGAATCTTGTCACATGTCTATAGATCCTACTCCATTACTTCCCTCTATTGATACCGCCCCTTCTTCGACGACACAAACGCCGGCTAGCGAGGATCCTCCTCATTCTTCTCTAATTTTACCAATATCCAGTTTATCTACATCTCCACCACCACTTGTTCGTCAGTCACAACGTCCTCATCGTCCTCCTACTCGTTTTACACCAGATTGTTCAGGCCCGCTTGATAGGTTTGGTTTTGCCACCCTCACCTCATACTCTCCAAAGTTTCATTTATTTCTTACTGCTATTCATACTACTTATGAACCTAATTCTTACCAAGAGACAATTCAGTACCATGAGTGGCGAGAGACAATGGCAGAAGAATTTCGTGCATTTCAGCAGACAGGTACTTGGGATGTAGTTCCATTACCGGAGAGAGTACAACTTATCAGTTGCAAATGGATTTTTAAGGTTAAATATCGACCTGATGGCTCCATTGAGAGGCACAAGGCTCGTCTTGTTGCTAGAGACTTTACTCAGGAGCATGGAATTGATTATGATGAGACATTTGCTCCTGTTGCCCAGATGACTACTGTTCGCACTCTATTAGCAGTTGCTGTAATACGTCAGTGGCCTCTTTATCAGATGGATGTGAAGAATGCTTTTCTTCATGGTACATTATCGGAGGTTGTTTATATGCAGCCACCTCCAAGTCTTTCTACTCCTCCGGGTTATGTATGTGTTCTTCGTCGTGCTATTTATGGACTCAAACAGGCTCCTAGAGCTTGGTTTGAGTGTTTTCGTCGAGCTATTACAGAGGCCGGATTTCAGAAGAGTTCTCAAGATCATTCTTTATTTGTGCGGTCTTCACCGCAAGGGCGGGTACTCCTGTTATTATATGTAGATGATATGATTTTAACAGGGGATGACATTGCAGGTATTGCAGCCACAAAAACGCACCTACATCAACAGTTTCAGATGAAGGACCTTGGATATCTACGCTATTTTTTTGGATTGGAGATTGCGCAAAGTACTAGAAGATTTCTTATTTCTCAACAAAAATATACTTCTGACATTATTAAATCTGCAGGCTTATTTGACAGTCGGACGGTTGATACTTCTTTAGAGCTTCATGTGAAGCTTCGTCCTACAGATGGTGAGCCTCTCACACATCCTACTCGGTACAGACAGCTTGTCGATCAGCTTGTCTATTTTTGTATGACTAGGCCGGACATTTCTTATGCAGTAAGTGTTGTCAGTCAATTTGTTTCTGCACCGAGATCAGCACATTATAGTGTTTTATTCAGAATTCTTAGATATCTTCAAGGCACTATTACTCGCTCCTTATTTATATCTTCCACATTACTTTGAAGCTTCGAGCTTTTACTGATGCAGATTGGGTTGGTGATCCAACCACTAGACGTTCTACTATAGGTTTCTGCTTATTCATTGGTGATTCATTAATTTCGTGGCGCAGTAAGAAACAGGATGTCGTTGCTTGTTCTTCAACAGAAGCCGAGTATCGAGCTATGGCTGCTACCACAAGGAAGATTATTCATGTGAGGAGATTACTTACTGATATGGGAGTTACTTTTGCAAAAGCTACTCCTCTTTACTGTGATAATCGGAGTGCTATTCAGATTGCGAGCAATTCAGTTTTTCATGAACGAACGAACATATTGAGATTGACTGTCACTTCGTTCGTGAACATTTTCTGTCAGATACTATTTCTTTACCATATATTGCTTCTACTGATCAACTGGCAGATTTCTTTACAAAATCGCATCCGACACCGAAATTTCAAACGTTATTGAATAAACTCATGTTGTTTGACCCATCATGAGTTTGAGGGGGAATATTGAACTGTATTATTGAGCTATATATGAGACAAGCTCATTATATTTACTCTATAAATAATCGTACGATATAAACTCTAATGATTATTATTCTTCATTATTCATCATATTCAATTCTATTATCATTTTCCTTCATCAATTGTTTCACATTCTACAAATGCGTCTCCGGCTCGTATACTGCATACTTCATAGTCATGGTGTGCATGTTTTTGCTAGCTTATTGTTGTTATAAGCACTCCATTTTTGTCTGATAATAGACGAACAAATGGCACCTTCATTGACATCTGGAAGAACTGAATCTCACAGAATTATAGACTTTTGTTAACATCACATTGATTCTGGTATGAATAAGAAAGTTCTGTCGCTAGATTTCATTCAGTTTTTTTTTTTTTCAAGTTATGCGTGCATGTTGATATGGAATATAAGTTAACAAATAAATTAAAAGATCATATAGTTAATTATATTGTAATCTTATGTTAAGTATTCTCATTCTCCTCGAACTCTAACAATTAAGTTTCCATTGAATTTCATTCAATTGATTCGATGAGGCTAACCTGTACTCCATGTTACTCCATGTTCCATGTATCACCCAGCTATACTTCTGCATTAATCTCTAGTCCAATTCATGATCTTTATAATAATTTGGTTCCAATTCATGCTCTTTAGTTGAGTATTAATAAAAAAGATCTAGCTGAGATTACCCATTATATTACTACTAGGAGCTGTTCTTTTTCATATGAGGGAATGTAAACTTCAATCAGAAAATAAAATTTTTCTACCAAAAAATCACTTTCAAATGACTTAAATTGGCTTTCTATATTTGTTATCATAATTTTTATAAATTTATTTTTAAAAATTCAATTCACTTAAGTAGTACCGTTATCCTTTTCCTATTTCCTTTTGTTTAGAAATAATAAATATTCCTCGTGTGCATTTCTATTTCCTACTATTTATATTCGAATGTATAAGTTTAGTGCAAGCTTTATTATAATTATATGGATGGTGTTCTCTTGTCTTTTATCAGCTACCAACTTTTGAAATTGAACTAAAAAACAAATTTCTCTGAGTGAGTGAATGAAGAACAGGTCCATTTTTTTCCTGGCTTAAGTGAACGGAGCTATTGTGATTAAACCGATGAAACTCACTGCGTAACAAACACTAGCTTGTTAATTTTTTCTTTCATCTTAGCTTTTGGTTTTCTTGATATTGGTGGCCATGTTTGAAATTCATTTAAACTCAAATCTTTAAAAAATTAAATATCTTTTAATTTAGATCTTATGTGACAGTGCATTTTACCTTCATTTTACTCTATTCTTAAAATTTTCATTTAAAAAAAAATTAAAATACGTAAATAAATTATATATTATGAATTATTATATATATAATTTTTTAAATTAAAATCCAAAAAATTTATAAAAGAGTTTTTATGTTTAAAAATTCTTTCTTTAGCAATTTTGGATCAATACTTTACGGCTCATTTGGCAGTGCTATGAGCTTCTTTATTTCAAATTTTATTTAAGTGTTTTTAATAAATATTCTACAATAATAGATATAATTTATTTAAAATTTTAAAAATATAAAAATTATATATTGTAAATCATTATTTATTATTATTATTTTTTCAAGTAAAAAAGTAAAATTTAATTTTCAAATATCTTTAAAAGAAATTGATTTAATAATATTTGCATACATCTCTATTGCCTCTGAAAATTTAATGAGATAATTAAGTACTACAATGTAGTTGATGAATGAGTGAGTAACTATTTGCTCTTGGTGCAGTTGCTGCCTTATCAATCAAAGGCAGAAAGAAAAAAAAGAAAAAAAAATTTTAAAATAATATTTTAAATAAAAGAAATTTGAAATTAAATTTTAATAGAAGTGAAATTTATGTAAAAATAAAATTAAAATTATGAGTAATAATTGAAACGCATAAAATAGCTGAATTTAAAATTTGCAAAAAAAAAAGTAAAATTTGATGTATCGGAAGTAAGCACTTAAATGCATTTAAAATGCTTGTTGGTATGAAGTCTTAATAATAGATAGACCCTCTTTGCTTGTGCTGTTTTTATAACTATATTTATTATTAAACACTTCACACCAAACAACTATATTACACATAAGTATAGTTAACAACTAACCAATCTTGAGAATTTTCTTATGCAATCACTTAACCATTGACTAACATAAAAAGAAAGACTACACACCAACAAGTTAAGGAGGTGTTTTTTTAAATAAAATATATTTTATCCTACTTTAAAAAATAATAAAATAAATAAATAAAAACAAGACTTATAATATAAAAATTTTATATTTTAAATAATTTCTATAAAATATTATAAAAAATTTATTAAAATATGAAATAAAATAGAGTTATTGAACAACATAGAACAAAATCATTTAACCTTATTTATTTTTTTGAAAGTGAGTTATAAAAATAAAGTTAAAAAATATGATGTCGATAACAAGTTTTATTTTTATATTTATTTTTTATAAAAACATAAATATAAAATAATTTTTGTGTTTAAATAGTGCTTATTTAAAGTGAATATTAAAATTATAAAAAAAAATTTTACTGCAAATAAATTTGAAAACTTATGGAATACCAAATAAAAATAAACAGGCTCTTAATGAGTGCCTAAAACTGAAGCAGAAAAAAAGTGCCAAGCCCCTGATAAAGTCAACTGCCATAAACTAAATAAACTATAAATTCCTCAAAAAAGCAAAAGAAATTAATGATTTTACATACATGGTTGCAGCAGAATTAAATTAATATATAAGCAAAGAGTAACAAAACAACTCATGCTCTTATAAAGATTTTGTAGATCACCAAAAGTTTGGGACAGCCTGTGTTGAGAGAGACATCAACATTCAAACTATCCTGTATATTGTATATGCCCAGAGTTGCTTTCAGTGGAGAAGAAATTGTAAAATTCTCACAGAGGTATAGAATACAACAGTGATAGAGTTTAAAAATTAAAAAAACAAAACAATTGTTTATATTTTATATTTGAAAATTTTTTTTGGCCTCAATTGAAAAAAGAGGAATTGATTCCACTTTCTAAACAACTTCCCCAAAGCAGTGCTGAAAAGCAAAAGCTCCTTCCCTTCTTTACTCCTCTCTCCCACCTCCCTTCCTCTCTCTCTTTGTTTTCTTCTTCAATTCTCTCTTCTCCTTGTTCATCTATTCACCATTTTCTACTAGAGAGAGAGAAGAGGGAAGAGTGTTTTTTTGTGTTTGTGTGATGTTTTTTATTGCAATTCTAAAATTTCCAGCAAATTCTATACCTCTGTTAAGTACATAACCCACATCAAGAACCTAAAATATGATTCCTTTTTCTTTGTTGGGTTCTCCAAAGTTTGCGAACTTTATTCACATTCTCAACAATTCTGATCCCAAATTCGTTTCTGGTACTGTTTTACCGTATGAGTAGCTGATTTTTATTGGGGTTCTTCTTTCTTGTTTGGGTTTCTTTCCTTTTTTTGGTCTCACATGGATTAGTAAGTTACTTTGTTTGGGAATTCAAGATTTATCAAGTCTTTTTTTTTTCTTTTCCTTTGGAATTGGGATGAGTTGAAAAAGCGCTGTGGGTTTGTAGCAATTTGGGTTTCACGAGTTCAAACTGTTCCTCCGGGAGTTGAAACCAGTCCTCTTGATCTTTGTTTGGAAAAAGAAAACCAAAATTGAAAATTTCTTCTTGCTTCCATGGGGCTCTGCCATGGAAAACAAATTCAACCGCCGGAGATCATCGTAGCTTCTCCTCCACCCGCAGTCAATCAAGTGCCGGTCACTCCAGCACCGGTTCCAACAAATGGAACTCCGCCAAAGCCGCCATCGCCGGTAAGCAATCAAGTCAATGAGCAGCTTCCACCTGGCACCCCGGTGAACGAACTCCTACCAACAGCAGCTTCAGCCAATCAACGACCACCACGCCCGCCGGGAATCACAATATCAGTGACAGCACCAGGAACGCCCAAGTGGTCCAAGTTCTCGCTATGGAGCCCGAGTCCGAAGAACTCACCAGCGCCAGGAAGTGTGAATTCGACTCCTATGCGTTTCTTCAAACGGCCGTTCCCACCGCCTTCTCCCGCAAAGCACATTAAAGCTTTACTTGCCCGCCGTCATGGTTCTGTGAAGCCAAATGAAGCTTCCATCCCCGAGGGCAGCGAGGCAGAGCTGGGGCTTGATAGAAACTTTGGTTTTCCGAAACAGTTTGAGGCAAAGTATGAGATTGGTGAGGAAGTTGGACGTGGGCATTTTGGCTATACCTGTAAGGCCCGGGCGAAGAAGGGGGAGCACAAGGGTGAGGAGGTCGCGGTGAAAGTTATACCCAAAGCCAAGGTATGTGGCTTCGGATCAAGATCTATGGCATTATTGAGATTGCTATTCTATTTAATTGTCGAAGTACTCTATCTATGTCGTCAACCCCCCATTAGAAAGGCGTAAGATATATCTGCTTGAGCTGAATTCGTGGTTCTAACGTGTTTAAGTCTGGAATCTACGTTTGCTAGTTGATCATCTGCAACTAATGATTATTAAGCTGTGGTTCTAGTTCTCATAATATTTTGCTGCCATTGCTGAGTCAGCTCCCGATTGTCAGTCTGCTTGTTATGAATTCTCTTAGCGATATAGGGTAATGATATCCAAATTTGTCTGGAGTTTAGGAAAGAAAAGTATTGTGAACAAGTTCATGTGAATGATATCACATTTGCTCAATGTTGTAAGGTTGTGCTTTAGACGTTGTTACTTGTTTATTTTACTTTATACATTCCTTAGAAATTGTTTCCATGATGGATGAGACTTTTTTTCTCCATATAAATCCTTCTAGCGTGTGAATCATGGTACCCATTTTCTCTTTAAATGCTTATTCATTTTCTTATTCATAATCATAACGCTTTTGCAGATGACTACATCAATTGCAATTGAGGATGTGAGAAGAGAAGTGAGAATTTTGAGCTCTCTTAGGGAGCATAATAATCTTGTGCAATTTTATGATGCTTTTGAGGATAATGACAATGTATATATAGTGATGGAGTAAGTTCAGACTTGATATCTCTTAATAGTGCAGTTCAATTATGTGCTTATTTTCCACCTATCATAAACATCTAAATCCTTAAGATGACTGAATAGGTACCTTGTTGTATTCTTCTTGTAGTACATCTTTCTGCTGTTTCTAGTGCATATCTCCAGGTATCCATGCTGCCTCTTTATTGTTAGATTTGTACATGGAATATTGAATCTGCTGGCACTTAAGGCATGCTCTATGTGTGTAGAGGTCCACAAGACCCAAACAGTAAATATGTCCTATTATCTTGTATATATTTTTTCTAGAAATTTAAAGCTACTAGCATTCATTTGACAACTTATATGGATTTGGAGCTAAGGTTATCATCTTTTTCAGTTTAAATTATTAGCAAGTAGTTATAAGTACTATGTTTTATGCATTCTGCTGGGAGGACGTAATACCTTGACATCCAGAGATAAACTTGATGCTTCTTTCGAGGTGCAGGTTGTGCAAAGGAGGGGAATTGTTAGATAGGATACTTTCAAGGTACTCTCCAGATCATACTCGTTAGTCTATTTGTTCCTTAATTGAAGATTTTTTAGTCTAACTACTCTGTAAGCCGGTGATTAATATTCAAGTTTTACTTAATCCTGTCTTTCTTTTCCCAGAGGTGGGAAGTACAGTGAAGAAGATGCAAAGGATGTTGTGATCCAGATATTAAGTGTTGTTGCCTTCTGTCATCTCCAAGGTGTTGTGCACCGTGATCTAAAGCCGGAGGTAAAATCATCAGCAACTGAAATACAATTTCTGTTTGAAGGAACTTACATATGAAGTTTCGTATCTTTTTCTCCTGTATGCCAAGAGACATTCATTTTGCCATGTTTGTAGAACATCTTCTACTTCAGTTACCCCCCTAACAACATTTTCTCATGCTTTTTTGCCTTCAGAATTTTCTTTTCAGTTCCAAGGATGAGAACTCCACATTGAAAGTTATAGATTTTGGTTTGTCAGACTACGTGAGACCAAGTAAGTATTGAAATCAAACAGTTGTAAGTGCTACATTCTCTAAACCTTTAGGTGACAGTAGCTGTTTTTTGATCCCTAAACTTACCAAGTGTGCAATATTTACCTTATCTTTGGGAATTAAGTCTTCTTATCTTGATTAGTTCATGATTAGATGTCTAGTCATCCATATTCCAAGCACAATGGTGCCTGCTCCAAATTGAGCAAAAAACTACAGCAATTATGCACCGTCAATGTGGGTGAATTAGATGTCTAGGCATCCATATGTGAATCACAACGGTGCCAGCACCATATTTAGCTTGTAGCTACAGCATATATCAAAAGTCAATCTGTGTGGAGTAGAAGTTGGTTTCAATTGATATTGTCATAGTGTAAACACCTGGATAGATCTTACCATATTAACACAATTAATAGCTTCTATCTTGCCACTTTTGCTCATCAAATATATGCTGACAAGATTTTTCTATGAGCATTTGCTCAAAGATGTCATTCATGTGATTACAAACTCAGTCATCTGTAACTTGATTGATCACTGACAAAATAAAATATACAAGCAAAGTTACTATCTTAAATTTCGATGATGTAGTTGGTGTGCACATAAATGATGCTGTGTTGGTCAGATTAGCCCTCTCTCTTGTAATCATCTTATGATACTTGAGTTCCATAAAATGCTTCATCTAAGAGTGGTGGTGCTGTGAAATAAATTGCTTGCTTGCTTGCTGATTCTTTCAGTCTGCTTGCAATTTAAGGTGGTTTAACCTTATAGCACTGAAATTGCTATCACATTTACTCACTTCGAAAAGAAACATTGATAGCCTTGACTGTTTTGCCAATCTTTTTATTGTAGTTCTCTCACAGTGAAAGCAAATTTCGTCAGCGAAATTCATTATTTGTACTATAGATATGAAATTCAGGTGGTCTAAATTCAATATTTCTGGAGTGCAGTTACAAACTCCGTGGTGTATATGTGGATTACATTACACAGTAGGAGTGAAACTAGAAACAGTGAATGATTTTGAAACTGTTGTGCATGGGTCTGCTCTGTTTTCATTCTCATATCTCCCAATATTTGCAGATGAAAGGTTGAATGATATAGTAGGGAGTGCATATTATGTTGCCCCTGAAGTTCTGCATAGATCTTATGGTACAGAGGCAGACATGTGGAGTATTGGTGTGGTTGCATACATTCTGCTGTGTGGAAGCCGCCCTTTCTGGGCACGCACTGAATCAGGCATTTTTCGGGCTGTCTTGAAGGCGGAGCCGAATTTTGAAGAAGGGCCTTGGCCTTCTTTGTCTACTGAAGCTAAGGATTTCGTCAAGAGGTTGCTAAATAAGGATTACCGTAAGCGAATGACTGCTGCACAGGCTCTATGTAAGATCACCAACTCGAGAAGCATATCTTTTGACTTGACCTGGTTACTTGCAGTCACAAGTTGACATATAAAACTATTATTGACCATTGATTTGTTGGCACAGGTCATCCTTGGATTCAAGGCCATCAGGAAGTCAAAGTTCCTTTGGATATTTTAGTGTATAAGCTCCTAAAAGCTTATATCTGCTCTTCATCTCTGAGGAAGTCAGCTCTTAAGGTAGGTGCATATATAATGCTAGCAGATGTTATCTAAGCTTCCATCCTAAAGTTTGTATACCTACTAGGTTTTATGATCACTTTCAGCTACTCTAGGCTGATAATTGGGGCAAAGCAATTGCTTTAAAGAAGTGAATGGATGGGTTATTGAAACCCTAATAGTATACACTTTCGAGAACTATATCCCAGTTCTAGTTTGGATTTCAGTGCTTATCTCATTTAGTATGTTAGATATAGTCTCTCAAGGTAACTGCCCTATCCTTTACTTGTAGCTAAGCTACTTTGTATATTGTGCAACCCATTTGTGAACCTAGGCTGCATTATCATGCAAATTGTGTCTACTATTAATGGGCTGCGTTGGAAATCCTGGAAAGCATCAGTTAAGTTGTGTGTCTTTCAATGAGCACGTCTTTGGAGAATAGCCAATTTGTGATTGGTGCTGTGTTAGGTTGATGTATTTTTAGGGTTTGCATTGAACATTTCTCGTCATCGAGGACAGTAAACTAGTGGCATTTATGTTCATCTCACGCTGATACTTGCGAGGATAGGGTTTACATGTTGCTGTTAGGTTATTAACTGAAGTGGAGAGGACGCAATAATAATGTTTGGAAAGAAATGACCTGATGGGAGGATCACCACTGATATAAACAGAATGTAATTATAATCTTCGTTTCCCCTATCCTTCTTTTGACGCCATAGTAGCACAGGTTTCAAGTTGAATCCCATTTCATACAGGAGGAAGTGAAGTGTGGTTGATCTTCTTGTGTTTAGGAGTGGATGATGGCCTTTCGATCTTCCTTTCTTGCACCTGGCTTAGTTAGTCATTATGTGGAATATCAAATACTGATGAAATTTATTAATAAATTGAAATTTGGTCACCAAATGGATGACTTGAACCACTTCATGTAATCATCTAAAGGATCTGCTTGAAAGCAACTAACTCATAAGTTTTCCTTAAATTGCAGGCGCTGGCCATGACTTTAACAGTTTCCCAGCTTTCTTTTATCCAAGAACAATTTACCTTGCTGGGTCCAAACAAAAATGGCTATGTCTCTATGCAGAACCTCAAGACGGTATGCGCTACATCCTTTCTGTTTAACCAGATCTGTTCTTGGGGGTACTCTTCTTCTTTAATATCACTGTCATGACAACTGAGGCTAGGGTTGTCTGCTGTCATATGCAGGCCTTGGTGAAGCACTCAACGGAAGCCATGAAGGACTCGAAGGTCCTTGAGTTTGTCCATGTGGTAGGTCTCTTTTGACATCTGTGTGCTTATTGTTCTTAACTGCTTTTTCCTTTAGATTTAACGGCAATTTGATCTTTTCGTCTTGGACATAGGTAAGTTCTCTTCAACATAGGAAATTAGATTTTGAAGAATTTGCTGCTGCTGCCATAAGCGTTCATCAGCTGGAAGGTCTGAGCAGCTGGGAGCAACATGCCCGTCGTGGATATGAATTCTTTGAGAAAGATGGGAACAGGGCTATTATGATTGAGGAGCTTGCATCGGTATGTCTACATATGTAAACACCCTTCTGATGCGAGTATTTACATGACTCTTGTTGTAAATACTTACTATATGATAATCTTGTGTTAGGAACTTGGGCTGGCACCATCTGTTCCACTTCATGTTGTGCTTCAAGACTGGATAAGACCTTCAGACGGAAAACTTAGTTTCTTGGGATATCTCAAACTTTTACATGGGTTGACATATCGTTTACAGAAGGCTTAGCACATAATGAAGCTTTAATCTGATTGTTTCTACTACGTTGATTGATTGAATCAGGAGTGCTAAATTGTTCATCTGACTTCTGTGGCAAATCAGAGACGAGCAACTTCAGCATAAACGCCCTAGACTAGGAAACTGGGATGGTCAGCAGAAGTTATCATAGAAGCTTCATACAGCGCAATACCTTCAACGGGCTCCTGCAGTAAGATACTTTTTTCGTTTTACTTTGTGCCAGTTATTGATGCTGAGAGCTTGTTCGAATGTACAGATGAGACTAGTAAATGTTCAAATCAAAAGTGAAAGAATTCAAGCCTGCGTGCTTTTACAATGGGATACATTTAGCTAGTGTAATAACATTCCCCATCCTTTGTTCTATACCATAGATTGTAGATGGAATGTTTACAGTACTGACGTGGAATCGTGGTTCCGTGAGTCACTGGTACGACAATGGTGTGTTATTTAAAAGGCGGGGGATAATCAGGAAGAAGATAAGCAAGTGGGTCGGCAATCACATGATCCCTTAATTCCTAGTTTTTAACTGCTTGAATTTCTCCTTGTTGCTAATATTTCTCTAAAATTTCTGTTAATTTACAATTATTGAAACATTCATTCTGTCATTGAGTTTTCAATACATATATGCTTTATTCTGAGTGTATTTTGAATGAACACTGCTCTGCCCTGTTCTGCTTTTGCTACCATTTCGTAGACGACCCAGTTTTATGAACGTCTATTATTCTGAAGGAAAAAATGTTTGTTTATTTGTTAGAGCATGAAACGAATACCAACCATGCAACTCTGCCGACGAGAAATAAAACAGAGCATAAGAGCAAGTCATCATGGTACAATCACGAGCTGAATGCTGTCGACTGAAGCGAATGCAATAAAATGTCGTTAGAATATTGGGCACATGTGGCTGTCGTTAAACAGAGCTGATGCGCTCCAGCTTTGGCTATGTATATATTTATATAGAAGTCGAAGTTGTTTTGTGGATCTATTTTGCCAGGTGTGTTGTTTGAGAGCCGCGAAAAAAATTGTAGTGGGATCCGCTGATTTAGGAAGAGAATAGCCACTATTATCTCATGACAGAAACCAGATCTGGATGCAAACCGAAAACTACACTCCTCTCTTCTCTGCCACAAACTCTCCCTAGAAACCGCTACTGCTACCAGTTATAAAAGAACTTCACTTTCATACTATTATAGGTCAAATACTGAGTGAATGTTCCTTCCTTTCTTCAGACATAGACAACAACAGAGGAGTTTCTAGTTTTTCTTTGATCAACTGAAGCTGCAGTGATAGCTTCGCGACATTCAGGTTTTGCTAAAGCTTCTGTTTTTTCTTGTAGAGCTTTAGATGTTTTGATAATTTGGGCCGTCTTTTTTTACAAAAAAAGAATTGTTTGATTGGTATTTGTGGTTTAAAACTTGTCAAAAATGTTGTTGTGAGAAAAATTATTCCCAAGTCTGGTTTTTAAACATATCTTCTATAAACAGGGAAGAGAAGGGCTGGGCTTCATAAAGTTCTGGTATGATACCTTGCTAGCTTAAGATTTAGAATGGTGATTACTAAAATTTGATGCCAGCAAAATTTAGTATCAGTCCACCTGGTATTGGTATTAGTTTTGAAAGATTGAGTTTTTTTTTGTTCTTTGTAAGAAATGGGTCGAGAACTTTTTTTTTCTTTTGAAGAAAAACAGGAAAAAGTGATGCCTTGATTTGTGCTTCTTAAAAGGAGACATCACAGGATCTAAGGTATCCGCTCATGTTTAAAGAACGGTCGACTAGTGCTTAAGTTTATGTCTAATTAAAAGAACATGACGCTAGTAAATTGAAGTAGTAAGAACGGTATGCATTTTAAAAGTTTAGGTAGAGGCCCCTTGTTTCTATTTTAACTAACATTATCCATCTAGGTGATGCAGGACGGCAGTCGTTACTGTTTGTAAGAAACTTCACTCTAGCTGCACATATGTTTTCTTACTTTGACATGCTTTCCAAAGGGTTTTACTGCATGTCAACTCTTTCTATTACTTATTTCAGGAAGCATTTGTATAAAATATGAGCTTACCTCAATTAAGTTTTATGTTAAGTTCAATCCTGAAAAAGGCAATAACCATTGAAGTTTCTTTCGTGCTCTTTACCCTGTTATGTTTCTATAATGATTGCTGAATTTGGGTGCAGATTTGGTTCTGATGGAACAAATTGATTGGTGCTTAAGAAGAGAGGCCGAAAATCTTAACAGTCAAAATAATCAAAATGTCGGGGAGGCCCCAATTAGAAGCAGGACACTGTCACCATTGAGCGACTGGTGTCGATTGGGGTCTATAAATCCTGAAAACTGTGGAACTTTTGATTGTAGTTGTGGGAGCTCAGGGAAGCTTGAGGTTGAAGATTATAGTTTTGATGCAATTTTCAACCTTCAAGATGATCGGGAAGTCCCTGCTCACCAAGATGAAGGTTCATGTAGTTCGAGTGCTTGCAACACCATATCTAATTTTTCTAACCGAAAAATATTGGAGCCTTCGTCACAAAATGGGGCAGAGTTCCAACCATGCAATAGCATGGCGCAGCTGAATGAAACCTCCTTGTACAAACACAACTTCTGGTTTCCTACTAAACTTTTCTTGCCTACTGGAAATATGTAGTTTTCGAAGTTTGATCATTTAACGGCTGTAAATTTGATTTTTCATCTTTTTGTTATACCGCATACATTTTGTACCCCTGACTCCTTTTGTACCATCTCTTTTGCAGGAAGTCTTCTGTGGAGGATGATCTGAAGTTTATGGGAAATGAATCCAGGCAAGTGCCTACTCTTCCAAAACCTGAATGCAACTTTGACCTGAGCTTGCTTAATGACATCTGGAGCGATGATTTTTGGAGCCGTACATTTCTGGATTCCTACGCTGTGGTGAATGAACCTCCTAGAAGTGTAACCACAACATCCATGAAAGAGACAAGCTTGCCTTCTCCAGAAAATGTAGGATGCCAAGATTTGCTCAAGGTGAAAGCCAGCTCACTGCAGCCTTCAGTATCAGAAGTTTATATTAAGCCACATGCTTTGCCCGTGGTAAGTCTCATATTGAATCAACATAGTTACTTTGCATATCAACGGTTTTAAAGACGGCTTCATTGATAGAGTGTGAGACTAGATCATTTAGCTGTGGTCTTAAAATGAGCTTGCGAATTTTCTTCATTAAAAAAGGATATCTAATTAGGGTTGCTTTCATAGTCCCATTGATGACCAGTCCAAGATAGTGAGAGCACTGTATTGGCAAAGGTGACCATACTGGGATTTGACCATATTGATGCCAGTTTGTTTTCACGGTTCTTTTTTTTTTGTTGAGTAAATGCATCAACCAAAAGTTCACCCTTCTGATTCGTCCTGGATTATGTTTTTCATTACAATGTTCACCCCCAACTATGTTTATCTTTATTATGGTGCTCATGGTTGATATTCAGAGGCTCACTCTAGGGAAACACAGCTGATGCTTGAAACATGAAAGGATTTCTTAATAGTCCTAAAATTTTATTTGCTTTTGTATGTTCTTTTACGCTGTTTAGTTTCTCCACAAAGATAGATTAGTTCATTTCTGAGCTATCTCTATGACTACATGATAGTAAAAGCTTTCTCTTACACTGAGAATGTGGAAAAGCACATCAATTTGTTTTATATCTCTTCTCAAATATTACATATTAAGCTTTGTAGCTCAATTTTGGGCTGCAAATGTTAAATCACTGGCTCAGCTAAATTAAGCGTATCAATGCAGGGTAAAACTGTTGTTCCTGGTAATGAAATGACATCTATGGAAGCAACAGTGCTCCAGGAACTTGAGGGCGTAATGGTACAGGTAATATAACTGGAACACTCAGGAGTTTCTATTATTTTGTTCAATTATTTAGAGACTTATATATGGAACTTCCCCTTAAGCAGTTAAACAAAAGCACGAGAATATGCTGCCGTGATGCTCTATACCGCCTTGCTAAGAGCTCAATAGAAAAGCAGACAATGTGCCAGAATAAAGTTGAGGGCTTCAAATATCAGTCCGTTCGGAACATCAGCAGTGGAAAAGCTAGGTATGAATCATATTGTTTTGAAGTAGTCGCTTCCATACGAACTTGCTTTAGAATATGAGCGATCTTATCAATAGTGTACTCCAGGTATAATTCTAAACTAGAAGCTTAGAGCTACTAGGACCTATCTGCAATTTTTTCATTATCTTTTCAGATTAGTGAGTCTGTGGCATCTAATTCAGTTATATACATCTTCAGTATGCAAAGTTTAAACCACAATGGATCAGAGATCAATGCTATAGACACGACTATTGCAAATCTTATGTTTGCAAAACCATGTTGTGAGCCCCAAGATTTTGCTTATACAGCAGGAGCAGTTTCCGACAACAGGGAAATCGTAGCAGATAATGCGTATGGTTAATCGCCATCATCTTTTCCCTATGGGCAGACTATATTTCACTGAAGCGAACAGCAACAGAATCAACTTGCCCATTTGTCTTTGGGTGGTGAACAAGCAATGGTACAGGTTGCTTTGTACAATTTTTAACAATTGCAACAATATGAGTCGAAAGAAGAACATGAGGCGCAATTATTATGATCGATGAAGTTCTAGTATATCTGCTTCGGATGTATGATCTTTACATATATGTTAGAATGTGCATGTATATAAGCTATATGGATGAGAGGGACCGTTTCTGAATCGATGCTTGTTGTGCTATTCTGGAGATATACTAAGGTGTATTCTGTAGTGAATGTAAGGTGCAGGTTTACCATTCTGTCGTGCTATTCCTTCTTTGCCTTTTATGTGCTTGTATACTAGTTTGACTTTGATCAAAGCTTCAGTTGTGCATACACAGCATAGCAGAATCCAGATGGTCGGAATTCTGTTGCATTTAGAATTGGAGCAAAGTCCCATTGAAGATGCCAAAACCTTAGGGAGCGTTTGGAGTAAGAATATTTTGTCCTATTTTAAAGATGAATTTTATTTTTGTATATAAAAAATAAAATAAATAAAAATAAAATTTTATAATATAAAATTTTTTTTATAATTTTTAATTTAATTTTATAGAACATCGTAGAAAGTTGAAAATGTGAAATGAAATAGAGTTTTGGAAACGCTGCCAAACGCTCCCTTATAAACTGACAACCAAGCAATTTTCTGCACGTTTGATCAACAGTATTGCTCTGAAGCTGTTTCAACTTGAACTTCCTGAACCAGTGATGCATATGTTTCTTTAATTAGTAGATCAGTGTTCCATCTCCTTTGGGCAAAATCATTGCCAAACGGCCCCTAACTAGCGCCTCACTAGACATGCAAGCTTTAACACAAACCAGATCAACTACAATACTGCGAGTCCGCTGATGATTTGAAAAATACATAATATTGTAACCGTGCAGTGTATCTAAATTTCAACAAAGAATTCTACACTAGAATTGTTTCTTCAGTAGCGTCTTCGTTATCTACATTGTACAACGACACATTACAAGTCAGTCCTTTGCCCGTAAGAGCATCTTGGTCAAGTAGATCTCAGGTCTTGTAACTTTTACGACATGGCCGTGTATACCTGGACAGGAAAGAACTCTCTAGAAAATTGAGGTGCAAACCAATTCTCTAACTTAACCGATACATTGGTGTTTGAATGATCTCCCTAATCAGCAGCCTCAGATGAACCGACATCAGCAACTATTCGATGTCAACGAGACTGTGCTTCCAGAAGAATGTTCGTGGCAGCATTGATGTCATTTCTCGCCTGCACTAGAGCTCGTCTGGCAGAGTTGCTGTCAAAACCCATAGAAACGAGGGTGGCAATAGAAGATTCAGGTGGTTCTGACACAGCTGCACGTTCTGTTGCAGGATAATTACCCTGGCAATAGAAGCCTAGCAACTCTGATCATCTGAACAAATGATTCAAATATGGAAAAGAACAAGCTATTCTAATAAAGCAAACAGAAAAGTCACTTAAAATGTCTTTTTACTTCAATGACAACCTAACTTCTTTTTCTACTTTCTGTTCATTTTAAAATTTCAATAAATAAGCAGTATACAAGATAGGCCTAATATTATTGTAAAGTACTCACATCTCCAGAAAGCTCTCAACTGGTACATACACATACGAATTACTTCGTTTAGAAAAGGATTCAGATTGAAGGAATATGACCCACTTAAAGACTACATGAACCAAAGTGCAAAATAAGATGATCTTTGATTTTTTTGAAAACGATTTCACCAGTTGGCAGCAAATCTAGAAATCTAGTACAACCAAATAGTTTAATTCAAGACATGTCCATAGACAATCCAATCCAAAAAGAAAAAGTCACTTGCCTGCAGCTGACGGCTAGTGTAGGAAGGAACGTTACGAATAACATTCCCATGCGACGTCCTACTTGATGGACTTCCAGTAGTTGGCCAGAATAGTTTTGAAAAAAAGGATGCTATCATTTTTGGAATCTGTATCAAAGTTTAAAAAGGAAATAATTTTATTACATCAAAGAAACATCTTATAAGACTGTCAAACTATTGACAAATGAGACCATAACTCAAAAAACTATCTTAAGCAAGATTGACAAAACTTCGTATTCCCAGTAGATTAAAAAATCAAGAATAAGCTGACATAAAAAAAGATATTCACAAGATTACAAATTCCTACAGGCATGGTTGTGAAATTTGATTCAGGCATTAAGCATCAGTCATCCTATGTTCTCAAAAAGGCCTTCTAGGTGTTATATCTAAACAAAAGGAGAATTATGATACAAAACTACATGAAAGAAAGCTTTTTTAAAAAAAAGTAAAGGCTATCGTAAATCACAGCAAACATTATGGACTGAATAAGAACCAAACAGTCATCTTCTCAAAGACACAAGTAACGGAAATCAAGCTTGCATTTTTGAGGAAGTGTCACCTTCATCCTTCGAATGCCAAATATGTTAAGACGATAAAGCACACCAGCCAATAAGCCACAAATGCCAGGAACAATAGAACGTTTCCATGATGACAAAAGCAGCTGAAATATAAGATAAAATCAGCCTACATGATATAAACATGTATTAATACTATTCTAGTTCTAGGAACAAATGAAAACGCATATCAATTTAGCAGTAGTTCCAACCTGAAGGCCTGCTAAATATATAAAAGTTTTGTCGCTGAAATTTAATCTGAACACATGGAACCGTGAAGAAACAGGAATATCAAAATAGAAGGGTATGAAGGAAGCATATATGAGACTGTAGGGACCAGATGCCAGTGGTCCTAAGTTAGATTCTGCAAAAACAATAACAACTATTAGATGTCTCTGTTAAGGATGAAATGACATCATGATCTATCAGCATATTACTCAATGAAGTTAACAAAAAGCAGGCATGGAAGCATCAAACTAAAAGCAAAGAATAGGAATTTTTAAGCGAAAACAACAAAGATATTATTGAAAATGATGATATAACGTGGTACAAGCTTACAGCAGATGAAGGGGGAATGCTAATTTTAGATTCTAGAAGGGCAGCTTCATAGGCATCAATCTTCTGTAGTATATGATCATCAAGGATAAAGGTTCCCAGCAGATTATGAAAGGCAGTGTGGCACTATACTGTTAGTAACCTAAACGCTAATCCTTAGGGAGTTGAATATGACTTCAAAATAGAAGTCAAACAAACATCATTTTTCTAGCCTCTGCTACACCTTATTGCTAATTCCATTGTGTTAACGAAGCCACCAACTTCACTCCAGATTCTCATGTTTATTAACCAGAATAATAATGTTATCTAGCAGCTCCCTTTTTAGATCACTCCTCGCACTTGTACCAACTAAAAACCTGAATTTATGAAGCCACAGGGCACTGACACAGTCGAACATCCGTAATTAACAAACATAAACAATAGCACATTTGGTGTCCCTATTTGTATGAACTTAAATAATTGTAATGAACCAATTGCTCATGCAAACACCATATCATTTTGGTGCAAATATTATAGAATTACAATGTCAAAATCTTCATTGGAACAGTAAAGCGTATTTTCCAACAGCAAACATCTGCAGTAATTTGGAAACCTACTAAGGAAACAAGATGAACGCGATAACATCATACAACTAACACCTTTAACTGCCACTTGCTAGATAGTATGCTTTGACAAGTCTCAGTTCAGGAGCAAAAGCCTAAAAGGACCTACCTCTGAGGAAAAACAAGGCTAAGACCTCAAGCAAAGATGATGCAACCAAAGAAAATAAGACAAAAACCTGCATATGTAAAAAAGTAAATGTGTGAAAAATTAGCATAAGTTGAAACTTGGAACTATTATGTATTATCATGACATGGAAAACATATTAATGACTGCCAAGAGGGAATTCATTATCACTAGGTAAACTACACCAATTCTGCTGGGGTAAGGATGAATTATCAGAGCTTGCTGATTAGATAGCATCCTATACAAGTTACTACATACAAAACTAGAAAGATAATAAGTACAGGATGGGATTACTTACTGAGTGTTTATTAGAGCTCAACTGCCTCTCAAATACTCTGAAGTAATAGAGAAGATATAAACCGAACAACAGCTCAGGTGTTGATGAAAAGGCAAAATTAGAAGTGAAAATCCTCCATACATGGAAATCCTCATAAATGTCCTGCAAAAAAGATGATGTCTTATTAGCTAAGACAGTTTGACTAAATTTAGTATTGAAAAATCAAAAGAGAAAATACGTGAGCTCAACCATTTGAGAACAGCTAAGAGTTTACCCGAGTTCCTTATATTGGAAAAAGTAAAATTAGGATTTCGTTGTGGCACTTTTCGTGGACATGTGTCAAAAATGTGGTGGAAAGGTGCAATGTTTTTGATAGCTTTCAAACTACAGTCAGAAGCTATTTGCATGACGGGAAGCAGCACATGTACAATATTTGCTATCACATTCTTCACAGAATTTTACGCTTAATTCCATTGCCCTTAAAAATGATTCTACACTACAAAGTAACTGTAGTTTTACTTATACTTAATGCAAATAATAGGAAGACTTCCTATTAGGATGACAGTACGAAAACTAGCTAAACCGTTTAGTATCAGTGTCCCCCAATCAAGTAAAAGGTTTATGCGAGTCGATGCAGCTTTTTTTTTTTCATATTACAATCCCAAAATTGCAATTTGATTGTATACAACGAATTGTCAAAATCCGGACTTGTATACAATGATTATATCACGAATAAGATACAAGCTTTTATCTCAAAATTCGAACCTGGTAAGACAATCCAAGCTTTATGGACCTGCCTTGGACACCAAACACAACTGTCATCAAGGCGCTTGTGATGATGAATGCCCTCGTCACCGGCGCATTCTCTGAAACCGAAAATAAGCGAACATAAATCCAACAGCCAACCAAAAAACAAGGAAAAAAAAAACCAAATTTCATCAAATTTCTTCTAAATGCAAAACAAAACAAAGAAAATTCACAGAGATCAATCAATTGGTAAAGGACTCTTACGAAAACCGGATGGCCCGCCGTTCATCTTCGTAGCTACCGATCAAATTTCTGAGAGAGAGAGAGAACTGAACAGAGACGAGCCAGACTAAATTTTTATTTTTGCAATTTTTCTTCTAGAAGACGAAATTGTGAAAAACATAAATAGCATGAGTTCTTCTACTACTTCAACAGGTAAAATAGAATCAAACAGACAAATTATTAATTAAATTTTCAGGAAGGCAGATATTTGGTCGTTGGTTGGAATTTTCCAAGGATCGCAATGTATAGGCCGAACTTGTAATTAACAACCCATAAAAAAAAAAGCCTATTTTCTTCTTCTATGTCTAACAAGCCCAACTAAAGCCCAGAAACTACGATCTAAAAGTTCCGTATTTGAACTTTCAGATTTTAGTAGTTTTTTTCTTCTATCTCTTCCACTCGAATCTATGGCTAGAAGTTAGAATCAACAAAAGTTCATTAATTATATTTTCATTGAGCTTTTGAAATTACTCCAACCAAAAGCTCATTAATTATGTTATTTCATTAATTACCTTCATACACAAAAGTTTTGAACACCACCATGTGATAGCAATAAATTAGCCCTTGGTCTTAAAAGTAGATTAATGATTTATTAAAGAAAAGATAGGCAGATGATATCATTTGGTTTCCTGTGAACATTCTGTAGCTGGCTTCATGATTCATGAATATGAAATAACTCATATTCCTTCTGATATGAATTTTTTTCCCCCACCATGTATTCTAGAAAGAAATAAAACTCAACTTCATGTATGTGACGGTATGATTATTTTAGTTTTTCTCTCTATTCTCATTACTTTGGATGATAGAATAATCTAAATATTTAAAATATTTTGGCTTAAATTTTAGAGTAGCTTATATAATACTCTAAAATGATTGAATATTTTGAAGGTATAGATTTTTGTATGAAAAATTTTTGAATTAAATATTCTCTACCGTCTATTAAGAAAATAGAACGAGTATAAATAGAAGAGCAAGGCCTTCGTTTGGACCACCAAACAAATCAAGCAAAAAGTTTTGTAAGTCATCTTGAGTAGCGTAATAAAGATTTCTCCAAGCTCTTCAAGTGTACATTTCCTTTCTCCTTCTAGCCCACCATACCAGCTTTCCTTTTTAGAGTTCATTTTAGAATAAAAAACTGACTTAGCCACAAAATGTATAACTAAGTGCCGCACGAATCATAGTAAAAATTTAGACCCGCGACACATATTACTGAAGAGCACAGTGTGCAAATGAAGGAAGTGAAGTGCTGCAGGAAAACATACAACTTTCCACTTTCTGTTAAGTGGCAGTTGAACTTTTTAAGAACAACTTATCAAATAGCAAATTCAGCTATATCCCTTTCTTTCTTTCTTCTCAGAGAGTTATTGCAGTTACCAGAATAACAAGTCATCACACAAACACATTTATAATAATGAATTAATAATCTTCAATGAACAGCATCAATATCTGATCATAATTGCTGAAGATCAGGTTTTCCCTGAAACCGACTCAGAAACACATCACAGAAGAACAAGAAGATTTTCACTGTAAACATGGAGTTTCTGAAGAAAATCAATATAATGAATAATGATTTATCTGCCCTGCTCCTCAATTCTATTAATACATAATTTACATTTGAGCTGTTTTAATCTAACACTAACCAATGTATAAAGCTAGACATACAAGAATCGGTTATGGATTTAAATAACCTGAAGGTGAGTAATCTGTCCGTGTCCACGAAAATAATATAGATTCGATCATTTTCCCTATTCCTAAGCACCCGTTGGAGCTGGCTTGAGAAGAGTAGTAGCTGCAGCTTGCAGTTCAGGTTATATTGACGTTGAGAGCAAGCACAAATGAATGTAAGCTTTGTCAAGCTGGGAAATGTGTCTACTCAAGGGCATCAGTTGGCCACAGCCGTTTCCACATATCGATTTCCCCCTTGCTATGGAGTTTTCTGATTCCTCCATAAAAGCCATCAGTCTCATTTCCTTCCTCCCTGTGATCCTTCCTGCTTACCTCTGCACGTCTCCATCTTGATCCTACTGTGTATTGATTAAACTCTAAAACAACGGTTTCTGCCAACAGCATAGAAGAAAATTGAGTCCATGGGTTGAGGGATATTAATTCTAGTTTAAATATAATATAGTACAAGAACATCTTAACTAGATAAAGTGCCAATTGAAACTTCCCTAATGCAAAACATTCTAAGCCGCATGAGGTTTATCTTTCAGCCTTTCCCTTAGAAAGAAGATGACAAAAGAATTGATGGACGCGTCATACACAAAAAGATGGATGTAATTAAGGGTAAACATCAGCTTCTATCAATATCTGACCATTTAAAGTTATCACAGAATCCTGAAAGAACCTGGTTATGGCGCTCTCTTTGAAGCACCAACATACCATGAAAATATAAAAAAATGGCTTCTTGAGAATATTGGCCAGAGCTTATATAGCCAAAAAGACATTCATATGAAGTCAGCAGTATCTTTAGCTTTAGCTTCTATTAACTAACACCAAGGGCCTAAAGAAAATAAGAAAAATGATAACATGAAAAAGCCACCTTGAGCTCCAACATATCGCAATATACTGCACCTAAGTTCTTGGCAATGGGATTACAGATCTCATATACTCCACCAATATGAGCCAATTATGGAAAAGGATTTCCACATCTTACATCTATAGTTACCATACAGCCTGATCGATTCATGGAATTTAAAAGAAAAGAGTAAGAGTTCAATATTTGGAACACAAAGTTTGAAGAATCTTACCACTATCATGACAACGGCATAGATACTGGTTTTCATCACAAGACTCCAGATGACCCACAATTCCATACCACCAGCCTACAAGCCGTAGGAAACAAGCAATTAATGTTCGCTAACATTGAATCAAAGTTTGTGAAGAAAGTTATCAATATCAGTACACACGCACGCATAAGGACAATACTTTCTCAAGTGAGAGTATCCAATACCAACAAACAAAGTGCATAGAATACTCACCATAAGGAAATTCTTTGTTCCTTCGCCACTGAATCTCAATATGATCTCCAGGTCGGAGGTTATCCAAGCAATTAGAAATATGCAGCTCATGAGGGGAAGTATCCACAGCCGGTGCCCTTAGCCTATCCCATTGTACTCCCTCCTCTATCACTACAGTCCTTCGCCCATGTGGTGGATACCTATAGTAGAAGACATTCATAATAACTAACCAAAAGAATATTTACGTGCTATGATCAGCCGTTCGAGGTTAATTAATTCTAAATTGTGTTCTAGGTTTCACACTAACAGAACCTGCGCTTGAGGAGGATGAACAACCATACCTCGCATGAAAGGTATCTGTATGGCAATCATAACAGAGCTCAGCATCATAACACGACAACATAAATCCAACATGGCCATGCTACAAAAACATAGAAGATGAAGGCAACTTAAGAAATCAAACAATAAAGGTAAGAAGTATCTCTACAAAGTTTTAGCAGGTAGTAACACCTGCACTTAAGTCAATTAGACAATCTCACTCTGTTATCTCCTAGATTAAGTAGCTGGTAAGTAAGCTATTAAAATGAATTATATGCACCATGCATCAAAAGAAATGAATACAACTAAGGGGAAGCACATTTTTCATGTACAATTGTCTATGATTAAAAGAAAGGAGTAGTACCTCACGATTGTAGACCTGTGCAGGGAACCAAAATTTGCCGCTTTCAAGAGCAAGATACCAAGACATCATCGAATCATCAGGTACATAGTTTGCTCGCCTGCTTCCATCATCACCTCTTGACTTGAACCAGTTAAGAGTAGTCATACAAGAAAGCAATCCAAGCAACCCCTTCGGCTTTCCCCTTCCTGCAGCGCCAGCAGGCAAATCCTTTCGCTTTGCAAGAAACAATTCCCACTCCTTCCTTGCCGAGTGGCCAACAATCCTACCCCATTTCTCTCTCATGTGTCTATCCCACAAATGATCACCCCTGCATCTCTCTCGCAGAGAGCTACAGACGCCAGCCATGTTGTGCAATCCGGCCGGTGACAGCTTACCCAGGATGACCTCTAGTGCCAATTCAGGCAAATCAAGGACCGACATCTCGTTGGATTCCTCGACATTCTCAACTCTAGCAATAGTCCTTCTTTTGGACAGCATCTTACTGCAAGTGTTGCACAAGAGCACACTAAGCAAGCTCCAACCTTTCAATCTTTGGGCGAAGAAGCAGATGAATTCTTTCCAGAAGAGCAATGAGAGCAATGTCATCTCACTGGCCCATGAAGGGAGTGGATGCACCGGAATGGATTTCGACAAGAGAATCAGAAAAGGCAAGAAGGATATTAGGAAGAAAAGCATGACACAAGAAAGGAAAGGTTGGATTTCTCACAATGGGCACTGAATCTCCGCATAAAAATCAAAATCCGAAGGATATCGCAAAGAAATATCCTTTTTTAGATCGAAGTGGCAGAATTGGGTATCTGACTAAACTAGAGCTGAAAACAAGGAGCAAGTAACACAAAGATAAAAAAAGATATTATCTTTGCTCAGAGAAATGCAAAACCAAGAATTGGGTTGTGGTTCCTTCCTCGATATACGAACCTTGGAGGCTGGGAAGGAAAACCTCCAAGGCCTCTTCTGGCTCTCCTTTGAACAAGAATCAAGAAAATCAAGAAATTGCTTCCGTTCTCAATATTTCTATTGCCAATAGATCCAATCATGGAATTGCTTGGAAAAAAATTTTAATTTTGGTGTTGGAATGAAGAAATAGTGGTAATGCCTGGTTGTTGGTGGAAGCTTGCCTAGATTAGGTGCACCCACCTTCAACCAGCCCTGCTATAACAAGATCAAACCAAACCTATAAAATAAATAAAAGAACCAGCAGGGAATTGATTTTAATGGAGATGATGAGCTAACAAGTGGGTCCTTGTTTATCTCACCTGTAATCTTCAACGGCTCAAAATAAAATTTTCAAAACAAAAAAAAAGTTGCAGAGAATGGTGCTGATGAAGGCTGACCAAATCTACACCAAAATTGAAAAGAAAATCTTTCTTCTCTCTCTCCTTTCAATCTCTCTTTCCAAACAAGTTGGTAGGAAAGAAGAAAGAAAAAAGAGAGAGTGAAATGAAACACACAAATATACAAGAAACTAAAAAAGAAAGAAAGCTAACTTTCTTTTGTCCAATGAGAGACCTTTATATAATGTGGGAATTGATGAAGCTTCAATCAATAAGAAAAAGACACGTAATAAAAAAGAATGCTAATTTAGTGCGTTTGTTTGATGAACCACTGATTAGAGTTGCAGAAGATTTAGGGCAGCCGGAGATTTTATCGCCTTTGTTTGAGGGACGAGATGAACATTGCTCAAAACCAGTCAATGCATTCTCAAACAAAAAAGAAAATTAAACATAGATTCTAAAAAACAAAAGTTTTCATCTTTCATCCGTTCATTCAAAAGGTGAATACCAAATTTATTCTACAAACAAATGATTGTTGCGCACCATTAATGATTTTCAGCTGAACAAAAAGAAGAACTTATCTATATCAAGTTATCAACATCTTCATTTGCAAAAATTGAAGTGGTCAGAACTCAGAAAACTATCAAAGGTTCAATCACCACCAAATGACAGTTTAAATTTGTGCTTCATTTATTGACCAATACATAAACTATATATTGTCTATAATTGTTCCCTGATTTAGTAACAAAATTCAGATAGATAATCTAGGAGATGCTTAGAATCACTTAAAAAGTGAAGCTTTTAAGAAAAAATTTCTTGATAGATTTTTGGGAAATATAAATTTATTATGTTTTAAAAAAAACTTATGCAAATAATTTGTATTCTAAAAAATTTATAAAATACTGAATTCTTTGAATTACAATTGTGAAAAAAAACAACTCCAAAGATCTCCTTAAACAATTTCAGAACAAAAATTCTATACTTTTGCTAATACATTAAGACCATATTTTAAGAGTGTTTAAACTTTCTTATTTTATCTCTATTTTAAATTTTTATTTCTACAAAATCTTTATACTATTTCTGAAAAATTATTTTATTATATTATGTTTTTAAACTAAAACTTTATTTTTTAAAGAACTTAAAAGATACTTTTATTCAAAAAAATTTGTTAGTTTAACGATTCCAAACGACCCCTTCCGTAGGAGATAAGGATCTTCAACTTTTTCTTTTTTGTTTTTCTATTCAATGCCTAACACAACTTGCAGTGTTTCAAAAAGATAAGTAATCATGTTAGTGCTTCTTTCTTATTTATAAGATTCACGTGATTTCATACCACTAGAGAATTAATTGTTCCTGAAATCAAAACTCAAAAAGATTTGTCTGCTATTAGTCAATTTGCATATTGCAATTAAATAATTTAACAATCTCCAAAAGCAAAGACATCTAAAATTTTTTTTTAGAGTGTCTAAGTCTCCACTTGTCGGCAATTCACATCATATATTTCCTGTTATTTGCATAATAACATTTCTTGAATAATTTCTATATTATGTTCATATTCATAAAAAAGCTTAATAATCTTAACTCTAGCTTGTTATTTCTATGAAAGAGATACAATATTAGAAGAGCTAATAAAAATCAAAATTTTTACTTCAAGATCCAACAATGTATTATAAAACTTATATACTAAATAGTTCAGTGTAATTTAAAAGTTAAACCAAAATGTTTAAAACTTATAAATGCATTTTTTTCCAAAAAATACTTCACAGTTTTAATAAATCTTATACGAAAAGTTTTAAAAATTTTAAAATACAAAAAAATTATAAATTCGGTGCTATAAATGTTGAAAGAAAACTTATACATTGAGATAGTCTTACCATTTTTTAAAATCTGTGATTGCTTCTATTTTATATTTCTTTCCACAATTTTTACCCAATACGCTTTCTTACTAAAAAAGAAGAATGAACTTCCCACAAACTGCGAGTGTGAATAAGTGCTAGAATTGGAATCTAAACCAAATTATAAGGCGGCCTTTAGGAATACTTTTTAAATAATTTTTTTTAATTTTTTTAAATAAAATTTTATTTTTTTATCACAAAAACTATAAAAATAAATAATAAAAAAATTTATTATATAAAATTATATTTTTTTAATTTTAAATATATTTTTTAAATATTTATAAAAAAAATATATTTAAAAATATAAATTAAAAAATTAATTTTTTGAAAAGCTTAGTCAAATACTCCCTTAAATTGTCCACCAAGCAATAACGACTTTCAAGTGATACGCCATCATTAATTAATTTTGTAAAAACACCATCATAAAAAATTCCATTCATCATCTTGTGGTGATATCAACAAATTTTGCATACTTTATTTTAGAACGTTTTTTAAATATTTATAATTAAATTTTATATAAATAAAAAATAAAAAATAAAATTTTATTAAAAATAGATAAAAAAAGAGTTTAATTTTATATTTTAAGTATTTTAAAAAGTAAATTAAAATTAAAAAATAAAATTGCGTAAATAAAAAAATTAGAATTGAAATTTTATATATAAAATTAAAATTAATCTTTTGTACAAATAAAATATATAAATTTTGTAGAATTGTAATTTTGATAAAAGAATTAAAGTTAGGATGATTGAAACATTACGAAAACAAAACCCATCCATTTAAGTTAGTGACCTGAAATTTCGTTATCTTTCGATTACTTCAAATCTCTTTTTGAGAGATATTGTGGAAAAAAAGTGAACATGAACATGGTCCCATATTTATATTTATTAATATTATTTCTAAATTTGCTTGTTAGATTTGTGAGGTAATAATTAATAACAATGAAATGTTTTGGAAAGATGTAGCTGGAGTGCCGCTGGTTATAACAGGCTTGCTAGCGAATAAAGCCAATAAAAAACTATTCATGTGATGTGAACATATATACAATAATTGCCTGTAATACTATTCGTTCAGAATAAAGCATATTTATTTAAAAATAAAATTTTAAAATAATTATTAAAAAATAAATTTTATAAACTAAATATAAAAAGTATTGAAATGATTTTTTAATAAAAAGTTACTTTCTGACTAAATAAGTTATGCATAAATATCTCCTTCTTTATTAGCTAAATTAATAAGTAATATATATTATTAAGTATAAAATAGATTATACATTAATAAAGTATTTAGATGATGAGAGGTTTTGGTTACAAGGTTCCAATTGGTCCATTTGCTAAACTATCTTTTTAAAAGGAAGCATTTGAGAATATCTTTTAACTCTTTTTAAATAATTTTATTTCATTTTTAAAATAATTTTATATAATATTTATAAATATTTTTATTCAAAATATTTTTATTTTATAAAAACTCATTTTTAAAAGCAATTCAAATCTTATAAATAATTAGACATTGCATAATTATACAATAAATAATTGAGTGCTTGCAATAATTTCCCTTCACGGCTACGCAATTTCTTAAAAAATTAAGAAGAGAATACTACAAAATGGATGCAACTTTCTCAAGGAACAGAAAATTTTCATTCATGTGATTTGGAAAGAATCATATGAAAGAATCATTCGCATTCATTCATTCGTTTTTATTTGTTGGTTGATGTTAATAATGGAGAGAAAAAGAAAAGTTTATTCTTCTTCCTCAGGGTCGGTCTAATAAAGAGGCTGCAAGGTGACAACCTGAAAGCAATGTTTTTAGCCCTACCAATAATACCATACCTAGACAAAGCAAAGACACAAAAAAAAGCTTTGTTTTTTTTATCAAAACATAATACGAAAATAAGTTTTAAAAAACTTATTAAAAATAAATATAATAAATTATTCAGAACTCATTTTATATTGGAAAGAAAAGAAAAAACATATTATTGTGAAGATAATGGACAAGTTGAGTAATGTTATCATGTTTTTGTGGTTGCTAACTTAATCTCCATTATAAATGACAAATTTCTTTTGTAAGTATTATTTGGGAGAGTGTTTGGCATTGCTTACTTCAAATATAATATTCAAAATTTTTATTTTATATGTTTTAATATATTTTTTTATAAATATTTAAAAATTTTATTTAAAATTTAGTAAGTATAAAAAATCTGTGTAGTGAAATTTTTTATTATATATTTTTATTTTAGTAAAAAAATAAAATTTATTTTTAAAAAAAATCTTGCATTTCAAAAAACTTTTATTTCAAATCTCTATCTATTGGAACATTATTTGTTTATTTTTATTATTATTATTTCATTTTTCGGTTTTGGTGTATTTGTAGGGACCATTTGGAATCTTATATAATGGAAAAACATTTTGCTTCATAAATTTTAAAATTAATTTTCTCAGACAGTGCTGATTTATGTAAAATTTAGAAAAAACATAAACCTGTTTGGTAAATGCCATAAATAGTATTCAATAATCTCAGCTAAGTTCTCCTGACTTTTAACTGATACGAAATAATTGTCAGATTCTTTAACATTAGAAAATATAATAGAAAGAAACCTAAAATCAAAATGCAAGTAATATTAATCTCACAAATCTTAGAAAACTAAAAAACTGATTTTTGATTGTTGGAACTTTTTTAACAATTTAAAACTAAACATTTTAAATTGGAGTTACTTCGTTGGAAGAGTTTTAAAAGAGCTTCTGTTACATTAGTCAGGTCGATAGTCAACACAAATCTGAGCATATTATCGATAAATGGATGTAATATAAATAATAGTAAAACAAAAATAGAAGGCAACGAATTGTAATGGAACAAGCACGTAGTTAAAATAATAGTCTTTGAGCTTTTGGGCCAACGATTAAAGCCCTATGTTTAGTGGACTGTGTTTATTATGTGCTTGTGTATTTCAGCTAATGAGGCTGTACTATTCTATGGACTTGTTTTCTTGCATATCACTTATCAATTGTTTGGGAGAGCTTTTCTCTTCTAATAAGGGCACTACTTAAATTTCTTTCCTTAGATTTTGAGTTCTGAATAATTAATATATTTTAATTACACAAAAAATTTAAAATTTTATTTTTATATACGAAATTTCAGTTTTAAATTTTTTATTTACACACTTTTCAATACAATTATATCTTTTAAATTTTAATACATTTTTAAAACCTACTGAAATACAAATACCGAACTCCACTTCCACTTTATTTTTTAAAAAATTTTACTTTCTATTTTTCACTTTTACGAAATTCAATTACGAGCATTTGAAACACGCCCTAAATTTCTTTTCAACTTCAAAAAATTATACACAATTTTTTATAAAGTTTTTAAAAAAATTTTAAAAAATATAGATGAAATATAGATTAAAAAATGATTATATGTATAATTTTTATTTTTTTAAATATTTATAAATAATATATCTAAAAACTTTTTTTTAGAATTTTTTTTAATAAGCACTCTCAAAAATTTTCTTATTCTGCAATAGAACAGTAGTTACTTTTTGTACTGAACTAGGATCTATGAAAGATCCCAACTTAATCTGATATTTTTGATAGTTCATTGAAGCCGATAAGATTTCCTTTTATGCGTACTAATATTTAAGCAGTTTTCCCCTCTAACATCAACTCATTTCAATTGTCGTTGTCCGTAAAATTTAAAACTGCGGACACTTCTGCGTGAATCTTAGGTTGCGTTTGGCTTGATTTATTGGAAAATTAATTTTTTAATTATTTATTTTATATATTTCAATATTTATTTTATAAATATATAAAAATTTATTTAAAAAAATTTAGAAAGTATAAAAAAATTTAACTTAATGAAATTTTTTTATTATATATTTTTATTATATTTTAAAAAATAAAATATGAAATTTATTTTAGAAAAAAATAAAAATATTTTTTATTTTAAAAAAATCCTATTTCAAAATCAACGTTCAGCTATGCCCATTATTTCTATGAGGCAACTGTTGGAGCTGGTCTTTCCATCATCCGCACACTACAGGGACTTCTTGAAACAGGAGATAAAATTTTACGTATTGAGGGCATTTTCAGGTATTTACTTTTTGAATCATTTTTCTTAGTTTTCGAAAGTAGAAGGGAATTGAAATATTCATGAATTATAGATAATTAAGCTCAGAGTGAGAGTCCTCTAAGACGTAGTTCTTGATAAAAAATATCTAGTATGCATTCATTTGAAATCATTTCAGGTCCTGAGCATCACTTTTGGGTATCCTGTTTTGCAGCGGAATCCTGAGCTACATTTTCAAAAATTTTGTTGCAAATCGGTCTTCGATCGAAGTTGTAGCGCCTAAGCAAAAGAGGTTGGATATACGGAGCCTGATCCAAGGGGTGATCTGTCTGGGATGGATGTTGCTGGGGGGAAATTTTCTAAACACTCTTTCTTGACACATTAGATACTTGGATTCTTAGACCAGCTGCATATGATAAATGCTTTTACCAGAAGTAAAGCCAAAGTAAGACGAAACAATTAATGTGCTTGGTTTAGTTAATTTCTAGGTCTAGTTCATTTGCTTTGCTTTCTGAAATAGCTTAAAGAAGTATTTTGTTTGCTTTTAGGATTTTCTTAGTATAAAATTTGTAGAAGCATTGGCATTTTGGCCTCTGTGTTCCTACAGATTTATTTCCTTAAACAAAAGCAATTCAATACAAGTCGACCTTTTGTTATGATCCACAGGTCATAATCCTTGCAAATTAGGGAGTCAGGTTTGAAGCTTGAACTTTCTGATATCCAACTTGAAAACCTTTTTCACGCAGCCGTTGAGGCTTTTTGCCAAACATGTTCGACAGCTGATAATCCATGAAGCTTTGATGAGGAGCTTTCTAAGAAACGTGATGGATGCGGAGACTTCAAAAGAGGTAAATACTTTTCATACTCTGATCTGTCGAACTGAGTCGAATCTGTCGTTCTGGACCGGTTGGAATGGAACGGTCGGACTGGACTGAATCTTTTGTCCATATTGTATCTGTTTGTTTGGATCGGATCGTACTTATTTATCCGGATCGGATCAAATTTATCTGTTCGGACCGGATCAGATTTGTCTGTTTAGATCGGTTCAAATCTGTCTATACGGGTCGAATCTTATTTGTGTATGTTGGATCGAATCTATCTGTCCAAATTTGATCGAATCTGTTTGTCTAGGTCAGATCGAATCTATTATAAGTTTAAATCTAGTCTAACTCAACTTAATTTGGCTTGGACTTGATCAGGCTCGATCATAGTCAGCTTCACCAGTCTGATTCGCGGTTCAATCCAATTGATCAGTTCTATGGTTGGTGGTCTAAATCATAATCTGATTGGCAGCAGCGAGTGGCAATCAACAGCTAGGAATTACAATGGAAGTGGAAGAAGATCGTGGCGGAGATCGGAGGATGGATCTGCAATAGTTTGAGCGATGAATCTTAGTTGTAGTCAATATTGATCGGAGATCATAGTCTGAAAGCTTTGGACGGCAACTTTAGATAGCCGATTCTGACGGTCTGATAAATTTTCAATAAATTCATCGACATTGCAACGATAGTCCGATAACGGCAACGATGAGCAACAATAGATAAAGTAGCAATGAACAAATTGGCGAGGGACGGCGATAAGAAAGCAGCAGTTATCTTCTTCTTCAATTTTTTTATTTAGAAATCTAATTCTATTAAACTGTCAGATCTCATTAAATTGATATACTTGTAATTTCTGGTTGTTGTAATTCAAAATATAAGCGTCGTTATCATTATCTTCAACAATGATAGCGGATAGATTTGGTTAGATTCAAACTGTAGGGATCGTTATTTGTCACGATGGCGACGGATAAATTTAAAACTTTGATCTGATCCAATATTAAGAAAATTATTTCAATTTTTTCATCAATTTTTAATACAAATAATATATATATATACTTCTTATAATACTAGATAAGAAAAATTCTTTAAAAAAATATTTAATTCTAAAAAATTAAATAAATAATTAAATTTTTTTAATATAATTATAATATTAAATATATTGATTTACGTCAATACTATGAACCCTGAAGTTTCGGAGCTTGAGCATAAGTTATGCTGGAGGGGTTTTTAGCGACATTCTATGGTTTGGCTTCATAGTTAGGGCTCCGTCTTAAATTTCAGTGGAGTGGAGTATGAGAAATTCTTTTGTCATTATCGTATCTGTCTTTTCAGCGCAGAGGCTATTTTTTCACTATCCTGTATTCATGTGTGTACCATCATGTGAATGAGAATATTCGAATTAGTGTTCTCTTCTAAGTTAGTGTAGTTTGTAGATTCAGTTTCAGTGAAACTAAAGACGGGATTAGTTGTTGTTCTAAAGATTTTGTAGAACAGAAACAAGTGTCATCTGTCTTTGCCACCACCACCACCACTGAAGACCTCCTGCGCTGCTTCTACCACACCCGCCGTAATAACCCTTCTCCAACCATCTCAACGCAAACGCAGCAGCGGCACTCGTTCAACTCGTCTTTACCGAGCGGTGAAATCCGCATTCCGTTCACTACCAATCTTAACACCTGTCGGCGTTTGCCGTCTTCCTCCGGGTTTGAACCTTTCCGCTTTTTACATACATCACATTCTGAAGGCCATATTCACGGTGCAACACGCTCTACAGGGACCATTTTCGGTCGTAGAAAAGCGCGCGTCTCGCTCGCATTCCAAGACACCCCACGTAGTCTACCGACTCTCATTATCGAGATCGCGGTACCTACGGCGAAATTCATGCAAGAACTAGGAACCTCCGGATTAGTTCGGGTCGCTTTGGAATGCGAAAAACGGCCAGGATTCGCACCGAGATTGCTCGAAGAACCGACGTGGACATCGTTCGTTAATGGGAGAAGCGTTGGGTATGCAGCTAGAAGAGAAGCAACTGAAGAAGATTTGGCAGTGATGAAAATGTTGCATGCTGTTTCGATGGGCGCCGGAGTATTGCCTGGAGACATGACAGATCCGAACGACGCTGAGTTGATGTATATGAGAGCGCACTTTGATCATGTAGTTGGATCAAAAGATTCAGAAACGTTTTATATGCTTAATCCTGATAACGACTCTGCTACTGGGCTGAGCATTTTCTTCATTAGGATATAATACTAAGTTTTTAATTAAATTTTCTTATTTTAGTGTTCAATAGTTTCTCTTTTTCTCTTTGCAATCATTTTTCAATCACAAAAATACTTTAAAATAATTTCTGTATATATTTTTTTAAAATTATTTTTTAATAAGAAAATAAGCACTTAATGTGCACGTGAACACGACAGTGGACATATAATAAAAGATTTTCTTGCATAGTCTTATAATGTTATGTTTATGTGTTTATTATGACAATCACATTCAACGAATTAAAAAGTTCTTGTAAGTCCTTGAAACCCAAATTTATATGAACAAAAAACTGGTTATAAAAAAAAAAAAAAAAAAAAAAAAAGCACAAGTACACTATTGTTGGATGCTTCTTTACTGGCACTCAAACAGTTGCATACAGAGTTATTGGCGTAAAATAATTTTTTAGTATTAGACATGGGAATCTATACTATTACTGAACTTGGGTCATGAAATTATATGTGTATTTAATATTGCAAAGTTGTAGATAGAATGAACATTGACTGAAATATGAATAAGAACAAATGATTTCTTGTCATTTATCTTTAACATATGCATGTGGACAGTGTACTACAAGTTCACAACATGTTGTGTGGTCTTTTAAGTCCAAGCTAACTTTAGTTTTGGTGATTTGAAACAAACAACCTCAAAATTTAATAGTTTCAGTTCAGTTGCAATGGAACCATTACATATCTTTGTTATCATGATAAATGAATTTCCAACAGTTTGTTTGTTCACTTTCTACGACACCTCAAATTAACCTCAAATTATTGATGAAAGAAAGATGAAAGACGAGAAAAAACAGAGAATGCAAGGTACAAGGAAAACACCAAGCTATATAATTTTGAAGTTGAAACTCAAAACTAAGATTACTTCAAACCAAGATGAGAACTTGAAGACCCTGAAAACAAGATGATCAATATATCTCTTCATTAGTTAAGTTAAACTGATTACACAAAGGTTTCCTGACTAACGCTACAAGCTAACTAAACCACTACTCAAACGCTCTCTTCTTGCCATGGATTGAAACACCAAACAACTTAATACCATCACCACTATCCATGACCGCCTGCGAAACAGAAGAATTCATCTCTATAAGTCTACAGCTCGTCTTCGTTGTCGTCGTCATCGTAGGAGATACAGGTTCAACATGGTTTTGTAGAAAGTAAACAATATTATTGTAGAGTTTCTTCATGTGAGTGAGTTCAGAGAGAAGCAAAGAGTTTTTTCTTCTTAAACGTTGGTTGTCTTCAGTGAGAGCAGAGAGGAAATCAGGGTCTGTTGGGTGTAGTGGAAATGGAGAGTCTACCCATGATGGGTTGTTGCTGCTGCTGCTGTGAAGATATTGATGATGATCATCATCATCAGCAGGCGAGTAATGGAATAACGGCGAAGGCTGATGAAGATGATCGTGGTGGTACTGGTAGAATTGTTGTGGTGTTTTTCTTCTGTGGATTTCTGATAGTAAATGCTTCTCTCCTCTTTTGAAGTATTCATTTGCGAACTCCCATCTGTCTGCAACTATCTTTCTGAACCCCTGCATGTACACATTAAAGCGTTACAATGTTTTCAATTCATTCACTCATGTTGACAATATTGATGAAAAATGTTTGCATTTCACAATGCAGGAAAAACAAAGTAAATGTATTGCAGATATATGTAGAACGGCCGGAGTAACAGTAGCGAGGAGTTGAGAAGGTTTGATTAGTAGTTTTGAAGGAAAAAGATGAAGATTGCATGATAAGAACGTTCGATCACTTCTGTCTATGCAGTGAATATCATTATACCTAGTAACACAAACATAAATCTAACACATCAAAGAAACCAACTATGAACAAATTAAGACAGAAGGACCAACACTGAAAGAAAATGAAGGAAAAACTCCTGAAACTAACAAAAGGAAAATAACTGGTGCTGAAAATAACATACATAAGTGTTGAGTTGGCGAACAAAACTGGAGAAATTGTTGTGCTTGAAGTAGTTAGGCAAGAGATCTCTAGCAAACTCAGGAAGTCTCCAAACAACAAAAGTTGAATCATCTTCACCCCAAGAGACAATGTGGTTTGTTGCAGGATCATCAACAAGCTGGTAAGTTTTAGACAAGAATGGTGCTGGCACTGTTTTTTGTGATTGATCCATTGATACCACCATCTCTCCACATTTCTCTACCAAGAAAGCCATCAACAACTTCTTCCGAGAAAGAAACTAAAAGCTAGAACAACTCAACTCGAAAGCTCTCTCAGGAAGACAAGAATAAGATGGAATTATTATTGCCTTATGTATAGAGAGGAGAGAGCTAGTTTCTATCCCTTTCTTTGTCTCATGATTGTTTGTGTTGTGTACCATGGACTAGCAAAAACTATCCTGTACCATGGTATGCTATTATGCTTTGATTACAATTGCATACGTGTGTTTGACATACGCAAAAGGCAGATTAAAGTAGGTTCCCTCACGTTTCTTTTCTCCTTGTACTTGAAGCCTTTTTTCATTTTGAAATTTGAATCTGTTGCAGTTAAAATTGAGGTTTTACTACTGTAGTAAACAAATTAAAACCTGCATTAGATCAAGACAGAGGAGGTAGCAGATTTAAAACTGTGTGGAATTATTCTATTCTTCCTAGAAGCTGAATGTTCTTGTAGCTAAAGAGAATCTAATGCTCAAGAAAGTAAAGAAGAAGGAGATCATCATCAACAACAAGGTCTGTGATCTTGTAATTTAAGTAAAATATAAACAAAGGTTTTGTAAATTTCAAGGCAAGCCCGTGACTTGAATAGGGGAGAGGGAAGAGGAATAATTTTTAAGCAAATTTGGTGTAACATCTCTATCTATTTGCCATTTTCAGTTAATGGCCTGCATGGGTGTATTGAAAGCTGCTGCCTGCTTCCATAAACAATGAAAGCTACCACGCAATAAAACAAACATTCCTAACTTTCTCTCTACCCACATTACATGTAAATCTCTGAAACAAAGTTATTATCTTACACTTATCTCCATAAGTTTCTCATAGAAAATAACAACATATTCATATATATATATATATAGATATGCATTGTTCTAATTTCTAGAGATTTGAGTCACAGGGATTTTTATTATAAAGAAGATTTTTCTCTGAAACTTTATAAAGTTTATACATTTACCATAATCTCTCTATACTGCAGCTTTCAGTAAAACTTCTAGCTAATAAGGTTTGTAAGTCCTTTTTTAAATTTAATGTTTTGCCGCAACAACTTCTATCTGTCATCTTCTAAGCAGCAGTAAATATTCCGGTCAAAACTAAACAACAAAAGTGCATCCAAATAGGGTTTCTGTCATGAGGCAGCCTTGTATGTTAGTAGGGCTTTTAATTAACATGCTGCATGCTCAGTTACCAAAACATGCAAATATTATAATACTCCTCATTAACCTTGAATGTTTTGCTTGCTTGCTAGAAGATAACACAGTGTAGCCTTCTAGCTTAGCTAGGGAGCATAGAGTTAGTTGTGTACACAGTAGAAAGTAGCATAGTTAAGAGAGAAAGAGTTTTCATTCAAAATTGTTCAGAACTTGAATATAGTGGAAGATTCTATTCCACATATATGACAACTTGCTCTGATGATAAATCTAATATGAACATATACACATACTTGAGAGTCACCAAATAGTTAAAAGTACATGATTCACATGAATTTTTTTTTGGTATCCACATGTGACCCACTGCTAGAGCATGCAGGTGTCTGTGGTTTTTCTATTCAACTGAAAAGAATAGTAATAATGTTTGAAAGAATGGAGAAAGCACAAGAAAGAAAGGAAGGCATCATCATGCAGTGTGAGTTACTTACATCAACAGGTTCTTCATCTTGTCTTCTTTCAGGCCCACACTCCTCCCTTCTCTATATGCTTCTTCTGTCTTCCTTTGCTAGAGGCATTGCACAATCTAGATGCATTTATGTGAATTTCAAGTAAAACCTAATTGGTACATAACAACACTATGCATCATAACCATGCATACATGTGCTTGTCATTTGCAGGCATTAGTATATGTACATGTTTTAGCTAGCATTGCTTTGCTTTATCTCCTCTTATGTATATCTAGCTATGCATGTACTGTATAGGATCCATTGAAGAGGATATATAGGTTTTCTTGAAAGTTAGCATCAATTGGTGTTCATGGGGGTAATCAATGGCCTATGCCATTCATATTTGCATCTAAAGAACAAAACAAAGTTGGTCCATGAAATCCATGCCATTCACATTAAGCTAAGTTAAAGCTAAGCTTATATCAGTCGAGTACTACATATACAATAATCTTGCAGCTTTCTAGCTTAAAGCTAGCTAAAGTTATCTTTTTCTTCCATATTGGTCTTTATTATGTGGGTCCTTTTAACAGTCAGTCATTGCTATATTCAAAAACTCCACCTAGTTTTGTCCCTAAAGATCAAAAGGATTAGAGTGAGAGTTCAATGAGTTCATAAATGGCCAATATTTCTTTCTTCATTTTCATCAGTAATTACAGCTTTGGAAAAGAAGAAAAGAAAAGAAAGGACTCTTCAAAGCTGAACCTTATTGCTAGACAAAGGAAGTTTTCTATACACAGAACATTTATCTTCTTTTCTTCCAAGAAAAAGACTACTGATTAAAGTCTGTGGAGGCACATAAAAAAGAAGATGGTGATAAAAAACAAGCTACAATAACCATTTAATTTTTACCATAGCGTTTTTCTTCTGTCTAGTTAACATATGTATATATATATACACACAGTAACAGATGACAGAAGGATCCTTTAACATGTTTTCTACTATAATAAACCAATCTTAATACATATCTCGGGGGCTCACACTCACACAAACACACACAAGCAGAAGGCAGGCATTTAATATTTATCTGTGGTCATGAAGCACTTGCCAAGTTGCCATGTATGTGTAATATCTTGCATGTTTCTATACGCATTAATGAATCCTGCCTATAAATATTTCCTCTGTTTTTTTTTTCATTAACTTGGATCTGTATTTCATCATCAAACTGATCAACAATCCATGCATGCTCATGTTTGTATGAGAATGCACCATGACTTCTGCTTCTGCTTCTGATGAAGGTGAAACATTATCACAGGCAGAGCAACCACTGTCTAACTGTTTAAGCTGGGGAACCTCATGTGAAAGTCACATGAGTAGCAGCAAAACACTGTACTTCTACAGATATCTCTCCAACTTCTCCTCTGAATACTTGCAGAGAAGACACAAATTACAAAATTTTGGAAAAATTAGTTCATTTGAAATGAAATTTGAGCTGAAACTAATTTATGATCATTAAAAATCCATACATACTGTAATGACATGTATGCGTTAGATGATTGATTTATATAAAACATAGGTTCGAAAAATTCCCTGCAGAGATTGGACGTTCATTGATAGACAAAAAAAAAAGAAAAAGAACGGAAGCAAATTAAAATGAAACCATTAGAAGAGAAGACCCTGCGTTCAAGTCAGAAGGACCATGCTTTCTTTGTCAGAGTTAAAAAAAAACCAATTAGGTCGATTAGTTGAAAGATCTGTTCCGCACATTATATGGGGACGTTATGAGCGTTCCTAACTCCATTTTATTTCAAATATTTTTTTTTTATTTATCAATTTTTTACATTTTTTAATAAAATTTTTAAATAATTATATAAATATTTTTTTACTTAAAAAAATTACGTTTATTTTTCAAAAAATTTAAAAATAATTTTATAAATATATTTTTTCTAAAAGTACTTCAAATATCGTTATGTAATATGAATTCATTCACAGAGAGAATGGAAAGGTGAAAAAGTCTATCATTTGCTTTGCTCCGTTTTTAAAGTTATCTTAGAGTATTTATAAAATAAAAATTTTTAAAATAAATAATATTTTAAAAATAAGTTTAAATTTGTATCTAATAATAATAAAAATTTACATATAAAAATTTAATGACAAATAAAATTGATGTAATTTAAAATTTTAAAAAAATTAAAATACAATAAAAAATTAATTAAAAAATAAGTATTTCAAACGCTAACCAAATGATAAGTGTTATTGACCAGCAGAATGTTGAAAGAACGTGATGAGTTCTGAAGGTCCACGTCTTAACATTTTGCTTTTGCAAGCTTTTTGGGTTTCTTAACATTTGCTTTGCTTTCCATTTGGTTCCAAAAGGGAAAAAGAAAGCGCATTCTACTATTCTATGCTGAAGCATGCACACAGTGACACAGGTCTGCCGTATGCGTTTGAAATTAATTATAAAATAAAATTTTTTAAAGTGAAAAATATTTTTTTAAAAAAAATAATAAAATTATATAATAAAAAAATTTCGTTACGTTTACATTATCTAAATTTTTAAATAAATTTTTTAAATATTTATAAAATATATATTAAAAAATATGAAATAAAAAAAATTAAAAAATAACGTTTGATATGTACTATCAAACTCATTCTTAACTGTGCTTTTCAAATCAATAATTTTAATTTTTTAATTTATATTTTAAAATAATTTTCTTATAATATTTCTTTTGCTATATTTTACGAAAATATTCTTATTTTCCATTTTTCAAAAAGTTTTCTTAATATTGTATATAATTTATTTTAAAATTACAAAATATAGAAAATTTTACATAATAAATTTTTATTATTTTTTTATTTTAAAAAATTTTATTTTTAAAATTACTTTTAAACTGTTCTAAATATACCCATATCTTTTCACAATTTTAGTTATTGCTCTAATTAAAAAAATCAAAAGATTAAAATAAAAAAAGGAGAAACTAAAATACTTACTGTAGTTAACTTAAAGTAATATTATATACTATAATAAATAGGCATCATAAAGTCAGATCTATTAGTCGTGCATGAATTACTTACGACCTATGGGCTAAATTTGTAGCTAGGCATTTACAAATTGTTATTGGGCCATTAAAGATCCACGTAAGTGGGCCTTCGAAGATCTAAATCACAGTAAATCAATTAACAGGCTCGAAGTAACAATTATGGGTGTAAATTTCACAATAGAAGGTCGTAATTGTAAATTTCTAATTTTTCAATGGAGGGCGACTTCGTTGTTAAACGAAGGTTTTTTCATTTTGGGTCATTAGGGTTTAAGCCAGGAAGAGGTCAGTGGCGGGGGAGCAAGCTAGGGTTTTTCTCCGATCTCGCCCACCAACCTTCGACGATCATTTCATCAGATTAGACCCAACCGATCGAACACTATGTGGGCTCTCCGGAGGGCGTCAAATCCATTAAGGTAATCAGAAAATGATTTGGTTTAATTCTTCTGAATTGTTTACGGTTTTAATCGTTTGTGATTCCTTGTTGTTTGATTCATTCTTGTTTAGTGTAGGTGTGGTTTCTTAAGTTTGTTGGTTTTTAAGTCCCGCAAATGGTTTTAATAAGCAAGCAATTTAACATACCTGGTGACATACGAGCCGTGTAAGTTTGATTTTTTATGCTATGGCTAGATGAAGTTTAGGTTAGTTGTGGAATTATTGTAAACTTTTTATTTCTTGTAGTGTCGTGTCATATGGATGTTCTTGTCTGTGTTGAAGTTCTTTTTAAAATTTATAAAATTTATTCATTTTGGGTTGGAGAAACTTGGTGTTTCACCGTCTATGCTTATTTTGGTTCTGAATTTTAGTCATGTCAGGGTTCAGTGATGGCTGCTATCCAAGAACTTTCTTTTGTTCGTTGTTGGCACCGCAAGTAGAAGAATTCTGTAAAACTATGTTGAATGCTTGATTAAAGAATAGATCATATGACTACCTTTATGCTGAACTTTGTATCTGATTTTTGAAGTACTCCTTAGACTTTATAGTGAAATACATATACTTGCTGACTATTATATTAGCATTTCTTTGTGCCTTTTTGGTCAGAAACTATGTTAGCACTATTTAAAGGTCTTACATGTTCAATTAATTATGTACATGGCACTGTGTAATACCTTATGATTCTTCAGCAAATTAATTGCATTTGTTCCTGCAATCTTAGCTCATCCATCTATTTATTCTATTATGCTTAAGACTTGCGTTCAAATGCTTCTCTCAGGAGTCGAAGTTACGGTGTCGTGGTGAGTCTTGCGTGCTTCTCTAAGAAAGAGATTCCTTTGACTGATATAGAGCCTAGTGAAGGATGCCTTATGAGAGAATTTCAGAGAGCGTGGTCCAGTTCCTTTCAGAATGCATCTTTTCCTGGGTATTCTTATGTTCCAAGTTCTTTGATTAGCAGCAGAAATCTTTCCTCTCAGGCAAGGACAAGATCTAGTGATAATGACCTTGAAGAAGGATTCTCAGAGCTTGAGACAGCCCCTGAAACTGGGAAAACTGATAATATAGACCAAGAAAATGATGTGGGCAATGTATCTGAAGGAGATGATGATGACTTGAGTGAAGGTGCAGATGATTCTCCGGACTTGTCAGATGCTGAAACAGATGCAACTGAGTCAAAGAATGCCAGGAAAAAGAGCTCGCCGTCTCCACTTTTTTTGGTCATAATGGAAGCCCCTCGTCATAATATTAACATGGCTCTTGACAAATGGGTACAAGAAGGTAAACCAATGGACCGAAGTGAAATCTCAAATGCAATGCTCAATCTTCGGAAGAGAAAGATGTATGGAAAGGCTCTTCAGGTGATTCAAAATTTCAAAATTTAGAATATTCTTTGAGCATGTTCTGACTAAGAATCAAATATCCAGTGGTAGCAAGAAGATGCAAATTATTACACTTGGTTTTTGTAGTGTTACTGTATTGTTATTTTGTGTTGTCTATTTATATTACACATTATAGTATGCCTATTTATTGCAATGTGCAAGCTATTTTCTTCTCAATTTGCAGTTTGTGGAATGGTTGGAAGCAAACCAAAAGCTTGACTTTGTAGAGCGTGATTATGCAACTCATCTTGATCTGGTTGCCAAAGTATATGGCTTGCAGAAGGCAGAGAAATTCATCGAGAAAATTCCATCATCCATGAGGGGAGAAGTGATATACAGAACACTACTAGCTAACTGTGCTTCTGCTGCCAATGTCAAGAAATCAGAGGAAGTGTTCAACAAAATTAGAGATCTTGGTTTCCCTATTTCAACCTTTGCATGTAATCAAATGCTACTGCTATACAAGAGGGTAGACCGGAAGAAAATAGCTGATGTTCTCCTATTGATGGAAAAGGAAAATGTGAAACCATCTCTGTTCACATACAAGCTCTTACTAGACACCAAAGGCCGTTCAAATGACATATCAGGAATGGAACAGATTTTGGAGACAATGAAGGCTGATGGAATTGAGCCTGACATGAGCATCAAGGCTATGGTTGCAAATTTCTATATTTTTGCAGGTCTCAGTGAGAAAGCTGAAGCTGTCTTAAAAGAGATTGAAGGTGATGACATTAAGGAAAACCGTTATGCTTGCAAAGTTCTTCTCCCTCTTTATGCTACACTTGGCAAAGCAGATGATGTCGAGAGGATCTGGAAAGTGTGCAAGGGTAGTCCACGTCTTGAGGAGTGCTCAGCTGCCATTGAGGCTTGGGGTAAGTTAGGTCGTGTGGAGAATGCTGAGAAAGTCTTTGAGGACATGCTGAAGACATGGAAGAAGCCATCGTCAAGATACTACAATGTATTACTCAAGGTTTATGCGAACCATAAGCTCTTGTCAAAGGGTAAGGAGCTAGCTAAGAGGATGTCAGATAATGGTTGCAAGATAGGCCCTTTGACATGGGATGCACTCGTGAAGCTCTATGTAGAAGCTGGTGAAGTTGAAAAGGCTGATTCAGTATTGCAGAAGGCAGCACAGCAGAACCAGATGAGGCCACTCTACAGCTCATACATGGCTGTACTTGATCAGTACTCGAAGAGAGGTGACATCCACAATGCAGAGAAGATTTTTCATCGTCTGAGGCAGACAGGGTATACAGGGAGGATGAGGCAGTATCAGGCATTACTCCAGACATACATCAACGCGAAAGCTCCAGCATACGGGTTTAGGGAGAGGTTGAAGGCAGACAACATATTCCCAAACAAGGGTATGGCAGCACAGCTGGCAGCGGCTGATGCATTTAGGAGGACCCAGATCTCAGAACTGCTCGACTGAATGGTTTTTGGATCTGAGTTTGCGTGAAGCTTCAAGTCTAGTCCCATCGAGAATGTATTTGGTTTTGGTTTAGACCTTGAGCCACTTCTTTATTGATGTACTATAAAGTCTATTGATCTCATTTCCCACCCTCATTATCTAGTTTGATTCAAAAATCTGGTGGTGGGAAGTGTAGTTATTTTGCTGTAGGGTTGGCTCATTCAGTTAAAGCATTCTGCTTGCTTCAATTAGAAGTTGTTCATCCAAATGCTTTCTCCATCAAAATATTGTAGAGGAATTATTGAGGTAATACTCTAATTGAAGCAATAATTCCTTTGACCAATTATACAAGCGATAGAATCTGTGTCTGAGCAATTCCTTTCTTTTGACCAATTATGAAATAGGAACAGGAAGGCAGACGAGCAAAGAAATTAGAAATTTCAGATCATCTAGAAAGTAGACTGACTTGAAGGAAATTTCAGTCAGACAGTTTGTTGTCGTTGCTGTGGCGGCTATTGACATTTTAGTAACAAGGAATGTAATATACGATTCTCGGCAGTCAAATGTTCTAAAAAGCTTTAAATTTTCGATCTTCACTGAGAAATGAAATCAATTTTATTAGAGTTGGCAGATTTATATGTAGAAAATGCTAGTAATAGATAGATTACCCGAGCGAATAGAGCCAGAAACACGGTCATATGCAGGCAACGCACCTTGACGCATAATAAGCTCTGGGACATGTTCTTCTAGGATACTCAATTTAGTTAACCATCTTATTGTACTACTGTTGCTTGTGTATTTTTTAGTCCCTGATGCATCTAGCCAGAAATAAGGACACCTACATCGCCTTGCCAAACTTGCGCAACAGTTTGTTAGCCAAAGCATTCCTGGTCCCTTCTAAGCATAAAACACTCCAAAAACAATTTTATTTTTTCATATTCGAGATTTGCTAGCATTCTTTGAATAGTAAGTGGAGACAAGTATGACTTCTTGATTCCATGGGTCCAATTACCAATAGAATACTTTATATAGGCCTTGAATCTTTCAAAACTTCCTTGAAATACGTTTGAGAAAAAAAAATGGCCTCTCTCAAAATTTCCAAGAAGCACAACAAGCACATCAACAACCCGTTTCCATTCCCTCCAAAATCTCTTCCTGTGGTGCATGGAACTCTCTCTTTCAATCCGAACAAGCTCTCAAACGAGCAATGTTACCAAGTTGGCAAAGATTTTCTTCTTTATTGGTGCCCGAAAAATGGTGGGCAGATCTCTGTTTCTCACCAAAGCAATGAAGATCGGAGATTATGGTACACGGTCCACGGGGAGGCGTTCGTTTCAGCTGCAGCTGTGAATACAGAAGTCGAAGAGAGCAGAGGTTCATTTGTAATTAGAGATGGCGATGTTCGTTGCGTTTGTAATCACCAGTTTATCCAAGAGATTAAAGTCTTCTACCCATCTGACATTGAGAATATAAAGAAGGACGATGAATGTTATGCCGCCTTCTCTAAATTTTACGGTAACGAAGATGTCTCGGGAAAATGTAAAGGAATGCAATTTCCAGTAGTTCTGATAACTGGTTTTGTTTTCGGTAAGAAGAAAACCGAGAAATCTGTATATAAAGGTTCGTCATTTAGCGGCAAGAAGTACATGCATGGAAAAGCTAGAAAAACTTCTGTCACTGCGAGGTATTATTTACTTTTTGAGCAGAAGACGAAAAATCAAATTAGTTTCCATGTCAAATTCGGAGAACCTAATAGGCAATGGACCTTGAAGAAATCTAGCAAAGCTGCAAAATGTTTCATAAGTGCAAGGTGGAATCTTGTTCATCTTCACAGAACGCGAATCACTTTCAAGTTTAGCAGGAAAGGTTTTACTGCTCTTTCTTTGGAGAACGAAAGCGAGGAGGAAACTGGACATGTTGCGGAGCTCAATAGAATTTTAATCACCTACTCAAGTGAAAAAGAGGAGAAATTTTTTGGCTTCGGAGAACAGTTCTCCCATGTAGAATTTAAAGGGAAAAGAATTCCGATACTTGTACAAGAACAAGGTATAGGTAGAGGAGATCAACCAATTACCTTCGCCGCCAATTTGGTCAGCTATAGGTAGATTGACATTAAATCTCAAATGATTTCCTTTTAATGCTCTTTTTTTCTTGTTTCAAGAATTTTTCTGAAGTTTTCGTCTTTCACAGGTCAGCGGGTGACTGGAGTACTTCATATGCTCCATCGCCGTTCTATATGACCTCGAAGATGAGATCCCTATACCTTGAAGGATATAATTATTCAATATTCGACCTTACAAAGCATGACAGAGTTCAAATCCAGGTATTCGATTCTGAAAGTTATTAATGTTCATGGAAATGATCATCATTCCGTATATGATTCGTGTAGATACATGGAAGTTCAGGTCAAGGAAGAATAGTACATGGGAATTCTCCTACTGAGCTCATTGAGAACTTCACTGAAGAGATCGGTAGACCTCCAACGCTTCCTGATTGGATAATTTCAGGTGCTGTTGTTGGTATGCAAGGAGGCACCAGTGCAGTTCGCAGAATTTGGAATGAACTCCAAGACCATGATGTCCCAGTTTCAGCATTTTGGTTACAGGTAATTAAAACGTACTTAACTACGAGGCGTTATATAGAATACTATGCATGCGAATTTTTTTAAAATTTTTTTACCAGAGCTGATTGATGAGATCATTCTTAGGATTGGGTAGGTCAGAGAGAAACCATACTTGGATCGCAACTATGGTGGAACTGGGAAGTTGATAATGATCGATATAGTGGTTGGAGGCAGTTGGTAGATGACCTTCATGCCAAGGACATCAGAGTGATGACATACTGTAACCCTTGCCTTGTTCCAGTACTACTTTTCCCCTTCTTGAATCATTCAACGCATTAGTTACCGTAGCTTTGCAATTTATTTATCTAGTCAATTTCTACAAACTTTGTCCAACAGACCCATATGAAGCTGAACAGAAAGAGAGACATGTTTAACGAAGCAAGAAAGTTAGGAATCCTAGTGAAAGACAAGAAGGGAGAGACTTATATGATACCAAATACAGCTTTTGATGTTGGAATGTTGGATTTAACAAATCCGGAAGCTGGAAATTGGTTCAAGAAGATCCTTCAAGAAATGGTTGATTGCGGAGTAAGCGGCTGGATGGCAGATTTTGGTGAAGGATTGCCTCTTGATGCCAATCTTTTTTCAGGTTTGTGATATAAAATTTTTTGAATGCATGCAGAATGCAGTCCTTCCTACAAAATGTCAACTATGCTGTTGCATTTGAAATAGGAGAAGATCCAGTTGAAGCTCACAACAGATATCCGGAGCTCTGGGCTAAGATTAACAGGGAGTTTGTCGATGAATTCAAAGCAATGCAGCATGAAAACAAGATCCAAAACACAGAAGAAGATGGCCTGGTATTCTTCATGAGAGCGGGTTTCAGAAGCAGTCCAAAATGGGCGACCTTATTCTGGGAAGGTGACCAAATGGTAAGCTGGCAGCACAATGATGGTGTCAAAAGCAGCGTGACAGGTCTCCTCAGCGGCGGTCTCTCAGGTTTTGCTTTCAACCATAGCGACATAGGTGGATATTGTGCTATAGACATGCCGTTCATCAGGTACAGAAGGACTGAAGAACTTCTGCTGAGATGGATGGAGTTGAATGCATTCACAGCTGTCTTCAGAACTCATGAAGTAAGGAAACTAGTCTTCGGTACTTCTACTTTTTTCAACAATGGCTGTAAATGTGTTGGATGCTTATGTTGGTAACAATGTTAGGGAAACATTCCATCAGCCAACTGCCAATTCTATTCTAATGCAAGAACAATGGCGCAATTTTCTCGCTTCGCAAAGGTTTACAAAGCTTGGAAATTCTACAGAATTCAGCTGATGAAGGTAATTCCTCATAAGCATTCCCCTTTGAGACCTACAGAAAATTTCCTGCTCATGACTCTATAAAATCTGCTATCAATAGGAAGCTTCTGAGAAAGGACTGCCTATCGTTCGGCATCTTTTCTTACACTACCCAGACGACAAACATGTTCATACATTGACTTACCAGCAGTTCTTGGTCGGTTCAGAGATTCTTGTTGCGCCAGTTTTAGATAAAGGCGAACAAGAAGTTACAATCTATTTCCCAGGATCAGGGAATTCATGGCAACATATATGGACAGGTGAAATATTCAATAGCAGTTCCCATTACACAGACAATGACAGGCAAGGAACTGAAGAAAGAGTTCATGCACCTATAGGTTATCCTGCTGTGTTTGTAAAACACGGCTCACCTGTAGGCGATACCTTCATAAAAAACTTGAAAGATCTCAACATATTGTAGCTGTGAGCCACTAATATGAAAGTTCAACCTACAAGTACAGTAATGTGTTAGATTCTTTAGAATATTGATTAGCAGATACACTGCTTTACTCCGTGTACAGTAAATCAGATTAATAATATTGACATTTCAATCCAAACAATTTGAATTCAGAAAGGAGACAGCTTTTTGAGAGCAACTGACTTAATACCAAGTATCAGAGTAACTCTTACATAGAGGTAGATGAGATCTCAGGGATATAATTTACAATGCAACTGATGCTGACTGCAAGTATCACCCAACCTCAAAAGTATGAGAGTTGTGTTACACATGTTCAGAACAGAACCTTCAATCTCAAAATCGTCCAAATGTATCCTTGATACTTAAGTAGATGGTTCAATGTGTTAGAAGAGCTCTCATTTGCTAGAAACATATCCTGATAGGAACTTAAAACTTCTGAGTACTTCCCAGAGCAAAAATGTTACCTCCATGCTGTGTACACTTTCTCTCTTTAAAAGGGGTTTTGTTCTAGTAACCATTAAAAGTTGCTCAAGGTTGATCTTGCTTGCGGAATTTTGAATCAGTTCCTTTCTAACATCATCCTGGATAAACATCAGTAATGAATGAATGGTGAACATATAGTAATAACTCTGCAAAATAAGAAAGGATCCTGAGGATTCTACTTACCTGTGTGCCCATAAGTGAGGAGAAAATAACATTAGCTTCAGCAGCATCTTCAACAACCAACTGCTTTAGCAGTATCCTCTCTGGATCCAGTGTTGTTTCCCGCAATTGTGCAGGCATCATTTCTCCTAATCCTATATTCAACAGTAGGTAGTGATCTCCAGGGTGTTTAACAATCATGACGTTATAGCTCGTGTGGTGTTTACAGTAGATCTTTGTGTATGTGAATGTCACATCCTAGTATACTGATCAAGGCTATTATTTTATCAAGCAGAATCATGCCTATACCTTTGAACCTCTGGATATTGTAGAAAGCATTTGAAGCGGAAGTGGTTTGGAGTAGCTTTAGCTCTGTATCATCATAGCAATAGTATACGTGTTTACTTCGCTCAATCTGAAAAGGAAGAATGCATAAAAGAATGGGCTAGCTTGTAACACACAGGGAAAGCCCCAGAACTAGAAAGAATATAAAATGTTAGGGAACAAACCTTATATAGAGGAACACCTACATATATGCAGCCTTCATCAAATAAGGCTTTCTGAGGATATATAAGTTCAATTTTTAATCAGAAATGAGACTAGGCTCTTTAATCCTCAAAGTGGAGTATTTGAACTTAGAGATGTAGAATACACTGACAATCACCTGGTATCAAAGAAGAATGTCAGAAGGAGGGAATACACTGACAATCGCCTGGTATCAAAGAAGAATGTCAGAAGGAGGGTTCAGATATGAGCACCATCAATATCTGCCTCTGTTAGAATGATAATTTTGTGGTACCAAAGGTTTTCCATTTTGAAATCCTCCCCCTGAAAAGAAAAGGGTACCACAAATAATAGGAGTCCTAGACCTTCCATATAGAGGACATTCATTGTCCAAACCTTCACCCCAAGCCCAAGAGCAAGTACAAGCTTCTGAATTTCTTCATTTTTAGTACATGGCCGCTTCATCCCTTCTTTCTATATTTAATATCTTGCCCCTTAAGGGCAGACATCCTGCACTCAAATAAAAAATATATGTAAAAATTAGTTTATTACTATAAATAAAAATATTAAAAAAAACAGCCACCTTTTTGCAAAGTGCTTAACTTTGGACAATTAAATTGGCAGAATTTTAAGTTAAATTATATGCTTATCTTCTACTATAACATAATATCTTCATATCAATGGATAATCATAAACAATCAATTAGTATAAAAAACTTGATTCATAACTTATCATGATAGAAATAAAAACTTGATTCATAACATTCTTTTCATATGTCCAAGTCAACAATGTACACATCAAACACACTGCATGCATGCATATCTCAAACATGATAGCATAGTGCAAAGAGTCAGCAGAGTAGAACTTTTAGCACCGCGAAAAAAAATAAAATTCAGTCTCTAGTAATTACAAGCAAAACATCATGCGGAAAACATAGAGGGCCAGTTGTGACTCAGCCTCAGTAACAAATGCCTCTTTTTCTATTTATTGTATATTTGCATGTAAAACCAAATAGATTAACAAAGTTATCTCGTTCCATAAAAACGTGCCTAACTTTCTGCTATACATGTCATCATCACCATAAGAATCACAAAAAACCGAGATCTACACTGCCCCTGACACTGACAATTAGGCTTCGAATACAGTACAGATAAAACTAGATGCTACTACTATTACCTCGTACTTTAGGTATAATGGAATTATAGGTGAACAAGTTATATAGTCAAACACACTCACAAATAAGCTAGAACTGTCAGGAAAGGTGTTTAAGTCTAAAATCCTGAATTATTTGTAAAAAAAGGTCCAAAAGTTCTCATCAATAAGCAAATTCATTGAAAAAGTGAAAGCAGGGAAATGCTTAAAATTACTGTCCAGAGACATGTGACTCCATCAAAATCCACTCATCATTAGGGATATGATTATTGGTGTCCACTCACTAACGAAAACACGAAGATAGTTGATAATTAAAGTATGAAGACTGTAATATATATCATTCTCAAGATCTTTGAAACCATTTTTGAGGTCCAACGTTTACCTGAAATTTTCTGTCTCGCCTTGCTTCGCACTGCCACATGCCGAATCACCCTCAAAGATGAAGATTTCTGGACATTTGCAAGGAAGTAAAACTTTAAGAAAATAGTATCAAGGCCGGCAAGTATAGACGTGTAAAAAGAATTGGCACAAGCAGTAACACTTGCGGCAGGAAAGTGAATGTCTCTCTCGCTCCCCTTAGAGCTGATAAAGTGGAATCCAAATATTTGGACTATCTACAGGTTGTGAAGGCTAGGATGTGTTATGTCCAAACCCTAACACATATACCGGTCAATGATGTGGAATCTAGATCCCGTTTAGTTCCAATAATTAATACGGGACAATCTGCACAACTAAATTACTCAGCGCCTAACTGTGCCATGTTCAAAGGATTTCCACTCCTTTTTCTCCTAAGTGATGAATATGTTCATATCCACACCTAAAGTAAGACTCCACTTTACCTTACTTAATGAATGCCTAATACATTAGTAGCAGTATCTTCAGAGACAACCTTGATGCAATACATAGTTCTAGATCCTTAACGTCTTATTATATTACCATGGATCTCTTGATATTCCAGTGACTAAAGGTTCCAGTTATGGATGAAAGCAGGATATATCACAGATATTTCTTAAGTTCTATGCATTCTCCAAACATCATAATATTTCCCAGTTCTCACTTGCAAACGACAATTGCATAAACAACTTAACAAAAGGCATAGCAATTTGAGCTAAAGATGTCTTAAGGATCCTAGTTAACAAGTTCTTATAAATACCAGATTCTTCAGGATTGCTGGAAGAACAATTAGTTAGCTTCCCAGGAAGAGATGAGGATCTCACCACACTTTTTGTTCTCACCAACTCCCACGCTCGATTTGCTGCCTAGCTGCCTAAAAACACATTTTTTCTATGTTATTAGACCAATTTCTCAAATATATATATATCAAATTGCTATCCGCATGCAAAATGGAAATCTTATACCACATGGAAACGACTAAGTCCTGATTGACTATAGGCAAGAAACACTCACATGGAGAAACATACTCCATAGAAGTTACAAAGAAATTTTCTATGGAAGAATATTGTGTGGCTGAGCATAAAAGGAAGAACGATAAAAGAAGCCAAACCTTCAATCCGTTAAGTGACTTGGAAAGGATCAAATCCGATGTATCAGGGTGCAGCTCCAAGTACTCAGTCAGATGCTCATGGACACATTGTTCAACTACTCTACGCACCTCTGGATTTCCCAGTCTTGTCTGTCAATAAGAAGCAAATATTATATATGACATTCATCCCTATTTTTAATAAAAACAGCCAATCAATGATTAATGAAACTAATCCATTAAATGCATACATAAATGTGTTACAATAAAATGATGTGCCCTTTGTTTGTCCTTCTCCTGTGAGGAAAATGTTTTGAGTGAGAGAAGATGGATTCATGTAACATAAATAATCCATCTAAAGTTGCTCACTTTCTAAAGATCAGCAGTTCTCAAATTTGCTTTCAAAATTGTGAAAACTTCCAAACAGCTAATTTCTAAGGGAAAAAGAATTTTTTTTTTCTGTTAGAGAGCACAACTATAGGACATGTATTGAGGAATATTTTAACAAACCTTGATACTTTGGAATTTTGTCCCAAGGTTGTTAATGGTTCTAGTTAATGAAGCCTTCATACCATCTATATGTGTGCCACCATCAATTGTGCGGATATTGTTGGCATACCCTAGCAGTGTATCCGTATATGCATCTAAGCACCTGAAAAAATATGAGAAATTACAATGGCTGAATAACAATCAAGTTTATAATCAACTGCAATGCTCGAATATGCTAGGAATGGTCACTTCTGATTTGCATCTTGTATCAACATGATGAGCCAAAGAACATTAAAACTTCAGTAAAAGCAAAAGTCACACTTGGTGATGATGAGGATCAAATTGTAGAGAAACTCACCATTGCAGCACTATATCAACTGTGATTCCATCAGCTTCCTTTCTAAAAGCTATGGTGTCATGGAGGTTTCTGAACAAGGAATCAATTTAACATCATCAATAAACATATGAGACTAAAGATGTAATAAGAAAGAGAAAAATAAATCAAATGAGGATGCAACTACATTCGAAACTCCAAAATGAAAATGTCAATATATATTTTATCAGATTTCTGTCGCTTCTCCACCACTAACAGATAGTGGACTCTCTTTGTTTTGTATGCTATGATTTCAAAAAAAGAGAAGATTTCTAAATCTCTTTTCTTGTAATTGTTCCCACAATTGATTAGCAGCTCCTTGAGTTAAATTATGCTTTGATAAACAGAACTACAGATTTGAATACCTATGAACAACTCAACTCATCCAGCCATACACATGCCACAAATACTAGTCTGAGACTAACCGTGAGAACAGTCTCCAAGGAGGATTTCTTTGTAGCTGGGTGTAAATCAGTGGGAATCTGGATAGAATGAAAATGCAAAGATAGAGGAAGAGATAGTTACTTCCAAGCCATCAGTCAATTAGACAAAACTGTCATAACAGAATTTCTTAGTTAACAAAATGAGATAATAAGGATATCTTAGAAGTATAGTTCCCTAGAAACTAGCTTAATTCAGTTCACCCAAAAGATGTCGAATCAAAGAAAGGTTCGTACTCCTCGTCCATTATCTGTCATGCAAACAGAATTATCCTCCAGCAAGACAACATCAATCTTTGAGGCATAGCCAGCTTGTGCCTCATCAACAGCATTATCCAATTATTCATACACCTAGAGGACAGTGTAAGCAGTCAACCAGTTGAAAAGCCAAAGATTAAGTGACAACAATTTGCAGGAGAAAAAGGATACCAGATGGTGCAAGCACGTGGACCAGTACTCCCAATATACATTCCACGTCTCTTCCTAACTGGATCCAGACCTTCCAACACCTGAATGGTGGAGTTTGTTATAATCAATAAAATGAAACACCAGAGACAACATCATTAACTTTTTTAAGGATAAAAATGAGAAAGTCAGTGAAGAAAATTTCTTCTAGGAGTTCAGATGCCATCTGCTAACTTCTGTAGATTACATTTAAGCTATTGTGACGGTACTGTGTTCTGAAAATTGCTTATAACCAAATCTGGATTGCTACAAAGTCCTACTACATTTTAAGAGCAACTTCCAACAAACCTGAACAATTCTTTACCAGTTAAGAAACATATAGGCCTTCAAAAAAGAGATAAAGAACTAGAAAAAAAAACCTGAATCTGTTCGGATATAGGTATGCGATCCCATCGTCTTCTCATGTACAGCTTCAGAGACCGCACCAGAAGCAATGAATGCCCTTATGCTGCCCGGTCCATTTCTCACAGGACAACTACTTGGGTACCTACAGATATTTGAAGAATACACATTCAATCACAAACTCCTATGAAGCTGATTACCTTCTAGAAAAGTGCATGCATTCTTGAAGCAAGCATCAAGATAAACTTCATGCAGAAGGCTAGTCCGATGCCTATAAATATTTTAAACACCGAGCCTATATATTCAATTACAAACTTCACTACCAGTAAGCCAACAAATTTTCATTAAAAATATAACAGATACAAAACAATATAGGGAAAGCTTGACCAATCCGATGTCTCAACTTGGCTTATAGCTAAAAGCAAGCACCATTATTAAAACTTTAATGCATATTTTCTCAAGTAGCTACTATCCAGCTCGGTTCTAGAAAATCCAACTTCAGGCTTGAAAAGTCACCACCAAATCTTCCAAAACTTGATTATTTCTTACCAAAACAAAAAAGCAAAGATCAACCAAGCTTATCATACAGAAAAGCAGCACGGTCGCCAACTAAAGCAAGAAAGAAGAAAGAAATAATAAGGATAATAGGACCTTGTAGAAATGGAGAGGCGGGAGCGAAAGAAAGGCGAGGGAAACTGGGAGGAGACAAAGCGAGAGCTGAGAGCAGGCGGCGACGATGACGAGGCGGAGGAAGAGAACAATAAACAGCAGAGGAGAAACCGGAGCTGTGGTGGCGGAGGCGGCCTTGTGAGAGCCATGTTCCCGGCCGCCGGTGTCGTTTCCTCCAGAACGAAGAGGTGAAATTGGGTGCAAATTTCTCTCTCTCTCGCCAGATGTTACCGGACTGGCCTGGCAGTGTTTTGCTTCAACTAAGAGAGCTTACTGTATGTAAGCTTAACGAACTTATTTCTAAAATAAAAAAATAGAATAGTTATAATATATTTATATAAAATTAATTTATTTAAAGAATAATAAAAATAATAAAATACATGTTAAATTTATAACTGAAATATTCTAAATTATATAATAGGTGATATACATGTTAAATTATATTAACGAAAACACTTAATTCAAAAAAGTTTACTGCCACAAAAAGTCTATTTATTTATTTTTTATGAGAAGCACTCGAATTTATGCCTTATATATTTTTAGTAATATTAAAAAAATTAAAATATGTTTCATGAGGAAATTTGAAATAAGATGGAAAAAATGCGCCAAGTAAATTGGGCCTACGGTTTTCTTTAAAAATAACAATTCAAAATTTTGAATTTATCCATATTTAATAATTAATCAAATTTATTCAATATTAATTTGATTTATTTATTTATATGGAAAATTTATCAATCATAATTTAAATTTCTAATAATGTTTAGATCAACCTATTTAATAATTAAAATAATTAAAATAAAAATTATAAATATTAATTTAATAATATATAATATTATTAATTATAATATATTTAAAAAAATTAATTTTATATTACTTATTTCTAATTATTAAATAAAATATACTATATAAATAATTATATAAATTAAATAAATTAATTTTGAATAAATTCAAATTCGATCCAAATTTATTTAAATTTTTTAGATTAGTTTCGAATTGATCCAAAATTAATTCAAATTCGACTAAAATTTGATCCGAATTTAATTTTTTAAGTCGCCAAAAATTGCCATGCCTATTTTTTCTTCTCCTTCATCCAAAAAAATTGAGCATTGATTAATCAGTAGTTATTACACAAATAAAACTTACTGTCGTCTGTCGTTGTTCAAACAAGTACCACCTAGAAATTTAAAATCCCCAAAAAAACGAGAAACAAGAAAAGCAAAAGAAACAAATGCAACAACAGTCAACTGTAACTGGGTTTGGCAAAGAGCTTACTTACTATCATCTAAATTAATTTTTTTCAAATTTATTTTTAATTTAAACTCACTAACTCAAATAAACACAAAATTTAAATAAAATTTTATTGTTAAACCTCACTTTCAAAATCAAAATTTTAAATTAAATATTTTAATTTCAAATTCATTTTTAATCCAAAATAAATATAAAAATTTAATTTTATCATTTCAACTCTAAACTCATTTTAAAGAGTGAATTTCATATCAAAACACTGCACAAAAAGAAAACGCTCCACTGCGTGAGAACAGAGAGCCAAGAGAATTAGATCTCTTTTCACATTGTCGACGAAATGATTTCTGATATACACCAGAAAGGAGTTATTAAATGCAGAAGGCAACTCTTACACTGCAGAAGAGTGAAAAATGAGAGAAAGAATGAACACAATGATACAGTTCACATGCGCATGAGAAGCTTTCTAATCATCAAGAAGCTGATTTGGGGATCTTGAATTGTTTCTTAAGAAATTGAGATGCTTCGGAGTCGCTTCTATGACATAAGACTCTCAAAAGAATATTGGTGTCAGCTCCAAACCTGCTTCTGCCTCCTTGAGTGACATCCTTCAAATCATCAATCAACACACGAGTCTACAAAAGGGTTTACAAAGTTGTAAGAGGCATTAGTAGATATTGATCAGTGTTTCTTAAGAATTGAAAGAGAGTAGCTGACATATGACAGAAATTACAAATAGAAGCACTTTCCACCAACATGTCGTATGAAATCCTGTACTTAAAAGTAGGAGACTTGTTCATCCCTTGGTATACTAGGAGCATTTATATCAATATAATTTGAAGACAAGTGCTCATAAAAACAACACGCCAGGTTCTGCCCTCATTCACAGCTGAAAATGAACACGACCGCAAAACAACTATAACTGAATCAAAGTTTTCTTGTGAGAAAAATGGGTATATGAACCAACACCTTCGTAAGTTTGCTCAAGCCATTTCATGGGTATTAGCTCCAGGGCTTCCATTGCTCAAAATTTTACTTTGCATATACTAATGTACCATGTATGCAAATAACCGCCTTTCAAAAGATACTAGTCGTAGACAACAGTCTATTTTTGTTTGCAACTCCTACTAGATGCTTCAAGATGCTTAACACAGCACTTTGTATGTACCAAACCTAATGTCATCAGAAGGTGAATGCCAGTACCTCCAAACCGTGGAGGTTTATTACAGGGCGAACACGTGCCACCAGATTTTCTACAGTCCCTCGAGGAAGTCCGTCTCCGCCAGATATAAAGAATTCCTGTAAATAACAAGAATAAAAGTTAATGACCATGTTAGTTCAATAACAAGATGCTTCCCATGAAAATTTCCACTCAAGACATGCCTTCAAAATTTCAAGATCATCTTCTAGTAGCTTAGCATCATTTGGGAGAAACACTCTTGCAGGTCCACCATCCAGTATGACTCGCAGTAGTCCGTCCTATAATAAAGAACAGACCTATCAGCGTCTCAATCACCAAAAAAAAAGCAGATAACAGAAATTAATACTGACCACCGAAGCCTGAAGAAGCCCTGTCACAACCCTATCCCTAAGTGGCTCGACAATGACATCACAAAGTTGATTTAGTACCTGTGGAACTTGCAAACAATGGTAGCAACTAAGTTGATGTCAATTTTAAAAGAATAACAAGGGAATATTACTGCAAAAGTACATACTTTAAGAGAGCACAATAAAAAATTATATGTTCACTGCTGGCAAAGTTCGTGCCAAGAAAGAGTTCGCACAAACAATTTCCACCGCCATGTTATCATAATTTATTTTTCCTGAGAAGAATTTGAAGAACTCTAACTTGGCATGAGTAAGTCATTGAAGAGGTATTGGTTGTGTAAAGAATCAGAAGTTGTGGTAAAGGACACTTTGGCTTCTAGTGTTGAGGAAACAGCTTTTCTCCAGGTTTGGTTAAATCCGATAAGCATCATTGGTAGTGCGCATTGTCGGTAGAATGTCAGATCATAACATTATTAATACAGAGTAGTGTGTACCAACATACGTCCACTCCTTGCAGCAATCAGCCTACGTGAGGACTTGATAGAGTAGATTTGAAAAGAAGAATGAAATATGCAACCAACTAGAATTTACTATGTGATTTTGAAAATACTGTTTCAGATAAGAGTCTGGCATGTGTAAGTTCTACAAAGAATGACATATACAAGTACTACCGCATCAAAAGCTTCAATCAGTGCTTCAAGCCGAGACTGCGATACACTTGGCCTGTATAAATTGTCCAAAAGTGGCTCCCTCAGATCCCAAAAGATTATCTTGGTTCCTGTACAGAAGATACAGATAGAAGTTGGATTCGGAGGTAAGTATTTTCCTTTTTACCATTTACTTAATTATCACTATAAAGTGTGATTTCATCAACAAATTACTAACCCATGAATTCGCAAATTCTGTCAATAGCAGCATTTAGATCTTTTCTGCTTCCCTCAAATGCAGTCTTCTGGTGCAATTCACTTCTAAGTTTCCCATTCATGGACCTCTCTATTTTGAAGGAAAGACTAAGCACAAATTATTAAGGTTCGCTGCAGTTTAAACTAAATAATTATACAATTCATAGGCCATAGAACATTAAACATAAACATTCTTTCACAGTATCTAAAGCTAATATACAATGAAAATAATGAATATCAATGAAGAAGGACTTACTCGTGTCTAAATTCTCATGCTCTTTCCTTGTCCAGCGTTCTTGAATACCATTTTCCAACTTATTTAATTGTATTAGTGCATACTGGTAGCAGCAAGAGTATTTAAAAAGTTAGTGTAAGAAACTATTGGTGCTTCACTTTGTAAGATTAAGTATGAAACCCACATATAGAGTGTTCAGCTGTACACAGAGTCTTGGTATTGTAAGTGCATTTATCCGACTAGATTTCTTCTCATCGGTCAATCTATTATCGAGTGTTTCCTTCCTCCCAAAAGCTTTGATCCCAATTTCCTTCTTGTATCGTGTAAGGACAGGCACTGGAGGGACAAGATCTTCTCTATCAACTGCAAGTACAAAGCCGAAATATCAATTTTTAAGAAAATAGGTTTCAAATGAACGGTGACTATAGGGGATAAAGACTTCAGCTAAAAACCTACACATAGAGAATAGGCTGCTATTTTAAATCAAAAGAATGAAATACTGGAAAACCAAGGTGTTTCATAATACACAGCAGCCAATCTCATAAACACACATAGATTATCACTTAAACAGCAAAACGATTATAAATTGGCAGTTATATGCATATCTATGTCAATGAGGGTTTGGGTGACCATTGCTAATGGAATCATCATTTCCTTTCTGTTTTTCTTTGACACACTAGACAGGGATCCCTTAGCTTGATTCTACCAACTCATTAGTACAGCTTGACCTCCAAGTTGGCCAACCAACCAGATTCACAACTCCAGCAGCTTGCGTTATTCTTTATAGCTAAATAAAATCATGTTATAAGATTGCAATAGTTTGTTGATCCCAATAGTTTGGTTTAATGCTACTAACAGAATTATGGAATTGATGCAGTTTTCTTCAAATTTTAGCTATATTGATCTTTCACATTGCTGCATACAAGGACAAAATATTCAAATAGGTAAGTAATATCCGAATCAGAGCTCAATATATTTATGGAAGCTCAATGCTAGCTAATTATTTCTTCAATCTCAGAAACACGAGATTTTGATTCTTGACTACACAAACAAGTCTGAAATTCTGCGAATCACCTTACTGAAGAATAAATGCGAAAGCAAATGAAGTTAATCCAGAAGAGCTATAGCATGCTTTCGAAGAACAGGAGAACGATATTACCTATTCCTCCAAGAACATAGTTTGTATACAACTGAAATGCATTATCAAGGCCACGATAGAGACTATTGAGCTCGCCATCCCTCATTGGTACTTTAAGACCAAAAAATTGATCCACCGTCTACAATTGAAGGAGTAAGAACAACATCGAAAATCTCTTGTAGATAACAAAGTGTAAAAATAGAGCAGACATTTGCTAGTACATGTTCCTATGCACTGTATTAAGATTTATAATAAAATCATGTCCATACGCCCAAAGAACAAAAAAGAATCATGTGCGGGAGCCATTATATGATGCTGGCCGATATGCTTCATGATCACATAGACAACCATTATATCCTATTGATATATATCCTTCCATGCTAAGACAATCTACAGAGGACAGAAGGACTAGAATATATAGCTTATTCAAAGGAGGAACAATATGAGGGAAAAAAGAAAAGAAGTTACATGAAAGCTCAAAGTTAAACATCATTATATGTTTCTACCTCTTCAATTATTCTGTAAATTTCAACGATAGAGTTGCCATATCTTTGCTGAGGTGATACAGGGTCCCAAACCTACAAACAGAAATCCCATAATTACTTATACCTGGAAGTGTTATGCAAGCATAAATGTATTCACAAAACAATAATCAGGATACAATCACAAAGTTTGCATAATAGAACCAACACCACCCAACACAGAAATAGCTTGACATACAGTTATACCTCTATAGTCATACCACTATTTGTCCTAATCATTGTCCACTCCTTACGTTGGTAGACAGATGCAGACGCACGTGCATACAACACACCAACCCCACCCCCCCCCCCCCCCTTCACACACACACACACACACACACACACACAACGCATGCATGCACACACGAGCATGCTCGTTTTAAACACAATTCAATCACACCAGCCACTCAGGACAAGTCTACATTAAAACTCAGTGGTCTTTTGAATCAACCGGACCAGCTATTGCGGACATCACCGTAATCACTCACATAAATATCCAAATACTCAGATAATCAGTAGAAAGTAAGATACCTCTTGTTGAATAGCCCGTTCAACCCATCCTAAAATTCTTCCTAACTGGGAGTTAACCCAGCGCAAGACCAATGCTCCAGATTTATCTTCAATCTATGTAAATGGAGATAGAGAGATACGTCAGACAATAAGTCAAATGTTAAAATGGGGAATTAGAATCCATACTTAAGGGAGACAGCCTGAACAGAAAACATCGAAAGTCACTTGGTCAAATTGTGTAATATGTGTAATATGAACCACAAACTTCTCGAGAAAAAAAAACAAAAACAAAGAATCATTAGGAAAGGTGAACAATAAAAGGCTAAGATAGTAGCAATAACTTGTTTGATGCTCCTCTACAAAATACTGGTAAGTTCTAGTAATATGAAAAACTAATAAGTCTGTATTTTTGATGGAAAAGGTATAAAAAACAAGGTGCTTTCACACTTGAAGAAACTTGATAAGTAGCAAATAATCTAAAGAGACATTAGCAGGTAATGAAATTAATAAGACAATGAGAAAGGTTTCAGAAAACATTGTGCCTTGCATGCTAGAATGCAATCACGTATTTATTTATACAACTGACTAGGTTGCTAGGTTAGCAAACTCCTACCTTGTACAGAGCCAACTTTTCTTTGCAGTAGTCATTTACATAGTCATCTTCACAAACAGATGCAATGACTATCATGACATACTTCTCAAGACTATCAGCTGCTGGAAATACTGATACAACATCCTCAGTAAGATGTTCCGCATGATCAAGAAATGGTTTCTGAGGTAGATGACAAACTTTAATGAAACTCAAGATCAGATAATTAGAAGTTCCTCCATAAACAGAGGTTCGTTATAGACATCTCCTGTGTTCGAACTTACCAATTTAATACCGTAGTACTTATGAAGAAGTGATGCAGAGACAACTGGCGCTTGTCTATGCCACCGTGATAGGACAGGCAAGTACATTGTAGAATCCTTCTTCAAAAGTTTTTTAGCCTCTTCTGCAAGAGATGTTAACATGTGCTCATGTGTAGCATCAGCCTTAGATTCAGCAATTTGGACAATCTGCAAGCACCAATTGATGGAAGCTTAACCAGTCTTTTGTGACAGCTTTTTAATAGAATCTAAAAAATTATAGCAAAGTAAAAGAGTCTCCAAAAACTAAAAGTTACAAGATATTTCTAAAGAGATCTACTATGAAAGCGGTTTAATCTAGTTAGGAGATTCATATGATTTTTATAGAGTTAAAAAAGCTTACGATAGGGTATCTAGAGAAGTGTTATGGTGTGTGTTAGAAAGAAAAAAGTATATCTAATTTACATATATATATAGGTTATTAAAGATATGTATAATGAGTAGTCACTCGGGTAAGCTATAAAAGTGATAGCAATAGAGAGTTCCATATTACTATAGGTTCACATTAAGGTTCAACCTTAAATCCTTATTTATTTGTTTTAGTACTAGATAAACTCACTCGACATATTTAGGATAAGGTACTGTGGTGTATGTTATTCGCCAATGACATAGTTTTAGTTGACGAGACAATGAAGAGATTAAACTATAAATTAGAATGTTGGAGAAATACCTTAGAATTTAAGTGTCTTAAATTATAGGACCAAGATATAATATATGCATTGTCATTTTAGTAAATATATGAATGATAATAATTCATTATTGCCATAGAGCATTCTGTTGTCCTGCAAAGTGATAGTTTTAAATATATAGTATCGATTATTCATAAAAAAAAGAAGAATTGAATAAGATGTTATGTATAAATAAAACAGGATAGACAAAATTACGAGATGCTACCGAAATTTGTAAAAATCACTTTTGCGGCTAAAAAGTCAGTTCTATAGAACAACATTAAGCCTATTAATGTTATATGGTAGTGAGTGATGGGTTATCAAAGATCAAAATGTCTATAAAATAATGTAGCGGAAATGAGGATACTGATATGTGTATACTAAAACGGATAAAATACAATGAGAATATACGCCAGTAAGCAGCTGTTGCGCCTATCTAGGACAAGTTAAAAGAAGGTAGGCTTAGGTGGTTCGGATATATCTTGCGCAGATCTAAAAATGTTGCAGCGCATAAAAGTAATGCGATATCATTAGAACATTTTAGGAAAAAAAATGGACAGACCAAAATAAAACTTGGCCTAAGATGATAGGGAAGGACTTAGAAGAATTAAATCTTTTACTGAATCTGATTTGCAATTTGAAGGGTTATGGTAGCCCCCCACAGAAGTGGGATAAAAGCTTAGGTTGTTGGTGTTGTTTTGTTCTAAAGAGACAACACAAAACTAATATAAAAAGAAACACAAGATAAGGATACACCATAACCCTTATAGAAAGCTACAATAAAATAGGCTTATGAGAACCCAATTAAACAGGAGACAAAGAACCTATTCAACTGAATTCTTTCTACAAATAACAAATAAGAAATTATCTCTAATGAATCGAATGCAGAAGAATATACAACATGTGGCGACAAGAACTCACATTAGAGGCTATACAGCTTTGGGTTGCCTAGGCTCACTAGCAAACAGGAAAAGTGTTACCTATTTCCAATAAAGAAATTATGAATGCAAAATGCTTACTCTTGAGAAAGCACTTTTCATAGAAGATGATATATATGCCTCTATCTGGTCTTCCTCTGAAGGTACTGGAGAATAAGAAACCTGCTATAAACAAAAATATGGGTAAAACCACAGTTTGTGAGAAAATGAATAAATAAGGGACAGTTCAATTGCTACTAACATAAATCAATATCGGTAAATTAAGGTCGTGAGTTTTCTAGAACTTTTTTTTTCACAGAAAAAATTAAAACAAAATCAATTATCTCTATCTTCAATCTCTTTAGAACGCTATGGCAGAACATTTTTTTCCACAGATTAAATTAAAAGAAAAGCAATTGTCTCTATCTTCAATCTCTTAGAAAGCTATGACTTCAAAAAAGGGAAAATGAAAGTTAGCTGTAAATTTTCAAACAGCTTGTCCTTTCTTGACTATATTTAAAAGTTAGCCTTTACTTACTTGCACTAGTTCAAATTGTATAACTAAGGCCAGGAATCCTCTAACCAGAGCTGCCCTGTCTCCTCCAGCTCAAAGCTGCTGTTCAGCTTACTTCTCTCCTCCTAAGTTAGAAACCTCTAGCTTCTTTTAAATTTTTTTATCCTCTCAATTTACTGTGTTTGATTACAGTTTGGTTAGATTTCATAATAGAAACTAAAGTTGAAAGCTTATATTAAAGTTTGTTATCTGTTTTTTGTTTCTGAAAGTCCCATTGGGTATGCTACCTCTAGATATAATAGTTGTTTTAATCATAGTTTTCGACATGTCTTACATAATTACAAGGAGAATTAGAGAATTGCAGACCTGTTCAGCTTCTTCAAGCAAGAGCCTTCTAGTAATCATTGCAACAGTCACTAGTTCAGCCATCAATGTAGGCCCCTGGAATCCCAAGACAATACAATCAAACAAAGATTTCACAATATTCCAGGTAAAGTAACCAAACACATATGTATCATGCCTAAAAAAGCACCACAATATGTGAATTTGTTTAGTAAGCTAGATCCATATGTACATATAACCATAAGAGGTATCACAAACGGGTTTTAGTCAAGTAATTAATAACCCTTTAGTATTTCATACTTGGAAAGAAACCTTGTTGATTGCCTTCATATTCAGTCAGCCCATGCTGGTGTTGGCAACGCTATAGATGCAAAGTAATAGGCAAAGGTTTCTCAAAAGCTTGATGATTAGTTTCTTAAGACTGATAAAAACTTTTTCGGTTGCACCTCAACATTCATTGTTATAAATCTAAGAGAACACACAAACCCTTCAATAGTGGTGAATGATGATCAGTGTTAAACCAGTCTCAATACGCAAATATGCACCTCATCATTACCAATTAAAAAAATCTCCAAAACAGTATGAAAGTCTCTTAGTAATGTTAATCGTAAACATTAACCAACTTGATAAGCAAAGCACATGTGGCTGACCAATGGGAGACATTGTTTAAGCTTCGATTAACATAACAATTGCATCTATCGTTTAAGTATTAAATGCTAATGCAAACAATATCTAGTTAGCATTGATTTTTTTGAATAATTGATTTTCGTTGTCAACATATTTGTATATCTTAGCAAAGATCCTAGTGTGACCCTTAAGGAGCTCAAGCCTGACGAAGAATACTTTGACTCAAGATCAAGCTTTAGATTGAGTGACATCATGGGTCTGATTGACACAAAGGTTGACTATTCTCAATCTCATTTGAAGTTGGATGCCAGTTCTGTATGTATGTTACCATCCAACACAAGGACTATATAGGTATACATTAACTCTTTACCAAGGATCTTCAATAAATACATCTGTATGACTTTTAACCTCAAATCAAATCAAGCACTTCATGGAACCTTAGCGATGCTACTAATACAATGCATTTACTATTCGAACCAACCTGGCCCAGATTGCTCTATGGAGTTAAGCACTTTGGCTATACACTGAACAGTAAAGTTTCAAATTCCTACAAAACAAGGCACTGCTTCTCAAATTGAAACATGCTCACAGGATATATTTATTGAAAGTGGAAATACTTATGGGTTAATCGGCATTTCTAACACAAGCATGTAAAAAGTGCATGGGATTAGGATGCAAGCACTTGTATAACTGTAGTATAAACTACAAAATAATGAAAATATAAGTGCGCAACTTGACCAAGCTTAACTTACTGTTTAGCTTGTAGACAAAAAATATTAACAAGGACTAAACAATATAAACATTGGTACAAACAGAAACCACTTGATTTATAGTTCGTAGCAAAAGATCCTTTGTTCTTCTTGTGCAGAATTACCTCTAAGAAATTGATATGGTAGTCCTTCAGCTTCTTGTCAGCCCATTTTTTAATAGGAAGCAAAAATGATTGTAGAAAAGTTAAATCCTGGCATCCTTCTTCTCCATCAACTGAACAATGCAGACTTTTCAAATGTAACCTTTCTTGCGGTCCCCGTTGTTCCTTAAGTGGTATTCTCCTTAAATGTTCAATGGTTGACTGTAGAAGCATCTGTTCACCTGTAATAACAAACTGTTGATAGGCAATTAATTATGGTCCAAGAATTACACATTCTCAAAAGTCCACATAGGCCTGGAAGCAGAACTCTTTGATCAAAGCAGGTAGACAATGTCTTGCCAGATAATAAGTACCATCTAGACAGACATCTTAGTTTGTTCTTCAAGGGAAAAGATGCTAAAGAAGATGAAAATGGTTACTCAAAATTTGCCAAGAAATGCCAAATAAAAACAATCAATGCTGGTCAGAAGTTCTAATAGGTGTGTCACATTCTATGCAATGAATTGAGTAGCTACACAAAATCAATAAAAGAAAAACACTTCTCCATAAGCATAAGCTGAACTAAGACAATTGACATCAAATAACAGGATTATTACTACATCTGGGCAGCTCCATGATTGTCTTATAAGGAGACAGTCATTATGCAAAAAAATGTGGAGTAGTTCATAAAGTTGGCCATCACATTGAAACACTTCTATCAATTAGTACTTGGTAAATAAATCTTACCTGACGAAAAAGTACCCATGCATAACATGTATCATGGATAGTCTCCGTAATTCCCAGCATACGCCAAGTTGATCTAAGGAGTTCTAGAATTTCTTCTACTTCCTGAGGGAGTAAATAATTAGTACAAATCAGATCCGAGTATTGAGAAGTAAATATATAATTCAAGCAATCAATAATTTCAACCATGAGAATAGCATATCAACCTCAGTTAGCTTTCCTTCATCCAATACATCAAAAACACTGCAAAGCATTTTCTCATACAGTTTGACGTTAAGGTGATAACCATCAGCCCAATGGCATACTTCGCCAGTAAGATCACCTCTAGCTGGCCTTTCAGCCAGTGCTGAAGTAATATCCCTCAAAGATCGCAGACATTCAGTACGTTGAATTTCACCAGATGCAGGGGGAAGTAACTAAGAAATAAGCATGGCAGGTCAAATATCACATTGTATAAACTATGCAGTAACAATGTCTGCAAAGATCAGATTATAATTTAGCAATTCAAAGAACTGAAGTTACACCTCAGAGTCCTCAATTTTTCTTAAAATCATTCTGAATTCATTTGCCTTTCGGCCAGGTTCCCCAAAGCTCACAACAGGATGATTTATCAGTCCTTCTTCAAGGATATTCAGCTACATATAGAAAGGAATATTAGATCAGATGATGGAATAAAAAGCCATCTAGAAAATTTTCTGTGGATTCCATAACATTACCTGCCTTTTTTGCCATCGAAGATAGGCTTTCTTGTCAGGAAATTCAGTTCGCGAAATAGAACAGAGAAGTTCCAAAGGAATCAATAGATTATCCATTCTTTTTCCTACTTTACCTCCAAGAGCATTAAGCAAACCCTGCCTTGTTCTGATGTCCATTGATTCTGATATCTGAGGAACAATGGCCAGGATATCGTAAGACCAATATCTAAGCACTGATGATTTCTTCAAAATTAATCAATGACATGAAGTTGAGGTAATTATAACCACTCATTTTAGTCATCAATGTCACAGCAAGGCAGTTTGCTGATTTTAAGATTCATAACATTGATAATGTTTTGTACTTCTAAATTTTAAAAATATCCTCTCTTGTACCAGATTAGGATGCATAACTATAACATCTAAAAGGTAAGTAACATGCCTCTAACTGAGCACGCATTGTTTCCAACAAGCCAACCAATCCAGGAGCACGCTGAGTTTCTTGCACAAGACTTTCACTCTTACTGCGTCCAAGTTTTCTCATTATTCTGGATCTTTTTTCCTTTTTCTTTTCTTTGGATGGAACTATGAGACCCCTAGACAGTGCCATGTGAGAGAACAATAATGTCAATTCTCAAGGAAAATCATAGTTGCAACAATTTTTCATAATAAATATCAACAACAGTAAAAATAAAAAGAAAAGTAAATTCAACACAAATTTATTGAATGATATTTGCCTGCCTAAGTTGTTAGAAAATACCCTGCAGCTCCAGCAGTTGCGACGAGGATTTCATATGCTGTTTCACGGAGATCATCTTCTGTGATACCTGAAATAGGATGTGTCAAGGTAAGGAACTTACCTGAACAGTATGCATTCACTTTAGAAGATCTTTATTATCGAATCCAAAGTTGAGGATGCTATGGCATCCAAGATGAGCCACCCACAAAGGCTTCTAATCTCTATTAACTGAGAAATTATCTGAACACTAATGTAAGGTTGTAATTGACGATAAAGATGAATTACATTTCCAGTGAGCTTGCTTATGTCTAACGTTGCTTCTTTGCATCCTTATTTCAAGACTATGAAATCAAAGAACGTCTGAGAAAGAATATCTAACATGCACATATAACATTCACTACTATTGTATTTCCAAAGAATATCTAACATGCACATATAACATTCACTACTATTGTATTTCCTTCAGTTAAGTTTCATTTGGAAGTCTAAGAAAACTGCAGGTACTCAGCATGTGAGTGCAGGATTCCTATGTATAATGGTTTTGTGTGAAGTTATGAACTAGGAACCATTGTGTCAGACTATACATATTAAAAACTACATGCAAAAGTCAAACCAATCTTTTGGAAGATTCCTAGCTGCTGCCTGCAAGCATACACTTAATGAAAAGCACATCGCTAGATAAAAGATCATGGAACATGAAGAAATCATACTATTCCAAAGACTAGCTATTTCACAATGAACTGAGTTTCTTTGTGCTTACAGGTGACTGAAATTGCTATAAGTAAACATGTCAAATTACCTGTTGCAAAAGGAGGAAGACCAACCGAAATTTCGACGGCACCATTAGATTGACGTCTTGAAGATTCAAAGCTGTCAATTTCATCATCTTCTTCGAAATCCTCAATATCATCAACTGTCAGCTCTTGACGAGGTGGAGAGTGGAAGGAGTTTGATTCTGATAGGTTTGGTTTAATGATTGTTGGTTCAGAGCCAGGAATCGGTGGTGGTGCTCGCGTTGGTGCTGACCCTGATGATTCGGGGTTTGTAACCAGAAAAAATTCTTGCATAGAGTTTGCATCACTCTGAAAGGAAACAACTTACTGAGAACAGGAAGTATGCATGATGGTAACTAGACTTTAATGTACCTAAATTAAAAACTTGTTAGAAAGTATGGATGAAGTTATACTTTCACCTCCGTTTAGGGGTCGCTAAGACAAAAGTTAATCTTATGTCCATAAGCCCAAAAAAGCAGGAATAGCTCCATGCAGTAAATTGAATTAAGCAACTGAAAAAGTAAATGTGTTTGCAGATAATGGATGATACAGTTTTGATTGCATGCAGTTCAATCTTAGAGCACATTTTGAAACATTTGGTAGACCTCACAAGCATTCAACAGATTTCTACTTTGGAACAGAAAAATATTGCATGAGACCGAGCTGGTCAAACAATTTTATTTAGATGAATTATATCCTTACTTGAAATTCATCACGTAGTGATATATTACAAACTAATTTTGGTACGTAAAGCAGTTTTAATAAAAAACTAATGTCTTTATGCATAATCCACTATGTATCTGAGGTCAAGAAGCAGATAGAGGAAACCTTTCATATAAAAAGAAGCACACGAGGAAAAGAGAAAAAAAGGGGGAAATATGAACCTTCTGTTTGCTTATGTGTATGTATATATGTATGTCTATACATATACATATATATACACATATGTATATATATATATATATATATATATATATATATATATATATATATATATGTATATGTACATATATATATATATGTGTGTGTATATGTATAGATAGGATAGAATGCATGCATGCACTCCCTACACTCATAACTATTTTTGGTAGTGAAGATATTCAAATTTTATCTTCACGTGCTTGATATTAAGGACTATAGTGTGTGACACATGCTAACAAATTTCAGTCCAATCGGACCTCAATTTGACTTTCATCCGACATCTTAATCAAATAATATAAATATTAAAATTATTATATATATATATATATATATATATATATATATATATATATATATATATATATATTTATTTATTTATTTATTTATTTTTATTATGTCATCTTAATCAAGAGAACAGATGAAAGTCGAATCAAGGTATGATTGGACTGAAAATTTGTTAGCATGTTTTCAACTCACATTCCTTCATATTCAATGGTGAAAATTAAATTTAAAAATCTACCGAGCTAAAACTGGAGAGTGCGCATGGAGTGTAGAGAGTGCATGCATCCTATCCTTAAATATATATAGTCACCTCCATTCTTAGGAGCATCGTCCCACTTATAATGCTCTAAATTTAATAGTTAAATATGAAGCACTACTAATTAGAATTCCTTTGACAAAGTTTTAACTTAATCGGATCACAATTCGACCTCCATCCGTTCTCTTGATAAAAAAGCACTATATATGTTTTTAACTTTTTTATTTTTTTGCCATCTTGATAAAAAAAACGGATGGAAGTCGATTTGTGATTGGATTGAACTAAAATTTTGTTAGAACAATTCCAACTCATAATATTTTATATCTAATGATGGAGATTGAATTTGAGCATTGTAAATGTGACGGTGCCCCAAAGAGCCTCTGAGAATGGGGATGCTCCTATCCCCATCATATATAAGGGAGGGATAGGGACACTTCCTCCTTAAGAGCATTCTCTTTTCGGTCTATGGCCGGAGTGACCTCCAAATACAATCTCCACTATTAGATATGAAAAGTTATGAGTTAGAAATCTATCCATAAAATTTTAGCTCAATCAGACCACAAGTTCACATTCATCCGGTCATTTGATAAAAATGACAGAATGTAAGATCACCCTGATCATAAACCGAAGAGGGAGTGTCCGGAGTGCCCCTAAAGAGAGAGTGCCCATACATACATATATATATATATACATATATATACATACATATATATGTATGGGATTGGATATAGGCACATGTGTGCACATGCCGGCCAAAAATGGCTGACGAGATTTTCAAATTCAATCTCCACCGTTGGATATAACATGAGTTGAAAACATGTTGATAAAATTTTAACTCAATCGAAATACGAACCGACCTCCATCGGAACTCTTGATCAAAATGATACAAAAACAAAATATATATCTTTTGTCAAATTTAACTCTTTATATTATTTTGATCAAGAGTTCTGATGGAGGTTGATTCGTATTCCGATTCAGCTGAAATTTTATCAACATGTTCTCCACTCATGATCCTTCATATACAATGGTAGAGATTAGATTTGGAGATTTCGCCAGCCACTTTTGGTCGGCATATGCACACATGTATCTATATATATATATAGGGGAGGGATAGGGGCACTCCCTCCCTGGTTTATGATTGGGGTGACCTCCAAATCCAATCTCCACTGTTGGATATGAAGAGCTATGAGTTAGAAACATATCCATCAAATTTCAACTCAATCGGACTACGAATTCACGCCCATCCGGTCACTTGATAAAGATGACAGAAATGATACAATATATATATTTTTAAGTTTTCTTACTTTCTGTCATTTTGATCAAGTGACCGGATGAATGTGAATTCGTAGTCCGATTGAGCTGAAATTTTATTGATATATTTCTAACTCATAGTTCTTCATATTCAACGGTGGAGATTGGATTTGGAGGTCACCCCGGCCATAAACCGGAGAGGGAGTGCCCCTATCCCCATATATATATATGATAGGATAGAAGCATATGACATTTTTAAAGGCACATGGTGCATATGCCGGCCAAAAGTGGCCGGCGAGACATCAAACTCCAATCTCCACCGTTGGATATGAAGAACTATAAGTCGAGAACATATTGATAAAATTTCAGCCAATCGGAATACGAATCGACCTCCATCGAAACTTTTTGATCAAAATGACATAAAATGTTAAATTTGACAAAAAATATATATTTCGTTTCTGTGTCACTTTGATCAAGAGTTTCGATGGAGGTCGATTCGTATTCCAATTGAGATAAAATTTTATCAACATGTTCTCAACTTATGATTCTTCATATCTAACGGTAGAAATTGGACTTGGATGTCTCGCCAGCCACTTTTGACCAGCATATGCATCATGTGCCTCTAATTATGTCATGGGCATCTATCCTATCCCTATATATATATATATATATATATGAAAATGATATCAGTTTATAAAAGGTTAGAAGCACATGCACAATGCCATAGAATCTTTAGACTATGCTATGATAAAGCAGTAGTTTGTAAGTGTAGACACATTGTGTTAGGCAAAACATGCTTCAGACTGTGAAACAATACGTATTTTCCATATTCTCACCATAGAAGGAAATTCAAGGCTGTCATGGTAAAGTCTAATGGCTTCAGCGAGATCAAGAGTTTCTCCTGTATCCTCAAATAATTTCAATATCAGAATCCAAGAACATGCACCAAAATACAAGTGCTGAAAAGAATTTGAAAAACTACCTTTCTTCGCACAGTTGAGGACATAATCAATACTAAGTTGATCTATATCAATATCATCCAATGAAATAGCACCAGGAGGCATTATGACTTTCTTGATTAAGCTGCCTGAGAGTATAAAATTCAGAAGTACATGGCGATCTCGTCTGTACCGTTGTAGAAGCTCATACACATTTTCCCTGGAAAAGCAACGGAACACCTTAACTCAAGTTAAAATTAGGCACCAAACAGTAAAAATGGCTCATAAAGGTGCATACTCTTCCATGGAAGCTGAGAACTCAATGTCAGGTACTTGTAGCAAATCCTATAAACTCTGTATAACCTGCATATGCAATAAGCATTAATTTGACCCTTCAGCTCATCTTATCTAGGTTCATTCTTATTGAAGATAAATGAATGAAAATAAGGTCACAAAACTGCTGTAGTTAGGAAAGAGAACGTAAAGGGGGTAGAAGCCAGTCATTCTATCTTGCATCATGAAATCACTATACCAGCAAGAAAGCAATAATTCCACCTTCCAAATCCAAGTGAGCTCTAAGTCATAATATCTCAAGGTCGGTAGTAAACGGATTACTTCATCTTACATCGGTACATAATTTAGACACGGATAAGAAGTATTATAACAATTTGAGAAAAACCAGTGGCATTCCAGATCAGCTAAAATATTTCCAACGACCTCACTCGAAAACCTTTTCGATCTAAAAGCACTTGCTCCAGTGACACTAACACCTTCTGGAAAGGGAGTAAAATTATAAACTTCGAATCAGATTAAACAAATCCTCTCAATCTTTCTAGTGCACTATCATAGACGGAATCTAACGCTCCAACATTTGCACCAAACAAGGAAAACGAGATTGGAGAAGAAATCGAGACAAGTGGTTACGTAGAAGATTCCCGATCCTCGAAGAGAAGCAACACTACAATCACGCCCTGGACTATCACAGCTTTCTGTCGGGATCGCAATAGGGAAAATGGTGAGAAATTAAGACGAAAATAAACAAAAATTAAGAAAATATAAAACAGCTAAGCTGCAGAACTGACTCAGACTTCAATCAGCGGTTGTCCCGAAATGATTAAAATTTTAAAATGGATCTAATCACGTAAGCCAATATTGGGCCCGGCCTGTGGTAGACTCAATAAGTGCCGGCCCGTTAACAATTTCTTAATGGGGAAACTGTGATTGAGAAGCCCGACAATGGCGAGACACACGTTTCAGTTTCACTCGTTCAGCTGTTGCCAGCGACTTGTTGCTTGCTCTCTATTAATGGCAGCGAAGTCCCATCGCCTCCGTCCATGTAATCTTCAATATAGGGCGTGTTTACTTAGGGAGTGGAAGTAGAGTTTTTGGAGAAGTAAAGTTTTTAAGAAATAAATTTAAAAAATAAAATAAAAAATATTTAATAAAAATAAAATTTTATATTAATTATATATTTTTAGTAAGTTTTAAATTTGAATTTTTAAAAAAATTTTATTAATAAAAAAATTTATTTTAATTTTTATAAGTATTTATGTAAAACTTGAGTTTAAAGGAAGTGGAGTTTAGGGGTGTTGGTAAACACGCCCATAGTGGCCCTTGCGAGAGGCATTCGATGTTTGCCTTCGACCGAAGTTTGTGTTTTGTAGTTCTGTGTAAGAGTTGATATTGATATATTAATTTGGTGATTTATCGCAGTGGCTGGAGCTTCGCTCGCTGGTTCCGTGAAGAAGAAGAGAACAATGTCGCCTGATGTCGTTGCTTCTGCCATGAGAGAAGAGTTCTCCAAGCATATGGATTATCTCAACCAACTCGTATGTGTATTTAAGTTGTTGCTGTAGATGTGTTGATTATTGTCTAGGAACTTCAAAAAATTTTGTGGTCTTGAATAGCTAATTATTATGGAGGTTTTGTTATAATTCATTGTTCACTGAACTAAGAGTTTGCGCCAACTGTTGTACACAAGAATTTTGGTGGCCATACATTTGTTGGTTTAGTATATCCTGATTTACAAGATGCAAGATGTTAGCAGGCTTGAGAAATGAAGTTTTAGTTGGATGAATTAAGTCTTGGCTTTGTTTAGGTGACTATATTGATGGAAATGGATTAGTCTGACCTTGTTTTATCTGCACAGACTAGAATTGGATTGGTCGAATAGGGTAGCTGCTTGCTACTCATCTTAGCATAACTTGGCTGGGTTGAAATTGAACCTCAGTATCGCTGTTGTTGTTATATTGGATTTTGACAACTGATTTGATTTTTTCTGCAGAACGACAAAAGAGAAAGAGTTGTGAAGGCTAGCCGTGATGTGACAATGAATAGCAAAAAGGTCATATTTCAGGTTCACAGGCAAGTCTAGATTTTGAGCTGACAGTCAATTTGTGTCTGCTAAGTCATGCAGTATTTCACTGTACTCTTACTTGTTTAACACACAAAAAGTTTTATAAAACGACTACCAACTCTCCTCAATCTATGGCATCCATCCATTCTCCTTTTCCTTTCAAACAAACAATTTGTTTATAATGTTAGATGACATGGTATGGCCTGGTATCTTCACTATAGGATTAACAAGGACAACAAGGAAGAAGTACTGGCAAAAGCCGAAAAGGATCTTACTGCTGTTATGGATCAGTATATGTCCAAATTAGTGAGAGAGTTGCAAGGAACTGACTTTTGGAAGCTAAGACGAGCATATACCTTTGCAGTCAGTATCTTGTAATGTCTTTTCCATGATATTCTTAAGCAGCATGTTTCACATCAGCAATCTTGCAGGTCCAAGAGTATGTTGAAGCTGCGACTTTGTTTCACTTTTGCAAAACTGGTTCCCTCCTGAAACTTGCAGAGATCAATGCTTCTCTTCTTCCCCTGAGTGATCAATGCATTGAACCATTGCAGATAAATATACTTGACTACCTTTTGGGGGTACTCTTCAGACCTTTTCTCTTGGTGGATGGCTATAGTCATTAGGTCTTACAGGCATTACAGAGCACTTGGGTACTCCTTTTACTGTTTTACTCAATTTTTATTTCTCCCTTTAGGTTGCAGACTTGACTGGAGAGCTGATGAGACTAGCCATTGGTCGAATATCAGATGGAGAAGTTAAATATGCGGAGAAGATTTGTGGATTTGTTCGGGACATATATCGAGAGTTAACTCTTCTTGCTCCAATCATGGATGACAACTTTGAGATGAAGAAGAAAATGGAAACCATGCTTCAAAGTGTAATGAAAATTGAAAATGGTAACAAACCTTTGCATCATTCTGGTATGATGTGATACTATTTATTTCAATAGGCGAACAAGTGGCATGTCTAGCTGTATCGAAGTTTAGGTATGCCTTGATCAAATTCTTCTTGAGGATCAACTGAACGGGCATATTTATAATTCAATATTCTGTAATGAATCCAATCTCTTAGGAAATAATATGTGAATGAGAAAGACAATATAAATTGGAGTTTGGGGCACTGTGCGTTGCATGTTTTGCATATAGTTTTGGAGTATAATTTGTACTCACTTGCACGGGGAATGCAAGTCTTATGAACTTTTGATTTTGCAGCTTGCTTCAGCGTCCATGTCAGGGGTTCAGAGTACATTCCATTGCTTGGTTCCAGTGGTCCAGATTTTTCATTTTTCAGCGCAATGGACATGGAATCATGATTAGCCTGGCTCTTGAAGAATACGCCAGTTATTTCGGCACTCATTATCTAAATTGTCATTACTCCTCTCAGCAATGCGACGCGGATATCAAAGTAGAATCCAAACATGAACAATAATCAATATACAGTTTATTGGCTCTTGTTGAGGAGACAGTATATTTGTTGTCTTGGCCAAAATATTCCTTACTTGCGTCAAGTTCTGTGTTTCATGTCTGATTTTCTACGTCCTGCCCTCTGCAAAGAGACCACTATTTGCTGAGGGTATGTAGCAAAGATTCTTTTTCCTAGTGTTTTTGTTGCTTCCTGTTCTTTCTTCCAGATGACTTTTCTTAGTAGTATGCTTGTATAAGTTCACTGGAAAGACTGCTACACTACAACTTGTGCTTTGTAAATGTTTGGTGCATCGGATGGATATGTAGTTCGTCTTTTTAATGTGTTGTACATCTTAAAGACCTTCAGTTATCACAGTTTTCCTCAGTATTATATGTTTGTTTGAAAATCATTTTCCCAAGTATCTGTCTTGTTATACATTGACAGGCTGTAGGCCCTTGGCCAGCTTGGAGAATCGTACTATACCTCTATTATTAGTTTTCTCCCCAGCTGTTGACTTCCACCGAGTCAATGGTTGAAAAAAGAATGCCCTTTCCTGAGATTTTTGTTGCCAAACAAGAATAGTCATACTGAATTTTGGTTTGCAAATTTGCTATAGATGTTGCTACTGTTCTCTGGTTCAGTTTCTAAGTTCTTGGGCAGACCATACAACTGAGTTGGCAGGAATCTGATAGCTACAGGTCCAATCAGCGGAGGCAATCACCGTAGCTCAGATCGGCTCTTATCTCTTCTGCTGATCATCAGATTTCCTCATCCTATCTCGGAGGTAATCTTCTGATTCCAGCTATAGATATTTCTTCTGTTTTTCATTCTGCTGATCTAACAAAAATTGTAAACGAGAAGAGCTCATAGATACTTCGGTGTATACAGAAACTCTGCATCAAAGGATCTTTTGCTGTTTTTATATATATTTTTTCTAAAATCATGGCGGGACTAGCTGTGCTGTCAGCATTCATGCAAGTACTTCTTGACAAGACATTTGATGCTGCCAAGGCAGCTCACAACGAAATCGCACTTATTCATGGCGCGGAAAAAGAGCTGAACAAACTCTACGAGACTGTTCGCACAATCCATGCAGTGCTGGAAGACGCTGAGGAGAAGCAAATTAAAGATGTGTCTGTGAGGAACTGGCTCTGGAAACTCAAGGATATTTCATATGACGCTGATGACCTGCTAGATGAATTTGCAACCAAACAGCTTCAGTTTGAAATTGAAGGGACAATGGATCATAAGCACGTATTAAATATTATCTCGTGTGCTTGCTTAGGTAATCTTCGCTACCATTATAAAGTTGCACATAAGGTGAATGAAATTAGAGGGAAATTGGATGAAATTGCAAAAGAGAGAGATATTCTTCGGCTTAGGGAGTCCGGTGAGACGACCCGTCTTGAGAGATTAAGGCGACTGCCTACAAGTTCGTTGGTTGATGAATCTCTTGTCTTTGGCAGAGAAGAAGACAGGAACAATTTAGTTCAAATGCTTATATTCTCAGGTTTGACAGCATTGTCTGTCTTACCTATTGTGGGTATGGGAGGATTAGGAAAGACTACTTTGGCACAGCTTGTTTATAATGATGAGCGTGTCAAGAGGCATTTCAGTTTAAGGATGTGGGTACATGTGCCTCAAAACTACAACATTAGCCAGCTTACCAAGGCATTCTTTGAAGCAGCTACAGGGAAAGAGAGTAGGCTGCCTAACCTGAATTTGCTTCAGGAGAACCTCAAGAAGGTACTGAAAAATAGGAGGTACTTGCTTATACTCGATGATCTGTGGGATGTCAAACGCAGCGATTGGGATAGCCTGCGTCTTCCATTGATTACTGGTGGAATGGGTAGTGCTATACTTATTACAACGAGAAGCAAACGGGTTGCAGCTACCATTGGTACATTGCAGTCTTATAGCTTGAAGCATCTGCATGATGATGCTTGCTGGGAGCTGTTCTCGAAATATGCATTCACCTCTGGTGTATCTCCTTCTAATCCTAGAATTAAATCCATTGGTAATGAAATGTTGAGAAAACTTCAAGGGTTACCGTTAGCAGCTAAAACCATTGGAAGCCTCATGTATTCAAATGTCAATGAGAATGACTGGCAGAGCGTGTTGCAGAGTGAGATTTGGGAGCTAGCATCTGAGAAGAATGAAATTTTGCCTGCTCTGAGACTAAGCTATCAGAATCTTCCTCCAAATCTTAAGCAATGCTTTTCTTACTGCTGCATCTTTCCTAAAGGTCATGATTTTGATAGAGATGTGCTAATCAAAATTTGGATGGCCCTTGGTTTCATTCAACCCAGTGGTAGGAAGCGCTTGGAAGATATTGGAGCTGAATTGTTTGATGATCTTCTTTCTAGATCCTTTTTTGAGTTTTACAAAGAAAGATACCTGATTCATGACATGATGCATGCACTAGCACAATCAGTGTCTGCTGGTGAATGTTACATAGCTTTAGACGACAGGCCCCTCGACACCCATTCAAAGGTTCGCCACATGGCATTGTCATTCAGCACTTTATCATCTAATGGATTCAAACCGTGCTATGGATGCAATGGACTACGCACGCTTATTGTGCTTCAAGGGTTCAACTCTCAGGTTATTCATGTGCCTGATGATCTTTTTTCTGAGTTGAAATTCCTTCGGGTTCTAGATTTAAGTGGTAGTTTCATCAAGGATTTGCCTGATACCATTGGAAAATTAATGCACCTGCGGTACTTGGACTTGTCAGCTACTTCTTTAGAAAGATTGCCTGAAACTGTGACCACTCTCTATAATCTCCAAACTATGAAGCTTAGGAATTGTTATGCACTTAAAGAACTACCACATGGCATGTCAAATCTCATAAAGCTTAGGCATTTGGAAGCTGATCCCACATTGGTTTCATCAATAGTTCGAATTGGAAAGCTAACTTGCCTCCAAGAGCTGCACAAGTTTGCAGTGGAAAAGACTAATGGGTTCAGAATAGAAGAACTCAAGGATCTGAAGGAGATTCGAGGGCATCTTATAATTTGGAAGCTGGAGAATGTGGAGAGCAGGGCAGAGGCACAAGAGGCTAGGCTAAACACTAAGCAACATCTTGATTCATTGGAGTTGGACTGGGCTGCTGAAAGAAGAGATCAAGGAATTGATGAAGAAGTTCTTGAAGGTTTGCAACCACACATTAATTTGAAGGAACTTAACATAGATGGCTATAATGGCGTAAGATTCCCAAGCTGGATTGGGAGTCGTTCCTCTTCATTAGTGAAAATGGAATTGTACTACTGCAAGAACTGCACTGTTCTTCCACCGCTTGGACAGCTCCAGTACCTCAGAGAATTGACACTGCATGGCATGACTAAGGTGCAGAAAATTGGTCGTGAGTTTTCTGGCCATGACCCATTTAGCGGTTTTCCTTCACTAGAGGTACTCCATTTCAAGGAAATGTTGTCATGGAAAGAATGGTCCGGCGTTCAAGTTGGCCAATTCCCACGTCTCCAAGAACTGTTAATTGAAGACTGCCCTGTAATTAGTGGTTTACCAGACCTCTCTCCCGTACTTACAAACCTTGTGATAGCCAATTCAGGATTGGAGGTCCTTCCAGGAATTTTGGGTTTCAGTGAATCACAACTTGAGAGATTATCCACACCTGAATCATCATCATCATCTTCCTCAGCTTCTTTATCTTCATCAGGATTGTTGCCATCTCTTTCATCCCTCTCTTTATTCAACTGCCCGAATTTATCATCATTGCGTGAAGGATTGTTCGGCTATGATCTGAGGTCACTGAAAGATGTTAGCATTTCTCAATGCAAAGAGTTGGAGCATTTTCCGCAAGGTGGATTTCGATTCCTAATATCACTGAAGAATTTAGTGCTTGAGGATTGCCCCAAGATGAAATGCTCTCCTGAAACTAGCTTGTTTCCACCGTTTTTGGCATCTCTATGTCTCATCTCATGCCAAGAACTTGATGACTCTCTATTTTCAAAAGACACCTTTCTTTCCTCTCTGTACATCTCCAGCTGCCCTACCTTCAAAAAACTACCTAGAAGTTTAACAAAGCTTGAGATGCTTAAAGTTAACCACTGCCAGGAGTTGGTCTTCTCAGACACAGATGGACTTAATTTCATGACATGTCTAACTCACCTAGAAATTGAAAACTGTCCCAAGTGCACCTCCTTAGCCATGCTGCACGTCTGTGGTATTCCTACGTCGCTACAAGTTTTACAAGTTACTTCATGTCCTGAAGAAAGTAGCTGGCTCTTTAAAGGGTTCGAAGCTTTAACTTCACTTAGAGATTTGCGCATCATTGATTGCATGAATCTAAAAGCGATACCAGAAGGGATACATAAAATCGAATCCCTCCAAGCCTTGTACATACGTAACTGTCCAAAGATCATAGCTTTGCCAGCGGATGGCATGCCTCAGTCTCTGCAATACATCTCCATTTGGGAAAGCCCAAGGCTGAAAGAACGCTGTCAAAAGGAGATAGGCCTAGATTGGCCTAAGATAGCTCATATCTCTAGCATAGTTGTTGATGGGCAACAACTAGCGGTACAGAGGTGAAGCAGGAGAAGATGAACACCGCACTTAGAGCTGCTTCTGTAAGTAGCACATGTACGTCTTCCATTTCACTTATTCCTGCATCAGTTTACATGGATAGAGCGTATGCTGTCCAAAGTGATCAGACAATGGCAATCTTGGTAGCGAATGACTTAATGGCAATCTTGCTAGCCAATGACTTATCAGTGTGGATGTCGCTAATCCTGTTTAGATGTGGTAGACATGGAACTCTGTTTACGTGATGCCCATTACTCCAGTTCAGTCAACATTAGAACTTCACTTTTGAATTGACTCTTTCTTTGCTCCAGTTTAGTCAGGATTTTTCATGTTTTCTATTATTTCTGCATATAAGTAGGATTGGCAAATAAACATCTGTTTCTTTCCTCATTTATGACCATATACGTAGCTAGATACTAACACTGTTCTTTTCCACTTCACTCTGGAATTGAAGCTAGAGGAACTTGTTTTGAGAATAAATAGCAAATCGAAGAATTAGTTCTTATGAAGGAAAATAAAAGAAGGAAAAGGGAAGACAAGGGAAAAGCTTGAAATAGCTTTTCAATCCCCATGGATATCACTTCTTGTAGAAACTAGAAATCTCTCTGCTCCTTCACTTTTTTCCTTTTACCAGCATATATTTTGGTCATTGTGGAGTCTAGTTATTATCGTTTTTTATTTTAAAAAAGTTCCTTGAAGTTCGACTTGATAATCAGGAAGTAGTGTTGTAGAGTTTCCTGATTTTCTCTAAAAATAACCAAAATAGTTGCTATCAATCACAATGAAGCTTACAAAAGCTCATATCTCCTCAAGAAATAGCAACGTGGAGAATAGAGCAATATTTTGTGCTATAGAAAATTTGTCAATGAATCAATTTACGTGAGAAAATGGTATAAGCTCCTCATTTAAAGTTCTTCACGCTTTGCAGCATGTTTCGTATCATTGAGCTAATTCCATTTTTTTTCCCTCTTGAGATAATAATAAGCTAAGTACATTATATTACATGAATTGAATATACTGATGCAAATTGCTGCTGTTTCCAAGCAGTCCGACTTCCAAGTCATGATTATTCTGGCTAGCTTCTTGAAGAACAAATTTGTCCTTGAGGTTAACCGATTGCCGGATTGGGTGTCCTTGAGGAGAGCGCACTTACCGTCAAGTTCTGACTTGTATCAAGTGCTGTGTTCGTGTCTGATTTTGTAACGCTTCTTGGCCTTTGCTATAACAGAGAAGCAACATTGCGAAGAAGGCTTCACAGGTGTGCTTTTTTTCTTTCTGTATCCTTATATTTGTCCCTGACAATGTTAACCCTGAATTTGATGGTACTTGATTTTTGTGCACGCTCTTTTCAACGTTGGAACCATTTGGGAGATAGAAAATTTTAACAAGAAAGGTGTAACTTAAGATCTATGTTGAACAGTTGTGATATTTGGTAATCTTACATAAGAATTTCACCTCCCAATTAGAAGCTTATTAAAATCGATCATTCAATTGTTTCATCTACTCAATTGGTTCGACAGGTAAAATAATTTCCTCTTACTCAACATCTTCATGCATCTTAACAATGCATGTCAACCATAATTCGATACTCATATATGATAATAATGATCTTAACTTAGTTACTCATTTGGAAAGTGCAAGTGGTTTAGTTTTTATTTGGTTTTGCTTCATGAAAATATGCTCGCTCACGCAGAGACATTGACTGAACTGTTCGTGAAAAACAAGTCTTCTAGATCAATGAAGTCTATCCTGCAGTTTCCATTTGTAGCTCAATCGGCAATGGAGAATGAAGTTCAGAAACAAACTCCAAATAAAGGAGAGGAGACCACTTCCTTAGTTGCTAAATGCAATTACGTTGTGGGAAGGGAGGAAGACCCTGAACTTAATAGAGCTGTGCCTGCAGTCTCTCCCAATTGTGGGCATGGCAGGATCGACTAGCGAAGACAACTCTCTCACAGATTGCCTATAATAATGACACTGTGGATACGCTTTTTGGCTTGATGGGTGTCAGTCGCTGGTGACTTATGTTAAGAGGTTCACTAAGAAGATGTTACAGCATGCTGCAGAAGGGGAGGAGCTTTTAAATTTAACAACCTCCATCAAACCTAAGGCCAATTTAGGGAAAAACAAAACTAGGTTTCTGCTCTCCCTAGATGATGTTTGGAACGATGACCCATCCACAAACTACCAAAATACATGAACTATCTTATCAATCTGAGACACCTCAAAGCAGACCCCATCCTTGTTTCCACGGTACTGAAGATTGGGAGGCTTACTGAACTTCAAGAACTTGAGAGGCTTTCTGTCAAGCACAAGTCTTGGCGAGCATTCAGATTCCTTATATTTTACTGAACCTCCCTAGATGATGTTTGGAACCTTCTTGCTACTGGAGCAATTATTGTTTGAATAATGGAAGGTTTTAGCATCTTTTCATATATGTTTACCATTTAGCTTATTTCAGTTATTTTATGATAACTTCCTGTAAAATGAAGATCTCTCGTGTTTCATTTGTTTATAGCCTCTATTATAATGTATTCACATTTTTCCAGATATCTTTATCATTTTCTTGTGCCACCACATCTCTTCCGTTGGGACATAAGTGTGGTTTTAAAAGTTGAGAAGTTCTTCCTCTGGTAACAAGACACTCCATCAATCTTTTATCATGTGTATTACATTTTATCAGGTAAAATCCTATGCAGATATGAGAGATGGCAATTGAATAGAGAGGCTTGAGTCAGCATTTCCTAGATGCCAATCAGGGATTTTGAGATGGCTCCTCATTAATTGTTTAGGATAGTAGGAGCGCAATCTTTTCGGGTAACATAGAGGCTTGAGTGCAGGATTTCTGAGATCTCAATTAGGGAATTTTGAGATGGCTCCTCATTGTTTAAGATCGTCGAGTGTGATCTTTTCAGGTAACAGAGTACATGTTTTCATGACTATCTGCAAAAGCAATTAAAATGTTTGTCCTATTTTCAGGAAGGTCTTGTATATGTGGGCAGAGCAGGTGATTGATGCACGTCGATGGCAATCTGACGAAGTTGTTCTTATCGTTATGTGCGAAGTAAATTTACCTACATAAAAGATACGTACTATATAGATATACTCTTATTGAGCTTGTTTATATAAGGTTCTAGCCATTTGCCGATTGTCATAGTTGATTAAAAACTTCAGGCTCATTGAATACATCATGACATTTCACAAGCGTGAACTTCAAGCGGAAGTAACTAGTATAGTGGAAGCAAATAACATTCCTAAGCCATTTTTCCTATTTTTCGTCTTTCTTTCTGCATAGCGTCTTACATGTCCTACAAAAGCTTTGTGCGGAAGCCAAAGAGCTCGTTTGGCAGTGTCTTTGGAGAACTTTATTTACAATTTTTTATTTTGTATTTTTGAATAAATTTATAATTTTTATAAAATTTATTTTAAAATTTAAAAAATATAAAAAAATTATATATTGTAAGATATTATTATTATTTATTATTATTTTAATAAAAAAGGTGCAGCTTATTTTTGAAATATTTATAAAATAAAATTTTTTTAAATAAATGATTTTTTTTAAGTACTCTCATACTTTCGGTATCTGAATGAATTGACTTGTGGCCATACTGAGGGTCTGTTTGGATATAAGAATAATAAATAAAAATAACATTAAACAAAAATAGATTATTCGAGTGGAGACGAAAGTAAGAGTAATAATTTATCTTATCTTATTTAGATATATTAATAAGATTAATAAATAGTACAAATTATTCTTATTTGGTAACTGAAGAGTAAATAAGAATAATTTTTATGTAAAGATTGAAATATCCTTTTATAGTTTTTTGTATTTTTTGATTAAGCAAAGCATAATTTTATATAAATGTTTATTGTATTTTTAGTAAAAAAGACGTTCCCTTATGTTTCTGTGTAATAAATATTTTATGCTTCAATTTCTTATCTGATAAACAGAACTGATTATGTTATGTTATATATTTCAAAAAATGTTACATCAAAGAATGTTACTGATTACATTAATTACATGAAATGTTATACGTATCTCTTCTGTGAACTTAAATATACATCAAAGTATTGGCAATGTATATGTAGCTAGCAGTAGCTTTCCTTCATCTTTATCTTTAAGGTTTTTCTCGAGTGTTTGAACCTGAGGTTGGCAATTGTTGCATGTCCAGCTTTCACTAGCAAATTGTATTCATCAGGTCTCAGCGATAACGGAAACTCTGGCAGGTCAAGCAAGGATTGAAATGCCCTACATCAACAAGAAAATCAATACTGTAATGATTTTAGGTAATGAAAGGGAAAAAAACTAGTGCAACGTTTAGCAAGAACACACAAAAAAACATACTTATCTTGGTTTAGCATATTTGCGTACATCTGAGATTTCTAGGCAAAAGTTTAAGCAAGCTCATTAATTCATGAACATCAATGCTTAACTACAGTAATCCAGGAACTCCGATGCCTACAATATCAATGCTATTGATGCCTTCTTCGAATCTACTAACAACAGATACTAATTCATGAACATTACATTGTCTCCTTCTTGTCATGGAACATATAAACATCAAGAATCACTATACATTCAGAATATGAATTTTGTAAAATTTTCATTACAGCCTACCTTCTAATACTTGCCAGAATCGAATAGTCAGAGAAGGGGAGACAAGCAATTAAGGGAACAAGAAGCAGCGACAGACAACAGCAATGATAATTCGTGGTGGCGGCGAGCAACGCAATGGCAGCGAGAAGGAGAAGAAGAGAGTAGCGACTAGCTGCACAAGTGCTCAGGCGAGGGAGAAGAAGATGCCTCACAACAACAGCCAATCCCGATAGACTCGCGCGGGACGAGTGAAGGAGGAGAAGAAGGACGTGGCGGTGGTGAAGTAATGAATTGAGAATAGAAAAAGGTGTAGAAAGAAAGAAGAAGACGAGACAGGGTCCCCATAGAACCTCGAGTGATGCCGCTCGACTATAACAGCAGCGACGGCAATGACAGTGGTGGTGGTCTTTAAGACAATAAAAAGGAAGAGAGGGAGAAGAGAAGGAGATCAGCGAAGAGAGAGAAGGAGATTGTCGGCGTGCAGAGAATGAGATGAATAGTGTGGCAAGGAGATCGTCAGCGTGTGACGGGCAGTTGGGGCGAGAGGCGATCGAGATTGACAATTGAAGAAAGTAAAATCAAAATAGTGTGGTAAATACAATAACATTTGATGGATAATATAGGAACTCTATTTTAACAGTGACTGAAAATTCTCTTCACTTGGTTACACCCCACACTGGAGTGTAACAAATTACTCTCAAATGAGGATTAATGGGGAGTAAAATTCTCCTCATTAATCTTATAAATTTTTTTCCAAATAAGAGCAACAGGGACTAATTTATTTACTTACTCTAAATTGCTCCCCATTACTTTTCCAAACATAGTGTTAGAGTGAGATTAATCCCACATTACTCAATATATAGACAAAATCTTTTTAGGTTAGATTTCAGACCTTTAAACTAGAGTTCAATACTGTGAGCCATGTCGTGGTGTCAAAAAACAAAATCATATTAACAAAATTATTAGCAATGCATAATATTGTTTATCTTGCTATACAAACTAAGATTATATTGCCCATGGAGAAATCCCAATGGAAGGAAGAGATGCCCTTACTGCTTTTGTGGGGTGTTAAGCAACAAATGTGTGATCTGCAAGCCAGGTCCAACACAAGGCAGATGCTTCTTCGGATGTGGGAATTAGACAGGATCAGGGTCGACCGTTTGTAACTACTTTGTGTGGGCTTCTGCCTAAATCAGACAACTCCTAATCTTCTATCTATCTATTATTAGAGAACTTGTCTCTGTTAAAGAACATGCCTGAGAGATAGGATGGTTTCAGAAATTGGGGTAGCAATTTGGTATCTGCTTGGTAGGTGTTCCTTGGACTTATGTAATATATTTTTAGAGTGTTCTGCTTTTGTTGCAGGGAGTCTCCTAGGTAGTATCTGACTTGTGAAATGGACTTCTGGTGATGGAAGAGAAGGGGGACGAGATGCTACTTAGGAAGTTTCACATGCGTGACTTCCTTGAATTCAATAAACTTAATTAGTATTTCGTTTTTGTTTTATAGTGAAGATATTGCACTGTCACTACTACAATTAACAGCTTCACCGACCGACAATATCGATTGATAATTTTCATAATTCAATCGGAAAGACAATCATCGACTGAAATAACTATAGTCAGTAAAACGTCGGCAATTCATGATTAGTAAATCGTTTACCGACCGAGTTTAATGTTTAGTCGACACTGCATAGTAAAATACCGATTGATAGAGAATAGTCGTAATTTACCGACTGTTTTGTTAGTCGAGAAACTACCTACTGAACTGTCGGTCGGTGTCTACCGACTGCTGATGCAGTTAAAAAATATTGTCTAAAATATTTTTAGTCAGTATGTTACATTATTACGACTGAATTTATTTGATCGGTAACTTTCAGTCGGTAATGGTCATTTCTGCAGTAGTGTGTGCTTGCATGGTGCTCTCATATTTATCCTTGTTTTGGACAAACGTTTTTGTCCGCAAGTAATATAACCATTGTACTGCATGGAGTTGCCATCAGGTATATTTGAGCCATTGAGGGTTCAATATGCGGACAAAAGTGTGACTTAAGAAACTATCTCCTGGAGAATTTAATTCATCACTGCTTTTCAAAGCTGGTAGTCATTGATTGATGTGCCTGAAAATTTCTTTCTTCAAGTCCGTGCGTGTTCACGTTGGTGCATCATGAACTAGCTAAAATTCCTCAGCTTCTGTTGCGCAACAAGTTAATTTGCTGTGACATTGATATAAAGTTCATTTTTGTACGTACATATTTATCTTCTAGAAACTACAAATACTGCTTCTTCCTTTGTTTACAATTAAACAACTAATGCGTCTGTTGGAAATCAGCTGCCTGCATTCTGTCAAGGCTTTATGCAGAGGTAACTCAGAAACTTTGTTCTTTTCTGCAACAAAATTCATCACCAAAAAGAAGGCGAAAAAAAAAGCAACAGAAACGTTAGATTTTGGTAGCTTCTGGAGCTGTTCTTCAGATCCCAGTATGTAAAGAAGGAAACCATACCGTTTGGCATTCTCTGGACTGATCTCTTGCAATGGGATTCCCTTGTTTCTTAGCTACTGATGGGCGCCTCTCCAGGTCGTCGGGGACCTTCACGTTAACTTTCTTCTGCTGCTGCTGCTGCTTGTTGGCACGGGCACGCGAGAAGACCATGGAGTAATCCACCCCTTTGTTCTTTTCATCCCACCCTCCAAACTGAGGCACCGACATCCAACCATTTTTCTGCAGACAACAAGCAAACCTCGACAATCTTCCCAAGAAAATCAAAAAGGAATTTGTCTCCCGTATATCAATTGCTTTGAATCATTGAATGGATGCACAATAACATATATAATACAACCATGCATTGCAGAAAAGGATCATGGATGCATGCCTTTCATTGTCCAACATTCAAATTAATTCAATACCAACTTATAATGCATTCCAGGATGAGTACCTCCTTGTTGCGGTTCTCCATGGCAGGAAGGAATGCTAAGTGCTTTGCGGTGCAGAAGAATGCATAAAGGGAAATCAGAATTACAAAAAGAAGATATTGGCCATTGGAGAAGACGACCACAAAAAGGAAAATGAAAAAGAAAGAGAGAAAAGAAAGGTTGTTAACTGTTTCATCCCTGTTTATTTCTGGTTCCCATTTCTAGTAAATCGCTTGATTACCTAATTTTAAAGAAACTTGCTATTCTTCATGGGCGATACAATATTGATAAATTACTTCTGTATTAATATGTAAATTACTAACTCAATGCGTCCTTATTAATTCATTACATATTAGCTTTACATTTTGAAAAAATTAGGCACACGGATTATTTTTCATTTTACAAAATTCGTTATTACAAAAGTACATAAAATTTGATGGGATAATATCCCTCTCAAAAAAACAAACATCACTTTTGTGTTGCGTTGTATACCATACGAGCCAATCCGATGGAAAAATAGCAATTTTCAAGTTTAAATCCTGAAACTGATTTACTTACAGATAAATGTAATTAAGCTTTTGGATTTTTATTGGGCAGCAAAGAAAACCATGTTGTCCAAGTTTAGCATGGAACTGAGCAGGTGTGGCAATATATGTTCCGATTCTAAAACGCGATCCAAAATCGGCTCACTTAAATCAAGATTAGAGTTAAGAAATTTGTCCGTATAAATATATGAATTAGATTAGGGTTCAATGAATTAGACCCGATTATTAAATGGATCAATCCAAGTTAATCCAAATTTGACCCATCAATCCGAATTATTATATCTTAAAAGAATCATATTTGATTTTTTCCTTTCCGTATATTAAAATATTGGCAATAAAAGATAATAATAATTTATAAATTAATAAATTATATAGTATTTATAATTAATTATTATTTGTATATTTTAGTAAAATAGTGTAAGATGAGAATTATAATATTATCAAAGTATTACTATGTAGATGTTTCTATAATGACGAATTTGAATTTCGTATAAAAGTTTTTAACAAAATTTTGTTAGATAGTTATATTTATCAAAATTTTATCAAAATTATTAGTATATATTTATAATTATAAAATTTCAGCTGTCAATACATATTTTTAAAAAATAAAAATAAAAATAAATTTTTTTTGATATTTTAAGGACCGATGAATATACTAAAAAATGCATATTTTGACGGGTATTCACTATATCTCGTTATTAAAAACATCATGCACTTCTATTACAACTAATTTTATAATTTCATTAAATTTTAAAAATATAAAATTAAAACTTAATAATTTTAGTATTAAATAGGTCGATCCGAATTTGATCCGATTATTAATAGATTAAATTAGAGTTAAATAATTTTGACTCATAAAAATTTATGAATTTAATTAGTATTGAACGAATTTGATCCAATCGATCCGAAAGTGACGCACGAACGTCAAATTGGTACACGTGTGCCTATAAATATTTCAACCCGCACCGCCCACACTCACCCACCCCCTCTTCTTTTACAGCCTCGAGCTTCGATAGCCCGCCCGCTGTCTACCGGAATTTCCCAATCTCTCTGGCGAATCTCAAACCCTAATTTTGTACCCTCTCAATCTCGTTTTCAATTTCTGTTATCAGAAATCAATACATGGCGGCGTTGAGTCTACGCAAGAGCAACACTCGCCTTCCACCGGAGGTGAACCGTGTTCTCTACGTCCGCAATCTTCCGTTCAACATCTCGAGCGAAGAGATGTACGACATCTTCGGCAAGTATGGAGCTATTCGTCAGATCCGAATCGGGACTTCGAAGGACACCCGCGGCACGGCGTTTGTTGTATACGAGGATATCTACGATGCGAAGACCGCTGTGGATCATCTATCTGGATTCAATGTTGCTAATCGGTACTTGATCGTTCTTTATTATCAGCAGGCGAAGATGTCGAAGAAGGTTGATCAGAAGAAGAAGGAAGATGAGATTCAGAAGATGCAGGAGAAGTACGGGATTTCATCAAAAGATAAGTAGATATTCGGTTTGCGTTGATGAATTGCTGAACTGATCTTGATGGTATAGTTCTGGTAGGTGTTTGGGTTGGATTCTACTAGTGTGATGTGTTGATCTTCTGAATGAATGCTTTATACCCTTCACAACTAATAGCACCGCTTCTGGTTTGGTAATATGTAATTTGCATTTTAAAGTACGTTACCGTTTATGTATGTCATATTAGTGGATTGGTGAGTGAAATGTTAGTGACTGATGGAGCAATGGTAGACTACTGTTTTGTTATCTTTGTATAAATGCAAACTTTGGATTAGTGGTAGGTTGCCAAGTGATATGCATATCTAAGGATTGTGTGTAACTGTGATATATTAGAATAGGCATCATACGAGATTGCATATCTGCGTAGTGATTCTTTTACTGTCTCTATATCCATTTGGATGGACTGTTGGGCTAGTTCATCCTTTAGCATATTAGTTGTAGCTTTCTGTATCCTCTCCCCTATTGCCAGGACATGTGATCTAGTGAGCTGATGGGTGGCTGAGGTTTTGAGCTTTTAGTCTAACTTTTTTGTTATTTGTTAATTGGCATATTTTGTGTCATTTGCTTGTTTCATGATGTTAGAAGTTCCGTTATGCTTGCAGCAGGTGTTACTATTTCTATGAGGTTGTGGTCCTCTTTTTGTGCTTTTTAGTGTTGACCGAGTGGTGATTGATGCATTAGTCCTAAGTTTTGTTCTTTGGAATTGCTTTATTATATTGTATAATTTATTTGAATCACAACATCTTTTATAACTTACAGTTGTATGGAGTTGGCGCTGATCGCTCTTATTTTTATTGCATGCTTTCATACTATGTTCTTAGATGGTCTCATTATATCCTGTCCTTGTTGGAGCTTGCTCAAGGCGTCTTCCTTACACTCCTCTACTTATTCCAAGTTCTCTAAGAACTTCCCTCTTGTTATCAGGTATTGTACTGATCATCTTGCTGTAACTGAGTGATAAACATATGACCCTTGCTTTCTTTCGTTTATGTCTATGGCGTGAACTCAAACCAGAATCGAATGTCAGCTATACCCTTTCAGTCCTTCTATCTGGAGTAGAAGTTGAATGAAAGTATAGTGTACACCATTATTTAGAGGAGCATTCTTGGATACATTGCATCTGAATGAAGCAATTTAAACGGAATGTTGTGATTTCATACTGTGAGGTCTGTTTTGACTACCCTCAGGTAGATTGATGTGATCGAAAACTTCCATTGATCTTTGCCATAGCTTCCTCTCTTTTTATTTATGTTTTTGTCCTAGCTGCAAGTATTTGCTGGTACATTTAGCTTGGTTCAATTGACTTTAGTCACCTGCTCGCTTGGGCAGTAGAACTAAAATGCTCATCTTAAGTAGTTGCTGTGAGTGTCAGCACAAACTAAAAATTGATTGCAGTCACATATATGCCTATCTGATGGGGGCTTAAGCCCACTTAAATTCTGCAACTTTCCTGATAAAATTGGGCTACGAGAAGCTTTGATCAAGTCAATTTTCAGTTGCAGTCAAGTAGGTCATCTAGTTTGGACGTGATGTCTGTTGAACTTGAAAGTAATGCAAACAAATATAACTATGTTTGATATGCTGAGCCGTAATCTGTAGCATGGTGGATGGGAAAAAAGTCTGAACCACTGGGCCAAAAAGTTCTAATATTCCTGCTGTCACCTATTTTTCTCTTGTTTTTTGTTCCTCTACCAAATTCCTTCATAGCTTGTTGTCTTTATGTATATCTATATTTTGTAAGACAGTAATGTATTTTTCTTCATTGTATCAAAATAAAATTTACAGTTTGACTCTTTTCTTGTAACTAATATCTTTATTTATGATATACACCACAAATTTCTAGATTTTTTTCTATTTTCCTGCAATCATATTGTCTTGTGTTCAACATAGGTGTATCATCATCATTGTTTAATTCATTTTAATAATTTAAGCAAACTCCATAAAAAGAACAAGGTAGTTTTGGATGTTTTTATGATTAATAATTGGCATTTGTTTTAATTTGCTTTATATAAATTCCGCAATTTCACTTATTTATAATCTGAATTATATGTATCCGTACATTAAGTCCTTTATAAGGATTTAAGTTTCTTGGCCTGTAAAACATAAAGAATCTGAATGCTCACCCAGACTTGTTCTTGACAGAAAACCTCTCAAGCTTGAAGTTCAGTAAGCCTCCCAATCTTCAGTACATTGGAAACAAAAGAATGATTTAGGTTTATATTGCTTATCAATAGTTCTGAAATTATATTGGTAGAGATTTAGGTTTACTTTTTTTATTATCAATTTGTTTCAGAAAGAGTTCTAAGTTCATCACAGATTGCATTACTGTTCATATCATAAACACATTGCACTCGTAAAATTACTCTTCCATTATTTTTTAGCATAGATGTTTACAAGGATGTGTACTCTTGTGATTTCATACTGACCTGGACTTGCATTCTTACATCTGTACAAAACCAAAACCATTTAATAAACGAGTAAATAGAACAAATCCAGAGAAAGAAGTTTCATATTTGATCATGTATAGCAGCCGGGTGCCAGCCTTGGTGTGACGGTGGCCGTGATAGGGACGGTCTTCGGCAACACTAACCCAGGCGTTTCATCCATGTTCATGTTTTCAGCATCTGGCACAAACCAATCAAACGCATGCACAAGCGTTCCCAAGAAGTACTGAACGAAGACAATCCCTGCCTGCTTCCCAGCACAAATCCTCCGTCCTGCACCGAATGGAATTAGCTCAAAATCGTTGCCGTTAAACTCTATCTTTGCCGTTTGGCCAGTCAAAAACCTATCCGGATTGAACCGTAGCGGTTCTACCCACACTTCCGAGTCTCTTCCAATTGCCCAGATGTTGATCAACAACCGGGTGTTGCCGGGAATGTGATAACCATCAACGTCACAAGGTTCAAAAGAGTAGTGAGGGATACTGAGAGGAGTGGAAGGATGCTTTCGCATGGCTTCTTTGACGATGGCTTGAAGGTAGGGAAGCCGAGGAATGTCACTTTCTTCCAGACGGCGGTCACGGCCTACGACACTGTCGAGCTCATGTTGTGCACGTCGCATGATCGCCGGATTTTTTATCATCTCGGCTAATGCCCATTCTAGTATGATAGAAGCTGTGTCAGTGCCGGCAGTGAACAAGTCCTGCATAATATTAGCGTTGGTATTAGAATTACCATATACATGAACTGTTTGAAGCTTCACAACAATTAGAATTCTATGCTGAAAGAAGACTTCAAATAAACTTACAAAAATGAGTCCCTTGATGTTTTCATCAGTGATGGTAACACCATCATCACCAACTCTGTTCTGCATAACTACATCGACAAAGTCAGGCTTCGCTTTCCGCTGCTCGGAAGTTGCGGCGTGTTCCTCAAGCATCTTGCTCACCAACGCGTCGAACTTCAAGTGAATCCTCTTCATCTTTGCTTGAATACCCTGTAAATCAAGAAACGCGATTGCAGGAATGAAGTCGCCTATGTTAAACAACCCGCCTCCGGTGAGTAGCTCCACTATCATGTCCTTGAACTCTTTCGACTCTTTTCCTTGGCTTTCAAACACTCTCTTGCTTAGCAACAGTTGACCTATGATATTCGCCAAAGCGCATACCACCATCTCCGGCACCACCACCGGCTTTCCTTCTTTACTCACCGCAGCCATGGATTTAACCAAATTCCCTGCCTCAGCTCGCCGTAAAGGAGCCCAGTCGGCCATTGCGCGTGCGCCGAGCATGTGAACGCTCAACAATTTTCTTTCATACTTCCACCGAGGATTGTAGTCAGAGAAAACAAGTGTTCCACGGTTGTAGGTAAGCTCGCGAGCCGATATAGAGTCGGGGCGGTTAGCGAACTGCTTGTCGAGAGTTGTCAGAAACGCGCGGGCAGCTGACGGCGAAGAAACAACGACGGCGTTACGCGTACCCATTTTCAAGTACATGATGGGACCGTATCGCTTGGCGAGACGAGCTAAGCCAGAGTGTGGAGCTGAGCCTATGAACGGGAGTGAGCCGAGAAACGGGAGACCGCCTGGGCCAGGTGGGAGAGGGAGAGCTGTGTTCCAGCGTTTGGTTAGTCGACGAACGACTAAGTGGAGGAGAAAGCAGAAGACTACAGTTGCGAGAAAGAAGGGATCGACAACCATGGCTAAATGCATGGAATGTAAAGGCGAATGAATGCTTTGTGTATGTGTATGTATATATAGTAGTAAGGCACTTACTGTGCTCGTTTGAAATTTGTTAGGGTATAGAAAGTCTATAACTGTGATCGTTTGGTATGGACAAAGAATCATTCTACGTTCAAATAAGAAGTATTTTAAGCGCCTCTTTCTACTCGTAAGTGAAGTCAAACAAGCAAGAGCATATAAAGAAATTTATTTGGGTTGTTGAAGTATGCAAATAAAATAATAACGAATTTATGGAATGTATAATGTACGTTTCTAAGTTTGAATAAACAAAATTAATTTATAATTTCACAGAATAAAATTGCAAGATCTTCCGCATATATACTAACTAGTAGATCTTAAGTTAGAAAGAGCAGTTCCGCAAACGCAGACCATTAGTTTTCTCTTGTATGTTGTTATCATTTTGTTCCTCTTGTCTATACTTTGCCAACAAATGATTGAGGTAAATGTCCTCGTTAAAGTTGATAGGTAAAATGTTTCGTAAGTTCCTATGGTTGGTAGGTAGTTGTCCGCGTTCAAGGTCAAGCCTTTGCTCCGGTTTGAAAATCTATCTTACACCAACTGCGACTTTTTTGCCAAACCATAACACTAACAGGATGCTTAAGTTCAAATCAATTATGAAATCTAAAATCACCAACCATATGAGTTGAAACCAATGCAGCACATCATGACCCAGTCTCACAGGACATAGATATCACAATACTCATTACCATTCATTCACACTTCAAGCATAATTATAAAGTGAAGCTTGCATCACAGGATCGCTACCATTATAATTTTCACCTGGGATTCAGCCCGCTGAAAGATTCAAAGTTGCATTGCAATTCGATACAAGGTTTCTTCGTCCAAATTAATTGTACTTGAGAGTTGAGGACAACTCCATAGTTTACATAAATCAGCCGAACAGCAACATTGCCATTTCACTACAGTTTTTAGGACACTGTTATCAGAAATTGCTACATGGCGGCGTTGAGTCTACGCAAGAGCAACACTCGCCTTCCACCGGAGGTGAACCGTGTTCTCTACGTCCGCAATCTTCCGTTCAACATCTCGAGCGAAGAGATGTACGACATCTTCGGCAAGTATGGAGCTATTCGTCAGATCCGAATAGGGACTTCGAAGGACACCCGCGGCACGGCGTTTGTTGTATACGAGGATATCTACGATGCGAAGACCGCTGTGGATCATCTCCCTGGATTCAATGTTGCTAATCGGTACTTGATCGTTCTTTATTATCAGCAGGCGAAGATGTCAAAGAAGGTTGATCAGAAGAAGAAGGAAGATGAGATTCAGAAGATGCAGGAGAAGTACGGGATTTCATCAAAAGATAAGTAGATATTCGTTTTGCGTTGATGAATTACCGAACTGATCTTGATGGTATAGTTTTGGTAGGCGTTTGTGTTGGATTCTACTATGTGTGATGTGTTGATCTTCTGAATGAATGCTTTATACCCTTCACAACTAATAGTACCGCTTCTGGTTTGGTAATATGTATTTTGCATTTTAAAGTACATTACTGTGTTTATGTATGTCATATTAGTGGATTGGTGAGTGAATGTTAGTGACTGATAGACGATGGTAGACTACTGTTGCGGCAACTTTTGTATTTGTACAAAAGTTGGATCAGTGGTAGGTTGCCAAGTGATATGCATATCTAGAGTCGTGTATAACTGTGATATATTAGAATATGCATCATATGCTTAGATTGCATATTTGCATAGGGATTCTTTTACTGCCTCTGTATTCATTTGGATGGACATGTTGGATTAGTTCATCCTTTAGCATATTATTTCTAGCTTTCTGCATCTTCTCCTCTAATGGCAGGACTTGTGATCTACTGAATTGGGTGGCTGACGTTTGAGCTCTTAGTCCAATTTTTTTGTTATTTGTTAATTGACTTATTTTGTGTCATTTGCTTGTTTCATGATGTTAGAAGTTCCGTTATGCTTGCAGCAGCTGTTACTATTTCTATGAGGTTATGGTCCTCTTTTTGTGCTTTTTAGTGTTGATTGAGTGGTGCATTAGTTCTAAATTTTGTTCTTGAAATTGCTTTACTATATCGTATAATTTGAAGCAAAACATCTGTTATAACTTACAGTTGTTTGGAGTTGCCTTCAATCACTCTTATCATTAGTGCATGCCTTCATACTCTGTTCTTAGATCCTCTCCTTGTTGGAGCTTTTTTAAGGCATTCCTTGCACTCTACTTATTCCAAGTTCTCTAAGGACTTTCCTATTGTTATCAGGTTTTGTACTGATAAACTAGTGGTAACTGAGTGATAAAAGTTTGACATGTTACATTACTGTTTGCCTTCTTTCCTTGATGTCTACAGCATGAACCCAAACTAGTAATCGAATCTCAGCTATACACTTTTCAGTCCTTTACTCCTGAGTAGAAGTTGAACGAATGTATGGTGTACACCATCATTTAAACATTCTTGGACAACAATGCATCTGAATGAAGCCAATTAAAAGGAAAGTTGTGATTTCATACTGTGAGGTTAGTTTTGACTACCCTCAGGTAGATTGATGTGATTGAAATCATCCATTGATCTTTGTCATAGTTTCATCTCTTTTTGCATCTTTTTTTTTTTTTTTTTTTTTTTGGTGTCTTTCCACCCTCCTAGCTGCAAATAATTTGCTGGTAGTTTTAGTATGATTCTATTGCCGCTAGTCACCTGCTTGCTTGGGCACTAGAAGTAGAATGCTCATTTTAAGTAATGCTTTTAGTGTCAGCACAAATTGAAAATTGATTGCAGTCATATGCATATATTATGGGGCTTGCGCTCACTTAGATTCTGCAACTTTCCTGATACAACTCAGCTATGAGAAGTTTTGATTAGGTCCATTTTCAGTTGCAGTTTACTAGCTCAGGTAGTGTGGAGGTGATATCTATTGAACTTGAACGTAATTCGAACAAATATAACTATGTTAGATATGCTGAACCATAATCTGTAGCTTGGTGGATGGGAAAAAAGTAAAACTAAAAATTGGATTAAAACCTTGTATCCAATTGCAACGCAACCTTGAACCTTTTCGGCAGGGCTGATTCCCAGGTGAAATTTTGATGGTAAACGATCCTGTGATGCAAACTTTCCCTATCTTCATTTTATAATTATGCATGAAGTGTGGATGAATGGTAACGAGTGTGGTGATATCCATGTCCTGTGAGACTGGATAATAATGTGCTATATTGGTTTCTAATCATACGGTTGGTAATTTTAGACTCCATAAAAGAGTTGCAAATTGAACGAACAGATCATTAAGCAAACTTAAGCGGTACGTTCGTCGTTGAGTTGGAGCTTTAGCATCCTGTTACACTTGTTACGGTTGAACCTGCGGTCGTTAATGATCTGTTATTGGGTTTGGCAAAAGAGTGTTATAGTTTGGTGTATGAAAAGATTTTCAGCCCGAGCTCTTAAGTGCTTGACCTTGACCGCGGACACCTACCTTACCAACCTTTGGAATTCAAGGAAACATTTTGCCTACCAACTTCAATGAGAACATTCCCTAAAAACATTCGTTGGCAAATTATTACAGAACAGGAACAAAATAATAACATACAAGAGACAACTAGTGGTCTGCGTTTGCACAAGTAGAGGTCGTTTGGCGTCGCTCACCGGATGTATTTCATTTCATTTTATTTCATAATTTTTAATAATTTTTATAATTGTTTTTTTTTAATATGAATTTTTTTAATATATAATTTATTTTTTAATAAATAAAAATATGTTTTGTTTAAAAAATTTTAATTTTATAATCACTCTCAAACTAAACTCTATTCTTTATAAGGTAAGATCAAGCTAGCATCCGGTAGTCTTTGCAATTTTGTTTTATGGAATTATAAATTAACTTTGATTAATTCAAACTTATAAACTATTTTTAACATGATTCCTCCAATAGATAGACAGGCCTACATTCTACATCAAAAATTCGTTATTTATGTTTCAACAACCAACCCTTCATTATCTCCGTTTGCTTGTTTGACTTTACGCGCTAGTTGAAAGTGACGCTTTAACTTTTAATACTTCTTTTTTGAAGTTAGAATGATTCTTTTTGTCCTCACTAAACAATCATAGTTACTTTGGACTTTCTGTACCCTAACAAAATTCAAACAAACACAGCAAGTGTCTTTCACTATATATACAAAATACGGACATAAACGTTCAAAACATTCCCCTCTACTATACTCGTTTATCCATAACAAAAAACAGTCCATGCCGTTAGCCATGGTTACCGATCCTTTCTTGCTTGCAACTGCAGTCTTCTGCTTTCTCCTCCACTTAATTCTCCGGCGACTAACCGAACGCCGGAACTCAACTCTCCCTCTCCCACCTGGCCCACGCAGTCTCCCGTTTATCGGCGCTCTCCCGCTCTTAGGCTCAGCTCCACACTCTAGCTTAGCTCGTCTCGCCAAGCGATACGGCCCCATCATGTACTTGAAAATGGGAACGCGTAACGCCGTCGTTGTTTCTTCACCGTCAGCTGCCCGCATGTTTCTGACAACTCTCGATGCGCAGTTCGCTAACCGGCCGGAGCATATCTCGGCTCGCGAGCTCACCTACAACCGTGGAACACTTGTTTTCTCTGACTACACTCCGCGGTGGAAGTATGAAAGAAAGTTGCTGAGCGTTCACATGCTCGGCGCACGCGCAATGGCCGACTGGGCTCCTTTACGGCGAGCTGAGGCAGGGAATTTGATTAAATCCATGGCTGCTGCGAGTAAAGAAGGAAAGCCGGTGGTGGTGTCGGAGATGATGGTATGCGCTCTGGCGAATATCATAGGTCAACTGTTACTCAGCAAGAGAGTGTTCGAGAACCAAGGAAAAGAGTCGAACGAGTTCAAGGACATGATAGTGGAGCTACTCACCGGAGGCGGGTTGTTTAACATAGGCGACTTCATTCCTGCAATCGCGTTTCTTGATTTACAGGGTATTCAAGCAAAGATGAAGAGGATTCACTTGAAGTTCGACGCGTTGGTGAGCAAGATGCTTGAGGAACACGCCGCAACTTCCGAGCAGCGGAAAGCGAAGCCTGACTTTGTCGATGTAGTTATGCAGAACAGAGTTGGTGATGATGGTGTTACCATCACTGATGAAAACATCAAGGGACTCATTTTTGTAAGTTTATTTGAAGTCTTCTTTCCGCATAGAATTCTAATTGTTGTGAAGCTTCAAACAGTTCATGTATATGGTAATTCTAATACCAACGCTAATATTATGCAGGACTTGTTTACTGCCGGCACTGACACAGCTTCTATCATACTAGAATGGGCATTAGCCGAGATGATAAAAAATCCGGCGATCATGAGACGTGCACAACATGAGCTCGACAGTGTCGTAGGCCGTGACAGCCGTCTGGAAGAAAGTGACATTCCTCGGCTTCCCTACCTTCAAGCCATCGTCAAAGAAGCCATGCGAAAGCATCCTTCCACTCCTCTCAGTATCCCTCACTACTCTTTTGAACCTTGTGATGTTGATGGTTATCACATTCCCGGTGACACCCGATTGTTGATCAACATCTGGGCAATTGGAAGAGACCCTCAAGTGTGGGAAGAACCTCTACGGTTCAATCCGGAGAGGTTTTTGACTGGCCAAACGGCAAAGATAGAGCCCAACGGTAACGATTTTGAGCTGATTCCATTCGGTGCAGGGCGGAGGATTTGCGCAGGGAAGCAGACAGGGATTGTTTTCGTTCAGTACTTCTTGGGAACGCTTGTGCATGCGTTTGATTGGTTCGTGCCGGATGCTGAGAACATGAACATGGATGAAACGCCCGGGTTAGCGTTGCCGAAGACCGTCCCTATCACGGCCACCGTCACACCAAGGTTGGCACTTGGCTGCTATATATGATCAAATACGAAAGTTTCTACTTTTGATTTGTTTCATTTACTCGTTTCTTCAATGGTTTTGGTTTGTATAGATGTTCGTAAGAATGCAAATCCCAGTACAAAAATCACAAGAGTGCATATCCTTTTAAACATCTATGCTAAAACTCAGGGAAGGGTTATTTTACAACAGTTGATGTTACATGACAAGATCCTAAGCAACTATCTCTAGCTACTTTTGTACATGATGATTGTAGATAGCAGGCTTGTATTTGACATTTTCAGCCAATTACAGGTAGAATGAATCATAACAACGTAAACAAAGGTAATAACTTAAATTTATAAACACTGCTTTGCTAATAAAACAGAATCACTTTTACAGACTAATAATACTTCACTCGCGAGGACGAGCAAGCCAAAGAGCACTCAGAGCTTGAAGACGAGAGAAATAATCACTTATAGCAAGGAATGCCCTCGCAGACTGTCTGGTTGTTAATATGCGATGAAGTTGCTGCAGAGTCTGTAGCCTCAGATTATCTGCCTAAAAATGTTAAAACACTTGCATAAGCCAACAAATTTACTTTGTTAGTTTTACTCTCTATCAACTGTGCAAAGCTCCAACTACATTACATGGAAAGCAAATCTATACGTCAATATACCTGCCGCATGAAGTTTTCGAGGGTGCCAAGTTTGCCCATAGCCATTGCCATCTGGCCCATATAATTAGCAACATTTCCGGAAGACGCTGAAGGACCTAATGAACCAGCTAGAGTTTCTGCTAAAGATTGCTGCAAAGCTTCCATTCCCTGAGACAGTGCATCTTCACCTTGTTGGGAGGACTGCTGGAGGTTATTTATTGCAGCAACCTGCTGCTCTGTCAAAGGTTCCAGTTGGCTTGAAAGTAACTGCATTTTACGAAACATATCAAGAGATACACTTCTATAGAAAATAGATAGTGTTTTCACCATAAGAGGGCCTTGTCCCATAAAGAAAGAGATTTCAACAGCTACAATAGCCATGTTGGCATATTCAAGGTACTAACTTAGGAGATCATTATTCACTCCTACTGTTCATTGAACATTATCCGTTGTTAGTGAACTACTTAGTCATCATTAAAACAACATAAGTCAATACAGCATTATGCTTTTGTAAGGGATTAATTTAACTTTCTTACATATCTACCAGTTTATGACAGCTTCTATTAGCATCATCTTCACATTCTTGATAAGAAGGCAGCTATAGGCAATACTGGAGTAGGGTTATAGAATGCAAAATTTCCATCTTGGTAATTAGACTGCAAAATTAGTTACGCGAATAAATTTGGAAGTACTAAAGTTATGATGCTACCTTTTAGCACGTTGACAAATAATACTTCATAAAAGTGGCTAAGCTCAAAGGGTCAAGGTAACTAACCATACATACATCCACTAGACTAATTTCATCATACTACTTACCCAAGTCATTTGTATCTAGAAATGTCTGATAGTGCCAACAATGAAACATAACGTGCATGCAAAAAGTTACTTAAATAATAGGATAATAGTCTTACTGCAAATAGAAAAAACCGTTCACCTTGAGCAGTTCTGATGATCGGAAGCCACCTAACCACAGAAAACACCTCTCAGCAGGTGTCTTCCACATACCTGATAATAGATGAAAGACATCTGCCTTAGCAGCGGCACTTTTCAACTTAAATATCTCCTCATAGTGTGCCATAACCCCGTCAACAATAGTACGCAAGTCATTGTCATTAGCATGTGAATTGACTGCGGCTCTTAGCTCATTAATCTGACGGTTATGATCTTCCAACCATCGTGAATATTCTAAATCAAATGTCAACGCCCCTGCATACATATACATTAAGTAACACCCTCATACGGAAAAACTTGCTGCTAAAATCTGGAAATCTACGATCAGTTAATTCGGCCTCTTCTCATCGAAACATAGAATCAATTATCATACAGGTATTTTTAAATGATAATGCAAATTTTCTAAAATAATAATGCAACAATCTATATGGATGATAATAAAAGATTGCAAACAGTATCTATAAATCAAGCATTTGAAAAGCATAGTTAATAATATGAAAGAATGATATGGATGATGATTGCTTCACCAGAGGATACATTATACTTTCATTAAGATCATGCATCAAAGGATAATAATTGTTGGCTAATATGAAGTGTACCGTTCCCACCACTAGAATGGGATTGATCGCCAGAGCTTGAAATAAAAATGCCCTAGGTTGGAGAACATCAAGTCAGGTTAATCAACATTAGATGGGTTCTGATGGTAACAGCTTACCATAATTCATAAGATCTAAATTATACCTGCTGACGAGCTCTTTGAAGTTCTTGCTCAAGCTGAGTAAGCTTCAGCCTGCTGCTTTCTAGTTGTTGGACGTATGCCTTGTCAAAGGGAACAGATATAATGGTTTAGCAGATTTTGGAGAGAAGAAAAAGATAGCAGGGCATGCAAGGCATAAAAACATACGCACTATGAGCAGCAGGTTACACATTGGAGTTTATGTACTTATTCGAAAGTAAAGAGTGCGACTCCAATCCATTCAAAACCAAAAATCTGCTTATTATTCCCAATATTGCTTCCTATTTAATTGCAACTAGATGCCTTGTTAATCCGGATAAAGTTTATGCAACTGGTGCATGAACTCAAGATGAGGTACTTTTGGTCAATCACTGCATTTGTGAGATGCAATTCACTAAATGGCATTTTCCAGGATATTAGTTTCTTGTATGTAAAGTTTTCCTAAAATAGTGCTCATAGAATTTTATGTCAGGATATATCACAGATAATCTCTGCTTACGCATTTTTTCATATAAATTACCGATACACTCCATGTAATGTGGAGAAGGCCATGCATATTACCTAAACTTAACCTTTTGGTGGGTGTCTCCGGATTCTCATACTCCCAAAACTTACATGAATTTCCTCCTATCTAAATAGTGACTGGGACACATTTTTTGATCTGCTAAATTTCTGAGGTTAGAAGTACAAGAATCTAGGAAACTAAGGAAGGTTTTCATAAAAGCAATTATGGAAGATAATATACAGATGGCACGAATAAGAAACAAATAAAAAGACCTAAAACCGGAGTATGAACTGCCTGTAGAGAAGACACACAAGATCCTCTTAAACTAAAGCCATACCAACAAAATGTACATGGGGCTTAGTGCAACTGCCCTTGTAGCACTCAAAAACCATAAAAACATAAGCTTTTTAGAAATTAGATAAAAAGTAAAAACTTTGATAGTTCAAAACAACAAAGGTCGTCACATTTAGAAGGGTATGCATCATCTTCATATCTTACACAAACTTCTTACATAGTTTTAGCTTAAAACCCCATCTTTACTATACCTATTTCATATGATTAATTAAGAAATAAAATCTGTAGTCTTAAAATCATGTTCCTATTTTAAACTATCCAATTCTGGATGTAAAGCTTATAATAAGCCAGAAAACAAATAGAATAACCTGCCAAACAGATACAATAATGTTTCTTTTATTCCACAGTTCAGATAACCTCCTGCTGAAGTTACAGAAACATGAATACCTTTTTCCTAAGCCGGCTCTTTCTTGCAGCTTCACGATTTTGGGCTAGCCGACGAAGTGTCTGAGATAAAACAAAACCAACTGGCAGCTTAGTTTACATTCATTCTTCATAGGAAAAAAGAGACTTGCCTAAGGGAAGCTAATTACTTTATGGTCCCCTGCTTTCTCCTTTGATCTATCGCTTGAATCAGAACCTGCTATAGCAGCATTATACCCTTGCTCAAACTGTGGTAATAATATATGGCATATAGAAGTGTTAGAAATGCCAAAAGTCACTAATATGGTGCAATACACGATTCTATGAATAAAGGGCCATCCAAAAAGGGGATCAAGAAAGAAGTGAGAGTGTGAGACATGTGAGCAACCACCTAAATTTAGTACCTTTTGCATTTTGTCTTCACCATCAGCGTCCGTTGAGGTGTCCGTCCGAGGACTCAGATCTGCCATTTTGGGTCCCCCCAGTTTTCAAACTGTCTGCTAGAAGGTGGTACCAGATTAGGTTGATGTCCACCTTGCTGATGCACTGAAGAAGAGGTTACTCTTGTTGGTACGCTATGTCAATTGCCAAGAGAGGCTGCCATCAAATATTACAAGGCCACAATGTCAATGAGTATAATGACCAGGCTATTCCGATGTTCCAGTTTTCTACAATCCAGTCACATTGATTTTTATTCCGGCCATAACATAAAACTGGATATAGAACTAACTTATAGCTCAAACTGGATCTTCGCAAGGCTTGGAACAACTTAAGCAAGTTCTATTCCCTGTGGCTCTCTTCACTCTATTGGTTATGCTCGTTTTCAAGTTTCAACAAAGGGAATAGGCATTCACGAAAAGCAATCCATGTCTCCAATATAATCAATCTTCAATATAGTAAGATTGACAGACTGAGTGTGAGACAGACTTCATATCTTCCAATTCAAGAAATTTTGAATAGTGCATCTTTACAATTTTTAAAAGAATCCTCAACATCAGGTTTAGTGAATGAAGAAACAATTTTCTATTAAGACAAGGAGCAACAAATTTAGGATACCATAGCTTACACAATCTTAAATCAAGAAACGCTTGATGTAGTATATAGTTTATAATGCAAAAGATAATTTATTCGATGCTTCCAAAGTTTCTGTTTGATGGTATTGACTTCATACTTTCAAATACAAGTTACTTCTGAAACATTTCAATCACATTTAGAAACATCAGTGAGTACTGTGAAACTTGACAATGTAATTGCTGAGTTCCGCCTTCACATCCTAGGAATTATGCCCAACTTTTAAACAGTGATCATAGCTATGTAAGGTAACCATTTTTAGTCAGTTAGAACACCAATTGCAAAGGATCTAATGTAGCCTGGCTACTTGGGTTTGGATTAAGAACAGGATCTGCAGCAAAGACGGTTCCTACAACTATAGCAAACAATCGCAAGCAAACATATTAAAGGAATAGCTAACATGCTTCACCCTTAGACATTTTAGGTAAACATACAGAGGAACTAGATGTTACAAATTAAGTAAAAACTCAGCAGCTAACAGCTTCTGAACCAAACCTTTAGGACGAATCTATGAGCTATACATGTTCAAAAACAAGAACTTGTCAACGAAGTTCATTAAGCAAAATGTAGTATATTCACCCTCAAGTATGAATGCAAGTGATAAAGTCAATATCTTTTGCATACAAACTGTAGTATGGACATAGGAAGAGTATCGTACTTTGACTGCAGCCATTAGCATTTACTACTCGAAATACACTGGATTGCTCAACTCTCCCCAGTGAAGCCCTTGAAGTGTGAATGTTGTTTTCCTTCATGCTGCTAGAAAAGCTAACAATAAAAGCAGTTTAGGAAAAAAAATGGGTAAATTAATTGAGCATTGATACCCCAAATTATGAACTAGAGTTGTACATTCTAACGGGAACAGTATGTGTATCATGTGGGCATTTTGTAAGAAAAGATATCAGGATGTATATGAAGTAGTTCTGTACATTTGAATGACACATCCACAAACATCCATCAAACTTTCAAAGCACAGATTCAACTTCCTAAATGTAAGTGAAGTTTATGGCATCATTATAGAAAACATTCTTAACACAAGAGACTGTTCGAGGAGATTAGATATCATTTAAAGAACATACAGGGTACAGTTCCTAGCAGCAAAGAGACAAATATAACCCACAGATTACTTCTGCCTTCTTTTGCAAAGTTCTGTAACCCATACAAATTACAATCATTCACTAATGCCATAATATTCTAACTAAACGGAATTAATAACAGTCCCACAGACTAAAGGCCAAATCTAATCTTTTTATTTGTACAGAGCCTAAACCCATCTTCATTTCCAGATTGCCTATGTTCTGCAAAAATCTAAAAGAGAGAATAAACAATAGGATAAAGTTCTACGTTCTGGTTTCTGGTTCACTTCAAGGATGAAGGAAAAAAACTAAACAGTGTAAACTATGACATGCTTAACCTACAGTGTGGTCAAATTTGAACTCCCTACCCTAACACAATGAAACTATCCAATAGAACACAAACAGAACAGGCAGTAAAGAAACTGCACAAATAAATGACAAAAACCAACGACCAAAGAGGAATTGTAAATGAAACAGATAGCACACCGACTATGAGAAGAATTCCTCACAGAATTAACGAAGCTTGGGATCCCGTCTGCAACACTCTTCAACCGCTGCCTTCTCACTTACTACTCCTCATTCACCACCTCCCATCATCCCTTTCCAAGCAATCTCCTTTCCAACTGACAAATAAACCGAAAAATCTCATCTTTAGTCAAAATAAAAGGAAAGTTTCAGAAAAGAATCGAACTTTTGAATCCGTACTCGCGAAGCAAAGGAACTGGTGCTACAGCAACAACAATCACAGTATAACAGAGAGACAAATTTCCAAGGATCAAGGAAGATTTCAATAACTTGGGGGAAATTATTGAAAGTGTTTAATTTTAATTTAAAATTCCGAGCTCCGGCGAAGGAGAAGGGGTGGGTCTCGACTGCTCTGCTCTGCTTTCACTTATTAGATCTTTTTTAAACAAAATAAATAAATATAGAAACTTTCATTAATAATTATTTTATCTTTCCTTTTATTATTATCCATATACATGTGAAGGAACCAGTAATTTACGATAAGGGGCTGCTTGTGATTTGATATGCAAAATTAGGTCCCCCAGGTCTTAAACAGTTTTCAATGGAAATACTTTTATTTTGCTTGACTTTTTTCTGTATTACATATTTAGCAAAATATTTCACATTTCACTATTTATTAAAACTTCTTACATTAATAACGTTTTTATTAAAATTTAATAATACAGATAAAATACATTATAATATTTCTTAATGAAAATTAAATCTATTTTCTAAAAACTTATGATACATTTTAAGTATTCTAAATATCTCTAAAAATAAAAAACCATTGTAGTTTGTTTTCTCAAAAAATTGCCATCCACGTTCCGGTCAATGTCAAACAAATAGTTAATTAAGCTTAATTTAAGAATCATTAATGAAGCATTGACTTTGTGGATATTTAAGATATATTTATGAGTTTTTTTTAAATTAAAATTTTAAAAATTTAAAAAGTAAGTTTTATTATTTTATCTTAATAAATAATAAAAATATAATATATTTCATAATCTAAAATTTTTTATATTTTTAAAAATTTTATAAAAATTCTATAAAATATATTCAAACAGAATTCTTTTGTTGTGTGTATTCTTTTTTATTATATAATTATTGTATATAATATTTTTTAGAAAAAATTATTTTAAAAAAGTTTATTTTCAGAAAATTACTTCTTATAAGAAAAAAATACACTCTTAAATGAGTCACTTTATTGAAGTAATTTCTGAGAAAGCCACAATATAATTTATATTTCAAAACTTCAAAATCAATTCCACTGCCTCTACCTTAGCAGTGTACTGAAGCAGCAATTTCTTTCTGTCAACATTAGGAAACATAGAATCTCAATATTTTTCAAATTTTAGAAACAATTGTGTGATTATATTTGTGGAATTTCTTATACTACTTGTGAAAGTTTGTTTCTATTCCAGCAAAATATTTATTACTTTGAGAGGAGTGAATGGTTTCATTTATTATTAGTAGTGTAGTTTTGTTAGTAGTGTAATAAAATTTTCTTTCAAACTAGTAATAATTTTTCTACTTAAATTTCTGTACTTTATTTTTTATTATTATATATTTTGTCGCAAGATCGTTATTTTGCGTTGCGTATAAGAAGCTGTCCTGATTTCAGATTAGTCACGAGTTATTCCTTTCCTAATGTTTTATATCTCTGTTTTGTGTTTCCATGATATAGACAGTACGTTTAGTTTGGCACATTACTTGCGTTATGGGCGTGTTTACTTAGTAAATGAATTTAAATTTTGAAAATTTTAGAAAATAAATTTAAAAAATTAAATTTTAAATTTTAAAATATTTAATAAAAACAAATTTTTATATTAATTTTATATTAATAATAAATTTTAAAATTATATTTAAAAAATTAATAAAATTTAAATTGTTAGTAAACACGCTCTATATAGCGGTACTAGTTTCTACATGTTTAGGCATCTTGTCTAACGAATTTTGAACATTAAAAACTTTATAATTTATAGGTCATTTATATTAAAGTTACAAAAATGCATCATTAACAAGCAAAATGTTCAAATATATGCTTTTCAAAGTATTTGTTTTTTTTTTTAAGTCATAAATTCAATATTACTCTAATAGTTTTAATATATGTTTGAAGATTTTTATCATTTCCGTAATTTGTATCATGAGATCATGTCATGGTAAATCAACAACTCCGCTTTTGTTATATTATATTATTTCGTATTATTTTTAAAAAGTAAGTTTTTTAAAATTTGGGTTTTATAAAAGAATTTTTTATATTTAATTGTATTTGATATAAATTTATTTTGATAATAAAGTAATATATTGATTTTGCTCTTGTATTTGATCAATTGCGTATTTCAAATGCATGTAATTAAGTTTCGCAAAATTAAATTTAGTAAAAATAAAGCTCGGTGAAAACAGAATTTGAAGTGATATTTGATATAAGGAAAGTAAAATCTAAAGTTAAATTTTAATAAAAGTAAAATTTTATGTAAAAATAAAAATAGAGTGCGGAATGACAGTTGAACATGACTGAACTCAAAATGTAAATAGAAAAAATGAAATTCCATATATTTGAATCAAGTCCTAAGCTCACGCACATGGTACTATTCAAAAGATGTATGACATTATTTATAAATTTTTTTCATTTTAATTTTTAATTATATATTTTTTAATAAATATTTAAGTATTATTACAATTTTAAAAAAAAATTAAATAGTACAAAACATTCTTAAATATTTTTATTTTAAAAAAACTTTTTTTCATAATCACTTCCAAATAACTCCTAATTCAACTTAAGATCTTGTATCGCCTCAGCTCTTTGTGAATATGCCATCTTTTCAAAGGATATCTTAATAGAATGTCAGCCATCTCTAGCGCCAATGTGATAAGACCTAAGCGTAATATGCTTTGTTCTTGATATTTGCTTTGTTTTTTAGAAGAAATTTATGCTATGAAACGTAATATGCTAATAAAGGTTTTAGTTTTCTGTAAGTGGAGTTCATTTGAGATGAGATGTCTTCGCCAATTCCACTTTCTTTCCTTTTTGCTTTGGTTGGAGTATTCCAGTTATAAAAAAAAACTACATATTTTGATCCGCTACCCGGATCATTCTACAGAGCAATGTACATGAACTTCATGAATTTTTTTGTTTTTCTTTGAGCTAATTAAAGATGAATGAATTTTGTTCCACGAAATAGTACAGACAATCTCCTCAACAACGACATGATTGTCCATCTCTTCAGCGTCATCTTGATCAAGCCATTGCCATTGTTGATAACACTTGAAGCTTTCCAAAACATTTTACTTTGGACAAACCATTGAATTCTTTCTACTCTCGACACAACTCTAGATGAAAACACTGTCTCTCCACTTCTTTGGATTCGGTGGTTCTGGATTGCCTTTTCTCATCATCTCCGCGAATTCGTCGTAATTGATCCTTCCATCCTGTTATCATCAAACGAAAGAAAATCACATAATCAGTAATTTCTCACTTATTATGAACACTGACAAATTTTTAATTGAATTGCGTCCATACATTATCAGCATCCGCATCAGCTATAATGTCCCTGATGTCCTTGCCATCATACATGCCTTGCTCTTTTAAAGCTTGCTCAAGCTCCTCCACGGTGATGAAACTGAAATATCATTGCGAAACAAAAACTGTATCAATTTTAAATTTTATCAATGAATTTCAAGCAAAATGATTCAGTTCTGACTATAGATACCCGCTATTGTCCTTGTCGAAGTACTGGAAAGCAGTGTACAGATGCTCTTCTCTGTCCATTCTGTTCATGTGCATTGTAGCTGTGATGAATTCTTCATAGTCAATAGTGCCATTACCATCTGCATCAGCCTGCAACCTTACCAACATTAGTAATCAGCTTTCTATTGCAAGCTTGATGATAGGTTGGTTGGTTCTAGCTTTTTATGCAAAACTTACAGCTTCCATAAGTTGCTTGAGTTCTTTCTCAGATAGCTTTGTTCCTTGCATAGCTAGCCCTTGCTTCAATTCTTCTAATGTTATGCTACCACTGTTATCAGCATCCATGTTCTTGAACATCTCCTTCAAACCTTTTATTTCTTCTTCCGATAAGCAACCCGCTATTACCTGCATCATCATAACATAAATAGTAACTCACTCGCTCATGAAACTAATCATCTTTTTTGCAGAATCTTTCAACAAAATGGAGTAGGAAAGTTATGAAAAGTTTACTCTTAAAGCGGCTTTCTTGAACTGGTTCATTGCCCTGAATTGTTTCAGCCTGTTGAGTACAGCATTGTCAAGCGGCGTATCAGGTGCTTCACCGTCTTCTTTGATCCACGGATGATCTGCAACAAATGTCATACAGCTTTCAGTTATAAAATTGTACCGTAAACAATTGATCGCCAAATTATCTAGGAACCTTTTGCAGGAGTTGGTAATCAGTGTTCAATTAAAAGTAAGCAAAATTACTTACTGAGGACTTCATGTGCTGTTAGTCTTTGCTTAGGGTCTCTGTTGAGCATCTTCC